>JAUNZO010000207.1:0-600000 GCA_031894775.1 Chloris gayana
ATCACCTCCCCATCCGGACGAAGTTTCGGGCTGCATTACCGCCGATGGGAGGGTCCCGCCATTTTGTCCCGCAGCAGCTCCACCACTCTCACGATGGAAATCAGCAGCAAACAAATGCTTCTCGCCCTATGCAGCAGGCATATCAAAGTGCTAGACCCAACCCACAAGGCCCTTGTTATCGTTGTGGTCGCCTAGGTCATCTAGCAAAAGATTGCCGCAACCCGCCGAGCAACAACAACAACAATAGTTCAGAAAATCATGGCACCAACAACAACCAGCCCCGTGGTGGAAATAATGGCAATGGTAATTGTCCGCAATCATCTACACCAAATGCTAAGAATGGTCGAGTCAACTATACCACGACCGAAGAGATTCAAGCTGGAGAACCGATACTTTCGGGTACGTTTTTGGTTAATAATCATTCCATAATGGTTCTTTTTTATTCTGGTGCAACGCATGATTTTATTAGCCAAGCATGTGTGAATCAATTGCATATCACTCCCACTTGTTTTGGCTATTCCTTATATCATCACATCACTTGGTGGAAAAATAAGAACAAATCTTGAGTTGAGACATGTGCCGCTAAGGCTAGAGAAAAATATATACCCCTCAAACTTCATAATTCTAAGTGGACAAGGTATAGATATCATTCTTGGTATGAGATGGATGAAGCTCCACAAAGCCGTCTTGCATATTGATTCGTGAGAGGTCCATCTAAATTAACTTTTGTATGGCGCATCTATTCTTCGTTTGCCATGTTCCAAAACCTCCACATCAAAAATTTATCATCTTGAGGGAAGAAGAATTGAGGACATTCCAATATTATGTGAGTTTCCCGACGTGTTTCGGATGATTTGCCGGGTATGCCACCCGATCGAGGTTGTTGAGTTTAAAATCGAGCTCCACCCCGGTACGGCACCAATCTCCCGTCGACCGTACAAAATGGCTATGAGTTAGCGGAATTAATAGAGCAACTAAAAGAGCTTATGGAAAAAGGTTATATTTGACCTAGTTCATCCCCGTGGGGATGTCCCGCTCTTATTGTGAAGAAGAAAGACAAGATGTTACGTCTATGTGTGGATTGTCGCCCTCTAAATGCAATGACCATCAAAAATAAATACTAACAAGAATCGATAATTCTTTTTGATCAATTAGTTGGTGCTAAGGTCTTCTCCAAGATTGATCTATGCTCCGGCTATCACCAAATTAAAATCCGATTCGAGGATGTTCCGAAAACCGCATTTTCTACGCGGTATGGCCTCTTTGAGTATCTTGTCATGTCCTTTGGTATCACAAATGCTCGGCACACTTCATGTACTTGATGAATTCAGTTTTCATGCCGGAATTGGACAAGTTTGTTGTGGTGTTCATCGATGATATCCTTGTCTATTCAAACTCCGAAGAGGAACACGCCGACAATGTTCGTATTGTTCTTCAACGACTTTGTGATCACCGATTGTATGCCAAATTCAGCAAGTGTGAGTTTTGGCTAAAGCAAGTCCCTTTCTTGGGTCATGTAATATCAGCAGATGGTGTAGCCGTTGACCCGAGCAAAGTTGCAGAGGTGCTGAATTGGTAATCTCCAAGATCGGTTGAAAAGGATATTGTATTGTGCATTAAGTATAGGAGTTGACGTGAAACCCACTTGCATAAATCCCTATATCACCTATCTAGTCTATGTGAGTCACCCTCGATAGAAATGCTATGCTTAGAATTATGTTAGAGTCCACGATAGGATCTGGACCACTAGATAAGTTTATGCTATACTTGTGGTTGAAAATGGCTAAAATTGAGAACCCATAGTTGTGACTCCGCGAACAAGTATTTAGTTGTGTACCAAGTGCATACCTTTCTATGGGGATTGGTAAACCTATGTAACTTGTGAAGTCATAGTGGGGGACAGATACCTTACCGATCCACAGGTGATGTGTAAGTACGGCGGAGGTTGGGTTAGAGGACCGCTGGAGGGTGCATCGGTTAAGCCTTGGACATGTTGTTAAATGTGTCGCAAGGGGGACGTGCACTTGGGATCGGTAGCCCCGCGCCACACTCTATGAATGATCTTCGAACGGTGGCCATACGTGTTCTTAAATGATGCGTATGTCGTGTACTTGGGTTCTCTCGTGCAGGATGTAAATCGATATATATTGCTGCCCACCTCGCGGTTAATGAGGCCCACTTGATTCGAGTAGATTACAATGATTAGTAATGTGAGGATGATAATGATACTTGCTGTTATTTATGGATTCACATTTGAATTGCAAATTCTTGTTGTTAGCAAGGCTCACTAAAGTTGTGTTTATGCAACAACCCTATTAATTTGGCAATGGATAAAATGTTGCATAAAATATAATAGGTGTTGTTTTATGCAATTTATGCCAAGTAAACCCGGTTAGCCCCCTTCATGTTAGGTGTCGGTTTTAGATAACCTTTTGATGGGTAAGACTTGCGGAGTATGTTAGATACTCGGGCTTTGCATAATTGCTGTTTTCAGGTTTTCCTCAAGCAAATTATTGTGATTGTTGTGGCAAGGTTGTGTGGGAAGGTGAGGAGCCCAAAGAATGGTCTATTGAATGGGTTCCTAGCTCACCGACTCACGAAGAGTGAGCCATGTTCTTGGCCGACATGATTTACTTAGCTATCTATTTATCAGCGAGTTTATTTTATCGCTTTCGAACTTCACTTCGAATTCAGAACATGTTATGTAACTTAGATTTCAGAACCTATGTACTCTCTTTAGTTCAAACTTAAGTTGTAATAATGCACTCTTCTATGTAAATTTGTAACTCGTGTATGTTCGTGTGTGTGATGCTATGCATGGTTGCTTCATCAACCATCTCCCGGTGAGATCCTGAGGGACATCACCCTATTTCTCGGAATAGGGGTGTCACAATTCCGGGACGAATCTTCTGTCAATCACGGAACTTCCTTCGTTGATAGAACTTTCGTCACATAGATAATAAGTCTCGATGGGATGCGGAAAATAAGAGGGAACTCACAAATCTACTTGAATGGAAATGTAGATCCAAGGTCTAGGAACCTTTTCCTCGCAAGGCTTAGCTAGCAAAGCAACAATCAAGTAGATCGGACACAATATCCGATAAGCAAGAGCAAGAACAAGTACAATAACAAGCGCACAAGGATTTATTTCTCGGAATTCAACAACCAAGTTGTCTATGTCTCCGTTGAGGGATCGACGAAGGACCGAGTCTCTTTCCACTCATAACCTCACCAAGTAATAACCAAGATCAAGCTTGGACCACCAAGCAATCACCAAGATCGAGCCGGGGCTTCACTATGTTTGCTTCTTCCCTTTCGGAGAGGCGAAGCCGATCTGCACAAACTTTCCCAATGGCTCACCACAAGATTGGGAGCTCTATGGCGACGCCTAGCCACATAGGGGAAAAATCCCCAAGAGTAATAAGTGAATCAAAACTTGTGAGTGAGGGAATCAAGATGCTCAAGTTTGGGAATGGAGTTTGGATGCTCGTATGCTTTGGTTTTCCTCTCTTTTTTGATTTGGATCTCAAGTATGAGTGGAGGGGGAGAGCAAGGAGTTGAAGCACAAAACCTAGGGTTTCAAATGAAGTCACTCTCCTGTTTCACGGAATAGGAGAGAGATATTTATAGATAGGGTCCAAAAAGAGTCGTTGCTAGGTCAAGATGGGAATTGACGGAACTTCCATCATCCCCTTCGAAATAGGTATAACAACGGTCGGGACGGAAGTTCGGTTTGGAACAGAACTTCGTAAAAACACTCTCGAATTGACGGAACTTCCATCGGATCGAAATGGATCGGCCTCGGACGTCAAGGCGGAAGTCCGTTAGGGACGAAAATTCTGCCGTAAACTCTCTGGAATTTACGTGAACTTCCTTCTTTGATAGAACTTTTGTCCAAATGTCTCTTGTTTTGACGGAACTTCCCTCATGATGGAACTTCCTTCATTGACAGAACTTCCTTCGTGATCGGCTCACTAGTTTAACTTGACCCCTTTTTGGTTTCTTTGTGGTTGGAAAGTCATCCAAGACTTTTTGGTACTTGAGCATAAGGATTCCCGTCAAAAACAAGATTAGTTCACCCCTCTTAATAGTGCGGCTTGCCTAGACTCAAAGAAAGGATGGGAATAGCGAACAACCACTTTGAGCTTGCATAGGGTTCATTTGTTGCCGCTTTTCTTCACTTAATTTGATATTGGGGCTGCGACTTGTTTTCTTATTTCTTGGGCGTCGTCACCTAGAGTTTGACTTGGAATTTCTCATCTTTGAACATCATCTTCCTTATTATATTCACAAGTCACTTGAGATCTTCGATATACTTGATACTTAGAAATATATAACTCTTGTTGCTTGGTACATCGACGTTGACCTTCACCTTCCCTTCTCCTATGATCTAGTTCCTTGGCGCTAAGATACACTTGCCCTTCACTTTCACATGGTTCAAGGGAATAGGTCATGCACAATTCTTCACCATCGAGCTAACTCAAGTCATACATAACTTGTATTCAATGTTGTGCTTCTTATCGAAGATCTTCAATATTTATTTGATTAGGTTGCTTGAATCTTGAAATAGGTCTTGTCATAAAACTTCAATTGATCACTCCATGTCTTATTGATGCATAAGCTTGTGTTTATGGAACCAATATATTTCAACCATTGTCTTTGTCACATATCTTGAATTAGTGCACATCTATGGACTTTTCAATATGTTCTTCATTCACGTACATTCATAAATATCTCACTGATCTTCACCGTGTACATCCACAAATATAGTCCATACGAAATGCACCCACACTCTTCATTCATGCTTAAGAATTCTCATAAGAGCATTAGTCATTTAATCATGTTATCATTCAA
This sequence comes from Chloris gayana, assembly GCA_031894775.1. Classification (NCBI taxonomy): domain Eukaryota; kingdom Viridiplantae; phylum Streptophyta; class Magnoliopsida; order Poales; family Poaceae; genus Chloris; species Chloris gayana. The sequence goes on from JAUNZO010000207.1 coordinate 4,855, forward strand.
TACACCCAACCCAAACCCACAAGGAATCTTGATGCACTTTCAATCTCCCCTTTTTGGTGATTGATGACAAACTTGATTAAAGCTTACATAAGATATTCAATAAGAATTTTAAATGCAAACATATAGATTGAGCTTCCCTTGAATATGTGCATTGTGAATTAAATTAAGAAAATTGGCATCAAATGCCATTTGCACATTTTTCAACAACGAATATAGGAGCTCCCCTATATGTATGCATTCGTGGGGTGCAACAAGTGTGTGTGAACATATAGTACGTGATGTATATGACAAGAAAACAAAAAACAAGTAAAAGAAGAGAAATCTAAAAAACATTTCATCAAATCAATATGCATCACAAGGTTATCACAAGAGAAGAGACTTAAAACATTTCACACACATAGCACTCAATACAAATTGTTCTCAAGCCCACAAAACTTGAGCTTTAATCTTCTCTCCCCTTTGGCATCTAGCACAAAAAAGGACGATCATTAAATTCCATAGCTTGCGTAGGATATCCAATACTTTTCTCCCAATTTCATTGTGCTTAAATTTTGAGGAGGGTCAAAGGGACGTGGCTGTAGTCAAACTAGGTTGGCATGAGATAGAACATCGGTACCTTCAAATCCATAATTGCAGTCATAGCCACCAAAATCATAGCACCATAAATCCGAGAAGCATAACCATTAGGGGGAATACAAACGACCCGAGTCTCAACCATAGGATTGGGAGCTCTCCGGGTGACGCCTAATCGTCTAGGGGATGAATCCCCAAGAGTAACAAACACAATAAACGTCGTTGATGAGGTTGAACCAAGTGCTCTTTAAATGGAGATGAAGCTAAATCAATCCTTCTCAATCCTCTCACAAATCCGCCAAGGATTGGAGTGGGGAATCAAATTGGGAGAGGAGGAGTGCTCAAGTGAGTTTGGGGGTGTTTTTGAGTGTGTTGGAGTTGCGAACCGGCCACAGGAGGTGGAGACCTCCTTTTATAGCCGTGGCACCAAAAAGAGCCGTTGGGCTCGATCTCGTGTCAAATTTTGTTCGAATTGATGGTTTTTGTTCTAGAGTCCAACCGGAACTTCTGCGGGGTCGGATTTTTCTCACCTTGAAATGTCCGACCGAGTAGGATATTGTTTGAATCCACAGGCATCCGCATAGTCCGACTCAAATATTCGATCGAGTCGGATATTGTCCGGCTCCACGGAGTTTTGGACATTTGGCTTTGTCTCTCGGAGTCCGATCGAAATGATCGATTGACTCGAACATTGTCCAACTCCTAGGAAGTGGAAATTAGATTTATGACTTTGAGAAGGAATTTTGTGCACTTGATTTCTTACGCTTCATTCTTGTGTGTCCCTCCCGATAGTACGGTGATTCCTATACTCAAGCCATAAATAAAAACTTTAAATCTTGATCTTGAGCATGGATGATCCTTTTCCAAATTTTGCAACTTTAATAGCTCTTGACCACTTTCTTTTTGTGTTTCTTTGCTCTCATATGAAATTTAAATATAAACTGCGTACAAGCTCATTGCAAACACCTTTTAATTGTATTGATGTCAATCACTCAAAACCATAATTAGGGGCCCAGATGCACTTTCAATCTCCCCCTTTTTATTGATTGATGATAATACAACTAAAATTCATAAACATAGATAAAAAGAGCAAGAATGGAGAGAGGAAATAGATGGGAGCTCCCCTAAATGTGTGCATCAACTGAATTCAAAATTTGGCCATTTAAAACCAAGTGCACATATTTGAGAAAATAAGAGAGCGCCCCTATTTCCTTGAATTTGATCCACATTGCATATACCAAAAAGAAAAGCAAGAAGAATGCATATGACATGTGATCCACACAAATGCAACTAAAAGCGAAGAAACTAACATTACACCATTCATCATATATAACCACATAGTTCATCACATAGAAATTAAAACGAGGTCTTACAAGCACACAAATTAAACACATCATCCAAAGAGTTCAAATAAAATAACTTAGCAACATGTTCATAAATAAAACAAGATACAAGAGCAATTCCCATGTGCGAAACTCCCCCGGATGCTTGCTTCTTTTTCTCATTGCTTCTCCCCTTTGGCATCAAGACACCAAGGAGAAAAGGAAGCAAGCATCCAGGGGAGTTCCGCACACGGAATTGCTCTCAGCACCATCCCACCCATCATCATCATCCTCATCATCATCGACAATGCTCTTGCCCTTAGGAAAGAGCCTCCTAGTGTAGTGAGGTGCACGGGCTGGCTCATCATCTTCCTTGGTTCCCTAATCCTCATCCTCATCTTCTTCTTCGTCATCCTCGGGCTCAACAATGGGCTCATCCTCCTCGTAGTCAAACCAAGTGTAAGTGGAGGTACTAGGACCCGCGGTGTCGGTAGGGAAAGTAGAGAAGGAAAAAATCCATAGTACTCGTGACTCATCCTTAGTGAAGTCACTCCAATGAAACTCAACTGCAGGAGGCAAAGGAGTAGGCTCTAAAGAGGGAACACGGGGTGCCTCAATAGCCAAGTGATCATAGATTGCCTTCGGTCGCTCACTCAACACATTCTAACGATGCTCAATATTTTCTAGCCTTGTAGCAATCCTCCGACACATGCTAAAAATTCCTTTAAGCATCTTGAACAATCCACCCTTGCTCTTGGAGCTGGAACCATGGCCTCTGTGCCGGTCCGGACGAGGAGCTAGGGCTGCTAGGTGGAGCTGCGCTGCTAGGACCAGCTCGTGTCCGTTGGAGGTGCACGAGTGGAAGAGCTTCTCCTAGGTGGAACTCTAGCTGCATTCGCAGGTATGTGTGGGTTGAGAGGCTTGTGCTCACAGATCCTTGTTGAAAGTTTTCTTAGATACCCTCTCAATCATGCACATGATGAAGGGTGCATAGACATAAGCACGCCTTGCATCAATGTATCCGTGCCACATCTCACTCGTAGATGAAGTCCCACACATTGAACATTTGTTGCCTCGGTAGAATATGAAGAAGGTCCTTCTCATAGGAGGCCACATGATCTGCATTACCACATCGAGGGGACATGGTTAGGCGAAGCATACGGTGGAGGACCACATGAAGGAGCTTGAACCAAGCTACATAGGGAGGTTGGCAAAGTCCTTCATCCATATACATGTACCTAGCTCAGTGGTTGAGAGAATCCCCATCATGAAGATGGCGACGTCTATCGATAGTGTCCCTAATTCCAATGATGTTGGCAAACCTAGAGAATATGCATGAGATCTTCTCTCCATCTATCATCCACCACATTCTCGCCACCCGACTTGTCAAAATGAACAGTGGAAAAGAACCGACTAACAATCTCCCGATTCCAACTATACTTGAAACCCATGATACCCTTGATTCCATGATACTCACACATTTCGATGATTTCATTAAACATTGGTCTTTCCTTGCTAGACATGTAGTCCCAATCAATGAATTACATGGCAACAGTAGGATGTACCTTGCTCTTGTATGCACACATGTACCAATTTGCATGAAAGTGGGACCAACAAGTGATTGTCCAAAGTCTCTCTATCCATAGCATACCGGTTTGTCTCAAGATTCACTTGCCACAGCTTTCGATCCCTTGGCATAATTGATTGGCACTTGTTGCAAAGATGGAACAACCACCATATTCCTCATCTCATGATGAATATCTCGTCGGTTTTTTAGGCTCACGGGGCTTAGAGAATGGAAGATGCTCGGATTGAGGCCTCCGTCGCTTCTTGTCTACCCGTTGCCCGTCATCGATATACTTGGTTCGTTTTTCGGGTTGGTGGAGGTGCGTCCCATTCCGATAGAGAGAGAACAAGAAGATATAATAGAATGATAGCTTAAAAAGACCCAAAGAGTCATATCGACACACAATAGAGAACTTGGTGAAGATTCTATGGGTGTCGGATAATATTCGACTAGGTTGGATAATATCTAACTCACTCGGACATTGTCCGACTCACACAATATATTCACAAAATTCTTGATTCCTCATAGATCGACCCTACATTCCTAGCCATAATTAGGACCTAGATGCACTTTTGATGAGGACTTTGCCATGCTAGATGCACTCAAGCTAAAGTCTCCTCCAAGTTCCAAGTTGCCTCTAACTCAGCCACCGCATCCAATTCGGATTCAGCAAACCTCCTTTGATGATTTTGATGATTTCTCTTTCATACGACATTGGAATGAGGCATTGCCGCAGGCCTTGGAAAGAGGATGACGACGCAGTCATTTTGGTTCTAGTCCCAGCTCCAGGACCATCGTGGATAATTCTGTGTGACCATGAAAATGTGTTGCATCATCTATATGGGCCGACTCGGCCTTGTATCGTGTCGGGCCTTAAGTCCATGTTGCAGGCGTCCCTTCCTGGTTCGTCCCTAACCCAAGCACGTCCCTAGACTATAAAACTCATTAGCCGCCGTCGTTTAGACTTGGGTTTTGTTTAGTTCGAGTTTTCCATTGAGAAACTACGATTGATTCATTATAACCGTGGCGACAAGTCCTTTTATCGTGATCCAGGGCCCCTGTTCTTGTTCTCCTCAGCCGTGGCGATTAGTCCTTTTGAACCGAGAGCTTAAACTCCACTTATATTCAAGTGTTCATTGATATTTCCAATTTCAGATTTCATGTTGATACATTCTTGCTTGTGTCTATGAGTCCTAAAATGTATTTCGAAACGATCCCAGACGTGAAAAACCGAAACACATTTTGTTTATGTTCGAGTGGGCCCACAACGGACCCGCATTTATTGCACAGGGAGAAGTTGTGAAAACTGTCATTTCCTCACACGGTACTTGTTTAGGAGTCCAAAAATGTGTCCCGGGACGATCCGTGTGCGAAACACCGACGCACAATTTTGTTCATGTTCGGATGGACCCACTAGTGACCCGCATTTATTGCGTCGGGGCAAGTTATGAAAACCGTATTTTCCGCACCTACTAGTGTCTATGAGTCCTAAAATGCATTCCGGAACGACCCGAGCGTGAAACACCGACGCAATATTTTGTTTATGTTCGGGTGGGCCCACTATAGACCCGCATTGATTGCATCGGGACATGTTGTGAAAACCGTGTTTTCCGCAATCGGTAGTGTCTAGGAGTTCAAAAATGTGTTCCGGAACGATCGTGTGCGAAAAACCGACGCACAATTTTGTTCATGTTCGGGTAGCCCCACTAGTGACCCGCATTTATTGCGTCGGGACATGTTGTGAAAAATGTGTTTCACGCACCCGGTAGTGTCTAGGAGGTCAAAAATGTGTTCCGGAACGATCCTCGTGCGAAACACCGATGCACAATTTTATTCATGTTCGGGTGGCCCCACTAGTGGTCGCATTTATTGCGTTGGGAGAAGTTGGGAAAACTGTGTTTTCAGCACCCGCTATGGTCTCGTAAGTCCTAAAATGTATTTCGGAACGATGCTAGAGTGAAACACCGTACCGACGCACACATTAGTTCATGTTCGGGTGGCCCCACTAGTAGCCCGGATTTATTGTGTCGGGACAAGTTGTGAAAACTATGCTTTCCGCAGCCGATAGTGTCTAGGAGTCCTAAAATGTGTTCCACAACGATCGAGCGCGAAACATTGGAACACAATTTTTGTAATGTTCGGATAGCCCGCGAGTGACCTTCATTTATTGCATCGGGACAGAGTTGTGAAAACTGTGTTTTCCGCACCCGCTAGGGTCTTCGAGTCCTAAAATGTATTTCGGAACGATGCCGGCGTGAAACACCGAAACACATTTTGTTTGTATTCAGGTGGGCCCACTACAGACCCGCATTTATTGCACCGGGACAAGTTGTGAATACTGTGATTTCCGCACCCGGCATCGCCTAGGAGTCCAAAAATGTGTCCCGGACGATCCGTGTGCGAAACACCGGCGCACAATTTTGTTCATGTTCGGGTGGCCCCACTAGTGACCCGCATTTATTGCGTCGGGGCAAGTTGTGAAAACTTTGTTATCCACACCTACTAGTGTTTATGAGTCCTAAAATGTATTCCGGAACGACCCGAGCGTGAAACACCGACGCAATATTTTGTTTATGTTCGGGTGGGCTCACTACGGACCCGCATTTATTTCGTCGGGACATGTTGTGAAAACTGTGTTTTCCGCAGATCCGTAGTGTCTAGGAGTCCAAAAATGTGTTCCGGAACAATCCGTAGGCGAAACACCGACGTACAATTTTGTTCATGTTCGGGTGGCCCCACTAGTGACCGCATTTATTGCGTCGGGACAAGTTGTGAAAACTGTGTTTTCGGCACCTAGTAGTGTCTATGAGTCCTAAAACGTATTTCGGAACCATGCCAACGTGAAACACCGACGCACATTTTGTTTATGTTCGGGTGGGCCCACTACGGACCCACATTTATTGCACCGGGACAAGTTGTGTAAACCGTGATTTCCGCTCCCGATACTGTCTAGGTGTCCAAAAAAGTGTCCCGGAACTATCCGTGTGTGAAACACCGACGCACAATTTTGTTCATGTTCGGGTGACCCTAGACGTGACCCGCATTTATTGCGTCGGGACAAGTTGTGAAAACCGTGTTTTCCGCACCCGGTAGTGTCTAGGAGTCCTAAAATGTGTTCCACAACGATCCGAGCGCGAAACATTGGCACACAATTTTTGTAATGTTCGGATAGCCCGTGAGTGACCTTCATTTGTTGCATCGGGACAAGTTGTGAAAACTGTGTTTACCGCACCCGCTAGGGTCTTCGAGTCCTAAAGTGTATTTCGGAACGATGCCAGCGTGAAACACCGACGCACATTTTGTTTATGTTCAGGTTGGCCCACTACAAACCCGCATTTATTGCACGGGACAAGTTGTGAAAACTGTTATTTCCGCACCCGATATCTGTCTAGGAGTCCAAAAATGTGTCCCGGGACGATCTGCGTGCGAAACACGGACGCACAATTTTGTTCATGTTCGGGTGGCCTCAAAAGGGACCCGCATTTATCGCACCGGGACAAGTTGCGAAAATTGCGTTTCCGCACCCGATAGTGTCTAGGAGTCCAAAAAGTGTTCGGAACGATCCGTTTGCGAAACACCGAGGCAATATTTTGTTTATGTTCGGGTGGGCCCACTATAGACCCGCATTTATTGTGTCTAGACATGTTGTGAAATCTGTGTTTTCCACAGTCGGTACTGTCTAGGAGTCCAAAACTGTGTTCGGAACGATCCGTGTGCGAAACACCGACGCACAATTTTGTTCATGTTCGGGTGGCCCCACTAGTGACCCGCATTTATTGCGTCGGGACAAGTTGTAAAAAGTGTGTTTTCGGTACCTAGTAGTGTCTATGAGTCCTAAAACGTATTTCGGAACGATGCAGCGTGAAACACCGACGCACATTTTGTTTATGTTCGAGTGGGCCCACTACGGACCCACATTTATTGCACGGGACAAGTTGTGTAAACCGTGATTTCCGCTCCGCAGTCTTGTCTAGGTGTCCAAACATGTGTCCCGGAACGATCCGTGTGCGAAACAGCTACGCACAATTTTATTCATGTTCGGGTGGCCCCGAAGTGACCCGCATTTATTGCGTCGGGACAAGTTGTGAAAACTGTGTTTTCCGCACGTACTAGTGTCTATGAGTCCTAAAATGTATTCCGAACGATCCGAGCGTGAAACGCCGACACGATATTGTGTCTATGTTCGGGTGGGCCCACTACGGACCCACATTTATTGCGTCGGGACATGTTGTGAAAACTGCGTTTCACACACCCGGTAGTGTCTAGGTGTTCAAAAATGTGTTTCGGAACGATCCTCGTGCGCAACACCGACGCACAATTTTATTCATGTTTTGGGGTGGCCCCACTAGTGACCCGCATTTATTGCGTTGGCGAAGTTGTGAAATCGTGTTTTCCGCACCCGCTAGTGTCTCGCAAGTCCTCAAATGTATTTCGCAATGATGCCGGCGTGAAACACCGACGCACATTTTGTTTATGTTCGAGTGGGCCCACTACGGACCCGCATTTATTGCACCGGGACAAGTTGTGAAAACTGTGATTTCCGCACCCGATCTTGTCTAGGAGTCCAAAAATGTGTCTAGGGACAATCCGTGTGCGAAACACCAACGCACAATTTTGTTCATGTTCGGGTGACCCCGAAGTGACCCGAATTTATTGCGCGGGACAAGTTGTGAAAACTGTGTTTTCCGCACCTACTAGTGTCTATGAGTCCTAAAATGTATTCCGGAATGACCCGAGCGTGAAACACCGACGCAATATTTTGTTTATGTTCGGGTGGGCCCACTACGGACCCGCATTTTCTTGCGTCGGGACATGTTGTAAAAGCTGTGTTTGCCGCGATCGGTAGTGTCTAGGAGTCAAAAAATGTCTTCCGGAATAATCCGTGTGCGAAACACCGACGCACAATTTTGTTCATGTTCGGGTGGCCCCACTAGTGACCCACATTTATTGCGTCGGGACAAGTTTTGCAAACTGTGTTTTTCGCACCCTCTAGTGTCTAGAAGTCCAAAAATGTGTTTCGAAACGATCCACGTGCGAAACAGCGACGGAGAATTTTGTTCATGTTCGGGTGGGCCCACTAGTGACCCACATTTATTGCGTCGGGACAAGTTGTGAAAACTGTGTTTTCCGCACCTAGTAGCATCTCGTGAGTCCTAAAATGGATTTTGCAACGATCCCGAGTATCAAATACCGACACACATTTTTGTTTATGTTCGGGTGGGCTCACTACCGACCCGCATTTATTGCTTCGAGACAAGTTGTGAAAACTGTGTTTTCCGTACCCGTAGTGTCTAGGAATCCAAAAAAGTGTTCGGAACGATCCGTGTGCGAAACACCGACGCACATTTTGTTTATGTTCGGTTGGGCCCACTACGGACCCGCATTTATTGCACCGGGATAAGTTGTGAAAATTGTGTTTTCCGCACATAGTAGTGTCTAGGAGTCCAAAAATGTGTTCGGAACGATCCGTGTGTGAAACACCGACGTTCGAGCGGCCCCGATAGTGACCCGCATTTATTGTCTCTGGACAAGTTGTGAAAATTGTGTTTTCTACACTCGGTAGTGTCTAGGAGTCCAAAAATGTGTTCAGGAACGATCCGTGTGCGAAACACCGATGCACAATTTTGTTCATGTTCGGGTGGCCCCACTAGTGACCCGCATTTATCTTGCCGGGTCATGTTGTGACAACTGGTTTCTCCACACCCTGTAGTGTCTAGGAGTCCAAAAATGTGTTCCGGAACGATCCGTGTGCGAAATACGGACGCACAATTTTGTTCATGTTACGTTGGCCCCACTAGTGACTCGCATTTATTGAGTCGGGACAAGTTGAAAGTCTGTGTTTTCCGCGCCAAGTAGCGTCTATGAGTAATAAAATGTATTTCACAACGTTCCCGGTGTCAAACATCGACACACAATTTTGTTTATGTTCGGGTGGGCCCACTAGAGACCCGCTTTTATTGCGCCGGGACAAGTTGCGAATACTGTGTTTTCCGCACCCGTTAGTGTCTAGGAGTCCAAAAATATGTTCCGAACGATCCGTGTATGAAACACCGACGCACAATTTTGTTCATGTTCGGGCGGCCCCACTAGTGACCCGCATTTATTATGTCGGGACAAGTTGTGAAAACTGTGTTTTCCACACTTACTAGTGTCTATGAGTCCTAAAATGTATTCTGGAACCATCCCGGCGTGAAACACCGACACACATTTTTGTTTATGTTCGGGTGTGCCCACTACAGACCCGCATTTATTACTTCGAGACAAGTTGTGAAAACTGTGTTTTCCGCACCCGGTTGTATCTAGGAGTCCAAAAATCTGTTCCGGAACGATCCGTGTGAGAAACACCGACGCACAATTTTGTTCAAGTTCGGGTGGCCCCACTAGTCACCCGAATTTATTGCGTCGGGACAAGTTATGAAAACTGTGTTTTCCGCACCTACTAGTGTCTATGAGTCCAAAAATGTGTTCGGAACGACCCTTGATGGATACACCGACGCACATTTGTTCATGTTCGGGTGGCCCCACCGGTGACCCGGATTTATTTCGCTATGACAAGTTGTGAAGACTGTGTTTTTCACACCCGGTAGTGTCTAGGAGTCCAAAAATGTGTTCGGAACGATCCGTGTAAGAAACATCGACGCACAATTTTGTTCATGTTCGGGTGGCCCCACTAGTCATTCGAATTTATTGCGTCGTGACAAGTTGTGAAAACCGTGTTTTCCGCACCTACTAGTGTCTAGGAGTCCAAAAATGTGTTCCGGAATGATCCGTTTGCGAAACACCGACGCACGATTTTGTTCATGTTTGGGTGGCCCCACTATCGACCCGAATTTATTGCGCCGGGTCAAATGTATTCCGAACGATCCCAGCGTGAAACACCGACACATATTTTTGTTTATGTTCGGGTGGGCCGACTACCGACCTGCATTTATTGCTTCAAGACAAGTTGTGAAAACTGTGTTTCCCGCACCCGGTAGTGTCTAGGAGTCAAAAAATGTGTTTCGGAACGATCCGTGTGCGAAACATCGACATAGAATTTTGTTCATGTTCGGGTGGCCCGACTAGTCACCCGAATTTATTGCGTCGAGACAAGCTGTGAAAACCGTGTTTTCCGCACCCGATAGTGTCTAGGACTCCAAAAATGTATTCCGGAACGATCCGTGTGCGAAACACGGACGCACAATTTTGTTCATGTTCGGGTGGTCCCACTCGGTGACTCGCATTTATTGCGTCGGGACAAGTTGAAAGCTGTGTTTTCCGCACCAAGTAGCGTCTATGAGTCCTAAAATGTATGTCGCAACGATCCCAGCGTCAAACACCGACGCACAATTTTGTTCATGTTCGGGTGGCCCCACTAGTGACCCGCATTTATCTCGCCGGGACATGTTATGACAACTGGTTTTTCCACACCCTGTAGTGTCTAGGAGTCCAAAAATGTGTTCGGAACGATCCGTGTGCGAAACACGGACACACAATTTTGTTCATGTTCGGGTGGCCCCACTCGGTTACTCGCATTTATTGCGTTGGGACAAGTTGAAAGTCTGTGTTTTCCGCGCCAAGTAGCGTCTATGAGTCCTAAAATGTATTTCACAATGATCCCAGCGTCAAACACCGACACACAATTTTGTTTATGTTCGGGTCGGCCCACTACGAGACCCGCATTTATTGCTTCGAGACAAGTTGTGAAAACTGTGTTTTCCACACCCGGTTGTGTCTAGGAGTCCAAAAATCTGTTCCGGAACGATCCGTGTGAGAAACACCGACGCACAATTTTGTTCAAGTTCGGGTGGCCCCACTAGTCACCCGAATTTATTGCGTCGGGACAAGTTATGAAAACTGTGTTTTCCGCACCTACTAGTGTGTATGAGTCCATGTGTTCGGAACGACCCTTGATGGAAACACCGACGCACATTTGTTCATGTTCGGGTGGCCCCACCGGTGACCCGCATTTATTTCGCCAGGACAAGTTGTGAAAACCGTGTTTTTCACACCCGGTAGTGTCTAGGAGTCCAAAAATGTGTTCGGAACGGTCCGTGTGAGAAACACCGACGCACAATTTTGTTCATGTTCGGGTGGCCCCACTAGTCACCCGAATTTATTGCGTCGGGACAAGCTGTGAAAACTGTGTTTTCCGCACCCGTAGTGTCTAGGACTCCAAAAATGTATTCCCGAACGATCCGTGTGCGAAACACCGACGCACGATTTTATTCATGTTCGGGTGGCCCGACTAATCACCCGAATTTATTGCGTCGAGACAATTTGTGAAAACTGTGTTTTCCGCACCTACTAGTGTCTATGAGTCCTAAAATGTATTCCGGAACGATCCCGGCGTGAAACACCGACGCACATTTTTGTTTATGTTTGGGTGGGCTCACTACGGACCCGCATTTATTGCTTCCGAACAAGTTGTGAGAACAGTGTTTTCCGCACTTTCCGCACCTACTAGTGTCTATGAGTCCTAAAATGTGTTCGGGAACGATCCGTGTGCGAAACACCGATGCACAATTTTGTTCATATTTGGGTGGCCCCACTAGTGACCCGCATTTATCTCGCTAGGGACATGTTATGACAAATGGTTTTTCCACACCCTGTAGTGTCTAGGAGTCCAAAAATGTGTTCCGAACGATCCGTGTGCGAAACACGGACGCACAATTTTGTTCATGTTCGGGTGGTCCCACCGGTGACTCGCATTTATTGCGTCGGGACAAGTTGAAAGTCTGTGTTTTCCGCGCCAAGTAGAATCTATGAGTCCTAAAATGTATGTCGCAACGATCCCGGCGTCAAACACCGACACACAATTTTGTTCATGTTCGGGCGGCCCCACTAGTGACCCGCATTTATCTCGCTGGGACATGTTATGACAACTGGTTTTTCCACACCTCGTAGTGTATAGGAGTCCAAAAATGTGTTCGGAACGATCCGTGTGCGAAACACGGACACACAATTTTGTTCATGTTCGGGTGGCCCCACCGGTTACACGCATTTATTGCGTCGGGACAAGTTGAAAGTCTGTGTTTTCCGCGCCAAGTAGCGTCTATGAGTCCTAAAATGTATTTCACAATGATCCTAGCGTCAAACACCGACACACAATTTTGTTTATGTTCGGGTCGGCCCATTACGGACCCACATTTATTGCTTCGAGACAAGTTGTGAAAACTGTTTTTTCCACACCCGGTTGTGTCTAGGAGTCCAAAAATCTGTTCCGAACGATCCGTGTGAGAAACACCAATGCACAATTTTATTCAAGTTCGGGTGGCCCCACTAGTCACCCGAATTTATTGCGTCGGGACAAGTTATGAAAACCGTGTTTTCCGCACCTACTAGTGTGTATGAGTCCAAAAATGTGTTCGGAACGACCCTTGATGGAAACACCGACGCACAAGTGTTCATGTTCGGGTGGCCCCACTGGTGACCCGCATTTATTTCGCCAGGACAAGTTGTGAAAACTGTGTTTTTCACACCCGGTAGTGTCTAGGAGTCCAAAAATGTGTTACGGAATAATCCGTGTGAGAAACACCGACGCACAATTTTGTTCATGTTCGGGTGGCCCCACTAGTGTAACAAACCACAGCAATAAAATGCATTCCATGGCATTCATGAGCATGTCGTCACATTTTGGTTGTGAAATCATTAAGCATTTGGTGTTAATTATAAGCACATAAAATAACAAACTAAATGCAAAAGAAAGGAGGTGTTAAAAAGAAAGATAATGAGAAGAAAATTCATGTTTAACATTTTCGTTGGCTCAAATATCATAAACAAAGATTTATAAACCTATCCTGGATTTATATTGATTTATGAAACATTTACAAGAAATAAACAAAACCTCCTTATTAATTTTAGCTATGAATTTTTAATCCAAAAATGTTTTGGAATTTCTAGCTGGACTTAACAGGAAAAGTGTCTAAAATATTCTCAAGAACACCCCTGAATTTTCACGGAATTTTTGGAGCCCGGAAGCCTGCTTTTTAATTAGCCGGAAACCCGGGGGTTTTATGTAAAAATGCCGGGGCCCCTGTGTCACTCTCTCTTCTCTCTTCTCTCTCGCGCCGACTTGCGAGCCGCGCTGGCCGGCTCCGGCCGCGCGCCCTCCGGCCGCGAGTGCCACGCAGGAGCTCGCCTCCACGCAGCTGCTCGGCGGCCTGCTCCGGCCGACCTACGAGGCGGATAAAAACCCGGCCGAGCTCATCCATTTTCCCTCGGCTTCCTTCCGCTCGGGCCGCGCCTGTCCTCCACCCCGCCGGCCGCCTCCGGCCACCTCCCGACGAGCCACCACCACCGGCCGCTCCGCACGCTCGTGCTGAAGGCGTGCATGCTCTCCGTTCCCGACGAGCTGCCCTAACCTCGAAGATCGAAGCCGTTCTCCCCGAAGCGGCGACCTCCGACGTGTCCGGCCGCCGCTCCAAATTTCTCCTACTCCGGTGCGTTATCATCCTCCTTTCTTCTTCCATGATGTGCGCGATACTACTCTCTAGTCTCTCGGCCATCTTTTGGTGTCATTTTTCAACCACGGTGGCCGGAATCCGGATTTTCCCAGAGTCCGACCGCCGGTTCCCCGCCGGCCTCCGATGCGAGCCACTGTTCCGGCCATCCATCGCGTCAACCGTGTTGGCGCCGGTGTAGTCCTTGCTTCCGTGATGCTATAGGAAGAAGCGGCGGGGGATTCCGTGCACCGTGGGCCGCGTGCGACCTCGCCGAACGTTCGGTGGAGCCGCACCTCGCCGCCGGCGCCTCTCGGTGGAGCTCATGTGCTCGCGTGGTCACCGGTAGGTTCGCCGTGTAGCATAGAGTTCGTTGGCGTCGTCGCGGCGAGCTTTGCTCCACGCCCGGCCAACTCCGGCCGTCGCGCCGCCGCCGGTCGCGCCGCCGCGGCGAGGCCACACCGCGGGCCACACGGCTGTGGGATCGCGTGTGGCTACGCGTGATCGGGTGTGGCCAATCCCGTGGCCCTCCGTGTGTCACGAAATGGTTTTAAATTTCAAATATTTGTAGAAAATTCAATAAAATTCAGAAAAATATCAAACCAACTTTGTTTAACTCGGAAAAATGAGATCTATCCATTGGTGAAATAAAATATGTATTTTGAGTAATTTATTTTATTAATTAGTAATTAATTACTTTCTTTGATTAAAGAAAGGCTATTATTTTATGTAAATAAAATGTTTAATTATGGAAAATAATTTTATTTAATGAAGGAGATACTGCAGACGAAATTAATAATGAAATTTATTTTTCCAACATTAAACTTAAACTATGTTAATTTATATGATCACAATGTATTAACCTTAATCACTTAAAGTAAAATAATTATTTATTGGTTAATAAATCAGATTAATGGGTTAATCATTAAACTTAAGTAAGTAGTAACCTTAATTAAGTAATTAAGGAAACAACATTAATTAATGTTGATCTTAATTAAACACTGTTAATCGGCTTAAGTAATTGTTAATTACTTGTTTAATAAGTAGACTTATCTTTAACTTGTTAATCAACCAAGGTAATTAAACATTGATTATTATTTCTGATTGCAAGACTTAATTCATGAACCTTTGCATCCTCTCATCATATGCATTCATGCATACATGATCGTGATTCGCGATGCGTTGTCTGGTCGACTAGGTTACGAAGTGATCGAGGTTCCAACCGAGGGCGAGTCGAGAGCGGGAATCTCGAAATCGACCCGACCGCCGAGGAGATTAACTTCGAACAAACTCAAGGCAAGCCCCGGTGCATCTTACCTATGTTTTAAATATTTTTATTTTATCACATAGTACGGTTATACTTGTGCATTAGGTGTTAGGGTTTGGTTGACACCCTAGATGCATTATGGTAGGTTTCCGTCTGTTTGTTCTATACTTGGTACAGGTAGCTCGATAGAGGCTAAGCTTAATTCATAGTAGCAACGGTAGCTGGTTAGGGCACTTAAAGCATGGAGGCTTTAAGCGTTTATGTGTTGACACTAAAGATGATGAGATGAGAGTGTTAATGAAGTTGAGACCGGACGGGCCCCGTAGGAGAAAGGGCAAGACGGAGATGAGGTCTTGCAAGGTGGTAGCCCCGTCCGTGTCGGTCAAGGACCGTACCGTTGTCGGCTTAGTTGAACAAGTTTGAACGTACCGCACTACATGCTGGTATCATGGGCCCGGCAAGCTGATGTACCCTATCGCCCCGAGAGATGTAGCGTAGCCGGCTCTCTTTTGCCGGTTGTCGGTGAGAGGATAGTCTCACGGGAGGGAGATGGGTCGACCACGAGGATAGTCGTGGCGTCGCCATACTTCCGGGGAGTTGGAAATGGCTAGTCTGCTGTCGGTGCTAGCGGGAAAAGTTGTCGTATACGATCGAGTGTGATGCGTATACGTCGTGTAGTCGGGTTTTGCCGGCTGGTATAAATCGATTCGAATCGTTGTCCCTCGCGAGTAATGAGTACCGCTTGTTTAGCTCGTCACATCGTAGTAAATACTGGAAGATGAAGATGAGAGATGAAAGGATAAATGATCTATATTATCTTGTCTTGCAAACTTGGTTGCAATAGTGATAGGTTGCAAACCCCAAGGCTAATGAACTTAATACTGAGCTAAAATACTGAAAGTAAGGACCCACCCTTTAATGCTGTTTTTCGCAAAGGAATAAACCCCACGACCAGAAAGCCTTTGCATACTAGGCGTCGGCCTTAGCGTGCCATGTTGACGGGTCGGTCTTGCTGAGTATTAGAATACTCAAGGTTTGTTCGTTACCTTACGGGGAATGAGTCGTGTTATCACGACTTGTACGGCGGTTTTCCGAGGAGGAGCAATGTCCGGAGGGAGGTTCCCTTCGGTGGGAACGTATTCCCACACCTTGATGAGAGAGGACCGTGATGTACGAAGGGCTCGAGTACATCACGACGTTTTGTGAAATCTTTCGAGTTGTATTATAAACAAGCTTCCGCTAAAGACTCGTAGGATGTTAAACTTCAATAATGTTATCTTTCCGCTGCACGAATGTTTGTATTTTGAAAACCTGGTTGTATTATACCATGATGTATATATATTATGACTTGTATGAGATGATGTTTCTGTTGTAACTCGCTTCGACGAGTGTTCCTCCGTTCCGATTCCTGGGTATCCCGGAGGGATGTCACAGCTGGTATCGGAGCGAGTTCGGAGGCAACGATACATCATTACAAGTCTGTTTTCAAAACTTAACGCGGTTATACGATAGACAACGAGAGAGTACGGAGCCTATAAGGATGTAGAATAGTTAGATTTTTATTAAGCGGTCGGCGTTTGGGGTTTGGAAAGTGCTAACTATTCGTCGTAGTTTTCTTTACTACTGTACGTATAGCTAGTTTCCGAGCATGCATCATGTTAAATTCTGCACTAAATAACTATTGGGTATGTACTTAGCTAGTTCGTAGTACTTTATAGGTTGTTACTGTCGTTCTTTTTCTTCGTGGGAAGAAGTGTTTAACTTGTTAAACATGTTCCCTGCGAGATGCCGGTCACTCGCGGTAGGAAGCGCGCCCGGGAGGAGGAGGAGGCACGAGCTGCCCGTGTCGGCGAGTTGGAGCAGCAGCTTCACGGCTTAGAGCCGAGGACACGGAGTCGGGAGCGGCGGTTGGGTGCTTGGAAGCACCGCTGTCAAGTGGATTGTCGGGAGATCCGGAGGTCACACGCTAGGATCGCCGAGGCTGGAGGAGCGGATAGTGGAGGTGACCCGCGCGCGAGACGAGTACCGTGAGGCGGTTATCGCCTTTGACGCACGGCTGACTACGAGGACCGAGGAGCGAGACGCCGCCGCGCCGCGAGAGGACCACCGGGAGCTACGGGCGGACATGGTGACGGCGCGGCGGAACCACTTGGTGGAGGCCCTAGTCGCGAGGGAGATCGAGCTGGGTCAGCTACGAGCAGCGGTACAACGGACTGGCCGAGGCACACCACGAGCTGCTCCACGACCACGACGACCTGTTCGACGAGTTCGAGCAGTTACAGCAGCAGATGCTGCAGCAGCGGCAGCAGGAGCAGCAGCAGGGTCCACCCGACGAGGAGGTCTCCGGGATGGACTACGAGCCACCACCCGCGTCGCCGGCTTGGGACGTTGTGTCGGACGGCGACGATCACGCGCCGTCGGCTTAGTGTTGTTGTGTTTTCACTAATGTAGGAGGGTAGCCACATTTTGCTGACATAGGTCGGATGTATATAGGGTACTAGCGGAGGTTGGGCAGTTGGGAGTGTACGCGAAGTGGGGTTGAGTTGTACCAACAATAACAGTGGGAAGGAAGTAGTGCTACTATCTATATATATAAATATATGCAGTTGCTAGAATAAACAAATGTGTTGAAATATTGGGAGTAGTTTCTACTTGTATCCGATGCTCTTACTTCTTCACGAGAGATGGACAGACACACGTACGGGTGTGAGTGAAGTAAGAGGATCAAGGGAAGATGTTCGTGTAGTCGAGTCGGAGCGACAGCTGCAGGAAAAGGAGGAGTTATTAGCAATTAGGGAGGCGCAATTGCTAAACGAGGAGCAGCAGATTCAATTTAAGGATCGAGCGGTTGGCAAATGCTCATGCATTGATCACTCGGTTAGAGCAAGATCTATTGCAAGCACACAACGCCATCATGAATGAAGCAATAGGACAACAACCTCCGGGAGGTGAGCCGGTAGTGCGAGGAGATTCCGATGGAGGCTGAGTCCGAAGAAGAAGAGGAGGATCCTGAAGAGATAATGGATGTGGATTCCGTCATAGACTTCACGGAGATTCCACGGCTGGAGGATGCAGCATCCGAGACGGGTAGTTCTGCGAGCCGGGAAGTGATCTCCAAGCTTCGTGAAGAGTACTAGAGTGCGAGTTAATGGCGAATGAGGAAAACTAGTATGTACCTTAGTCGCCAGTTAAATAACGGGCGTGATGTAATCACGCATGAGTGTATCATAGAAATCGTTGTAACGTGGATGTATAAACATGTGTTTTTGGATTGGTGGAGCGTTAATAAAGAGGGATTGATGCATCGGATTGGAGTTCTCATCTACGTATTCCTGTTTCCCCATTATTATGTTGGAATGAAGATGTCTAACGTAAAATTTGCCTTGGACGAGAATGGTTGGGAGAAGGAGACGCGATGAGCCCGAGAGTTCTCAACGCGGGGCGGGAACACCACCACCACCCCCGACACCGGCTCAAGCCATTGCAGCGATCTTGGATTCTCGCGCGGAGCAGCGGGAATTATTGGAGCAATTGGTTCGCAACACGGCTCCACGGGAACGTCATCAAGGCCGTAATGCACCGAGAAGAAAGGGTGACCTTCTCGGATTTCTTATCGGTTCGCCCTCCGACTTTCTCGGATGCGGGGGAACCTTTGGAAGCTGATCATTGGCTTCGCACCATCGAGTCAAAGCTGGAATTGTTCCCGTGCACGGATCATCGAGAAGACCCTCTTCGCTTCCCAGCGGTTGCAAGGGTTCTGTTGGAGCTTGGTGGGCCAACTACAAAGCCATGTTTCCTGCGGGACATCAAGTTACATGGGCAGAGTTCACTAAAGCCTTCCGAGAGCATCATATTCCCGAAGGCTTGATGAATCGAAGCGGAAGGAATTCTTATCCCTGAAGCAAGGCGATATGAATGTGCATACCTACTCCAAGGTATTTAATCGTCTTGCTCGGTATGCTCCTGAACATGTGGACACCGATGCTAAGAAGAAGAACTTGTTCAAGGAGGGAATGAGTACTAAGTTACGGTCCCGCTTGGTGTTAAACAAGGCCGACGGCTTCACCGACTTTGTGAGTGACGCTATTGCACTAGAAGACTCTATCCGTCTTCATCGGACGGAGAAGAACAAGAAGAGGCCGGCTACGGGACAAGGAAGTGGGGGACCATCCAAGTACGAGGCTGGTTTACACTGCACCCTCGGGTCGGCGTTATCAGCATACCCCCTCTCGTCCCAATTTCTACCGACAGAATCAATCACCCCAGCAACCACAGCAAC
Source organism: Chloris gayana (assembly GCA_031894775.1). Taxonomy (NCBI): domain Eukaryota; kingdom Viridiplantae; phylum Streptophyta; class Magnoliopsida; order Poales; family Poaceae; genus Chloris; species Chloris gayana. Next base: position 24,284 of record JAUNZO010000207.1, read on the forward strand.
GGCGGCCGAATCGGTACCGACCGCCCTATCAGCAACAGAATTTCCAGAATCCCCGACCGATGGGTCGAGCACCGCAGCGAGAATGGACCGCCATGCTTCAATTGTGGCCGTTCGGGACATTATTACCGCAGTTGCCCATATCCCCGAGAAGGCACCATATGCACCCGGACCTCAAGGGCAGCCGCAGAGACCAGCGAGAGGGCACCAGCCAAGAATACACAAGTGAAGGCGGCCGTGCCAACTTTACTACGGCGGAGGAGCTACCCGAAGGAGGACAAATCCTAGCGGGTATGTTTTCTATCGCTGATCATCCTGCTATGGTTTTATTTGATTCGGGAGCTACGCATAATTTCATCGGCCAGTCATATGTTACTAAGCATCATATCATACCATCCAAGTTGCTACGTGCGCATATCATTTCAACACCTGGGGGTAAAATTCTTGCGATGAGGAGGCTGCCAATATGCCATTAAGGTTGGGTAACAAGGTTTATCCTACCTCATTAATCATTACGGATGGGCAAGGGTTAGATGCAATTATTGGCATGCAATGGATGGATTTCCATAAGGCGGTATTGGATATAGCATCCCGAGCCGTATATCTGAACTCTCCTGTTCATGGTCGAGATTGCTTGCTCTTAACTTTCCCTCAAACTATGCTGCCAATGGTCAATAAGGTTGTGGGTAAAAGTCTGAAGGATATACCTATAGTACGTGAGTATCCGGATGTCTTTCCGGACGACTTGCCGGGACTACCGCCGGATCGAGCGGTAGAGTTTAAGATAGAGTTACAGCCTGGAACCGCACCAATATCAAGAAGGCCGTATCGGATGCCACCCAATGAGCTGGCAGAATTGAAAGTACAACTAAAGGAATTGCTGGACAAAGGATACATACGTCCAAGTTCATCACCATGGGGATGCCCCGCCTTGTTTGTAAAGAAGAAAGATGAGACATTAAGGCTATGTGTGGATTATAGGCCTTTGAATGCCGTTACTATCAAGAACAAGTATCCTCTTCCAAGGATTGATATCTTATTTGATCAACTAATGGGAGCTAAAGTCTTCTCCAAGATAGATCTTCGCTCGGGATATCATCAGATTAAGATGAGAACCGAAGATATACCGAAGACTGCATTTTCCACCGGTATGGACTTTATGAGTATCCGGTGATGTCTTTTGGATTGACTAATGCCCTAGCACACTTCATGTACCTCATGAATTCTGTATTCATGCCGGAACTGGACAAGTTTGTCGTAGTGTTCATTGACGACATCCTGGTCTACTCTAAGTCGGAAGAGGAACATGCTAATCACTTACGAGTGGTGTTACAACGACTAAGGGATCATCGGCTTTATGCTAAGTTCAGCAAGTGTGAGTTTTGGCTGAAGGAAGTACCGTTCTTAGGTCATGTGATATCAGGTGAAGGAGTGGCGGTTGATCCCGGCAAAGTTAAGGAAGTAATGGATTGGAAGCCGCCGAAGTCGGTTTCGCAAATTCGAAGCTTCTTAGGATTGGCTGGTTATTACGGAAGGTTTATTCCTAACTTCTCGAAGATCGCCAAGCCAATGACCAAACTATTGGAAAAGGATAAGAAGTATGTATGGAGTCAAGAGTGTGAAGAAGCTTTCCGGACCTTGAGGAAATTGCTGACCACGGCTCCAGTACTTGCTCGACCGGATCCGACCAAACCTTTTGATGTGTCTTGTGATGCATCGAGGCACGGGACTTGGGTGTGTTCTAATGCAAGAAGGACGAGTGATTGCCTATGCATCTCGACAATTAAGGCGTCATGAAGAACACTATCCTACCCATGATGCTGGAGCTAGCAGCGGTGGTACTTGCATTAAAGAGGCTGGAGACATTACCTTTTGGGCAACTTAGTACACCTATATACGGACCATAAGAGTCTCAAGTACATCTTCACTCAAGCTGATCCGAACATGCGCCAACGAAGATGGCTGGAGTTAATCAAAGATTATGAGCTGGAGATTCACTATCACCCTGGCAAAGCAAACGTGGTAGCCGATGCTTTAAGTCGCAAGGTTCATTGCAATAACCTTATGGCTCGATTCGTGACTCAAGCACCCTCACCCAAGAATGATGAGCCAAATCTTCGGATTATTCCGTATGGAGCATTAACAAATTTGGCTCTTATCCCTACCTTGCGTGAGGAAGTGATAGCAGCTCAGCGAGAAGAGTGTTGGTATGGGACATATAAGAAGACGACTCAAGGAAGGCGAAATCAAGTGTTTTCGAGAAGATAGCGAGGGAGTTATTTGGTTCCGGAATCGATTGGTTGTACCCAAGGATCAATCTCTTCGCAAGAAAATTATGGATGAAGCTCACATGTCCAAGTATTCTATTCATCCCGGAACCAACAAGATGTATCAAGACCTAAAGCAAAGATTTTGGTGGACACGTATGAAGCGAGAAATAGCCAAGTATGTCAATGAATGTGATGTCCGTCGACGGGTCAAAGCCGAGCACTTGAAGCAAGCAGGACCCTTACAACCTTTAAGTATTCCTGAATGGAAGTGGGAAGACATCGGCATGGATTTCATCGTTGGATTACCACTAAGTCCACGAAAGCATGACTCAATCTGGGTCATTGTGGACGGAGTTGACGAAGTCTGCTCATTTCATACCGGTACATACTCGATACACCGCCGAGAAATATGCAGAACTTTACATTGCTCGAATTCTCTGTTTGCATGGAGTGCCGAAGACCATTATATCGGACAGAGGAACACAATTTGTCTCCAGGTTACGGGAACAATTGCAAGAATCTTTGGGGACCAAGTTGATACGAAGCTCGGCATATCATCCTCAAACGGATGGACGGACAGAAAGGATCAATCAATATCTTGAGGATATGCTTCGAGCATGTGTCTTAACCTATGGTAAAGGCGGGAGAAGTGTTTACCTTTGGCAGAGTTCTCCTACAATAACAGCTATCAAGAGAGTGCAGGAATGTCGCCGTTCCAAGCTCTATATGGACGTAGTTGTCGTACGCCCTTGAATTGGTCCGAAAGCGGAGAAAGAGTGATCTTCGGACCAGACCTAGTAAAGGACGCGAGAGGAACAAGTCCGTCTAATCCAACGAGAATCTCAAAAGGGCTAAATCTCGACGGATCGGTTATACCGACAAGAGACGTCGAGAGTTGGTATTTCAGGTTGGAGATCGAGTCTATCTTCGAGTATCCCCTACCAAAGGTGTTCAAAGGTTTGGAATCAAGGGAAAGTTAGCACCACGATACATCGGACCTTTTCCAATCCTCGAAAGATGTGGAGCTGTGGCCTATCGTTTGGAGTTGCCGAGCACACTTGTCGGGTATACACAACATATTCCACGTATCTCAAGCGAAGAAATGTTTGAAACCACCGGTGGATATACCGACAGCTGAGGTGGAACAATTACAGCCGGATTTGACGTACGACGAACGACCGGTCAAAATTCTCGATATCAAGGATAGAGTGACTCGTCATCGGACCATTAAGTTCTACAAGGTCCAATGGAGTAATCACTCGGAAGCTGAAGCTACTTGGGAACAAGAAGAGTTTCTTCGATCAAACTACCCCGAGTTCTTTAGTACCATCGCTTAGTCGTTTCGATCGTGAATCTCGGGACGAGATTCCTGTAAGGGGGAGGGCTGTAACAAACTCACAGCAATAAAATGCATTCCATGGCATTCATGAGCATGTCATCACATTTTGTTGTGAAATCATTAAGCATTTGGTGTTAATTATAAGCACATAAAATAACAAACTAAATGCAAAAGAAAGGAGGTGTTAAAAAGAAAGATAAATGAGAAGAAAATTCATGTTTAACATTTTCGTTGGCTCAAATATCATAAACAAAGATTTATAAACCTATCCTGGATTTATATTGATTTATGAAAACATTTACAAGAAATAAACAAAACCTCCTTATTAATTTTAGCTATGAATTTTTAATCCAAAAATGTTTTGGAAATTCTACCTGGACTTAACAGGAAAAGTGTCTAAAATATTCTCAAGAACACCCCTGAATTTTCACGGAATTTTTGGAGCCCCGGAAGCCTGCTTTTTAATTAGCCGGAAACCCGGGGGTTTTATGTAAAAATGCCGGGGCCCCTGTGTCACTCTCTCTTCTCTCTTCTCTCTCGCGCCGACTTGCGAGCCGCGCTGGCCGGCTCCGGCCGCGCGCCTCCGGCCGCGAGTGCCACGCGGAGCTCGCCTCCACGCAGTGCCTGGCGGCTCGCTCCGACCGACCTACGAGGCGGATAAAAACCCGGCCGAGCTCATCCATTTCTCCCTCGGCTTCCTTCCGCTCGGGCCGCGCCCTGTCCTCCACCCCGCCCGGCCGCCTCCGGCCACCTCCCGACGAGCCACCACCACCGGCCGCTCCGCACGCTCGTGCTGAAGGCTGTGCATGCTCTCCGTTCCCGACGAGCTGCCCTAACCTCGAAGATCGAAGCCGTCCTCCCCGAGCGGCCGACCTCCGACGTGTCCGGCCGCCGCTCCAAATTTCTCCTACTCCGGTGCGTTATCATCCTCCTTTCTTCTTCCATGATGTGCGCGATACTACTCTCTAGTCTCTCGGCCATCTTTTGGTTTCATTTTTCAACCACGGTGGCCGGAATCCGGATTTTCCCCGAGTCCGACCGCCGGTTCTCCGCGGGCCTCCGATGCGAGCCCTGTTCCGGCCATCCATCGCGTCAACCGTGTTGGCGCCGGTGTAGTCCTTGCTTCCGTGATGCTATAGGAAGAAGCGGCGGGGATTCCGTGCACCGTGGGCCGCGTGCGACCTCGCCGAACGTTCGGTGGAGCCGCACCTCGCCGCCGGCGCCTCTCGGTGGAGCTCATGTGCTCGCGTTGGTCACCGGTAGGTTCGCCGTGTAGCGTAGAGTTCGTTGGCGTCGTCGCGGCGAGCTTTGCTCCACGCCCGGCCAACTCCGGCCGTCGCGCCGCCGCCGGTCGCGCCGCCGCGGCGAGGCCACACCGCGGGCCACACGGCTGTGGGATCGCGTGTGGCTACGCGTGATCGGGTGTGGCCAACCCCGTGGCCCTCACGTGTGTCACGGAAATGGTTTTAAATTTCAAATATTTGTAGAAAATTCAATAAAATTCAGAAAAATATCAAACCAACTTTGTTTAACTCGGAAAAATGAGATCTATCCATTGGTGAAATAAAATATGTATTTTGAGTAATTTATTTTATTAATTAGTAATTAATTACTTTCTTTGATTAAAGAAAGGCTATTATTTTATGTAAATAAAATGTTTAATTATGGAAAATAATTTTATTTAATGAAGGAGATACTGCAGACGAAATTAATAATGAAATTTATTTTTCCAACATTAAACTTAAACTATGTTAATTTATATGATCACAATGTATTAACCTTAATCACTTAAAGTAAAATAATTATTTATTGGTTAATAAATCAGATTAATGGGTTAATCATTAAACTTAAGTAAGTAGTAACCTTAATTAAGTAATTAAGGAAACAACATTAATTAATGTTGATCTTAATTAAACACACGTTAATCGGCTTAAGTAATTGTTAATTACTTGTTTAATAAGTAGACTTATCTTTAACTTGTTAATCAACCAAGGTAATTAAACATTGATTATTATGTCTGATTGCAAGACTTAATTCATGAACCTTTGCATCCTCTCATCATATGCATTCATGCATACATGATCGTGATTCGCGATGCGTTGTCTGGTCGACTAGGTTACGAAGTGATCGAGGTTCCAACCGAGGGCGAGTCGGGAGCCGGGAATCTCGAAATCGACCCAGCCGCCGAGGAGATTAACTTCGAACAAACTCAAGGCAAGCCCCGGTGCATCTTACCTATGTTTTAAATATTTTTATTTTATCACATAGTACAGTTATACTTGTGCATTAGGTGTTAGGGTTTGGTTGACACCCTAGATGCATTATGGTAGGTTTCCGTCTGTCTTGTTCTATACTTGGTACGGGTAGCTCGATAGAGGCTAAGCTTAATTCATAGTGGCAACGGTAGCTGGTTAGGGCACTTAAAGCATGGAGGCTTTAAGCGTTTATGTGTTGACACTAAAGATGATGAGATGAGAGTGTTAATGAAGTTGAGACCGGACGGGCCCCGTAGGAGAAAGGGCAAGACGGAGATGAGGTCTTGCAAGGTGGTAGCCCCGTCCGTGTCGGTCCAGGGACCGTACCGTTGTCGGCTTAGTTGAACAAGTTTGAACGTACCGCACTACATGCTGGTATCATGGGCCCAGCAAGCTGATGTACCCTATCGCCCCGGAGATGTAGCGTAGCCGGCTCTCTTTTGCCGGCTGTCGGTGAGAGGATAGTCTCACGGGAGGGAGATGGGTCGACCACGAGGATAGTCGTGGCGTCGCCATACTTCGGGAGAGTTGGAAATGGCTAGTCTGCTGTCAGGTGCTAGCGGGAAAAGTTGTCGTATACGATCGGTGTGATGCGTATACGTCGTGTAGTCGGGTTTAGCCAGCTGGTATAAATCGATTCGAATCGCTGTCCCTCGCAGTAATGAGTACCGCTTGTTTAGCTCGTCACATCGTAGTAAATACTGGAAGATGATGATGAGAGAGGAAAGGATAAATGATCTATACTATGTTGTCTTGCAAACTTGGTTGCAATAGTGATAGGTTGCAAACCCCAAGGCTAATGAACTTAATACCGAGCTAAAATACTGAAAGTAAGGACCCACCCTTTAATGCTATTTTTTCGCAAAGGAATAAACCCCACAGCCAGAAAGCCTTTGCATACTAGGCGTCGGCCTTAGCATGCCATGTTGACGGGTCGGTCTTGCTGAGTATTAGAATACTCAAGGTTTGTTCGTTACCTTACGGGGAATGAGTCGTGTTATCATGACTTGTACGGCAGTTTTCCGAGGAGGCGCAATGTCCGGAGGGAGGTTCCCTTCGGTGGGAACGTATTCCCACACCTTGATGAGAGAGGACCGTGATGTACGAAGGGCGCAGTACATCACGACGTTTGTGAAATCTTTTGAGTTGTATTATAAACAAGCTTCCGCTAAAGACTCGTAGGATGTTAAACTTCAATAATGTTATCTTTCCGCTGCACGAATGTTTGTATTTTGAAAACCTGGTTGTATTATACCATGATGTATATATATATTATGACTTGTATGAGATGATTTTTCTATTGTAACTCGCTTCGACGAGTGTTCCTCTGTTCCGATTCCCGGGTATCCCGGAGGGGATGTCACAACTAGTCACCCGAATTTATTGCGTCGGGACAAGTTGTGAAAACCGTGTTTTCGACACCTACTAGAGTCTCGGAGTCGAAAAATCTGTTCCGAAACGATCCGTGTGAGAAACACCGACGCACAATTTTGTTCATGTTCGGGTGGCCCCACTAGTCATCCGAATTTATTGCGTCGGGTCAAGTTGTGAAAACTGTGTTTTCCGCACCTACTAGTGTCTAGAGTCCAAAAATGTGTTCCGGAATGATCCGTATGCGAAACACGGACGCACAGCTTTGTTCATGTTTGGGTGGCCCCACTAGTGACCCTAATTTATTGCGCCGGACAAATGTATTCCGAACGATCCCAGCGTGAAACACGGACGCACATTTTTGTTTATGTTCGGGTGGGCCCACTACGGACCCGCATTTATTGCTTCGGGACAAGTTGTGAAAACTATGTTTTATGCACCTACTAGTGTCTATGAGTCCTAAAATGTATTCCGGAATGATCCCAGTGTGAAACACCGACACACATTTTTGTTTATGTTCGGGTGGGCCCTCTACCGACCCGCATTTATTGCTTCGAGACAAGTTGTGAAAACTGTGTTTCCCGTACCTGTAGTGTCTCGGAGTCCCAAAATGTGTTTCGGAATGATCCGTGTGCGAAACAACGACGCAGAATTTTGTTCATGTTCGGGTGGCCCGACTAGTCACCCGAATTTATTGTGTCGAGACAAGCTGTGAAAACTGTGTTTTCCGCACCCGGTAGTGTCTAGGAGTCAAAAAATGTGTTCCGAACGATCCCAGCGTGAAACGCCGACGCAGATTTTTGTTTATGTTCGGGTGGGCCCACTACACACCCGCATTTATTGCATCCGGACAAGTTGTGAAAGCTGTGTTTTCCGCACCCGGTAGTGTCTAGGAGTCCAAAAATGTGTCCCTTAACGATCCGTGTGCGAAACACCGGCGCACAATTTTATTTATGTTCGAGTGGCCCGACTAGTCACCCGAAATTATTGCGTTGGGACAAGTTGTAAAAACTGTGTTTTCCGCACTCGGTAGTGTCTAGGAGTCCTAAAATGTATTCCGGAACGATCCAAGTGTGCAACACCGACGCACATTTTTGTTTATGTTCGGGTGGGCCCACTAGTGACCCGCGTTTATCTCGCCGGGACATGTTGTGACAATTGTGTTTTCCGCACCCTGTAGTGTCTAGGAGTCCAAAAATATGTTCCGGAACGATCCGTGTGCGAAACACGGACGCACGATTTTGTTCATGTTCGGGTGGCCCCACTAGTGACCCACATTTATTGCGTCGGGACAAGTTGTAATGTCTGTGTTTTCCGCGCCAAGTAGCGTCTATGAGTATTAAAATGTAATTCGCGTCAAACACCGACACACAATTTTGTTTATGTTCGAGTGGGCCCGCTGGAGACCCGCTTTTATTGTGCCGGGACAAGTTGCTAAAAATGTGTTTTCCGCGCCCGGTAGTGTCTAGGAGTCCAAAAATATGTTCCGGAACGATCCATGTATGAAACACCGATGCACAATTTTGTTCATGTTCGGGCGGCCCCACTAGTGACCCGCATTTATTATGTCGGGACAAGTTGTGAAAACTGTGTTTTCCGCACCTAGTAGCATCTATGAGTCCTAAAATGTATTTCGCAACGATTCCAAAGCATGAAACACCGACACAGAATTTTATTGATGTTCGTGTGGGCCCACTAGGGACCCGCATTTATTGCACCGGGAGAACTTGCGAAATCTGTGTTTTCCGCACCCGACGGTTTCTAAGAGTCCTAAAATGTGATCTAGAACGACCCACGCACGATACACCGACGTACCATTTTGTTCATGTTCGGGTGGCCCAACTAGTGACCCGCATTTATTGCGTCGGGAAAAGTTTTCAAAACTTTGTTTTCCGCACCCGCTAGTGTCTAGGAGTCAAAAAATGTGTTTCGGAATGATCCGCGTGCGAAACAGCGACGCAGAATTTTGTTCATATTCGGGTGGCCCCACTAGTGACACACATTTATGGCATCGGGACAAGTTCCGAAAACTATGTTTTCCGCACCTAGTAGTGTCTATGAGTCCTAAAATGTATTTCGCAACGATCCCAGTATGAAATACCGACACACAATTTTGTTTATGTTCGGGTGGGCCAACTAGGGACCCGCATTTATTGCACCGGGACTAGTTACCAAATTTGTGTTTTCCGCACCCGGTAGTGTCTAGGAGTCCAAAAAAGTGTTCCGGAACGATCCGTGTGCGAAACACCGACGCACATTTTGTTTATGTTCGGGTGGGCTCACTATAGACCCGCATTTATTGCACTGGGATAAGTTGTGAAAATTGTGTTTTCCGCACATAGTAGAGTCTAGGAGTCCAAAAATGTGTTGTGGAACGATCCGTGTGCGAAACACCGACGCACAATTTTGTTCAACGTTCGAGCGGCCCCACTAGTGACTCGCATTTATTGTGTCGGGACAAGTTGTAAAAGCCGTGTTTTCTGCACCCGATACTTGTCTAGGAGTCCAAAAATGTGTTCGAGGAACGATCCGTGTGCGAAACACCGATGCACAATTTTGTTCATGTTCGGGTGGCCCCACTAGTGACCCGCGTTTATCTCGCCGGGACATGTTGTGACAATTGTGTTTTCCGCACCCTGTAGTGTCTAGGAGTCCAAAAATATGTTCCGGAACGATCCGTGTGCGAAACACGGACGCACGATTTTGTTCATGTTCAGGTGGCCCCACTAGTGACCCACATTTATTGCGTCGGGACAAGTTGTAATGCTTGTGTTTTCCGCGCCAAGTAGCGTCTATGAGTATTAAAATGTAATTCGCGTCAAACACCGACACACAATTTTGTTTATGTTCGAGTGGGCCCGCTGGAGACCCGCTTTTATTGTGCCGGGACAAGTTGCTAAAAATGTGTTTTCCGCGCCCGGTAGTGTCTAGGAGTCCAAAAATATGTTCCGGAACGATCCATGTATGAAACACCGATGCACAATTTTGTTCATGTTCGGGCGGCCCCACTAGTGACCCGCATTTATTATGTCGGGACAAGTTGTGAAAACTGTGTTTTCCGCACCTAGTAGCATCTATGAGTCCTAAAATGTATTTCGCAACGATTCCGAGCATGAAACACCGACACAGAATTTTATTGATGTTCGTGTGGGCCCACTAGGGACCCGCATTTATTGCACCGGAGAACTTGCGAAATCTGTGTTTTCCGCACCCGACAGTTTCTAAGAGTCCTAAAATGTGATCTAGAACGACCCACGCACGATACACCGACGTACCATTTTGTTCATGTTCGGGTGGCCCAACTAGTGACCCGCATTTATTGCGTCGGGAAAAGTTTTCAAAACTTTGTTTTCCGCACCCGCTAGTGTCTAGGAGTCAAAAAATGTGTTTCGGAATGATCCGCGTGCGAAACAACGACGCAGAATTTTGTTCATATTCGGGTGGCCCCACTAGTGACACACATTTATGGCATCGGGACAAGTTCCGAAAACTATGTTTTCCGCACCTAGTAGTGTCTATGAGTCCTAAAATGTATTTCGCAACGATCCCGAGTATGAAATACCGACACACAATTTTGTTTATGTTCGGGTGGGCCAACTAGGGACCCGTATTTATTGCACCGGGACTAGTTACCAAATTTGTGTTTTCCGCACCCGGTAGTGTCTAGGAGTCCAAAAAGTGTTCCGGAACGATCCGTGTGCGAAACACCGACGCACATTTTGTTTATGTTCGGGTGGGCTCACTATAGACCCGCATTTATTGCACTCGGGATAAGTTGTGAAAATTGTGTTTTCTGCACATAGTAGAGTCTAGGAGTCCAAAAATGTGTTGTGGAACGATCCGTGTGCGAAACACCGACGCACAATTTTGTTCAACGTTCGAGCGGCCCCACTAGTGACTCGCATTTATTGTGTCGGGACAAGTTGTGAAAATTGTGTTTTCTGCACCCAGTACTTGTCTAGGAGTCCAAAAATGTGTTCGAGAACGATCCGTGTGCGAAACACCGATGCACAATTTTGTTCATGTTCGGGTGGCCCCACTAGTGACCCGCGTTTATCTCGCCGGGACATGTTGTGACAACTGTGTTTTCCGCACCCTGTAGTGTCTAGGAGTCCAAAAATGTGTTCGGAACGATCCTTGTGCGACACACGGACGCACAATTTTGTTCATGTTCAGGTGGCCCCACTAGTGACCCGCATTTATTGCGTCGGGACAAGTTGTGAAAACCATGTTTTCTGCACCCGGTAGTGTCTAGGAGTCCAAAAATGTGTTCCGGAATGATCCATGTGCGAAATACCGACGCACAATTTTGTTCATGTTCGGGTGGCCCACTAGTCACCCGAATTTATTGCGCCGGGACAAGTTGTGAAAATTATGTTTTCCGCACATAGTAGTGTCTAGGAGTCCAAAAATGTGTTCTAAAATGATTCATGTACAAAACACCGACGCACAATTTTGTTCAACGTTTGAGCGGCCCCACTTGTGACCCGCATTTATTGTGTCGGGACAACTTGTGAAACTTGTGTTTCCTACACCCGGTAGTGTCTAGGAGTCCAAAAATTTGTTCGGAAACGATCCGTGTGCGAAACACCGACGCACAATTTTGTTCATGTTCGGGTGGCCCCACTAGTGACCCGCATTTATCTCGCCGAGACTTGTTTTGACAACTGTGTTTTCCGCACCCTGTAGTGTCTAGGAGTCGAAAAATGTGTTCCGGAACGATCCGTGTGCGAAACACGGACGCACGATTTTGTTCATGTTCGGGTGGCCCCACTAGTGACCCGCATTTATTGCGTCGGGACAAGTTGTGAAAGCTGTGTTTTCCGCGCCAAGTAGCGTCTATGAGTATTAAAATGTAATTCACGTCAAACACCGACACACAATTTTGTTTATGTTCGAGTGGGCCCCCTAGAGACCCGCTTTTATTGTGCTCGGGACAAGTTGCTAAAACTATGTTTTCCGCACCCGGTAGTGTCTAGGAGTCCAAAAATATGTTCCGGAACGATCCGTGTATGAAACAGCGACGCACAATTCTGTTCATGTTCGGGCAGCCCCACTAGTGACCCGCATTTATTATGCCGGGACAAGTTGTGAAAACTGTGTTTTCCGCACCTAGTAGCATCCGTGAGTCCTAAAATGTATTTCGCAACGATCCCGAGCATGAAACACCGACACAGAATTTTATTGATGTTCGGGTGGGCTCACTAGGGACCCGCATTTATTGCCCCGGGACTAGTTGCCAAAATTGTGTTTACCGCACCCGGTAGTTTCTAGGAGTCCAAAAAAGTGTTCCGGAACGATCCGTGTGCGAAACACCGACGCACATTTTGTTTATGTTCGGTGAGCTCACTATAGACTCGCATTTATTGCACCCGGGATAAGTTGTGAAAATTGTGTTTTCCGCACATAGTAGAGTCTAGGAGTCCAAAAATGTCTTGTGGAACGATCCTTGTGCGAAACACCGACGCACAATTTTGTTCAACGTTCGAGCGGCCCCACTAGTGACTCGCATTTATTGTGTCGGGACAAGTTGTGAAAATTGTGTTTTCTGCACCCGATCTGTCTAGGAGTCCAAAAATGTGTTCAGGAACGATCCGTGTGCGAAACACCGATGCACAATTTTGTTCATGTTCGGGTGGCCCCACTAGTGACCCGCGTTTATCTCGCCGGGACATGTTGTGACAACTGTGTTTTCCGCACCCTATAGTGTCTAGGAGTCCAAAAATGTGTTCCGGAACGATCCGTGTGCGACACACGGACGCACAATTTTGTTCATGTTCGGGTGGCCCCACTAGTGACCCGCATTTATTGCGTCGGGACAAGTTGTGAAAACCATGTTTTCTGCACCCGGTAGTGTCTAGGAGTCCAAAAATGTGTTCCGGAATGATCCATGTGCGAAACACCGACGCACAATTTTGTTTATGTTCGGGTGGCCCACTAGTGACCCGAATTTATTGCGCCGGGACAAGTTGTGAAAATTATGTTTTCCGCACATAGTAGTGTCTAGGAGTCCAAAAATGTGTTCTAAAATGATTCGTGTACAAAACACCGACGCACAATTTTGTTCAACGTTTGAGCGGCCCCACTAGTGACCCGCATTTATTGTGTCGGGACAACTTGTGAAAATTGTGTTTTCTACACCCGGTAGTGTCTAGGAGTCCAAAAATGTATTCAGGAATGGTCCGTGTGCGAAACACCGACGCACAATTTTATTCATGTTCGGGTGGCCCCACTAGTGACCCGCATTTATCACGCCGGGACATGTTTTGACAACTGTGTTTTCCGCACCTCGTAGTGTCTAGGAGTCGAAAAATGTGTTCCGGAACGATCCGTGTGCGAAACACGGACGCACAATTTTGTTCATGTTCAGGTGGCCCCACTAGTGACCCGCATTTATTGCGTCGGGACAAGTTGTGAAAGTCTGTGTTTTCCGCGCCAAGTAGCGTCTATGAGTATTAAAATGTAATTCGCGTGAAACACCGACACATAATTTTGTTTATGTTCGAGTGGGCCCACTAGAGACCCGCTTTTATTGTGCCGGGACAAGTTGCTAAAACTATATTTTTCGCACCCGGTAGTGTCTAGGAGTACAAAAATATGTTCCGGAATGATCCGTGTATGAAACACCGATGCACAATTTTGTTCATGTTCGGGCAGCCCCACTAGTGACCCGCATTTATTATGTCGGGACAAGTTGTGAAAACTGTGTTTTCCGCACCTAGTAGCATCTCGTGAGTCCTAAAATGTATTTCGCAACGATCCCGAGCGTGAAACACCGACACACAATTTTGTTGATGTTCGGGTGGGCCCACTAGGGACCCGCATTTATTGCCCCGGGACTAGTTGCCAAAATTGTGTTTACCGCACCCGGTAGTTTCTAGGAGTCCAAAAAAGTGTTCGAAACGATCCGTGTGCGAAACACCGACGCACATTTTGTTTATGTTTGGTGAGCTCATTATAGACTCGCATTTATTGCACCCGGGATAAGTTGTGAAAATTGTGTTTTCCGCACATAGTAGAGTCTAGGAGTCCAAAAATGTGTTGTGGAACGATCCGTGTGCGAAACACCGACGCACAATTTTGTTCAACGTTCGAGCGGCCCCACTAGTGACCCGCATTTATTGTGTCGGGACAACTTGTGAAAACTGTGTTTTCTACACCCGATACTGTCTAGGAGTCCAAAAATGTGTTCAGGAACAATCCGCGTGCGAAACACCGATGCACAATTTTGTTCATGTTCGGGTGGCCCCACAAGTGACCGGCGTTTGTCTCGCCGGGTTGTGACAACTGTGTTTTCCGCACCCTGTAGTGTCTAGGAGTTCAAAAATGTGTTCCGGAACGATCCGTGTGCGAAACACCGACGTAGAATTTTCTTCATCTTCGGGTGGCCCGACTAGTCACCCGAATTTATTGCGTCGGGACAAGCGGTGAAAACCGTGTTTTCCGCACACGGTTGTGTCTAGGACTCCAAAAATGTGTTCCGGAATGACCCGTGTGCGAAACACCGACGCACAATTTTATTCATGTTCGGGTGGCCCGACTAGTTACCCGAATTTATTGCGTCGGGACAAGTTGTGAAAACTGTGTTTTTCGCACCTACTAGTGTCTATGAGTCCTAAAATGTATTCCGGAACGATCCCAGCGTGAAACACCGATGCACATTTTTGTTTATGTTCGAGTGGGCCCACTACGGACCCGCATTTATTGCGTCGGGACAAGTTCCGCATACTCGTGTTTTCCGCACTTGGTAGTGTCCAGGACTCTAAAAATGTGTTCCGGAATGATCCGTGTGCGAAACACCGATGCACAATTTTGTTCATGTTCGGGTGGCCCCACTAGTCACCCGAATTTATTGCATCGGGAAAGTTGTGAAAACTGTGTTTTCCGCACCTACTAGTGTCTATGAGTCCTAAAATGTATTCCGGAACAATCCCAGCGTGAAACGCCGACACACATTTTTGTTTATGTTCGGGTAGGCCCATTACGGACCCGCATTTATTGCTTCCGGACAAGTTGTGAAAACTGTGTTTTCCGCACCCGGTAGTGTATAGGAGTCCAAAAGTGTGTCCCGGAACGATCCGTGTGCGAAACACCGACGCACAATTTTATTTATGTTCGGGTGGCCCGACTAGTCACCCGAAATTATTACGTCGGGACAAGTTGTGAAAACTGTGTTTTGCGCACCTACTAGTGTCTTTGAGTCCTAAAATGTCTTCCGAAATGATCCCACCGTGAAACACCGACGCACATTTTTGTTTATGTTCGGGTGGGCCCACTACGGACCCGCATTTATTGCTTTGGGACAAGTTTTGAAAACTGTGTTTTCCGCACCTACTAGTGTCTATGAGTCCTAAAATGTATTCCGGAAGGATGCCAGTGTGAAACACCGACACACATTTTGTTTATGTTTAGGTGGGCCCACTACCGACCCGCATTTATTGCTTCGAGACAAGTTGTGAAAACTGTGTTTCCCGCACCCGGTAGTGTCTAGGAGTCCAAAAATGTGTTCCGGAACGATCCGTGTGCGAAACACCGACGTAGAATTTTGTTCATGTTCGGGTGGCCCGACTAGTCACCCGAATTTATTGCGTCGGGACAAGCTGTGAAAACTATGTTTTCCGCACCCGGTAGTATCTAGGACTTCAAAAATGTGTTCGGAACGATCCGTGTGCGAAACACCGACGCACAATTTTCTTCATGTTCGGGTGGCCCGACTAGTCACCCGAATTTATTGCGTCGGGACAAGTTGTGAAAACTGTGTTTTCCACACCTACTAGTGTCTATGAGTTCTAAAATGTATTCCGAACGATCCCAGCGTGAAACACCGACGCACATTTTTGTTTATGTTCGGGTGGCCCACTACGGACCCGCATTTGTTCCGTCGGGACTGTCCTACATAGTGTGTTTTCCGCACCCGGTAGTGTCTAGGAGTCCAAAAATGTGTTCCGGAATGATCCGTGTGCGAAACCCCGACGCACAATTTTGTTCATGTTCGGGTGGCCCCACTAGTCACCCGAATTTATTGCATGGGGAAAGTTGTGAAAACTGTGTTTTTCGCACCTACTAGTGTCTATGAGTCCTAAAATGTATTCCGAACGATCCCGGCGTGAAACGCCGACGCACATTTTTGTTTATGTTCGGGTGGGCCCACAACGGACCCGCATTTATTGCTTTCGGACAAGTTGTGAAACTGTGTGTTCCGCACCGGATAGTGCCTAGGAGTCCAAAAATGTGTTCCGGAAAGATCCGTGTGCGAAACACCGACACACCATTTTATTTAGGTTCGGGTGGCCCCACTAGTCACCCGACATTATTGCATCGGGACAAGTTGTGAAAACTGTAGTTTCCGCACCTACTAGTGTCTATGAGTCCTAAAATGTATTCCGGAACGATCCCAGCGTGAAACACCGACGCACATTTTTCTTTATGTTCGGGTGGGCCCACTACGGACCCGCATTTATTGCGTCGGGACAAGTTCTCGCATACTGTGTTTTCCGCACCCGGTAGTGTCTAGGTGTCCAAAAATGTGTTCCGGAATGATCCGTATGCGAAACATCGACGCACAATTTTGTTCATGTTCGGGTGGCCCCACTAGTCACCCGAATTTATTGTATCGGGACAAGTTGTGAAAACCGTGTTATCCGCACCTACTAGTGTCTATGAGTCCTAAATGTATTCCGGAACGATCCCAGCGTGAAACGCCGACACACATTTTTATTTATGTTCGGGTGGGCCCACTACAAACCCGCATTTATTGCTTCCGGACAAGTTGTGAAAACTGTGTTTTCCGCACCCGTAGTGTCCGGTGTCCAAAAATGTGTCCCGGAACGATCCGTGTGCGAAACACCGACGCACAATTTTATTTATGTTCGAGTGGCCCGACTAGTCGGCGAAAATTATTACGTCGGGACAAGTTGTGAAAACTGTGTTTTCCGCACCTACTAGTGTCTTTGAGTCCTAAAATGTATTACGTAACGATCCCGGCTTGAAACACCGACGCACATTTTTGTTTATGTTCGGGTGGGCCCACTACGGACCCGCATTTATTGCTTCGGGACAAGTTTTGAAAACTGTGTTTTCCGCACCTACTAGTGTCTATGAGTCCTAAAATGTATTCCGAACGATGCTAGTGTGAAACACCGACACACATTTTGTTTATCTTCGAGTGGGCCCACTACCGACCCGCATTTATTGCTTCGAGACAGGTTGTGAAAACTGTGTTTCCAGCACCCGTAGTGTCTAGGAGTCCAAAAATGTGTTCCAAAACGATCCGTGTGCGAAACACCGACGTAGAATTTTGTTCATCTTCGGGTGGCCCGACTAGTCACCCGAATTCATTGCGTCGGGACAAGCTGTGAAAACTGTGTTTTCCGCACCCGGTAGTGTCTAGGACTCAAAAAATGTGTTCGGAACGATCCGTGTGCGAAACACCGACGCACAATTTTATTCATGTTCGGGTGGCCCAACTAGTAACCCGAATTTATTGCGTCGGGACAAGTTGTGAAAACTGTGTTTTTCGCACCTATTAGTGTCTATGAGTCCTAAAATGTATTCCGAACGATCCCAGCGTGAAACACCGACGCACATTTTTGTTTATGTTCGAGTGGGCCCACTACGGATCTGCATTTATTGCTTCCGGACAAGTTGTGAAACTATGTTTTCCGCACCGGGTAGTGCCTAGGAGTCCAAAAATGTGTTCGGAACGATCCGTGTGCGAAACACCGACACACAATTTTATTTATGTTCGGGTGGCCCCACAAGTCACCCGAAATTATTGCATCGGGACAAGTTGTGAAAACTGTGTTTCGCGCACCTACTAGTGTCTTTGAGTCCTAAAATGTATTACGAAATGATCCCACCGTAAAATACCGACGCACATTTTTGTTTATGTTCGGGTGGGCCCACTACGGACCCGCATTTATTGCGTCAAGAGAAGTTGTGAATAGTGTGTTTTCCGCACCCGTAGTGTTTAGGAGTCCTAAATTGTATTCCGGAACAATCCCGAGTGTGCAACACCGATGCACATTTTTGTTTATGTTTGGGTGGGCCCACTACGGACCCGCATTTATTGCGTCGGGGCCGATTGTGAAAATTGTGTTTTCCTCACCCGGTAGTGTCTAGGAGTCCAAAAATGTGTTTCGGAATGATCCGTGTGCGAAACACCGACGCACAATTTTATTTATGTTCGGGTGGCCCGACTAGTCACCCGAAATTATTACGTCGGGACAAGTTGTGAAAACTGTGTGTTCCGCACCTACTAGTGTCTTTGAGTCCTAAAATGTATTACGTAACGATCCCGGCTTGAAACACCGACGCACATTTTTGTTTATGTTCGGGTGGGCCCACTGCGGACCCGCATTTATTGCTTCGGGACAAGTTTTGAAAACTGTGTTTTCCGCACCTACTAGTGTCTATGAGTCCTAAAATGTATTCCGGAACGATGCTAGTGTGAAACACCAACACACATTTTGTTTATCTTCGAGTGGGCCCACTACCGACCCGCATTTATTGTTTCGAGACAAGTTGTGAAAACTGTGTTTCCCGCACCCGATAGTGTCTAGGAGTCCAAAAATGTGTTCCGGAACGATCCGTGTACGAAACACCGACGTAGAATTTTGTTCATCTTCGGGTGGCCCGACTAGTCACCCGAATTTATTGCGTCGGGATAAGTCGTGAAAACTGTGTTTTCCGCACTCGGTTGTGTCTAGGACTCGAAAAATGTGTTCGGAACGATCCGTGTGCGAAACACCGACGCACAATTTTATTCATGTTCGGATGGCCCGACTAGTCACCCGAATTTATTGCGTCGGGACAAGTTGTGAAAACTGTGTTTTTCGCACCTACCGGTGTCTATGAGTCCTAAAATGTATTCCGGAACGATCCTAGCGTGAAACACCGACGCACATTTTTGTTTATGTTCGGGTGAGCCCACTACGGACCCGCATTTATTGCTTCCGGACAAGTTGTGAAACCGTGTTTTCCGCACCGGGTAGTGCCTAGGAGTCCAAAAATGTGTTCGGAACGATTCGTGTGCGAAATACCGACACACAATTTTATTTATGTTCGGGTGGCCCCACTAGTCACCCGAAATTATTGCATCGGGACAAGTTGTGAAAACCGTGTTTTGCGCACCTACTAGTGTCTTTGAGTCCTAAAATGTATTCCGAAATGATCCCACCGTGAAACACCGACGCACATTTTTGTTTATGTTCGGGTGGGCCCACTATGGACCCGCATTTATTACGTCAAGAGAAGTTGTGAAAAGTGTGTTTTCCGCACCCGGTAGTGTTTAGGAGTCCTAAATTGTATTCCGGAACAATCCCAGTGTGCAACACCGATGCACATTTTTGTTTATGTTTGGGTGGGCCCACTACGGACCCGCATTTATTGCGTCGGAGCCGGTTGTGAAAACTGTGTTTTCCTCATCCGGTAGTGTCTAGGAGTCCAAAAATGTGTTTCGGAATGATCCGTGTGCGAAACACCGACGCACAATTTTATTTATGTTCGGGTGGCCCGACTAGTCACCCGAAATTATTACGTCGGGACAAGTTGTGAAAACTGTGTGTTCCGCACCTACTAGTGTCTTTGAGTCCTAAAATGTATTACGGAACGATCCCGGCTTGAAACACCGACGCACATTTTTGTTTATGTTCGGGTGGGCCCACTACGGACCCGCATTTATTGCTTCGGGACAAGTTTTGAAAACTGTGTTTTCCGCACCTACTAGTGTCTATGAGCCCTAAAATGTATTCCGGAACGATGCTGGTGTGAAACACCAACACACATTTTGTTTATCTTCGAGTGGGCCCACTACCGACCCGCATTTATTGCTTCGAGACAAGTTGTGAAAACTGTGTTTCCCGCACCCGATAGTGTCTAGGAGTCCAGAAATGTGTTCCGAACGATCCGTGTGCGAAACACCGACGTAGAATTTTGTTCTTCTTCGGGGGCCCACTACCAACCCACATTTATTGCTTCAAGACAAGTTGTGAAAACTGTGTTTCCCGCACCCGGTCGTGTCTAGGAGTCCAAAAATGTGTTCCGGAACGATCCGTGTGCGAAACACCGACGTAGAATTTTGTTCATCTTCGGGTGGCCCGACTAGTCACCCGAATTTATTGCGTCGGGGCAAGCTGTGAAAACTGTGTTTTCCGCACCCGGTAGTGTCTAGGAGTCCAAAAATGTGTTCCGGAATGATCCGTATGCGAAACACCGACGCACAATTTTGTTCATGTTCGGGTGGCCCAACTAGTCACTTGAATTTATTGCGTCGGGACAAGTTGTGAGAACTGTGTTTTCCGCACCTACTAGTGTCTATGAGTTCTAAACGGTATTCGGAACGATCCCAGCGTGAAACACCGACGCACATTTTTGTTTATGTTCAGGTGGCCCACTACGGACCCGCATTTATTGCGTCGGGACTGTCCTACATAGTGTGTCTTCCGCACCCGGTAGTGTCTAGGAGTCCAAAAATGTGTTCCGGAATGATCCGTGTGCGAAACACCGACGCATAATTTTGTTCATGTTCGGGTGGCCCCACTAGTCACCCGAATTTATTGCATCGGGAAAGTTGTGAAAACTGTGTTTTCCGCACCTACTAGTGTCTATGAGTCCTAAAATGTATTCCGGAATGATCCCAGCGTGAAACGCCGACGCACATTTTTGTTTATGTTCGGGTGGGCTCACAACGGACCCGCATTTATTGCTTCCGGACAAGTTGTGAAACTGTGTGTTCCGCACCGGGTAGTGCCTAGGAGTCCAAAAATGTGTTCCGGAAAGATCCGTGTGCGAAACACCGACACACAATTTTATTTATGTTCGGGTGGCCCCACTAGTCACCCGAAATTATTGCATCGGGACAAGTTGTACAAACTGTAGTTTCCGCAGCTACTAGTGTCTATGAGTCCTAAAATGTATTCCGAACGATCCCACCGTGAAACACCGACGCACATTTTTGTTTATGTTCGAGTGGGCCCACTACGGACCCGCATTTATTGCGTCGGGACAAGTTCCGCATACTCGTGTTTTCCGCACCCGGTAGTGTCTAGGAGTCCAAAAATGTGTTTCGGAATGATCCGTATGCGAAACACCGACGCACAATTTTGTTCATGTTCGGGTGGCCCCACTAGTCACCCGAATTTATTACATCGGGACAAGTTGTGAAAACTGTGTTATCCGCACCTACTAGTGTCTATGAGTCCTAAATTCCGGAACGATCCCAGCGTGAAACGCTGACCCACATTTTTGTTTATGTTCGGGTGGGCCCACTACAAACCCGCATTTATTGCTTCCGGACAAGTTGTGAAACCGTGTGTTCCGCACCGGGTATTGCCTAGGAGTCCAAAAATGTGTTCCGGAAAGATCCGTGTGCGAAACACCGACACACAATTTTATTTATGTTTGGGTGGCCCCACTAGTCACCCGAAATTATTGCATCGGGACAAGTTGTAAAAGCTGTAGTTTCCGCACCTACTAGTGTCTATGAGTCCTAAAATGTATTCCGAACGATCCCAGCGTGAAACACCGACGCACATTTATGTTTATGTTCAGGTGGGCCCACTACGGACCCGCATTTATTGTGTCGGGACAAGTTCTGCATACTCGTGTTTTCCGCACCCGGTAGTGTCCGGGAGTCCAAAAATGTGTTCCGGAATGATCCGTATGCGAAACACCGACGCACAATTTTGTTCATGTTCGGGTGGCCCCACTAGTCACCCGAATTTATTGCATCCGGACAAGTTGTGAAAACTGTGTTATCCGCACCTACTAGTGTCTATGAGTCCTAAATGTATTCCGGAACGATCCCAGCGTGAAACGCCGACACACATTTTTGTTTATGTTCGGGTGGGCCCACTACAAACCCACATTTATTGCTTCCGGACAAGTTGTGAAAACTGTGTTTTCCGAACCCGGTAGTGTCCGGAGTCCAAAAATGTGTCCCGGAACGATCCGTGTGCGAAACACCGACGTACAATTTTATTTATGTTCGGGTGGCCCGACTAGTCACCCGAAATTATTATGTCGGGACAAGTTGTGAAAACTGTGTTTTCCGACCTACTAGTGTCTTCGAGTCCTGAAATGTATTCCGAACGATCCCCGCTTGAAACACCGACGCACATTTTTGTTTATGCTCGGGAGGGCCCACTACAAACCCGCATTTATTGCTTCGGGACAAGTTTTGAAAACTGTGTTTTCCGCCCCTACTAGTGTCTATGAGTCCTAAAATGTATTCGGAACGATGCTAGTGTGAAACACCGACACACATTTTGTTTATGTTCGGGTGGGCCCACTACCGACCCGCATTTATTGCTTCAAGACAAGTTGTGAAGACTGTGTTTCCCGCACCCGGTAGTGTCTAGGAGTCCAAAAATGTGTTCCGGAACGATCCTTGTGCGAAACACCGACGTAGAATTTTGTTCATCTTCGGGTGGCCCGACTGGTCACCCGAATTTATTGCGTCGGGACAAGCTGTGAAAACTGTGTTTTCCGCACCCGGTTGTGTCTAGGACTCCAAAAATGTATTCCGGAAGGATCCGTGTGCGAAACACCGACGCACAATTTTATTCATGTTCGGGTGGCCCGACTAGTCACCCGAATTTATTGCGTCGGGACAAGTTGTGAAAACTATGTTTTTCGCACCTACTAGTGTCTATGAGTCCTAAAATGTATTCCGGAACGATCCCAACGTGAAACACCGACGCACATTTTTGTTTATGTTCAGGTGGGCCCACTACGGACCCGCATTTATTGCGTCGGGACAAGTTCCGCATACTATGTTTTCCGCACCCGGTAGTGTCCAGGACTCCAAAAATGTGTTCCGGAATGATCCGTGTGCGAAACACCGATGCACAATTTTGTTCATGTTCGGGTGGCCCCACTAGTCACCCGAATTTATTGCATCGGGAAAGTTGTGAAAACCGTGTTTTCCGCACCTACTAGTGTCTATGAGTCCTAAAATGTATTCGGAACGATCCCGGCGTGAAACGCCGACGCACATTTTTGTTTATGTTCGAGTGGGCCCACTACGGACCCGCATTTATTGCTTTCGGACAAGTTGTGAAACTGTGTTTTCCGCACCGGGTAGTGCCTAGGAGTCCAAAAATGTGTTCGGAACGATCCGTGTGCGAAACACCGACACACAATTTTATTTATGTTCGGATGGCCCCACTTGTCACCCGAAATTATTGCATTGGGACAAGTTGTGAAAACTGTGTTTTCCGCACCTACTAGTGTCTTTGAGTCCTAAAATGTATTCCGAAATGATCCCAACGTGAAACACCGAGGCACATTTTTGTTTATGTTCGGGTGGGCCCACTACGGACCCGCATTTATTGCGTCGAGAGAAGTTGTGAAAAGTGTGTTTTCCTCACCCGGCAGTGTCTAGGAGTCCTAAAATGTATTCCGGAACAATCCCGAGTGTGCAACACCGACACACATTTTTGTTTATGTTTAGGTGGGCCCACTACGGACCCGCATTTATTGCGTCGGGGCCAGTTGTGAAAACTGTGTTTTCCTCACCCGGTAGTGTCTAGGAGTCGAAAAATGTGTTCGGAATGATCCGTGTGCGAAACACGGACGCACAATTTTCTTTATGTTCGGGTGGCCCGACTAGTCACCCGAAATTATTACGTCGGGACAAGTTGTGAAAACTGTGTTTTCCGCACCTACTAGTGTCTTTGAGTCCTAAAATGTATTCCGAACGATCCCAGCGTGAAACGCCGACACACATTTTTGTTTATGTTCGTGTGGACCCACTACAAACCGCATTTATTGCTTCCGGACAAGTTGTGAAAACTGTGTTTTCCTCACCCGTAGTGTCTAGGAGTCCAAAAATGTGTCCGGAACGATCCATATGCGAAACACCGACGCACAATTTTATTGATGTTCGGGTGGCCCGACTAGTCACCCGAAATTATTATGTCGGGACAAGTTGTGAAAACTGTGTTTTCCGACCTACTAGTGTCTTTGAGTCCTGAAATGTATTCGGAACGATCCCAGCTTGAAACACCGACGCACATTTTTGTTTATGTTCGGGTGGGCCCACTGCAAACCCGCATTTATTGCTTCGGGAGAAGTTTTGAAAACTGTGTTTTCCGCACCTACTAGTGTCTATGAGTCCTAAAATGTATTCGGAACGATGCTAGTGTGAAACACCGACACACATTTTGTTTATGTTCGGGTGGGCCCACTACCGACCCGCATTTATTGCTTCGAGACAAGTTGTGAAAGCTGTGTTTCCGCACCCGGTAGTGTCTAGGAGTCCAAAAATGTGTTCCGGAACGATCCGTGTGCGAAACACCGACGTAGAATTTTGTTCATCTTCGGGTGGCCCGTCTGGTCACCCAAATTTATTGCGTCGGGACAAGCTGTGAAAACTGTGTTTTCCGCACCCGGTAGTGTCTAGGACTCTAAAAATGTATTTCGGAACGATCCGTGTGCGAAACACCGACGCACATTTTTATTCAGGTTCGGGTGGCCCGACTAGTCACCCGAATTTATTACGTCGGGACAAGTTGTGAAAGCTGTGTTTTCCGCACCTACTAGTGTCTATGAGTCCTAAAATGTATTCCGGAACGATCCCAGCGTGAAACACCGACGCACATTTTTCTTTATGTTCGGGTGGGCCCACTACGGACCCGCATTTATTGCGTCGGGACAAGTTCTGCATACTATGTTTTCCACACCCGGTAGTGTCTAGGAGTCCAAAAATGTGTTCCGTTATGATCCGTGTGCGAAACACCGACGCACAATTTTGTTCATGTTCGGATGGCCCCACTAGTCACCCGAATTTATTGCATCGGGACAAGTTGTGAAAACTGTGTTTTCCGCACGTACTAGTGTCTATGAGTTCTAAAATGTATTCGGAACGATCCCAGCGAGAAATGCCGACGCACATTTTTGTTTATGTTCGGGTGGGCCCACTACGGACCCGCATTTATTGCTTCGGACAAGTTGTGAAACTGTGTTTTCCGCACCGGGTAGTGCCTAGGAGTCCAAAAATGTGTTCGGAACGATCCGTGTGCGAAACACCGACACACAATTGTATTTATGTTCGGATGGCCCCACTAGTCACCCGAAATTATTGCATTGGGACAAGTTGTGAAAACTGTGTTTTCCGCACCTACTAGTGTCTTTGAGTCCTAAAATGTATTCCGAAATGATCCCAACGTGAAACACCGACGCACATTTTTGTTTATGTTCGGGTGGGCCCACTACGGACCCACATTTATTGCGTCGAGAGAAGTTGTGAAAAGTGTGTTTTCCTCACCCGGTAGTGTCTAGGAGTCCTAAAATGTATTCCGGAACAATCCCGGTGTGCAACACCGACACACATTTTTGTTTATGTTTAGGTGGGCCCACTACGGACCCGCATTAATTGCGTCGGGGCAGTTGTGAAAACTGTGTTTTCCTCACCGTGTAGTGTCTAGGAGTCCAAAAATGTGTTCGGAATGATCCGTGTGCGAAACACGGACGCACAATTTTCTTTATGTTCGGTGGCCCCACTAGTCACCCGAAATTATTACGTCGGGACAAGTTGTGAAAACTGTGTTTTCCGCACCTACTAGTGTCTTTGAGTCCGAAAATGTATTCCGGAACGATCCCAGCGTGAAACGCCGACACACATTTTTGTTTATGTTCGTGTGGACCCACTACAAACCGCATTTATTGCTTCCGGACAAGTTGTGAAAACTGTGTTTTCCGCACCCGGTAGTGTCTAGGAGTCCAAAAATGTGTCCCGGAACGATCCGTGTGCGAAACACCGACGCACAATTTTATTTATGTTCAGGTGGCCCGACTAGTCACCCGAAATTATTATGTCGGGACAAGTTGTGAAAACTGTGTTTTCCGACCTACTAGTGTCTTTGAGTCCTGAAATGTATTCGGAACGATCCCAGCTTGAAACACCGACGCACATTTTTGTTTATGTTCGGGTGGGCCCACTACAAACCCGCATTTATTGCTTCGGGACAAGTTTTGAAAACTGTGTTTTCCGCACCTACTAGTGTCTATGAGTCCTAAAATGTATTCCGGAACGATGCTAGTGTGAAACACCGACACACATTTTGTTTGTGTTCGGGTGGGCCCACTACCGACCCGCATTTATTGCTTCGAGACAAGTTGTGAAAACTGTGTTTCCCGCACCCGGTAGTGTCTAGGAGTCCAAAAATGTGTTCCGGAACGATCCGTGTGCGAAACACCGACGTAGAATTTTGTTCATCTTCGGGTGGCCTCGACTGGTCACCCGAATTTATTGCGTCGGGACAAGCGGTGAAAACTGTGTTTTCCGCACCCGGTAGTGTCTAGGACTCTAAAAATGTATTCCGGAACGATCCGTGTGCGAAACACCGACGCACATTTTTATTCAGGTTCGGGTGCCCGACTAGTCACCCGAATTTATTACGTCGGGACAAGTTGTGAAAACTGTGTTTTCCGCACCTACTAGTGTCTATGAGTCCTAAAATGTATTCCGGAACGATCCCAGCGTGAAACACCGACGCACATTTTTCTTTATGTTCAGGTGGGCCCACTACGGACCCGCATTTATTGCGTCGGGACAAGTTCTGCATACTATGTTTTCCAAACCCGGTAGTGTCTAGGAGTCCAAAAATGTGTTCCGTGATGATCCGTGTGCGAAACACCGACGCACAATTTTGTTCATGTTCGGGTGGCCCCACTAGTCACCCGAATTTATTGCATCGGGACAAGTTGTGAAAACTGTGTTTTCCGCACCTACTAGTGTCTATGAGTTCTAAAATGTATTCGGAACGATCCCGGCGTGAAACGCCGACGCACATTTTTGTTTATGTTCGGGTGGGCCCACTACGGACCCGCATTTATTGCTTCCGGACAAGTTGTGAAACTGTGTTTTCCGCACCCGGTAGTGTCCGGAGTCCAAAAATGTGTCCGGAACGATCCGTGTGCGAAACACCGACGCACAATTTTATTTATGTTCGGGTGGCCCGACTAGTCGACGGAAATTATTACGTCGGGACAAGTTGTGAAAACTGTGTTTTCCGCACCTAGTAGTGTCTTTGAGTCCTAAAATGTATTCCGGAACGATCCCAGCTTGAAACAGCGACGCACATTTTTGTTTATGTTCGGGTGGCCCCACTACGGTCCCGCATTTATTGCTTCGGGACAAGTTTTGAAAACTGTGTGTTCCGCACCTACTAGTGTCTATGAGTCCTAAAATGTATTCGGAACGATGCTAGTGTGAAACACCGACACACATTTTGTTTATGTTCGGGTGGGCCCACTACCGACCCACATTTATTGCTTCGAGACAAGTTGTGAAAACTGTGTTTCCCGCACCGGTAGTGTCTAGGAGTCCAAAAATGTGTTCCGGAACGATCCGTTTGCGAAACACCGACGTAGAATTTTGTTCATCTTCGGGTGGCCCGACTAGTCACCCGAATTTATTGCGTCGGGACAAGCTGTGAAAACTGTGTTTTCCGCACCCGGTTGTGTCTAGGACTCCAAAAATGTGTTCCGGAACGATCCGTGTGCGAAACACCGACGCACAATTTTATTCATGTTCGGGTGGCCCGACTAGTCACCCGAATTTATTGCGTCGGGACAAGTTGTGAAAACTGTGTTTTTTGCACCTACTAGTGTCTATGAGTCCCAAAATGTATTCCGGAACGATCCCAGCGTGAAACAACGACGCACATTTTTGTTTATGTTCGGGTGGGCCCACTACGGACCTGCATTTATTGCGTCGGGACAAGTTCCGCATACTCGTGTTTTCCGCACCCGGTAGTGTCTAGGAGTCCAAAAATGTGTTCCGGAATGATCCGTATGCGAAACACCGACGCACAATTTTGTTCATGTTCGGGTGGCCCCACTAGTCACCCGAATTTATTGTATCGGGACAAGTTGTGAAAACTGAGTTATCCGCACCTACTAGTGTCTATGAGTCCTAAATGTATTCATTTTTGTTTATGTTCGGGTGGGCCCACTACAAACCCGCATTTATTGCTTCCGGACAAGTTGTGAAAACTGTGTTTTCCGCACCCGGTAGTGTCCGGAGTCCAAAAATGTGTCCCGGAACGATCCGTGTGCGAAACACCGACGCACAATTTTATTTATGTTCAGGTGGCCCGACTAGTCGGCGGAAATTATTACGTCGGGACAAGTTGTGAAAACTGTGTTTTCCGCACCTAGTAGTATCTTTGAGTCCTAAAATGTATTCCGAACGATCCCAGCTTGAAACAGCGACGCACATTTTTGTTTATGTTCGGGTGGGCCCACTACGGACCCGCATTTATTGCTTCCGGACAAGTTGTGAAACTGTGTTTTCCGCACCGGGTAGTGCCTAGGAGTCCAAAAATGTGTTCCGGAACGATCCGTGTGCGAAAAGCCGACACACAATTTTATTTATGTTCGGATGGCCCCACTAGTCACCCGAAATTATTGCATCGGGACAAGTTGTGAAAACTGTGTTTTCCGCACCTACTAGTGTCTTTGAGTCCTAAAATGTATTCCGAAATGATCCCAACGTGAAACACCGAGGCACATTTTTGTTTATGTTCGGGTGGGCCCACTACGGACCCGCATTTATTGCGTCGAGAGAAGTTGTGAAAAGTGTGTTTTCCTCACCCGGTAGTGTCTAGGAGTCCTAAAATGTATTCCGGAACAATCCCGAGTGTGCAACACCGACACATATTTTTGTTTATGTTTGGGTGGGCCTACTACGGACCCGCATTTATTGCGTCGGGGCCAGTTGTGAGAACTGTGTTTTCCTCACCCGCTAGTGTCTAGGAGTCCAAAAATGTGTTCGGAATGATCCGTGTGCGAAACACGGACGCACAATTTTCTTTATGTTCGGGTGGCCCGACTAGTCACTCGAAATTATTACGTCGGGACAAGTTGTGAAAACTGTGTTTTCCGCACCTACTAGTGTCTTTGAGTCCTAAAATGTATTCCGAAATGATCCCAACGTGAAACACCGAGGCACATTTTTGTTTATGTTCGGGTGGGCCCACTACGGACCCGCATTTATTGCGTCGAGAGAAGTTGTGAAAAGTGTGTTTTCCTCACCCGGTAGTGTCTAGGAGTCCTAAAATGTATTCCGAAACAATCCCGAGTGTGCAACACCGACACACATTTTTATTTATGTTTGGGTGGGCGCACTACGGACCCGCATTTATTACGTCGGGGCCAGTTGTGAAAACCGTGTTTCCGCACCTACTAGTGTCTATGAGTCCAAAAATGTATTCCGGAACGATCCCAGCGTGAAACAACGACGCACATTTTTGTTTATGTTCGAGTGGGCCCACTACGGACCTGCATTTATTGCGTCGGGACAAGTTCTGCATACTGTGTTTTCCGCACCCGGTAGTGTCTAGGAGTCCAAAAATGTGTTCCGGAATGATCCGTATGCGAAACACCGACGCACAATTTTGTTCATGTTCGTGTGGCCCCACTAGTCACCCGAATTTATTGTATCGGGACAAGTTGTGAAAACCGAGTTATCCGCACCTACTAGTGTCTATGAGTCCTAAATGTATTCATTTTTGTTTATGTTCGGGTGGGCCCACTACAAACCCGCATTTATTGCTTCCGGACAAGTTGTGAAAACTGTGTTTTCCGCACCCGGTAGTGTCCGGAGTCCAAAAATGTGTCCCGGAACGATCCGTGTGCGAAACACCGACGCACAATTTTATTTATGTTCGGGTGGCCCGACTAGTCGACGGAAATTATTACGTCGGGACAAGTTGTGAAAACTGTGTTTTCCGCACCTAGTAGTATCTTTGAGTCCTAAAATGTATTCCGGAACGATCCCAGCTTGAAACAGCGACGCACATTTTTGTTTATGTTCGGGTGGGCCCACTACGGACCCGCATTTATTGCTTCGGGACAAGTTTTGAAAACTGTGTTTTCCGCACCTACTAGTGTCTATGAGTCCTAAAATGTATTCCGGAACGATGCTAGTGTGAAACACCGACACACATTTTGTTTATGTTCGGGTGGGCCCACTACCGACCTACATTTATTGCTTCGAGACAAGTTGTGAAAACTGTGTTTCCCGCACCCGTAGTGTCTAGGAGTCCAAAAATGTGTTCCGGAACGATCCGTGTGCGAAACACCGACGTAGAATTTTGTTCATCTTCGGGTGGCCCGACTAGTCACCCGAATTTATTGCGTCGGGACAAGCTGTGAAAACTGTGTTTTCCGCACCCGGTTGTGTCTAGGACTCCAAAAATGTGTTCCGGAACGATCCGTGTGCGAAACACCGACGCACAATTTTATTCATGTTCGGGTGGCCCGACTAGTCACCCGAATTTATTGCGTCGGGACAAGTTGTGAAAACTGTGTTTTTTGCACCTACTAGTGTCTATGAGTCCCAAAATGTATTCCGGAACGATCCGATGAGGACATCACTACTTCCGTTACACCCACGCCTCCCACAACATCAATAACACCAACTCCGGCTGGCCCTCTTACCCGCGCTCGTGCTCGCCAACTAAACTATCAAGTGAGTTCATTCCTAAGCTCATGTCCATCTGATTTAGACTCTCGAGACACGTGTGTTCTTGTTTTGCTTAGGAATGATGGAGAGGATAAGAAGGGGAGGGGATTCTCGCGTGTTGGATTCGGACTGCAGGACAGGGTCAACTTGTGACAGACGCCACGACTTCATCCGGACTCCGTTTTGGGCGTGCAAGCACAATTTGGAAAGCTTACAGAGTCTACTTTCCAACGGATCTGAGATCAACTTCATATCTGCTCCGAGTCGACCGCAATCGTCGTTTTGCTGCAGAGACATAAATCTGTCTAGTTTTGGGCCCGACGGGCCGTGTATCAAGTGGGGCCCAATAGGGGCCGCGTCTTAGGGTTTGGGGACGACCCCCACCATGTCCTGGTCGTCCTCCACCCTCCCATATACCCCATAGCCGCCACTTTTCAGATTGGGTTTTGTTGATTAGAGTTAGCCTTTGCTACTTGTTGCAGCGTGCACTGTGCCGCTTGCCCGTTCATCTCCGGAACCCCACCATATTGTGTTTTCAGTTGTGAACCTTCAATTAAATCTAGCAATTTCAGTGCTTGTTCTACTTGTTCTTGCCGGTTCTTCGATTGCTTGCGGGACGAGTGCCCTCGTGGCCGGTGGTCGCGCTCCCACAAGATCGCGGCGACCATTGGAGGCGGTGTATCGGTTGCTAAGGCGCAACGTCCTTGGACGGTTGTAGTCGGGCCGTGAACGTCGACTTCATCACCAATCGAATTATCTTCCACTCTCATCGAAAGATCGACGCCAAAACCCTCACGGGTTCACATCAATTGGTATCGGAGCAAGGTTGTTCGGTGAGTGACCTCCTGTTCTTTTCTGTTTTCATTTTTCCTATCGTCCGAGAAAAGCCAAAAACAATAGGTGATTAGTTTCCTGCAATCCCATAAGACTCTTTGAGCCTTTTACTAGTACTTCTTAGTTAGGGCTTGTTGAGTTTTCGGTTGCAACGGTTGCGTCGAATTGCTGGTCATAAGTCTAGTCGTTTAGAGTTTCGAGTTCGCAACACGTTTGGTCACTTCTATTTCTCCTTTCGATAGTCTTGATCGAGTCCCACTCGTATCTGGTTTTGAATCAAGTCCGAGTTGAAGAACAAGTGTTTCGGATGTGTTAACCGAGTAGAATACGGGCCGCGCTTGAATCAAGTTCAGTTTTGTATCCGGGCCGCTTTCCCACCGGTTTCGGTATAGTTCAATACTACTCCATATTCCGCAATCAGCACACACATATCTTTTAATTACCTTTTTACCCCTGCTCTCTCCGAGAAAACAGTTTATGTGGTGACTTGCTCTTTTGTGTTCCCTTTGTTCCTATTTTCAGTTTTGAGGAACCCCTGGAAAAAAAAATCAGAAAAAAAAAATTAAAAAAATATATATATAAAAAGAAAAAGAAAAGAAAAGGAGAGAGCAAAGGAGGGGCTGATTATTTTTCTTTGTTCGGTGGTGCTTGGTGACTTCCCTTGTGTCTAGGCTCGCGTCTCTAACACGGTCTAGGCTAGGACCAGCAAGGTACCGCCGTTGAACGATTATTCAGCTTGCTTTTTATAACTAACGTGGTGCTAGTACTTCCTTGTTCTTTACTTTCAGCCCACCTATAGCTCCACATACTCGAATATAGCTTGACGGGGTTTGTTGCTACGGCACCGATACACTTCCTCCTAGGTTGCTGACTTGTTGGTTGCCGACCCCTCTTGTCGAGCAAGGTAAGAATTGGTAAGAGCTTGTGGTTCAGCTTGAGAGTGAGAGCCTTGCATTAGCTACATCCTAGTAGTATAGGGTTTGGTTTTTGTTTCTTCACTTGTTCTCTATTTGTTTGTTCTTGTGCACCTAACCATGGCAGGTTCGGACATAGATGACTTGGAAGGACATTCTCCTCGCACAAAGGGCATCATAGGATACTTTGAGCGCAAAGTGAAGCTGCACACGGAAGGACTTGATGGAGATTTGCGGGTGACGAATGAGAAGATTGGGCAGCTGGAGGCCTCCCAAATCACCACCAACACCAAGCTTGGGACCATGGAGGCATCCATTACTCGTATGGATACAAGCCTTGGTGCTTTATTGAGGCGTTTTGACGATCTCATGGCTAACGGCGGCAACCGGCGACACGAGGACGGGAGAGGTGAAGAAGATGAGGAAGAGGTTGAGGACAAGCTGGGGTGAAGACTATGGTGCGGATAGTGAGCTCAATGATCTTGACGCTCGTCCTCGCCGTCGACTACGGCGTAATCGTCGTGGTATGGGTGGTCACCGTCGCCGTGAGGTACGCAACGATGATGCATTTTCAAAGATTAAATTTAAGATACCTCCTTTTGATGGTAAATATGATCCTGATGCATACATTACTTGGGAGATAGCTGTTGATCAAAAGTTTGCTTGTCATGATTTTCCTGAAAATGCTAGAGTTAGGGCTGCTACTAGTGAGTTCATCGATTTTGCTTCTGTTTGGTGGATAGAACATGGCAAGAAAAATCCTAATAACATACCACGAGACTTGGGATGCTTTAAAACGGGTCATGCGGGGTAGATTTGTACCTTCGTATTATGCACGTGATCTGTTAAACAAGTTGCAAATTTTGAGACAAGGAACTAAAAGTGTAGAGGAATATTACCGGGAAATGCAAATGGGCATGCTTCGTTGTAATTTGCGGGAGGGAGAAGAATTTGCTATGGCTAGATTTGTGGGGGTTTAAACGAGAGAGATTTTTGACATTGTGCAATATAAAGATTACACTAACCTCACAAGTTTGTTTCATATTGCTTGTAAAGCTGAAAGGGAAGTGCGGGGACGACATGCAAGCTTCAAGGCTAACATTTCTGCGGGGAAAAATACTTCATGGCAGCCACGCACTGTTACTTCTCCAAGTGCACGTGCTCCACCACCACCTTCTTCCTCCGCTCGGACGACATCTTCTACACCCAACAAGCCACGCTCTACTCCCTCTATTGCAGCAACCAAGGCTCCCATCAAGCCTACGGAGAGCGCTTCTTCGGTTGCATCTACGGGAAGAACTAGGGAAGTTCAATGTCATAGGTGCAAGGGCTTCGGACATGTGATGCGTGATTTGTCCAAGCAAGCGGGTCTTGGTTATCAAAGATGATGGTGAGTATTCTTCTGCTAGTGATTTTGATGATGATACACTTGCATTGCTTGCGGTGACCATGCGGGTAGTGATGGACATCTAGAAGAACATATTGGTGCAGCTGAAGGCGAGCGTTATGAGAGCCTCATTGTCCAACGTGTGCTCGAGCACACGAGATGGAGAAGGCGGAGCAAAATCAGCGACACACCTTGTTCCAAACAAAGTGTGTAGTTAAGGAGCGTTCATGTCGCTTGATCATTGATGGGGGTAGCTGCAACAACTTGGCTAGCGGTGACATGGTGGAGAAGCTTGGACTTACTACCAAACCACATCCACATCCATATTACATTCAATGGCTGAATAATAGTGGTAAGGCAAAGGTAACTAGACTTGTGCGAATTAATTTTGCTATTGGCTCTTATAAGGATGTTGTTGAATGTGATGTTGTGCCTATGCAAGCTTGCAATATTCTGCTAGGTAGACCTTGGCAATTTGATAGAGATTCTATGCATCATGGTAGAACAAATCAGTACTCTTTTCTATACCATGATAAGAAAATTGTTTTGCATCCTATGTCTCCTGAAGCTATTCTACATGATGATCTAGCTAGAACTAGAAAGGTTAAATCTCGGGAGCTTGCTAAAAGTGAGAATGATAAGAATGCTAAATCTGAATGTGATAAGAAAAATGAGATATCTTTGAAGGGACAATGCTTGCTTGCGACTAAATCTGATATAAGCTGAACTAATTGCTTGCACTTACGTTGCCTATGCTTTGGTATGCAAAGATGCTTTGATTTCCCTTCACGATATGCAACATTCTTTGCCTCCTGCTTGTTGCTAACATTTTGCAGGAGTTTGCTGATGTGTTTCCAAGTGAAATACCACCGGGGCTGCCACCACTTCGAGGAATTGAGCACCGAGATAGATCTCATCCCCGGTGCTTCATTGCCCAACCGTGCACCATACAGGACAAACCGGAAGAAACGAAAGAGATTCAGCGCCAAGTGCAAGAACTACTTGATAAAGGTTATGTGCGTGAGTCTCTTAGTCCTTGTGCTTCGTTCCGGTTATTCTAGTGCCTAAGAAAGATGGATCATGGCGTATGTGTGTGGATTGTAGAGCTATAAATAATATCACCATTCGATATCGTCACCCTATTCCACGATTAGATGATATGCTCGATGAATTGAGTGGTGTTGTTGTGTTTTCAAAGGTTGATTTGCGTAGCGGGTATCACCAAATCCGCATGAAACTTGGAGATGAATGGAAAAGCTGCTTTCAAAACTAAGTTCGGTTTATATGAGTGGTTAGTCATGCCTTTTGGGTTAACTAATGCACCTAGCACTTTCATGAGATTAATGAATGAGGTTTTGCGTGCTTTCATTGGAAAATTTGTTGTTGTCTACTTTGATGATATATTGATTTACAGCAAAACTATGGATGAACATCTTGATCATTTACGTGCTGTTTTTAATGCTTTACGTGATGCACGTTTATTTGGTAACCTTGAGAAGTGCACCTTTTGCACGGATCGAGTCTCTTTTCTTGGCTATGTTGTTACTCCACGGGGAATTGAAGTTGGCCAGGGCCAAGGTTGAGGCTATTGATGGGTGGCTCTGTACCTAAGACCATCACCCAGGTGCGGAGCTTTTTAGGACTTGCTGGGTTCTATCGCCGTTTTGTGAAGGATTTCAGCACCATTGCTGCACCTTTGAATGAGCTTACGAAGAAGGGAGTGCCCTTTTGTTGGGGCACCAAACAGGAGAACGCTTTCAACATGCTAAAAGATAAGTTGACACATGCACCTCTTCTCCAACTTCCAGATTTTAATAAGGCTTTTGAGTTGGAATGTGATGCTAGTGGAATTGGATTGGGTGGTGTTTTGTTACAAGATGGAAAACCTGTTGCTTATTTTAGTGAGAAATTGAGTGGGCCGGTTCTGAATTATTCTACTTATGATAAGGAATTATATGCTCTTGTGCGTTCTTTAGAAACTTGGCAGCACTATCTGTGGCCCAAAGAATTTGTCATACATTCCGATCATGAATCTTTAAAGCATATTCGTAGTCAAGGAAAATTGAATCGTAGACATGCCAAATGGGTTGAATTCATTGAATCTTTTCCTTATGTTGTCAAACACAAGAAAGGCAAGGAGAATGTTATTGCTGATGCTTTGTCTAGAAGATATACCTTGTTGACACAACTTGATTACAAGATCTTTGGTTTGGAAACAATTAAAGAACAATATGTGAATGATGTTGATTTTAAAGATGTGTTGCTAAATTGTAAAGATGGAAAGGCATGGAACAAATTCATTGTTAGTGATGGGTTTGTGTTTAGAGCTAACAAGCTATGCATTCCAGCTAGCTCCGTTCGTTTGTTGTTGTTACGGGAAGCGCATGGAGGTGGTTTGATGGGGCATTTTGGAGCAAAGAAGACGGAGGACATACTTGCTGGTCATTTCTTTTGGCCAAAGATGAGGAGGGACGTGGAGAGATTTGTTGCTCGTTGCACTACATGTCAAAAGGCTAAGTCACGGTTGAATCCTCATGGTTTGTATATGCCTTTACCTGTTCCTAGCGTTCCTTGGGAAGACATTTCTATGGATTTTGTGTTGGGCTTGCCTAGGACTAGGAGGGGACGTGATAGTATTTTTGTGGTTGTGGATAGATTTTCTAAGATGGCACATTTCATACCTTGTCATAAAGCTGATGATGCTACTCATATTGCTGATTTGTTCTTTCGGGAAATTGTTCGCTTGCATGGTGTGCCAAATTCAATTGTTTCGATCGTGATGCTAAGTTTCTTAGTCATTTTTGGAGAACTTTGTCGGGCAAATTGGGAACTAAGCTCTTGTTTTCTACCACTTGTCACCCCCAAACTGATGGTCAAACTGAAGTTGTGAATAGAACTTTGTCTACTATGTTAAGGGCTGTTTTAAAGAAGAATCTTAAGATGTGGGAAGAATGTTTGCCTCATATTGAATTTGCTTATAATCGTTCGATGCATTCTACTACAAAGATGTGCCCTTTTGAGATTGTTTATGGGTTGTTGCCTCGTGCTCCTATTGATTTGATGCCTTTGCCTACTTCTGAAAAACTGAATTTTGATGCTAAACAACGTGCTGAATTTATGTTGAAGTTGCATGAAACAACTAAAGAAAATATTGAGCGCATGAATGCAAAGTATAAGCTTGCTGGTGATAAAGGTAGAAGGCAATTGATTTTTGAACCTGGAGATTTGGTTTGGTTGCACTTAAGAAAGGATAGGTTTCCTGCATTGAGAAAATCTAAATTGATGCCTAGAGCTGATGGTCCTTTTAAAGTGCTAGAAAAAGTTAATGAGAATGCATATAAGCTTGATCTTCCTGCAGATTATGGGGTTAGCCCCACATTTAACATTGCAGATTTGAAGCCATATTTGGGAGAACAAGATGAGCTTGAGTCGAGGACGACTCAAATGCAAGAAGGGGAGGATGATGAGGACATCACTACTTCCGTTACACCCACGCCTCCCACAACATCAATAACACCAACTCCGGCTGGCCCTCTTACCCGCGCTCGTGCTCGCCAACTAAACTATCAAGTGAGTTCATTCCTAAGCTCATGTCCATCTGATTTAGACTCTCGAGACACGTGTGTTCTTGTTTTGCTTAGGAATGATGGAGAGGATAAGAAGGGGAGGGGATTCTCGCGTGTTGGATTCGGACTGCAGGACAGGGTCAACTTGTGACAGACGCCACGACTTCATCCGGACTCCGTTTTGGGCGTGCAAGCATAATTTGGAAAGCTTACAGAGTCTACTTTCCAACGGATCTGAGATCAACTTCATATCTGCTCCGAGTCGACCGCAATCGTCGTTTTGCTGCAGAGACATAAATCTGTCTAGTTTTGGGGCCGACGGGCCGTGTATCAAGTGGGGCCCAATAGGGGCCACGTCTTAGGGTTTGGGGACGACCCCCACCACGTCCTGGTCGTCCTCCACCCTCCCATATACCCCATAGCCGCCACTTTTCAGATGGGGTTTTGTTGATTAGAGTTAGCCTTTGCTACTTGTTGCAGCGTGCTGTGCCGCCTGCCCGTTCATCTCCGGAACCCCACCATATTGTGTTTTCAGTTGTGAACCTTCAATTAAATCTAGCAATTTCAGTGCTTGTTCTACTTGTTCTTGCCAGTTCTTCGATTGCTTGCAGGACGAGTGCCCTCGTGGCCGGTGGTCACGCTCCCACAAGATCGCGGCGACCATTGGAGGCGGTGTATCGGTTGCTAAGGCGCAACGTCCTTGGACGGTTGTAGTCGGGCCGTGAACGACGACTTCATCACCAATCGAATTATCTTCCACTCTCATCGAAAGATCGACGCCAAAACCCTCACGGGTTCACATCACGATCCCGGCGTGAAACACCGACGCACATTTTTGTTTATGTTCGGGTGGGCCCACTACGGACCCGCATTTATTGCGTCGGGACAAGTTCTGCATACTGTGTTTTCCGCACCCGGTAGTGTCCAGGACTCCAAAAATGTGTTCCGGAATGATCCGTGTGCGAAACACCGATGCACAATTTTGTTCATGTTCGGGTGGCCCCACTAGTCACCCGAATTTATTGCATCGGGAAAGTTGTGAAAACTGTGTTTTCCGCACCTACTAGTGTCTATGAGTCCTAAAATGTATTCGAGTTCAAAAAAAAAAAAAGAGTCCTAAAATGTATTCCGAACGATCCCGGCGTGAAACGCCGACGCACATTTTTGTTTATGTTCGGGTGGGCCCACTACGGACCCGCATTTATTGCTTCCGGACAAGTTGTGAAACCGTGTTTTCTGCACCGGTAGTGCCTAGGAGTCCAAAAATGTGTTCCGAACGATCCGTGTGCGAAAACCGACACACAATTTTATTTATGTTCGGATGGCCCCACTAGTCACCCGAAATTATTGCATCGGGACAAGTTGTGAAAACTGTGTTTTCCGCACCTACTAGTGTCTTTGAGTCCTAAAATGTATTCCGAAATGATCCCAACGTGAAACACCGAGGCACATTTTTGTTTATGTTCGGGTGGGCCCACTACGGACCCGCATTTATTGCGTCGAGAGAAGTTGTGAAAAGTGTGTTTTCCTCACCCAGTAGTGTCTAGGAGTCCTAAAATGTATTCCGGAACAATCCCATTGTGCAACACCGACACATATTTTTGTTTATGTTTGGGTGGGCCTACTACGGACCCGCATTTATTGCGTCGGGGCCGAGTTGTGAGAACTGTGTTTTCCTCACCCGCTAGTGTCTAGGAGTCCAAAAATGTGTTCCGGAATGATCCGTGTGCGAAACACGGACGCACAATTTTCTTTATGTTCGGGTGGCCCGACTAGTCACTCGAAATTATTAGACAAGTTGTGAAA
This sequence comes from Chloris gayana, assembly GCA_031894775.1. Lineage (NCBI taxonomy): Eukaryota > Viridiplantae > Streptophyta > Magnoliopsida > Poales > Poaceae > Chloris > Chloris gayana. Next base: position 63,496 of record JAUNZO010000207.1, read on the forward strand.
ACTGTGTTTTCCGCACCTACTAGTGTCTTTGAGTCCTAAAATGTATTCCGAAATGATCCCAACGTGAAACACCGAGGCACATTTTTGTTTATGTTCGGGTGGGCCCACTACGGACCCGCATTTATTGCGTCGAGAGAAGTTGTGAAAAGTGTGTTTTCCTCACCCGGTAGTGTCTAGGAGTCCTAAAATGTATTCCGAACAATCCCAGTGTGCAACACCGACACACATTTTTGTTTATGTTTGGGTGGGCCTACTACGGACCCGCATTTATTGCGTCGGGGCCAGTTGTGACAACTGTGTTTTCCTCACCCGCTAGTGTCTAGGAGTCCAAAAATGTGTTCCGGAATGATCCGTGTGCGAAACACGGACGCACAATTTTCTTTATGTTCGGGTGGCCCGACAAGTCACCCGAAATTATTACGTCGGGACAAGTTGTGAAAACTGTGTTTTCCGCACCTACTAGTGTCTTTGAGTCCTAAAATGTATTCCGGAATGATCCAAGCGTGAAACGCCGACACACATTTTTGTTTATGTTCGGGTGGACCCACTACAACCCGCATTTATTGCTTCCGGACAAGTTGTGAAAACTGTGTTTTCCGCACCCGTAGTGTCCAGGAGTCCAAAAATGTGTCCCCGAACGATCCGTGTGCGAAACACCGACGCACAATTTTATTTATGTTCGGGTGGCTCGACTAGTCACCCGAAATTATTACGTCGGGACAAGTTGTGAAAACGGTGTTTTCCGACCTACTAGTGTCTTTGAGTCCTAAAATGTATTCGGAACGATCCAGCTTGAAACACCGACGCACATTTTTGTTTATGGTCGGGTGGGCCCACTAGCGGACCCGCATTTATTGCTTCGGGATAAGTTTTGAAAACAGTGTTTTCCGCACCTACTAGTGTCTATGAGTCCTAAAATGTATTCCGGAACGATGCCAGTGTGAAACACCGAAACACATTTTGTTTTTGTTCGGGTGGGCCCACTACCGACCCGCATTTATTGCTTCGAGACAAGTTGTGAAAACTATGTTTCCCGCACCCGGTAGTGTCTAGGAGTCCAAAAATGTGTTCGGAACGATCCGTGTGCGAAACACCGACGTAGAATTTTGTTCATGTTCGGGTGGCCCGACTAGTCACCCGAATTTATTGCGTCGGGACAAGCTGTGAAAACTGTGTTTTCCGCACCCGGTAGTGTCTAGGACTCCAAAAATGTATTCCGGAACGATCCGTGTTCGAAACACCGACGCACATTTTTATTCAGGTTCGGGTGGCCCGACTAGTCACCCGAATTTATTGCGTCGGGACAAGTTGTGAAAACTGTGTTTTCCGCACCTACTAGTGTCTATGTGTCCTAAAATGTATTCCGGAACGATCCCGAGCGTGAAACACCGACGCACATTTTTGTTTATGTTCGGGTGGGCCCACTACGGACCGCATTTATTGCGTCGGGACAAGTTCTGCATACTATGTTTTCCAACCCCGGTAGTGTCTAGGAGTCCAAAAATGTGTTCCGTTATGATCCGTGTGCGAAACACCGACGCACAATTTTGTTCATGTTCGGGTGGCCCCACTAGTCACCCGAATTTATTGCATCGGGACAAGTTGTGAAAACTGTGTTTTCCGCACCTACTAGTGTCTATGAGTTCTAAAATGTATTCCGGAACGATCCCGGCGTGAAACGCCGACGCACATTTTTGTTTATGTTCGGGTGGGCCCACTACGGACCCGCATTTATTGCTTCCGGACAAGTTGTGAAGCTGTGTTTTCCGCACCGGGTAGTGCCTAGGAGTCCAAAATTGTGTTCCGGAATGATCCGTGTGCGAAACACCGACACACAATTTTATTTATGTCCGGGTGGCCCCACTAGTCACCCGAAATTATTGCATCGGGACAAGTTGTGAAAACCGTGTTTTCCGCACCTACTAATGTCTTTGAGTCCTAAAATGTATTCCGAAATGATCCCAACTTGAAACACCGACGCACATTTTTGTTTATGTTCGGGTGGGCCCATTACGGACCCGCATTTATTGCGTCGGGAGAAGTTGTGAAAAGTGTGTTTTCCACACCCGGTAGTGTCTAGGAGTCCTAAAATGTATTCCGGAACAATCCCGAGTGTGCAACACCGACGCACGTTTTTGTTTATGTTTGGGTGGGCCCGCTACGGACCCGCATTTATTGCGTCGGGGCCGGTTGTGAAAACCGTGTTTTCCTCACCCGGTAGTGTCTAGGAGTCCAAAAATGTGTTCCGGAATGATCCGTGTGCGAAACACCGACGCACATTTGTTCGTGTTCGGGTGGCCCCACTAGTCACCCGAATTTATTACGTCGGGACAAGTTGTGAATAGTGTGTTTTTCGCACCTACTAGTGTCTATGAGTCCAAAAATGTGTTCGGAACGATCCATGGGCGAACCACCGACGCACTTTTGTTCATGTTCGGGGGCTCCACTAGTGACCCGCATTTATTGCGTCAGGACAAGTTGTGAAAACAGTGTTTTCTGCACCCGGTAGTATCTAGAAGTCCAAAAATGTGTTCGAAACGATTCGTGTGAGAAACACCGACGCACAATTTCGTTCATGTTCGGGTGGCCCCACTAGTCACCAGAATTTATTGCGTCGAGACAAGTTGTGAAAACTGTGTTTTCCGCACCTACTAGTGTCTATGAGTCCAAAAATGTGTTCCGGAAAACGACCCTTGATGGAAACACCGACGCACATTTGTTCATGTTCGTGTGGCCCCACCGGTGACCCGCATTTATTGCGCCGGGACAAGTTGTGAAAACTTTCACACCTGGTAGTATCTAGGAGTCCAAAAATGTGTTCCGGACCGATACGTATGCGGAACACCGACGCACAATTTTAATCATGTTCGGATGGCCTCAATAGTCACCCGAATTTGTTGCGTCGGGACAAGTTGTGAAAACCGTGTTTTTGGCACCTACTAGTGTCTCGGAGTCCATAAATGTGTTCCGAACGATCCGTGTGCGAAACACCGACGTACAATTTTGTTCATGTTCGGGTGGCCCCACTAGTGACCCGAATTTATTACGCCAGGACAAATGTATTCCGGAACGATCCCGAGCGTGAAAAACCGACGCACATTTCTGTTTATGTTCGGGTGGGCCCACTACGGACCCGCATTTATTGCTTCGGGACAAGTTGTGAAAACTGTGTTTTCCGAACCTACTAGTGTCTATAAGTCCTAAATAGTATTCCGAACGATCCTAGTGTGAAACACCGACACACTTTTTTCTTTATGTTCGAGTGGGCCCACTACGGACCCGCATTTATTGCTTCGAGACAAGTTGTGAAAACTGTATTTTCCGCACCCGGTAGTGTCTAGGAGTTCAAAAATGTGTTCCGAACGATCCGTGTGCGAAACACCGACGCACAATTTTATTCATGTTCGGGTGGCCCGACTAGTCACCCGAATTTATTGCGTCGGGACAAGTTGTGAAAACTGTGTTTTCCGCACCTACTAGTGTCTATGAGTCCTAAAATGTATTCCGGAACGATCCCAGCGTGAAACACCGACGCACATTTTTGTTTATGTTCGGGTGGGCCCACTACGGACCCGCATTTATTGCGTCGGGACACGTTCTACATACTCGTGTTTTCCGCATCCGGTAGTGTCTAGGAGTCCAAAAATATGTTCCGGAATGATCCGTGTGCGAAACACCGACGCACAATTTTGTTCATGTTCGGGTGGCCCCACTAGTCACCCGAATTTATTGCATCGGGAAAGTTGTGAACACCGTGTTTCCGCACCTACTAGTGTCTGTGAGTCCTAAAATGTATTCGGAACGATCCCAGCGTGAAACGCCGACGCACATTTTTGTTTATATTCGGGTGGGCCCACTACGGACCCGCATTTATTGCTTCCGGACAAGTTGTGCAACCGTGTTTTCCGCACCGGTACTGTCTAGGAGTCCAAAAATGTGTTCCGAACGATCCGTGTGCGAAACACCGACACACAATTTTATTTATGTTCGGGTGGCCCCACTAGTCAGCCGAAATTATTGCATCGGGACAAGTTGTGAAAACTGTGTTTTCCGCACCTACTAGTGTTTTTGAGTCCTAAAATGTATTCCGAAATGATCCCAACGTGAAACACCGACGCACATTTTTGTTTATGTTTGGTTGGGTCCACTACGGACCCGCATTTATTGCGTCGAGAGAAGTTGTGTAAAGTGTGTTTTCCGCACCCGTAGTGTCTAGGAGTACTAAAATGTATTCCGGAACAATCCCGAGTGTGCAACACCGACGCACATTTTTGTTTATGTTTGGGTGGGCGCACTACGGACCCGCATTTATTGCGTCGGTGCTAGTTGTGAAAACCGTGTTTTCCTCACCCGGTAGTGTCTAGGAGTCAAAAAATGTGTTCCGCAATGATCCGTGTGCGAAACATCGACGCACAATTTTATTAATGTTCGAGTGGCCCGACTAGTCACCCGAAATTATTACGTCGGGACAAGTTGTGAAAACTGTGTTTTCCGCACCTACTAGTGTCTTTGAGTCCTAAAATGTATTCCGGAACGATCCCAACGTGAAACGCCGACACACATTTTTGTTTATGTTCGGGTGGGCCCACTACAAACCCGCATTTATTGCTTCCGGACAAGTCGTGAAAACCGTGTTTTCCGCACCCGGTAGTGTCTAGGAGTCCAAAAATGTGTCCCGGAACGATCCGTGTGCGAAACACCGACGCACAATTTTATTTATGTTCGAGTGGCCCGACTAGTCACCCGAAATTATTACGTCGGGACAAGTTGTGAAACCTGTGTTTTTCGCACCTACTAGTGTCTTTGAGTTCTAAAATGTATTCCGAACGATCCCGAGCTTGAAACACCGACTCACATTATTGTTTATGTTCGGTGGGCCCACTACGGACCCGCATTTATTGCTTCGGGACAAGTTTTGAAAATTGTGTTTTCCGCACCTACTAGTGTCTAGGAGTCCAAAAATATGTTCCGAACGATCCGTGTGCGAAACACCGACGTAGAATTTTGTTCATGTTCGGGTGGCCCGTCTAGTCACCCGAATTTATTGCGTCGGGACAAGTCTGTGAAAACTGTGTTTTTCGCACCCGGTAGTGTCTAGGACTCCAAAAATGTGTTCGGAACGATCCGTGTGCGAAACACCGACGCACAATTTTATTCATGTTCGGGTGGCCCGACTAGTCACCCGAATTTATTGCGTCGGGACAAGTTGTGAAAACTGTGATTTCCACACCTACTAGTGTCTATGAGTCCTAAAATGTATTCCGAACAATCCCGACGTGAAACACCGACGCACATTTTTGTTTATGTTCAGGTGGGCCCACTACAGACCCGCATTTATTGCGTCGGGACAAGTTCTCGCATACTGTGTTTTCCGCACCCGGTAGTGTCTAGGAGTCCAAAAATGTGTTCCGGAATGATCCGTGTGCGAAACACCGACGCACAATTTATTGCGTCAGGACAAGTTGTGAAAAGTGTGTTTTCCGAGGCCGCCGGTGCCATTAGAGCCACACCGGTGAGCTTCCGACCTTGCACCTCCCTCAAACTCATGCTCAAGTACCTTGACCTCCCTCCCGTTGCACCAATTGAGTGGCCAATACAGGACATCGCCGAAATTTTGAACAGTACAACCGCCGCCCGCCGAGCCGCCACACCTCCACGACAAACACCCACTTTTAGGCCTCCCCAAGCCATCTAACTCGACGTCGGTGATCCTCGGGGCACGGCGAAGCTCCACGGCTTTCTTCCCCTCCTTCTCTTGCACCGTACGCGTCGCCCCGCGCCGCCGAAGCCCCCGTGCGCCCTCTCGTATCGAGAAAATCGTGATAATGGCAATTCCGTAATTCCCGTGAAGTCAAGTTCCCCGATGGCAGCTTCGTAATTTCAGTCAAACTTTAATAAATATTCAAAAATTCATATATTTCAAACTACAAGGCCCAAAAGGGCAAGCCAAATTTTGTTGGATTCAGAAAAATGCCCTCGTTGCAAAAAGTATGATGAGCACCTGTAGTTTTAATGTTTTGATATTTATAAAAATTCCCTAAAGTTGAACCCTTTTAAGAGTTATAAAATCATAAATAAATCTATAAAAGTCCTATGAACATGAAACTTGGACATTAAATCACTCATTGCATATATGAAGCCTCCGCACAAGCATATCTTCATTTGTTTCATAGTTTTAAAGTTATTGCATCATCCCTTATTTTTAGTAAATAAGTTCTTATCATTTTTATATTAGGAATTTATTCATTAAACTTTGCAATACTATTGTTTATGACATAATACATGCCAATAAATTCTCATGTTAAATTTTGAGCTCCGGAGGTAGGAAATTTATTGTCGATTTGTATGAATTATGAATAGACTAGGAATTTCTTATGCATATAGATAATTATTATTGTTGATTTTTTTCCTCTCTCGGTACTGTTCATACAGAATGTTAGGCCCTTAGATTCAGTAAGCACAAATTATCATCTCATGTTCTCATATGTCGTTTGTAGCTATATTATATTTCCACGTACGGTTTACATGCGATAATTGACACAGATCTAATTCTACTCAAGATTAAAAATGAAATAGCTTACCTCATTAAACATTATCTCTCGTATTAATGTAAATGTTACCACATTATACATGTGACGTCCGTCGTGTCAAATATTTATCGATATATATGTTCACATAGCATCGTTGCTAAGTTTTTATAGGGAAAAGGAAACCATGCTCGTTTATGCATAAGTTATCATTTCCATAAGAATGAGTATTTTAATTCATCCATGAGCATGACATGATCACGAGCATCGAATAATCATTCATGATAGTGAATAAGGTTTTGTGCATCTTCCTTGTATGCATTTTTGCTTACGCAATGCATTTTATTCAATTAGGCAACGAAGGCGAAGTGAACATTTCGATGGAGCCCAGGTGTTAATCTTAATTTTAGTGAAGCTACTAACTACGATCAAGCTCAAGGCAAGCCCCAATGCACTCCTATGTTTTTCAAAGTCTTCTCTTTTAATTAGCATAAAAAAGGATATTGTATTGTGCATTAAGTATAGGAGTTGATGTGAAACCCACTTGCATAAATCCCTATATCACCTATGTAGTCTATGTGAGTCACCCTCGATAGAAATGCTATGCCTAGAATTATGTTAGAGTCGACGATAGGATCTGGACCACTAGATAAGTTTATGCTATACTTGTGGTTGAAAATGGCTAAAATTGAGAACCTATCGTTGTGACTCCGCGAACAAGTATTGAGTTGTGTACCGAGTGCATACCTTTCTATGGGGATTGGTAAACCTATGTAACTTGTGAAGTCATAGTGGGGGACGGATACCTTACCGATCCACAGGTGATGTGTAACTAGGGCGGAGGTTGGGTTAGAGGACCGCTGGAGGGTGCATGGGTTAAGCCTTGGACATGTTGTTAAATGTGTCGCAAGGGGGACGTGCACTTGGGATCGGTAGCCCCGCGCCACACTCTATGAATGATCTTCCGAACGGTGGCCATACGTGTTCTTAAATGATGCGTATGTCGTGTACTTGGGTTCTCTCCTGCAGGATGTAAATCGATATATATTGCCGCCCACCTCGCGGTTAATGAGGCCCACTTGATTCGAGTAGATTACAATGATTAGTAATGTGAGGATGATAATGATACTTGCTGTTATTTATAGATTCACATTTGAATTGCAAATTCTTGTTGTTAGCAAGGCTCACTAAAGTTGTGTTTATGCAACAACCCTATTAATTTGGCAATGGATAAAATGTTGCATAGAATATAATAGGTGTTGTTTTATTTTTATGCCAAGTAAACCCGGTTAGCCCTCTACATGTTAGGTGTCGGTTTTAGATAACCTTTTGATGGGTAAGACTTGCGGAGTATGTTAGATACTCGGGCTTTGCATAATTGCTGTTTTCAGGTTTTTCTCAAGCAAATTATTGTGATTGTTGTGGCAAGGTTGTGTGGGAAGGTGAGGAGCCCAAAGAATGGTCTATTGAATGGGTTCCTAGCTCACCGACTCACGAAGAGTGAGCCATGTTCTTGGCCGACATGATTTACTTAGCTATCTATTTATCAGTGAGTTTATTTTGTCGCTTTCGAACTTTACTTCGAATTCAGAACATGTTATGTAACTTAGATTTCAGAACCTATGTACTCTCTTTAGTTCGAACTTAAGTTGTAATAATGTACTCTTCTATGTAAATTTGTAACTCGTGTATGTTCGTGTGTGTGATGCTATGCATGGTTGCTTCATCAACCATCTCCCAATGAGATCCTGAGGGACATCACCCTATTTCTCGGAATAGGGGTGTCACAATTCCAGGACGAAACTTCGTCAATCACGGAACTTCCTTCGTTGATAGAACTTTCGTCACATAGATAATAAGTCTCGATGGGATGCGGAAAATAAGAGGGAACTCACAAATCTACTTGAATGGAAATGTAGATCCAAGGTCTAGGAACCTTTTCCCTGCAAGGCTTAGCTAGCAAAGCAACAATCAAGTAGATCGGACACAATATCCGATAAGCAAGAACAAGAACAAGAACAATAACAAGCGCACAAGGATTTATTTCTCGGAGTTCAACAACCAAGTTGTCTATATCTCCGTTGAGGGATCGACGAAGGACCGAGTCTCTTTCCACTCATAACCTCACCAAGTAATAACCAAGATCAAGCTTGGACCACCAAGCAATCACCAAGATCGAGCCGGGGCTTCACTATGTTTGCTTCTTCCCTTTCGGAGAGAGGCCGACAAACTTTCCCAATGGCTCACCACAAGATTGGGAGCTCTAGGGTGACGCCTAGCCACATAGGGGAAAAATCCCCAAGAGTAATAAGTGAATCAAAACTTGTGAGTGAGGGAATCAAGATGCTCAAGTTTGGGAATGGAGTTTGGATGCCCGTATGCTTTGGTTTTCCTCTCCTTTTTGATTTGGATCTCAAGTATGAGTGGAGGGGGAGAGCAAGGAGTTCAAGAACAAAACCTAGGGTTTCAAATGAAGTCACTCTCTTGTTTCACGGAATAGGAGAGAGATATTTATAGATAGGGTCCAAAAAGAGTCGTTGCTAGGTCAAGATGGGGATTGACGGAACTTCCACCATCCCCTTCGAAATAGGTATAACAACGGTCAGGACGGAAGTTCGGTTTGGAACAGAACTTCGTAAAAACACTCTCGAATTGACGGAACTTCCATCGGATCGAAATGGATCGGCCTCGGACGTCAAGACGGAAGTCCGTTACGGACGAAAATTCTGCCGTAAACTCTCTGGAATTTACGGAACTTCCTTCTTTGATAGAACTTTTGTCCAAATGTCTCTTGTTTTGATGGAACTTCCTTCATTGACGTAACTTCCTTCGTGATTGGCTCACTAGTTTAACTTGACCCCTTTTTGGTTTCTTTGTGGTTGGAAAGTCATCCAAGACTTTTTGGTACTTGAGCATAAGGATTCCCGTCAAAAACAAGATTAGTTCACCCCTCTTAATAGTGCGGCTTGCCTAGACTCAAAGAAAGGATGGGAATAGCGAACAACCACTTTGAGCTTGCATAGGGTTGATTTGTTGCCGCTTTTCTTCACTTAATTTGATATTGGGGCTGCCACTTGTTTTCTTATTTCTTAAGCGTCGTCACCTAGAGTTTGACTTGGAATTTCTCATCTTTGAACATCATCTTCCTTATTATATTCACAAGTCACTTGAGATCTTCGATATACTTGATACTTAGAAATATATAACTCTTGTTGCTTGGTACATCGACGTTGACCTTCACCTTCCCTTCTCCTATGATCTAGTTCCTTGGCGCTAAGATACACTTGCCCTTCACTTTCACATGGTTCAAGGGAATAGGTCATGCACAATTCTTCACCATCGAGCTAACTCAAGTCATACATAACTTGTATTCAATGTTGTGCTTCTTATCGAAGATCTTCAATATTTATTTGATTAGGTTGCTTGAATCTTGAAATAGGTCTTGTCATAAAACTTCAATTGATCACTCCATGTCTTATTGATGCATAAGCTTGTGTTTATGGAACCAATATATTTCAACCATTGTCTTTGTCACATATCTTGAATTAGTGCACATCTATGGACTTTTCAATATGTTCTTCATTCACGTACATTCATGAATATCTCACTGATCTTCACCTTGTACATCCACAAATATAGTCAATACGAAATGCACCCACACTCTTCATTCATGCTTAAGAATTCTCATAAGAGCATTAGTCATTTAATCATGTTGTCATTCAATACACCCAAACCCACAAGGAATCTTGATGCACTTTCAATCTCCCCTTTTTGGTGATTGATGACAAACTTGATTAAAGCTTACATAAGATATTCAATAAGAATTTTAAATGCAAACATATAGATTGATCTTCCCTTGAATATGTGCATTGTGAATTAAATTAAGAAAATTGGCATCAAATGCCATTTGCACATTTTTCAACAACGAACATAGGAGCTCCTCCTATATGTATGCATTCGTGGGGTGCAACAAGTGTGTGTGAACATATTGTACGTGATGTATATGACAAGAAAACAAAAAACAAGTAAAAGAAGAGAAATCTAAAAAACATTTCATCAAATCAATATGCATCACAGAGTTATCACAAGAGAAGAGACTTAAAACATTTCACACACATAGCACTCAATACAAATTGTTCTCAAGCCTACAAAACTTGAGCTTTAATCTTCTCTCCCCTTTGGCATCTAGCACAAAAAAGGACGATCATTAAATTCCATAGCTTGCGTAGGATATCCAATACTTTTCTCCCAATTTCATTGTGCTTAAATTTTGAGGAGGGTCAAAGGGACGTGGCTGTAGTCAAACTAGGTTGGCATGAGATAGAACATCGGGTACCTTCAAATCCATAATTGCAGTCATAGCCACCAAAATCATAGCACCATAAATCTGAGAAACATAACCACTAGGGGGAATACAAACGACCCGAGTCTCAACCATAGGATTGGGAGCTCTCCGGGTGACGCCTAATCGTCTAGGGGATGAATCCCCAAGAGTAACAAACACAATAAACGTCGTTGATGAGGTTGAACCAAGTGCTCTTTAAATGGAGATGAAGCTAAATCAATCCTTCTCAATCCTCTCACAAATCCGCCAAGGATTGGAGTGGGGAATCAAATTAGGAGAGAAGGAGTGCTCAAGTGAGTTTGGGGGTGTTTTTGAGTGTGTTGGAGTTGCGAACCGGCCACAGGAGGTGGAGACCTCCTTTTATAGCCGTGGCACCAAAAAGAGCCGTTGGGCTCGATCTCGTGTCAAATTTTGTTCGAATTGATGGTTTTTGTTCTAGAGTCAAACCGGAACTTCTACGAGGGTCGGATTTTTCTCACCTTGAAATGTCCGACCGAGTAGAATATTGTTTGAATCCACAGGCATCTGCATAGTCCGACTCAAATATCGACCGAGTCGGATATTGTCCGGCTCCACGGAGTTTTGGACATTTGGCTTTGTCTCTCGGAGTCCGATCGAAATGTTCGATTGACTCGGACATTGTCCAACTCCTAGGAAGTGGAAATTAGATTTATGACTTTGAGAAGGAATTTTGTGCACTTGATTTCTTACGCTTCATTCTTGTGTGTCCCTCCCGATAGTACGGTCATTCCTATACTCAAGCCATAAATAAAAACTTTAAATCTTGATCTTGAGCATGGATGATCCTTTTCCAAATTTTGCAACTTTAATAGCTCTTGACCACTTCCTTTTTGTGCTTCTTTGCTCTCATATGAAATTTAAATATAAACTGCGTACAAGCTCATTGCAAACACCTTTTTAATTGTATTGATGTCAATCACTCAAAACCATAATTAGGGGCCCAGATGCACTTTCAATCTTCCCCTTTTTATTGATTGATGATAATACAACTAAAATTCATAAACATAGATAAAAAGAGCAAGAATGGAGAGAGGAAATAGATGGGAGCTCCCCTAAATGTGTGCATGAACTGAATTCAAAATTTGGCCATTTAAAACCAAGTGCACATGTTTGAGAAAATAAGAGAGCTCCCCCTATTTCCCTGGATTTGATCCACATTGCATATACCAAAAAGAAAAGCAAGAAGAATGCATATGACATGTGATCCACACAAATGCAACTAAAAGCGAAGAAACTAACATTACACCATTCATCATATATAACCACATAGTTCATCACATAGAAATTAAAATGAGGTCTTACAAGCACACAAATTAAACACATCATCCAAAGAGTTCAAATAAAATAACTTAGCAACATGTTCATAAATAAAACAAGATACAAGAGCAATTCCCATGTGCGAAACTCCCCCTGGATGCTTGCTTCTTTTTCTCCTTGCTTCTCCCCTTTGGCATCAAGACACCAAGGAGAAAAGGAAGCAAGCATCCAGGGGAGTTCCGCACACGGAATTGCTCTCAGCACCATCCCACCCATCATCATCATCCTCATCATCATCGACAATGCTCTTGCCCTTAGGAAAGAGCCTCCTAGTGTAGTGAGGTGCACGGGCTGGCTCATCATCTTCCTTGGTTCCCTAATCCTCATCCTCATCTTCTTCTTCGTCATCCTCGGGCTCAACAATGGGCTCATCCTCCTCGTAGTCAAACCAAGTGTAAGTGGAGGTACTAGGACCCGCGGTTTCGGTAGGGAAAGTAGAGAAGGAAAAAATCCATAGTACTTTGACTCATCCTTAGTGAAGTCACTCCAATGAAACTCAACTGCAGGAGGCAAAGGAGTAGGCTCGAAGAGGGAACACGGGGTGCCTCAATAGCCAAGTGATCATAGATTGCCTTCGGTCGCTCACTCAAGCACATTCTAACGATGCTCAATATTTTCTAGCCTTGTAGCAATCCTCCGACACATGCTAAAAATTCCTTTAAGCATCTTGAACAATCCACCCTTGCACTTGGAGCCGGAACCATGGCCTCTGTGCCGGTCCGGACGAGGAGCTAGGCTGCTAGGTGGAGCTGCGCAGCTTGGACCAGCGTGTGTCTGTTGGAGGTGCACGAGTGGAAGAGCTTCTCCTAGGTGGAACTCTAGCTGCATTCGCAGGTATATGTGGGTTGAGAGGCTTGTGCTCACAGATCCTTGTTGAAAGTTTTCTTAGATACCCTCTCAATCATGCACATGATGAAGGGTGCATAGACATAAGCACGCCTTGCATCAATGGATCCGTGCCACATCTCACTCGTAGATGAAGTCCCACACATTGAACATTTGTTGCCTCGGTAGAATATGAAGAAGGTCCTTCTCATAGGAGGCCACATGATCTGCATTACCACATCGAGGGGACATGGTTAGGCGAAGCATACGGTGGAGGACCACATGAAGGGGCTTGAACCAAGCTACATAGGGAGGTTGGCAAAGTCCTTCATCCATATACATGTACCTAGCTCAGTGGTTGAGAGAATCCCCATCATGAAGATGGCGACGTCCGTCGATAGTGTCCCTAATTCCAATGATGTTGGCAAACCTAGAGAATGTGCATGAGATCTTCTCTCCATCTATCATCCACCACATTCTCGCCACCCGACTTGTCAAAATGAACAAGTGGAAAAGAACCGACTAACAATCTCCCGATTCCAACTATACTTGAAACCCATGATACCCTTGATTCCATGATACTCACACATCTCGATGATTTCATTAAACATTGGTCTTTCCTTGCTAGACATGTAGTCCCAATCAATGAATTACATGGCAACAGATAGGATGTACCTTGCTCTTGTATGCACACATGTACCAATTTGCATGAAAGTGGGACCAAAAGTGATTGTCCAAAGTCTCTCTATCCATAGCATACCGGTTTGTCTCAAGATTCACTTGCCACAGCTTTCGATCCCTTGGCATAATTGATTGGAACTTGTTGCAAAGATGGAACAACCACCATATTCCTCATCTCACGATGAATATCTATCGGTTTTTTAGGCTCACGAGGCTTAGAGAATGGAAGATGCTCGGATTGAGGCCTCCGTCGCTTCTTGTCTACCCGTTGCCCATCATCGATATACTTGGTTCGTTTTCCGGGTTGGTGGAGGTGCGTCCCATTCCGATAGAGAGAGAACAAGAAGATATAATAGAATGATAGCTTAAAAAGACACAAAGAGTCATATCGACACACAATAGAGAACTTGGTGAAGATTCTACGGGTGTCGGATAATATTCGACTAGGTCGGATAATATCTAACTCACTCGGACATTGTCCGACTCACACGATATATTCACAAAATTCTCGATTCCTCATAGATCGACCCTACATTCCTAGCCATAATTAGGGACCTAGATGCACTTTTGATGAGGACTTTGCCATGCTAGATGCACTCAAGCTAAAGTCTCCTCCAAGTTCCAAGTTGCCTCTAACTCAGCCACCGCATCCAATTCGGATTCAGCAAACCTCCTTTGATGATTTTGATGATTTCTCCTTCATACGACATCGGAATGAGGCATTACTAGAGGCGTTGGAAAGAGGATGACGACGCAGTCATTTAGGTTCTAGTCCCAGCTCTAGGACCATCGTGGATAATTCTGTGTGACCATGAAAATGTGTTGGATCATCTATATGGGCCGACTCGGTCTTGTATCGTGTCGGTCCTTAAGTCCATGTTGCAGGCGTCCCTTCCTGGTTCGTCCCTAACCCAAGCACGTCCCTAGACTATAAAACTCATTAGCCGCCGTTGTTTAGACTTGGGTTTTGTTTAGTTCGAGTTTTCCATTGAGAAACTACGATTGATTCATTATAACCGTGGCGACAAGTCCTTTTATCGTGATCCGGGGCCCCTGTTCTAGTTCTCCTCAGCCGTGGCGATTAGTCCTTTTGAACCGAGAGCTTAAACTCCACTTATATTCAAGTGTTCATTGATATTTGCAATTTCAGATTGCATGTTGATACATTCTTGCTTATGTCTATGAGTCCTAAAATGTATTGCGGAACGACCCCGACGTGAAACACCGAAACATTGTTTATGTTCGGGTGGGCCCACAACAGACCCGCATTTATTGCACCGGGGCAAGTTGTGAAAACTGTTATTTCCTCACCCGGTATCGTCTAGGAGTCTAAAAATGTGTCCCGGGACGATCCGCGTGCGAAACACCAACGCACAATTTTGTTCATGTTCGGTTGGACCCACTAGTGACCCGCATTTATTGCGTCGGGGCAAGTTGTGAAAACTGTATTTTCCGCACCTACTAGTGTCTATGAGTCCTAAAATGCATTCCGGAACGACCCGAGCGTGAAACACCGACGCAATATTTTGTTTATGTTCGGGTGGGCCCACTATAGACCCGCATTGATTGCATCGGGACATGTTGTGAAAACTGTGTTTTCCACGATCGGTAGTGTCTAGGAGTCCAAAAATGTGTTCCGGAACGATCCGTGTGCGAAACACCGACGCACAATTTTGTTCATGTTCGGGTGGCCCCACTAGTGACCCGCATTTATTGCGTCGGGACAAGTTGTGAAAACTGTGTTTTCGGTACCTAGTAGTGTCTATGAGTCCTAAAATATATTCCGAACGACCCGAGCGTGAAACACCGACACAATATTGTGTTTATGTTCGGGTGGGCCCACTACGGACCCGCATTTATTGCGTCGGGACACGTTGTGAAAACTGTGTTTCACGCACCCGATAGTGTCTAGGAGTTCAAAAATGTGTTCCGGAACGATCCCTGTGCGAAACACCGACGCACAATTTTATTCATGTTCGGGTGGCCCCACTCGTGACCCGCATTTATAGAGTTGGGAGAAGTTGTGAAAACTGTATTTTCCGCACCCGCTAGGGTCTGTAAGTCCTAAAATGTATTTCGGAACGATGCTAGAGTGAAACACCGTACCGACGCACACATTAGTTCATGTTCGGGTGGCCCCACTAGTAACCCGCATTTATTGTGTCGGGACAAGTTGGGAAAACTGTGCTTTCCGCACCCGATAGTGTCTAGGAGTCCTAAAATGTGTTCCACAACGATCGAGCGCGAAACATTGGCACACAAATTTTGTAATGTTCGGATAGCCCGCGAGTGACCTTCATTTATTGCATCCGGTCAAGTTGTGAAAACCGTGTTTTCCGCACCCGCTAGGGTCTTCGAGTCCTAAAATGTATTTCGAACGATGCCGGCGTGAAACACCGAAACACATTTTGTTTATGTTCGGGTGGGCCCACTACAGACCCGCATTTATTGCACCGAGACAAGTTGTGAATACTGTGATTTCCGCACCCGGTACTGTCTAGGAGTCCAAAAATGTGTCCCGGGACGATCCGTAGTGCGAAACACCGACGCACAATTTTGTTCATGTTCGGGTGGCCTCACTAGTGACCCACATTTATTGCGTCGGGGCAAGTTGTGAAAACTGTATTTTCCGCACCTACTAGTGTGTATGAGTCCTAAAATGTATTCCGGAACGACCCGAGCGTGAAACACCGAGGCAATATTTTGTTTATGTTCGGGTGTGCCGACTACGTGACCCGCATTTATTGCGTCTAGACATGTTGTGAAATCTGTGTTTTCAACAGATCGGTACTGTCTAGGAGTCCAAAAATGTGTTCCGAAACGATCCGTGTGCGAAACACCGACGCACAATTTGGTTCATGTTCGGGTGGCCCCACTAGTGACCCGCATTTATTGCGTCGGGACAAGTTGTGTAAACCGGGATTTCCGCTCCGGTACCGATGAGGACATCAACGACGTACATACGACGATGAACGAACGACGACGAACGACGACGCCCCACTCCAAGCCGGTGCGCCTCCCCAAGCCGCGCCCCTCTAGTGGGCCGTCAAGATGGAAGCCCTCTCATCAAGACGACGTATTCCGGTCCGATTACTCGGGCCCGTGCAAGAGAATTGAGCTTCGTCATACTCGTTAAAGAACTTTGGGCCGGAAGACTAGAGGATGGGCCAACAAGAGGCCCATATGGGAGACTAGGGTTGGGCACCGGCCGCGCTACAGCACCCACGGGTACTGTTCACGCGCCGCCCCCTCCCCCTATTTAGATAGAGACTCTCTTTTATTTCAGACTTGAGTTTTGTTTTAGTATTAGCCTAGCTATACATTCCGTCCCTTCGACGTTGAATTCGAACTCCACCTTCGTGCAATACATCAGATTGCTCGCCTCTTATTCTTGCTTGTTCTTCGATTGCTTGCAAGGATTGATCCTCGTGATCAGGTTGAATTTGTTTAACCGCAGGTTCAATAACCATCGGAAGTTGGTTCAGCGATTGCATTGGCGCTTCGGGCTTGCTCGTCGTAGTCGGATCGTGAGGGTCAACGTCCACCAATCGAAATTATCTACACTCACCGAAAGATCGGGCACTCTACACCTATCAAGTGGTATCAGATTTCCAGTGTTTCTCGGTGAGTTTATCCAAGCCACATAAACCAAAAACTACAAAAAATTGACCCCAGTACGGTTTTGAGCCTTGCACTTTCGTTCAATAATTTGCGTTGTTGAGTTTTTGTGCTTTCGCTTTTGATCGTTGCTGGTACATCGTGTTTTCATCGTCTTCCGCCGCCGCTCATCCCACATCTGTTCCGCCGCATCTGATTTTTGCCGTCGAGTCTTGCCGCCGTTTTTCTTGTTTCGCTAGGTCACGCCGCCTTTTGGGTTATCATCCATCTAGTCGCACGCCCTAGAGTCTTGGCCGATTTCATCTTTCCGTCGGCCGATTCTGTTTTCCACACCAGTCCGGGTCGGTTTTCCCTACCGCCGTGTTTGCTGCATCGAGATCGGTTTGTTAGGACTCGTCGCCACACCTTTTCCATCCGACTCGTCTGTCTCAAGTCCTACTCGGTCGCGTGCCTTCGTTCGGTCGTTCGCCTCGCCGAGTCCTTTTCTCGTTTCACCACCTCGTGTTTGTTCGGCTCGGTTCCGTGTGCCGCCGTTTCGTTTTGGTTTCGCCACCTAGTTCCACGGAGACCCCAAGTCACAACCACGCCGCGTCCGAGCCAGCCTCGGATAGCGCCGCAGCAGCAACCTTACCGTTTTACCCCTGCTCTCTCCGGAAAAAGTGTGTGTGGTGACTTGGTCATTTTGTTCCTCTTGTTCATATAATCCGTTTTTGAAGTTCGCCCGTGAAAAAAAAAAAAAAAAAACTGAAAAAAAAGGGAAAACAGACAACAAAAAAAAAAAACAACAATTGAAAACTAAAAAGGGGTGAGCCGAGGTTCCAAGAGTCGCCACACTCCTTCTCCGTTTCAGCCTCGTCGGTTCCTTTGCGTGGTACTCTCCTTTCTTGTTTTCCTTCGTCGACCTTTGTTTTCTCCTCTTTCTTTTCACTTCACCTTTTCGTCTACACTTGTGCCGGCAGCAGTCTGTTTGCGTTTAGCACTTTTATTCAGCTTTGCAATTATTGTTTGAATTGTGCTAACCCTTGAATTGAGTGCAGCCTCCTAGCTCCACAAATTATCTACTACGAGCAGGTACCGTTCCCAGTGCAATCGCTCCTCCAATCTTCCACCGGTTTTACCCGTGGTTGCAGTTCACACTTGCGTGCTTGGTAAGAACGAGTAAGAGTTTGATAACAGCTTTCCGATTGAGCTTTTTCATCCTCCATTAACCTCTCGTCGTAGGCTCTTTTTGTGGTTGTTTTGTTTTTGCTGGTGTTTCGATGACAGGAACAGACTCGAAGTCGGAGGCGCCCTCCATCCAGGATGTCCAGGTGCAGGTTGATGGCCTCACGAATGACATGAAGCTGATGCACGAGCGACTTGATTCGACGATCCAGTCGTCGAATGCACGTTTTGATCAGCTCGACCTCGCTGATACGGCTGCCCACACTACACTCGAGACGATTTTGACACGTCTTGAGACCATGACGACGCAGCTTAGGACAGTGACGACGCAGCTCGCGGAGTTACAGTACTACACGTGACTACGGCGCCGACACCGAGCAGGACGACGACAATCGTCGCGGTCGTGCTCGTAGGGTACGTATTCCTCCTAATGATTCCTTTGCCAGAATTAAATTTAAGATTCCTACTTTTAATGGCAAATATGATCCTGCTGCTTATCTTGATTGGGAATTAGAAGTTGAACAAAAGTTTGCATGCCATGATATTCCTGCTAATTTACAAGTTAAGGCTGCTATTAGTGAGTTTACTGAGTTTGCTTTAATTTGGTGGCGTGAGTATACACAAAAATATCCTGATAATATTCCAGCCACTTGGGCAGAGTTAAAAACAGCCATGCGTCACCGTTTTGTCCCATCATATTTTGCTAGAGATTTGCTTAATCAAATGCAGCGTTTTCAACAAGGTTCGCTTTCCGTAGAGGATTATTATCAAGCTTTGCAAAAGGGTATGATTCGCTGTGGTTTAGTTGAACAGGAGGATGCTGCTATGGCTCGTTTTAGGGGTGGGTTAAATCGTGAAATTCAGGACATTCTTGATTATAAGGATTACAATGATATGACCACCTTATTTGAATATGCTTGTAAAGCTGAACGTGAAGTGCAGGGACGACGATCTTCGTCAAGAACTAACAATTTTGCAGGGTCCAAGACGCACACTTCAGCCCCACGGTCGGCGCCTCCTTCTTCCACATCGCGCGACCACACGTCGTCGACCACGGTGCCATCCACAACAGCGCGCGACCACTCTTCGTCGTCCAAGTCTAGCGCGCCGCCGGCAAAGCCTGCCTCGACCACGCCTTCTTCGTCGTCCGGACGAGCTCGTGACATTCAGTGTCACCGCTGCAAAGGGTTTGGCCATGTTTTTCGTGATTGTCCAAATAAGCGAACAATGCTGATTCGTGATGATGGTGAGTATTCTTCCGCTAGTGATTCCGAAGATGTTCCACATTCTCTTGTTGCTAACCATGCAGATAATGCGGAGCTTCATGTCGACTCTAGTGCCGCCGACAGGTATGCAAATCTTGTTGTGCAGCGTGTTCTTAGTACACAGGTCGTTCAGGATGAGAAGAACCAGCGCCACAACATTTTTCATATCAAAGGCGTTGTGCAAGAAAGAGCGATTCGCATAATCATTGACGGTGGCAGTTGCAACAATTTGGCTAGTCTAACATTGGTGGAGCAGTTGGCATTGCCAACAAGGAAGCATCCACATCCCTATCACGTTCGGTGGCTGAATGATGGCGGTAAAATAAAGGTAACGCGCTCGGTACGTGTTCCTTTCTCTCTTGGTGCCTATTCTGATTTTGTGGATTGTGATGTTGTTCCAATGGAAGCATGCTCTTTGTTGCTTGGTCGTCCTTGGCAATATGATGTTGATAGTCTTCACCATGGTCGTTCCAATTATTATTCTTTCATGTTTAAGGGTCAGAAAATTGTTATTCATCCTATGACACCTGAACAAGTTTTAAAAGATGATATGGCTAGAGCGGCAAAAGCTGCAAAATTGCTTAAATCACCTCCTATTGCACCTGTTCAACCTGAGATTAAATTGAGTAATCCTATCTTGCTTGCTACACGTGCTGATTTTGATGAGTTACATGATGCTAATCTGCCTTGCTATGCGCTTGTTTGCTCTCGTATGCTTGTTTCACTAGATGAGGCGCCTATGTTGCATATTCCTCCTGCTGTTGCTAACCTTTTGCAGGACTATAAAGATGTGTTTCCCGCTGAATTGCCACCTGGTCTTCCTCCAATTCGTGGCATAGAACATCAAATTGATCTCATTCCAGGCGCACAGCTCCCTAATCGCGCTCCGTACCGTACAAATCCTGAAGAGACGAAAGAAATTCAGCGTCAAGTGCAAGCATTGCTTGACAAAGGTTACATTCGTGAGTCTCTTAGTCCTTGTTCGGTTCCTGTTTTGCTTGTCCCTAAAAAGGATGGTTCATGGCGTATGTGTGTAGATTGTCGCGCAATTAACAATATTACAATTCGTTATCGATATCCTATACCACGCCTTGATGATATGCTTGATGAACTTAGTGGTGCCACAATTTTCTCTAAGGTTGATTTGCGTAGTGGTTACCATCAGATTAGAATGAAATTAGGAGATGAATGGAAAACGGCTTTTAAAACTAAATTTGGCTTGTATGAATGGTTGGTTATGCCGTTTGGTTTGTCTAATGCTCCTAGCACTTTCATGCGCTTAATGAATGAAGTTCTTAGACCTTTCATTGGAATCTTTGTTGTTGTCTACTTTGATGATATTCTTATATACAGCAAATCCATGAATGAGCATTTAGATCACTTGCGTGCTGTTTTTGATGCTTTGCGTGCTGCTCACTTGTTTGGTAACATGGAAAAATGCACTTTTTGCACGCAACGTGTTTCGTTTCTTGGATATGTTGTCACTTCGCAGGGAATTGAGGTAGATGGCAACAAGGTGGACGCCATACAAAGTTGGCCTCAACCGACGACGGTTACACAGGTTCGCAGTTTTCTTGGTCTTGCAGGTTTCTATCGTCGTTTTGTGAAGGATTTTAGCACCATCGCTGCACCGTTGCACGAGTTGACCA
Source organism: Chloris gayana (assembly GCA_031894775.1). NCBI lineage: Eukaryota > Viridiplantae > Streptophyta > Magnoliopsida > Poales > Poaceae > Chloris > Chloris gayana. Next base: position 84,908 of record JAUNZO010000207.1, read on the forward strand.
AGAAGGGTGCGCCATTTGAGTGGGGTGCACCACAAGAATTTGCCTTCAACACTTTAAAGGAACGGTTAACCCATGCTCCTCTCTTGCAATTGCCTAATTTTGATAAAGTGTTTGAATTGGAATGTGATGCTAGTGGAATTGGTTTGGGTGCTGTTTTGTTGCAAGATCATAAACCCATTGCTTATTTTAGTGAGAAGTTAAGTGGTGCTGCTCTTAAATATTCCACTTATGATAAAGAACTTTATGCTTTAGTGAGAACTTTGCAAACATGGCAGCATTATTTATGGCCTCGCGAGTTTATTATTCATTCTGATCATGAGGCTTTGAAACATATTAGAACCCAAACTAATCTGAACCGTCGTCATGCTAAATGGGTTGAATTCATTGAATCTTTTCCGTACATCATTAAACATAAAAACGGGAAGGAAAATGTGATTGCTGATGCTTTGTCTCGTCGTTATACGATGCTGTCCCAACTAGACTTTAAAATTTTTGGTTTGCAAGCTTTGAAAGATCAATATGTGAATGATGCTGATTTTCATGATATTATGGTGCATTGTAAGGATGGCAAACCTTGGGGCAAATTTCATATGCAGGATGGGTTCCTGTTTCGTGCTAACAAGCTCGTGTATTCCAGCTTGGTTCGGTTCGTCTTTTGTTGTTGCAGGAGGCGCATGGAGGTGGTCTTATGGGTCACTTTGGCGTTTTCAAGACACATGAGGTGTTGGCTGACCACTTCTTTTGGCCACGGATGCGCCGTGATGTTGAGCGCCTTGTTGCACGCTGTACTACATGTCGAAGGCTAAGTCTCGTTTGGGTAATCATGGTTTGTATATGCCCTTGCCAGTCCCTCTTCTCCTTGGCATGATATTTCGATGGATTTTGTTTTGGGATTGCCTAGAACTAAGAAGGGGAGGGACAGTATTTTTGTGGTTGTTGATCGCTTCTCTAAAATGGCTCACTTTATACCATGTCATAAAACCGATGATGCCTCCAATATTGCTGCATTGTTCTTTAGCGAGATTGTTAGATTGCATGGAATTCCTAAAACAATTGTCTCTCGATCGTGATGCTAAGTTTCTTAGTCATTTTTGGCGTTCTCTTTGGAATAAACTAGGAACTAAGCTGCTGTTTAGTACTACTTGTCATCCTCAAACTGATGGGCAAACCGAGGTAGTAAATAGAACTTTGTCTCGCTATGCTTAGAGCTGTTCTTGATAAAAATTTGAGACGTTGGGAAGATTGTTTACCTCATGTTGAATTTGCTTATAATCGTGCTACACATTCTGCCACCAAGATGTGTCCTTTTGAGGTTGTTTATGGCTATGTTCCTAGGGCACCTATTGATTTGTTTGCTATTGATGCTGAAGATGAACCAAATGTTGATGCTCTTGCTCATATTGATCACATGAAACAATTGCATGAAGAAACCCAACAAAACATTGCTGTTGCTAATAAAAAGTATCAAGTTGCTGGTAGTAAAGGTCGAAAACATGTTTCTTTTGAACCTGGTGATTTGGTTTGGTTGCACTTGCGTAAAGATAGATTTCCAACTTTGCGTCGTTCTAAATTGATGCCTCGTGCTGCTGGTCCTTTTAAAGTGCTAACCAAGATTAACGATAATGCTTATGTTCTTGACTTGCCCATGGAGTTTGGTGTTTCCACGAGTTTTAATGTTGCAGATTTGAAACCATACTTGGGCGAGGATGATGAGTTGCCGTCGAGGACGACTTCACTTCAAGAAGGGGAGGATGATGAGGACATCAACGACGTACATACGACGACGAACGACGATGAACGAACGACGACGAACGACGACGCCCCACTCCAAGCCGGTGCGCCTCCCCAAGCCGCGCCCCTCTAGTGGGCCGTCAAGATGGAAGCCCTCTCATCAAGACGACGTATTCCGGTCCGATTACTCGGGCCCGTGCAAGAGAATTGAGCTTCGTCATACTCGTTAAAGAACTTTGGGCCAGAAGACTAGAGGATGGGCCAACAAGAGGCCCATATGGGAGACTAGGGTTGGGCACCGGCCGCGCTACAGCACCCACGGGTACCGTTCACGCGCCGCCCCCTCCCCCTATTTAGATAGAGACTCTCTTTTATTTCAGACTTGAGTTTTGTTTTAGTATTAGCCTAGCTATACATTCCGTCCCTTCGACGTTGAATTCAGAACTCCACCTTCGTGCAATACATCAGATTGCTCGCCTCTTATTCTTGCTTGTTCTTCGATTGCTTGCAAGGATTGATCCTCGTGATCAGGTTGAATTTGTTTAACCGCAGGTTCAATAACCATCGGAAGTTGGTTCAGCGATTGCATTGGCGCTTCGGGCTTGCTCGTCGTAGTCGGATCGTGAGGGTCAACGTCCACCAATCGAAATTATCTACACTCACCGAAAGATCGGGCACTCTACACCTATCGGTACTCGTCTAGGTGTCCAAAAATGTGTCCCGTAACGATCCGTCCGTGAAACACCGACGCACAATTTTGTTCATGTTCGGTTGGCCCCACTAGTGACCCGCATTTATTGCGTCGGGGCAAGTTGTGAAAACTGTATTTTCCGCACCTACTAGTGTCTATGAGTCCTAAAATGTATTCCGGAACGACCCGAGCATGAAACACCGACGCAATATTTTGTTTATGTTCGAGTGGGCCCACTACAGCCCCGCATTTATTGCGTCCGGACATGTTGTGAAATCTGTGTTTTCCGCAGTCGGTAGTGTCTAGGAGTCCAAAAATGTGTTCCGGAATGATCCGTGTGCGAAACACCGACGCACAATTTTGTTCATGTTCGGGTGGCCCCACTAGTGACTCGCATTTATTGCATCGGGACAAGTTGTGAAAAGTGTGTTTTCGGCACCTAGTAGTGTCTATGAGTCCTAAAATGTATTTCGGAACGATGCCGGCGTGAAACACCACGCACAATTTGTTTATGTTCGGGTGGGCCCACTACGGACCTACATTTATTGCACCGGACAAGTTGTGTAAACTGTGATTTCCGCTCCGGTACTCGTCTAGGTGTCCAAAAATGTGTCCCGTAACGAACCGTGTGCGAAACACCGACGCAGAATTTTGTTCATGTTCGGGTGGCCCCGTAAGTGACCCGCATTCATTGCGTCGGGACAAGTTGTGAAAACCGTGTTTTCCGCACCTACTAGTGTCTATGAGTCCTAAAATGTATTCCGTAACGACCCGAGCGTAAAACGTCGACACAATATTGTGTTTATGTTTTTGTGGGCCCACTATAGACCCGCATTTATTGCGTCGGGACATGTTGTGAAAACTGTGTTTCACGCACCCGGTAGTGTCTAGGAGTTCAAAAATGTGTTCCGGAACGATCCTCGTGCGAAACACCGACGCATAATTTTATTCATGTTCGGGTGGCCCTACTAGTGACCCGCATTTATTGCGTTGGGAGAAGTTGTGAAAACTGTGTTTTCCGTACTAGCTAGGGTCCGTAAGTCCTAAAATATATTTCGGAACGATTGTAGAGTGAAACACCATACCGACGCACGATTAGTTCATGTTCGGGTGCCCCACTAGTAACTCGCATTTAATGTGTCGGGACAAGTTGTGAAAACCGTGCTTTCGGCACCCGATAGTGTCTAGGAGTCCAAAAATGTGTTCCACAACGATCGAGCGCGAAACATTGGCACACAATTTTTGTAATGTTCGGATAGCCCGCGAGTGACCTTCATTTATTGCATCCGGACAAGTTGTGAAAGTTGTGTTTTCCGCACCCGCTAGGGTCTTCGAGTCCTAAAATGTATTTCGGAACGATGCCGGCGTGAAACACCGAAACACATGTTGTTTATGTTCGGGTGGGCCCACTACGGACCCGCATTTATTGCACCGGGACAAGTTGTGAAAACTGTGATTTCCGCACCTGGTACTCGTCTAGGAGTCCAAAAATGTGTCCCGGACGATCCGTGTGCGAAACACCGACGCACAATTTTGTTCATGTTCGGGTGGCCCCACTAGTGACCCGCATTTATTGCGTCGGGGCAAGTTGTGAAAACTGTGTTTTCCGCACCTACTAGTGTTTATGAGTCCTAAAATGTATTCCGGAATGACCCGAGCGTGAAACACCGACGCAATATTTTGTTTATATTCGGGTGGCTCACTAGAGACCCGCATTTATTTCGTCGGGGCATGTTGTGAAAACTGTGTTTTCCGCAGTCGGTAGTGTCTAGGAGTCCAAAAATGTGTTCTGGAACGATCCGTGTGCGAAACACCGACGCACAATTTTGTTCATGTTCGGGTGGCCCCACTAGTGACCCACATTTGTTGCGTCGGGACAAGTTGTGAAAACTGTGTTTTCGGCACCTAGTAGTGTCTATGAGTCCTAAAACGTATTTCGGAACCATGCCGGCGTGAAACACCGACGCACATTTTGTTTATGTTCGGGTGGGCCCAATACGGACCCACATTTATTGCACCGGACAAGTTGTGTAAACTGTGATTTCCGCTCCCGCATCTGTCTAGGTGTCCAAAAAAGTGTCCCGTAACGATCCGTGTGAGAAACACCGACGCACAATTCTGTTCATGTTCGGGTGACCCTAAGTGACCCGAATTTATTGCGTCGGGACAAGTTGTGAAAATTGTGTTTTCCGCACCTACTAGTGTCTTTGAGTCCTAAAATGTATTCCGAACGACCCGAGCGTGAAACGCCGACACAATATTGTGTTTATGTTTTTGTGGGCCCACTATAGACCCGCATTTATTGCGTCGGGACATGTTGTGAAAACCGTGTTTCACGCACCCGGTAGTGTCTAGGAGTTCAAAAATGTGTTCCGGAACGATCCTCGTGCGAAACACCGACGCACAATTTTATTCATGTTCGGGTGGCCCCACTAGTGACCCGCATTTATTGCGTTGGGAGAAGTTGTGAAAATTGTTTTTTCCGCACCCGCTAGGGTCTGTAAGTCCTAAAATGTATTTCGGAACGATGCTAGAGTGAAACACCGTATCGACGCACAATTTAGTTCATGTTCGAGTGGCCCCACTAGTAACCCGCATTTATTGTGTCGGGACAAGTTGTGAAAACTGTGTTTTCCGCACCCGGTAATGTTTAGGAGTCCTAAAATGTGTTCCACAACGATCCGAGCGCGAAACATTGGCACACAATTTTTGTGATGTTCGGATAGCCCGTGAGTGACCTTTATTTATTGCATCGGGACAAGCTATGAAAACCGTGTTTACCGCACCCGCTAGGGTCTTCGAGTCCAAAAGTGTATTTCGGAACGATGCCGGCGTTAAACACCAACGCACAATTTTGTTCATGTTCGGGTGGTCTCACTATCGACCCACATTTATTGCGTCGGGGCAAGTTGTGAAAACTGTATTTTCCGCACCTACTAGTGTCTATGAGTCGTAAAATGTATTCCGTAACGACCCGAGCGTGAAACACCGAGGCAATATTTTGTTTATGTTCGGGTGTGCCGACTACGGACCCGCATTTATTGCGTCTAGACATGTTGTGAAATCTGTGTTTTCCACATTCGGTATTGTCTAGGAGTCCAAAAATGTGTTCCGGAACGATCCGTGTGCGAAACACCGACGCACAATTTTGTTCATGTTCGGGGGCTCCACTAATGACCCGCATTTATTGCGTCGGGACAAGTTGTGAAAAGTGTGTTTTCGGCACCTAGTAGTGTCTATGAGTCCTAAAACATATTTCGAAACGATGCCGGCGTGAAACACCGACGCACATTTTGTTTATGTTCGGGTGGGCCGACTACAAACCCACATTTATTGCACCGGGACAAGTTGTGTAAACTGTGATTTCCGCTCCGGATCTGTCTAGGTGTCCACAAATGTGTCCCGAACGATCCGTGTGCGAAACATCGACGCACAATTTTGTTCATGTTCGGGTGGCCCTGAAGTGACCCGCATTTATTTGCGTCGAGACAAGTTCGAAAACCGTGTTTTCCGCACCTACTAGTGTCTATGAGTCCTAAAAAGTATTCCGTAACGACCCGAGCGTGAAACGCCGACACAATATTGTGTTTATGTTCGGGTGGGCCCTACTGAGACCCACATTTATTGCGTCGGGACATGTTGTGAAAACTGTGTTTCACGCACTCGGTAGTGTCTAGGAGTTCAAAAAAGTGTTCCGGAACGATCCTCGTGCGAAACACCGACGCACAATTTTATTCGTGTTCGGGTGGCCCCACTAGTGACCCGCATTTATTGCGTTGGGAGAAGTTGTGAAAATTGTGTTTTCCGCACCCGCTAGGGTCTGTAAGTCCTAAAATGTATTTCGGAACGATGCTAGAGTGAAACACCGTACCGACGCACAATTTAGTTCATGTTCGAGTGGCCCCACTAGTATCCCGCATTTATTGTGTCGGGACAAGTTGTTAAAGCTGTGTTTTCCGCACCCGGTAATGTTTAGGAGTCCTAAAATGTGTTCCACAACGATCCGAGCGCGAAACATTGGCACACAATTTTTGTGATGTTCGGATAGCCCGTGAGTGACCTTCATTTATTGCATCGGGACAAGTTGTGAAAAGTGTGTTTACCGCACCCGCTAGGGTCTTTGAGTCCTAAAGTGTATTTCGGAACGATGCCGGCGTGAAACCGAAAGTCGCCTAGAGGGGGGGTGAATAGGCGAACCTAGAATTTTCTGCGAAATAACACTAAGACGAAAATGTCAAATACCGGAACTTCCGGTGCGGGGTGATAAATGCGGAATTAAACCCTACACATTTCTAGTGTTTGCAAGAAAGAAAGGAACAACCCTAAGCAATTCTAGGAATTTAACGGGACAACGGAAAACTAACAAGTAACCTAGTAAATTAAACAACAACGCGCAAGTAAAAGAGGGAGCACAAGAGACATGGATTTGTCACCGAAGTTCAAGCCCACCAAGGAATCTACGTCTCCGTTGAGAAAGTCCACCAAGGACCGGGTTTTTCTCAACCCTATTTCTCCCTCAAGTCACCAGCAAGGTTGAGCTTGAGTTTTCCACTATCAAGGTCCCTCCGGGACGGGCAATACAAACTTCTCGGGCGTCACCACACAAGTTGGGATCTCACGAGCACGCCTAACCGTCTAGGAGCTCAAAGCTCCAAGAGTAACAAATCCAAATCACAAGCTTGATGGGAGTGAAGATGCTCAAGAATGGAATCAAGTCTCTCAAACACTTGCTTAAAGTCTCTCACTCAAATCCTAGCTAAAGGATGGAATTTTTGCTTTTGGAGAGGATTTGGAGTAAGTGGAGTGAAGCTCAAGTGTGTGTTGGTTCGGAGTTTTGCAAGAGAGGTGAATGGAGTGGGGGGGGGGTGTGGCTTATATACCACAACCCAAAAAGAGCCGTTGGCCTGTCTGAAAACCCCGCACCGGAACTTCCGATAGCATATCGGAACTTCCGGTATGGTTCGAATTAGGGTTAGATCTGGATTTTTAGCCCGCACCGGAACTTCGGTGGAGTACCGGAGCTTCCGGTACTTAGGTTTAGGGTTGGAGAACCGAACCGCACCGGAGCTTCCGGTGCCGTATCGGAACTTCCGGTATGGCATTCCGAGAGCTCAAAGCTCTCGTTAGCCTACCGAAACTTCCGGTACTCGGGACCGGAACTTCCGGTATGGCTTCTCCCGAGAGCAAAACTCTCGTAAGCCTACCGGAACTTCCGGTACCAGGGACCGGAACTTTCGGTATGGCTTTTCCGAGAGCAAAACTCTCTCGTAAGCCTACCGGAACTTCCGGTACCGAGGACCGGAACTTCCGGTATGGCTTTTCCCGAGAGCAAAACTCTCTCGTAAGCCTACCGGAACTTCCGGTACCACACCGGAGCTTCCGATGGGTTCGGAAAGAATGGGTTTGGAGGGGATTTCTTGAGTTTGTGAGCATCTCCATTCTTTGCCAAATTTGTGATTTGCATCCCTCTTTATAGTACGGCATCCCTATGACTCAAAGCAAAGAAATAAAGCGAGGCACAAGCTTGAGAGGGGCCTTTTCCAAATTCTCCTTTTATTGCATTTCACATTTCTTTTCTCCTTTTTGATTGTGCTTGCTACATTTTCATGTGCTTTGGATATTCACTACACACATTCTCATGAAAGCATTAGTCCAAATTTAATTGTATTGATATCAATCATCCAAAATAAAATGAGGGGCCTAGATGCACTTTCAATCTCCCCCTTTTTGGTGATTGATGCCAATACAATCAAATTTCTAAAAAGATGAATCAAAAAGCACAACTTGCAAAGATAAAAGATGAGCTCCCCCTTAATATGTGCATGAAATTGAATTTCAAAAGTTGGTCTATACAATACCAAATGCATATTAGAGATATAAATCATGAGGAGCTCCCCTTTATCTATGCATCCATAATAAGAAAACCACAAACAATGCAATAAGGCATTTTATCATCACACAAATGCATCTAAAGAGAGAAACAACAAATCATCAAGCATACGACAAACCACATAAATAGATAATTAAAACAAGTCTAAACTTATTACAATCATCCATAGTTCCAACCAAACCACTTGTCCATCTCGCACACATAGTTCATTACATCATAATTACGAGATAAAGATAAATAGAAATTTCTTCTCCCCCTTTGGCAACATATCACCAAAAAGGAGAAAAGAACTAGAACGCCCAAGAGAGGATCACTCGTCGTCATCGTCGTCGTCGTCTTCGCCGTCCTCTTCATCGCTCTCCTCTTCATCCTCGGGCGTGCCACTCCCTTGCCCTTCTCATGGAGCGGGATCCGAGTGCTAGAGCGGGGAGCGGAGGCGGTCGGGACATCCTCTCGCGCTGTCATCCTCTCCACTCTCGGTGCCACTGCCCTCCACATCCCGAGCTGCTGCCTATGCTGCCTGTGCCGCCACTCCCGCGGCCTGCCGATATGGAGCCCAAGGGTCCTCCCACTGCCGAGGTACTATCGTTGCAAGATCCAAGGGAGGAGGTGGTGGGCTGTTGCTGCTGCTGAGCTAGGTGAGAGAGATACCGGTGATGTCCTTCATTTATGCGTCGCTGCTCCATCCTCGTCTCATAGATGTCCTCACTATTAGCTTTGCACATGCAAAATATGGACTTGAGGACCGAGCTAATGAATCCGGACTTGCTGCGAGTCCGGCGAGAGGAAGTGGGTGGAGCATCTCTAGTTGGCTGAGCTGGTGGTGGAGGAGCTGCCTGTCGCACCGGTGAACCTGGAGGAGTGGGCAAGAGAGGGAACCTCTTGGGACGAAGTCCGGGATGGTCCCTATCATGAACAAAATGCATACCGGTGATAGTTTCAATCATCTTCATAATAAAGGGAGCGAAAGGAAGGCTCGCCTTGTGAGTGTAGGAGTGGTTGATGATGGATGTCCAAATGTGCTCAAAGACACAAAACGGCTCGGCTCCTGACGCATGGCACAAAGTAGAGTCTTGGAGTCCGCTAGCAAAGAAGATGCATCCCCTATCTTAGGATCCAAAGTCCATCCGAACATATTGTTCGGAACACGGTAGTAGGGGTGCAGCCCAAAGTGTGTCCCAATGATCATCGTCTTGGGGTGAGCGTAGCGACTGTCATACATGAACTCCAAAGCTGCATGATCCGGAGGGTCAAACACATTCACATCGTTCTTCATAGCGTCGGCATGACCAAACCCGAGAATCTGTGCAAACTCGAGCATATGTGACCTGGAACCTGTTTCCATCAAGCGTCCGGTGTATGATGGAGTCCTCCCGGGAGTCATCATTGAACTCAAGCCAAAGAGTGGCATAGAACCGAACCACCGGTTCCGTGTTCCACCCATGCTCAAGTCCCATAAGCTCCACCAAATCCCTCCTAGCACACTCGGCCTTGATTTGAGTGAAGACCGGATCATTCGACGATCCATCCGAGTCCCACTTGATCCACTTCATCTCATGAGTCTTATTCTTCAACTTGAGCACCTCCTTGTACCACTCGGCTTGGGTGTGGTCCCAAAAGCGAATGTCATCCACACCCCTTTCCTTAGCCTTGATCCACGGGCACTTGCTCCTATATTTCTGCACCTCATCTCTCGTAGAAAGGCACATTGTAGCTCTGCACTGCCACTCACGACCGGTGACCGCAGCTCATACTTGTAGTGCTCCCGCAAGTTGGGGGCGATGGGGAGAAACCACTCATCCCCGCCCACATTTCCAGCCTCCTCCTCACTTTCTTCTTCATCACTCGACACGGGAGCGGGAGGAGGGCTCCTAGGCTGTGCTCTTCCCTTTGCCTCTTCCAAGACCTTTGCCCTTGCCGGGGCCAAGACCACGGGAGGAAGACCGGTGACCGGTTCCCGTGGCCTGCCTCTTGACAAGGCGCGGATTCGGCACGTCGAAGTCCGAGTCCGAGTCCGAGTCATCATGACTTTGGGGGGTCTTGGACGCTTGGACACGGTCCGCTTCCTGCCACGAGTCATCTAATAGAGAGAAAAACATGTGTAAGGAGCAACATACACAATGTGGGAATTTTGAGATGCTAAGAAGATGCTAACGAGGATAGGCTCCTATCGGAACTTCGGTACCGAGATACCGAAACTTCCGGTACCCCGGTACCGGAACCTCCGACGGGTTCCTGAACTGTTAGAAAGTGACCCATACCGGAACTTCGGTAGCCTACCGGAAATTCCGGTAGGGGTCAACCCTAACCCTAGCGGTGCGAAGAAATCACATCTAGCCAACAAATCTTCTTCCTAGAAGCATGCTAGTGTTCTAGAACTGCTAGAGAACCATCTAAGCATCAAATATTCCTAGGGATTCAAGGATTTAAGCCTAGATCTAGAAGTGAAGGCAATGAAGGTATACCTTCTCCTCTAGCTAGGAGCTTGGAGAGGACCGGAGGGAAGAACTTGAAGAATCTTGCCGTAGACCGTCGCCGGAAGTTGAGGGGAGCTTCCGGTTGATGAGGATCCGAAGAGAAAAGATGAAAAAGTGGAGTCTTTTTCAAATGGGAGCCGTCCCTTTCAAGGGGACGGGCTCCCCTATTTATACTTGTCGCCCGCACCGGAACTTCCGGTGCGGGCTCAAACCCTAGGTCAACATCCCTCACCGGAACTTCCGGTAGCATACCGGAACTTCCGGTGTGGGCATAACACCCGAGGGTGAGCTCCCGATCGGAGCTTTCGGGACTGGGTACCGGAACTTCCGATCGAGAGGAAAATGTCCTCTGTTCGACCTCCGGTCGGAACCTCCGGTACCCTACGGAACTTCCGACCGGGAAACAAACGCTGAGCCCCACTCCCCGTACCGGAACTTCGGTAGGGGGAAAACAGAGAGGGAAGAGATGAAGTTTTGGGGAGAGTTTTCAAAAATAATTTTGATGGACAAGTGGGATATCCTGACATCATGTGATCAGTATACAATCAACAAACAAAGCTATGATCACGTTTTGACAAGGTTTGACCTATTGGTCAAGAACCAAGAAAAATCTTCAAAATAGCTTAGTTAATTTTCGAAAGCATGAATTTCATCTTAAGATCCAAAACGATTAAAGCAACAAGCAAATGTGCACGCTTCTACACCACGTTACTAGAGTCAAGAATATTTAGCTCACTTCTTAGATAGCAAAACCGGCTTTCATTTAGTGGCTTGGTGAAAATATCGGCCAATTGATTTTCAATTTTCACATGGCTTACCTCAATATCCCCTTTGATAGAATGATCTCTCAAGAAATGATGGCGGATATCTATATGCTTTGTGCGCGAATGCTCAATGGGGTTATATGCTAGCTTTATGGCACTCTCATTGTCACATAGGAGAGGAGCACGGTTCAACTTGTAACCGTAGTCCCTTAGAGTTTGTCGCATCCACAATAGTTGTGCACAACAACTACCGGCTGCCACATACTCCGCTTCGGCCGTGGATAGGTCAACGGAATTTTGTTTCTTGGAGGACCATGACACTAGGGACCTACCCAAGAATTGGCAAGTCCCGGAGGTACTCTTCCTATCCACTTTGTCCCCGGCATAATCCGCATCGGAATAGCCTATTTGGTTGAACTTTGAACCCTTGGGGTACCAAAGCCCTAGGTTGGGTGTGTGGACTAAATATCTCAAGATTCTTTTAACGGCCACCATGTGGCACTCCATAGGAGCGGCTTGGAAACGTGCACACATACACACACTAAGCATGATATCGGGCCTAGATGCACAAAGGTAAAGCAAAGAGCCGATCATGGAGCGAAAAACCTTTTGATCAACCGACTTGTCTTTCTTGGTGAGGTCGAGAGGGCCATTTGTTGCCATGGGTGTCTTGGCGGGCTTTGCCTTGTCCATGTCAAACTTCTTCAATATGTCTTGAGTGTACTTGGCTTGACATAGGAAGGTGCCTTCCTTGAGTTGCTTGACTTGAAATCCTAGAAAGAATGTCAACTCTCCCATCATAGACATCTCGAACCTCTTTGTCATTATCTTGCTAAAATCATCACAAAACATTTGATTAGTAGAACCAAATATTATGTCATCGACATAAATTTGGCACACAAATATATCATGATCAAGACACTTTGTGAAGAGGGTTGCATCGGCCTTGCCCATTTCAAAACCATTTTTCAAAAGAAAATCCCTAAGGCATTCATACCATGCTCTTGGTGCTTGCTTAAGCCCATAGAGCGCCTTATGGAGTTTGTACATGTGGTTAGGATACTTGGGGTCTTCAAAGCCCGGTGGTTGCTCCACGTACACGTCTTCCTTGATTGGTCCGTTTAGGAATGCACTCTTCACGTCCATTTGGTACAACTTGAAGTTGTGGTGAGTGGCAAAGGCAAGTAGTATTCTTATTGATTCAAGCCTTGCCACGGGGCATAGGTTTCAACAAAATCCAATCCTTCTACTTGTGAATATCCTTTTGCCACCAATCTTGCTTTGTTCCTTGTTACAACACCGTCTTCATTTTGCTTATTGCGGAACACCCACTTGGTGCCCACAACATTCTTGCCTCTTGGTCTTTCTTCTAGTGTCCAAACTTCATTTCTTGTGAAGTTGTTCAATTCCTCTTGCATGGCCATCACCCAATCCGAGTCCTCGAGTGCTTCTTCTACTCTAAATGGCTCCAAAGAAGAGACAAAAGAGTAATGTTCACATAAATTGCAAACACGAGAACGAGTGATTACCCCCTTTTCTATGTCACCAAGAATTTGTTCCACGGGGTGATCACGTTGCACACTTTGGTGCACTCTTGGGTGTGGTGGATGTGAGCTTGTTTGACCGCTATCTTGTTCAACCTCTTGATCATGCGATGTGGGTTCATCATTTTGTGCTTGAGCATGATCTTCATTACCAACTTCTTGGTCTTGATCAACTTGATCATGATTTGTGCATGGTTGGTCTTGATTTGAGGGAGAAGGTTGATCTTGATCATTTTGTGGTTCTTGCGGTCTCACATCACCAAGTGCCATTCTCTTGATTGCTTGCCTAGGAGCCTCAACATCTGCATTGTTAATAACAACTTGCTCCCCTTGAGAGCCGTTAGATTCATCAAACGTCACGTCCCGTGAAACTTCAACACAACCGGTGGTTTTGTTAAAGACACGATAGGCATGACAATTTGAACCATACCCAAGCAAGAAACCTTCATCAACCTTAGGGGAGAACTTTGAAGTCTTGGGTTTCTTGTTGAGCATGAAGCATTTGCTCCCAAAAACTCGAAAATACGAGATGTTAGGCTTTTTACCGGTTAGTAGCTCGTATGGTGTTTTCCTTAGAAGTCGAGGAAGATACAACCGGTTTGAGGCATGACATGCGGTGTTGATTGCTTCAGCCCAAAAGCGGTCGGAGGTCTTGTATTCATCAAGCATGGTTCTTGCCATCTCTATGAGAGTGCGGTTCTTTCTTCCGGCCACCCCATTTTGTTGAGGTGTGTAGGGTGCCGAAAACTCATGCTTGATGCCCTCCTCATCAAGGTACTCTTCAACTTGAGTGTTCTTGAACTCGGTACCATTGTAACTTCTTATTGCCTTGATCTTCACTTCAAATTCATTTTGTGCTCTTTTCAAGAAGGTCTTGAGTACATCCTTCACTTCACCTTTATCACACAAAAAGAATACCCACGTGAAGCGAGAATAATCATCAACAATAACAAGTCCGTATTTGTTACCGCCAATGCTAATGTAGGCAATGGGACCGAAGTGGTCCATGTGAAGCATCTCCAACGGTCTTGTGGTTGTCACAATGTTCTTGGATGGATGTGGTGCTCGAACTTGTTTTCCGGCTTGACATGCACTACAAATTTTATTTTTCTCAAAGCAAACATCCGTTAGTCCAAGGATGTGACCGCCCTTTTGGAGTTTGTGAAGATTTCTCATTCCGACATGGGCTAGTCGTCTATGCCACAACCATCCCATGTCGGACTTTGCAACTAAGCATGTGTCAAGTTTTGCTTTATCCGCGGTGAAATCCACAACATAAAGCTTTCCTTTGAGCACACCCTCAAAAGCAATCGAGCCATCACTTCTCCTTGAGACAATCACACCCTTGTCGTTGAACAAGCAATTGTAGCCCATTCCACAAAGTTGTGAGATAGACAACAAATTGAAGTCAACGTTATACACAAGCATAACCTTCGAAAGTGAATGCGGAAAAGTTAAAGGAATGTTACCATAACCCAACACATAGCCTTTTCCGTTGTCTCCAAAGGTGATATATTCATTTCTTTCTTTGCTTGGCTCGAATGACTCGAACATTTTCTTGTCTCCGGTCATATGATTGGTGCATCCACCACTATCCACCACCCATGATGAGCCACCGGAGGAGTATTCCTACAAAACAATTTATGCTTTGTTTTTAGGTACCCAAATTGGCTTGGGTCCTCTCACATTAGTAACAAGTGTCTTGGGCACCCACACACAAGATTTGTGAGTCTTGTTGCGTGGCCCAACATATTTTGCATAGACACGACCATGCTTGTTTCTCATTAGCACATAGGTCGCATTAAAATCATAAAAGAGAGCACAAGAGGGGTTAGCACATTAGCACGCGAATCATAAATAAGAGAAGATTTGTTAGTGTTCTTGACTTGCTTCTCCGTCTTGACTTGCTTCTTTTGGTGTCCACTCTCCTTGGTGAACTTGATGAATTCGAGTGCCGTTCTTGTTGATTCTTGCATTGTGCCTGTCACCTTGCTTGTATCCAATGCCATCCTTCACATGTGTCCGTCTCACATTGGTGTATGCGCCCCTTGCATACTCGGCCTTGGCATCATCAATGGCCTTCACCTTCTTTTGTGCTTGTTGTTGAAGCTCTTGCACTTGCTTCTTCAAGTCACCAATGGTCTTGATGTTTCTTGTACAAGCTTCAACATCAATCTTGTTGCACCTAGTACATTCATTGCTAGATGGGTGGCAAGACGAAGATTGAGAGGAAGTAGTGTTACACTTAATTTCCTCAAATTGCACTTTGAGAGAATTGTGATCCTTTTGCAAGTCATCACACTTCTCTTGAAGTGACACATTTGTGACTTTAAGTGTCTCACTATTTTCTTCAACCACTTTGAGGGACTTTACCAAGTCCTCATTCTTCTTCCTCTCAACTTCTAGGAGCTTCTCAAGTTCAAGCACCCTTTGCTTCTCTTGAACAAGCATTTCCTCTTGTTTCTCAAGAAGCTCCTCTTCCCTCTCATTGGTCTCCTTTTCCTGCTCAATGATGTCCAACAAATCAAACATGTTAGGAATTTGAGAACTTCCATTAGCATTTACCTTAGAGCCCTTAGCCATCATGCACTTGTGTCCGGCGTCATCTTCATCATCGGTCAAGCTTCCAAACAAGGAGGAGTTGGTCGGTGTTAGCCCAATAGCAAGTGATGCAATGCCTCCCTTCTCTTCATCGGATTCCGACTCGGAGGAAGAAGATGATCCGTCGGAGTTCCATTCTTGTCCAATGTGTGCTTCACCCCGACGGTACTTTCTATGCTTCTTGTATTTCTTGTTCCCCTTCTTGTTTTGCTTGTTCTTGTAGTTCTCCGGACACTCCGCCATGAAGTGACCTTTGTCTCCACAAATATAGCACTTGTTCTTGGCCTTCCTCAATTTGCTCTTGTCTTGGTCATTTTTCTTGGAGCTCCTTTTTGACATGAGCTTGTTGAACCTTTTCACAAAGAGAGCCATTTCATCATCACTATCATGATCACTCTCCTCAACCACCTTCTTTTTCTTTTCTTGTTCGGCATTAAGAGCCAAATCATTCTTGCTCCCACTAGCCTTTTCCTTGTCCTTGAGCAAAGCATTGATCCTATTCCCTTGGTCAATTTGCTGTTTTTGGGAGAGCACCTTCCCAAGCACTTCATCGGTGGTGAAGTATCTAAAACCATCTTTGTCTCTTATATTGGACACTATGTTGGCATCCCATGCTTGCAAACCTTGTAGCAACCTTCTATTCACATCCAAGTCCAACACCTTCTCTCCAAGTGCTCTTCTCTTGTTTACTATTCTCATCATTCTATCATGGGCTTCTCTTGGCCCTTCATCCGACCTCATGACAAAGTAGTTAAAATCTTCTCTAAGCCCTTCTAGCTTAGACTCCTTCACACTATCAATGCCCTCATGAACCAATTCAAGCTTCAACCAAATTTGATGGGCATCCTCCATTTCGGTTATCTTCTCATACTCGGCGGAACTAAGCGCGGATACAAGAGCACTAGCCGCCGCCACATTGCACCTTACATTGAACAAGTCTTGTACGGTTGGCTTGCTTCTACATTCCCACAAGAATCCATTTTGAGTCACATTTCTCACATTTTGATGCATTGAATCCAAATGTAGTAGCATCTTTGTTTTCGAATGATCAAAGTATTGACCATCAAAGTATGGTAGTCTTCCGGAGCCGGGTCCAATATGCTCATCTCTTCCATCACTATAGGAGTATGGTGTTTTGTTGTAGCTTATCGGCAAGGCACTAGGCACATCTCCACCCTGGGCAATCCCTTTTCCATTTCCATCTCTGGCATCACCCGGTGAGGTCTCATGACCTCTTTCACCGGCTACCTTAGGTGGTGCTTCACCACTACCCGTTGCCTCTTTCTCATTTGCCATCTTTGATCTTCAGCGGTGAGGCTTCAACGAAGATACCTGCTCCGATACCAATTGAAAGTCGCCTAGACGGGGGGGGTGAATAGGCGAACCTAAAATTTTCTCGCGAAATAACACTAAGACAAAAACGTCAAATACCGGAACTTCCGGTGCAGGGGTGATAAATGCGGAATTAAACCCTACACAATTCTAGTGTTTGCAAGAAAGAAAGGAACAACCCTAAGCAATTCTAGGAATTTACGGGACAACGGAAAACTAACAAGTAATCTAGTAAATTAAACAACAACGCGCAAGTACCGGAGCGCGGACGACTCCATCGCCGTCATCATCGGAGGCTCTTCCAGCTTCGCGTCCAAAGGCGAGGCCAAGCGCTTCCGCCGGGAAGTGTTCGCAATCACCGAGGGCAAAGCCTCGGCCCCCTGCCGAGGTGGGCGGACGTCCCCATCACCTTCGACAAGAGCGACATGGTGGGCTCTAACAACACCAAGGGGAAGATCCCTTTGGTTGTGTCGCCCACCATCTACAACAAGAAAGTGGGGCGCACCCTCATCGATGGAGGTGCGAGCCTCAACCTCATCACCCCAAAGGTCTTTGATTCTCTGCAGGGGCGCGCGGCGAGCTGCAACCTTCCCGCCCTTTCTCCGGCGTGCTCCGGGTAGCTCCCGCCCTTTGGGCCGGATCGAGCTCCGGTTACCTTCGGTACCGGAGCAACTTCCGCACGGAGAAGCTCCTCTTCGACGTAGCCGACATCGACCTCCCCTACAATGCCATCATTGGGAGACCCGGCATGAACCGGTTCATGGCCATCCGAGCATCACGCGTTCCTCACGCTAAAGATGCCGGGTCCCAAGGGTGTCACCGTAGAGAGGGCGGACGCCGTCAAAGCGATGGCTTGCCTCGAGGACATCTTGGCAGCCGAGATGGCGGCAAAAGAGAGCACCAACGGGAAGAGGGCGCGTAGCGCCTCGGAGAAGCCTCGCTACACCATCCAGCTCCAAGCGGGCGAAGCTTTCGGCCCCGGGGAGGTGTCCACCAAGAAGATTTCACTCGGGGCTCGGAGGACAAGACCACCACCATCGGTGGCGACCTCGACCCGAAATAGGAACTCGCGCTCATCACCTTCCTCCGAGCGAACAGGTGACGTCTTTGCCCGGCATCCTTCGGACATGCCGGGCATACCAAGGAAGGTGATTGAGCACCAACTCAAGGTTGATCCCACTGCGAGACCCGTGAAGCGGCGGGCGAGGCGCCAAGCCCCGAGCGTGAAGATTTCATCGGGATCGAAGTCAAGAGGCTCTTGGAAGCCGGGTTCATTAGGGAGGTCACGCACCCGACATGGTTGGCCAAACCCGTGGTTGTGCCCAAAAACAACGGCAAGATGCGGATGTGCGTGGACTACACCGACCTGAACAAGGCATGCCCGAAGGACCCGTTCCCATTGCCCCAAATAGATTCTCGTAGTAGATTCTACCGCAGGCTGCGACCTGCTTTGTATGTTGGATGCGTACTCCGGGTACAATCAAATCTGTATGGCTAAGGAGGACGAGGAGAAGACTGCTTTCACGACTCCCGCAGGGAGCTTTTGCTACGTAAGCATGCCCTTTGGTTTGAAAAATGCAGGCCCCACGTTCCAACGGTGATATGCTCACGTCTATGCAGCACGTGTGGCAAGTTGTTGTGGCCCGATCTTCTCGTAGGATCTGCGAACTTGATAAATTGTCGCTGCGTGACCTGGTGAAGAGGCAATGCACCGCGAGGCTGTCCACGCGACGAACTACCGAGACAATCACCCTTCCACGTACCGACGAACAGCCCACGCAATCACGCCGTATAGACGTGAAGGCACAAACCGGGTGAACCGCAGTTCGGCGTTCTACAACTCCCTCAGGAATCGAAAGAACAAGTTTGCAAGCCTCTCAAGACTCACGCTGGAACAAGAATTCCAAGAGTTGGTATTTCTGAAATTGCAATCACGAGTTACTGTTCACGTAATCCATTACAGGGATATATAGCACTAGTGGAGTTTCAGTTTAGTGGAAAATAATTGAGAACATGTAGTGGGAAGTTGCAGCACTACTTTTATTAATAACCAAGCCTAGTGGAACACCTGGCTGGTTGGTATTCTCTGCATGCATGCTGGAGCGTGTGTGGACAGCAACCCAATTGCTGGTTGCATGCATTCCTAATTCCCGAATTATTTGCTTGCACTTCAACGGCTGATATTCATGGTAGCTGAATGACCTTTCCTCTCTCATGCACGTCCAGGTTCCTTGCATATATTTGGTGGGCAGAATCCATCATCATCCCATGCTTGTTCATGCACTCCACCATTCCTAAGAACATTGAAACAAGTACTCAAAAGCATAGGTTCATTCAATGTAATCTGATTATTAAGCATAAGGTTAGCGTTCACCTCGGAATGAATTTCCTTCTCCAATTGTTTAGCTCTACTCCTTGTAATTGGACCAGCTATATCAAGTGTAGTTTCATTTGGAGATGAGTGAATGCTAGGAATGTCCTCATTAGCCTCCCCCTCTTGAGAAGGAGTCGTCCTCGACTCGGGCTCACCAACAAATGGAAGCAAGTCTTTGACATTGAATGTTGTACTCACATTGGAATATTCAGGTGGCAGCTCAATTTTGTAAGCATTATCATTTATCTTGTGTAAAACCTTGAACGGACCATCACCCCTAGGAGATAACTTACTCTTGCGCTGTTGGGGAAAGCGATCCTTTCGTAGATGCAACCATACAAGATCTCCTGGCTGAAATGTAACCTTCTTCTTACCTTTGTTTGCTTGGTTTGCATATTGTGCTGATTTCTTCTCAATATTCTTTCTCGTCTCCGCATGTAACCGCTTGATAAAATCCGATCTTTTCGTGGCATCCAAGTTAACTTGTTCCTGTAATGGTAAAGGCAAAAGATCCATGGGAGTATGCGGTTTAAACCCATAAACAATTTCAAATGGACAAGAGTTTGTTGTAGAATGGACTGCCCTGTTATAAGCAAATTCAACATGTGGAAGGCAGTCTTCCCGGAGCTTCAAATTCTTTTTCAACACAGCACGCAACATGGTTGACAAGGTACGGTTGACAACTTCAGTTTGCCCATCCGTTTGTGGATGACAAGTGGTTGAAAATAACAACTTTGTGCCAAGCTTAGCCCACAATGTCTTCCAAAAGTAGCTGAGAAATTTTGCATCCCGGTCTGAAACAATAGTCTTTGGAACTCCATGTAAACGAACGATCTCCCTGAAAAACAAATCAGCAACGTGTGAAGCATCATCGCTCTTATGACATGGGATAAAATGTGCCATTTTAGAAAAACGATCTACAACAACAAAAATAGAATCCCTCCCCCTCCGAGACCGAGGTAACCCTAGAACAAAGTCCATAGATATATCTTCCCAAGGTACATGTGGAATAGGTAATGGAGTATATAAACCATGGGGATTGAGGCGGGACTTAGCTTTCAAGCAAACGATGCAGCACCCAACGTGCCGCTGGACATCACGTCGCATATGTGGCCAAAAGAAATGATCGGAGAGCATGTCCAATGTCTTTTTGACACCAAAATGACCAGCTAGTCCACCTGCATGTGCTTCCTGCAAAAGAACTTGACGAATCGAACAAGCTGGAATGCATATTTTGTTAGTCCGAAACAAGAAGCCATCATGCACATAATATTTATCCCAACCTTTTCCATCAATGCAACGAGTGAAAGGTTCTTTAAAATCAGCATCAGCAGCATAAAGTGTTTTAATGGATTCCAAACCAAGCACTTTTGTATCTAGTTGTGTAATCAACGCACATCTTCTAGACAAGGCATCGGCAACAACGTTATCTTTACCACGCTTATGTTTGACAACATAGGGAAACGTTTCAATGAACTCAATCCATTTAGCATGTCGACGGTTCAGCTTGCCTTGACTTTTAAGATATTTCAAAGCTTCATGATCAGAATGGATTACAAATTCTTTAGGTAACAAGTAATGTTGCCAAACTTCCAAAACACGAACTAAGGCATAAAGCTCTTTGTCATAAACCGAGTAATTCAGATGTGGACCATGTAGCTTTTCAGAAAAGTAGGCAACAGGTTTACCTTCTTGCAGCAGTACACCTCCTATGCCAATACCACTTGCATCACATTCGATCTCAAATGTCTTACCAAAATCCGGAAGTTGTAGCAGCGGTGCTTCACAAAGCTTTGTTTTCAGCGTGTGAAATGCTTGTTCTTCGTCATATCCCCACTTGAATGGAACATCCTTCTTTGTGAGATTGTTAAGGGGTGCAGCGAGGGTGCTGAAATCTTTGACAAAACGCCTATAGAAACTTGCAAGACCATGAAAGCTTCGAACTTGGCTCACATTTACCGGTGTGGGCCAATCCTTTATTGCTTTAACCTTATCTGCATCAACCTGAATACCATTTGCGGAAACAACAAAGCCAAGGAAAACAACATTGTCCGTGCAAAAGGTGCACTTAGCAATGTTGCCATACAATTTCTCTTCCCTCAAAACAGCAAGTACTTGACGAATATGATCAAGATGTTCATCAAATGATTTGCTATAGATCAGAATATCATCAAAATAAACAACTACAAACTTGCCAATGAAAGCGCGTAAAACATGATTCATTAAGCGCATAAAAGTTGAAGGAGCATTTGTCAAGCCAAATGGCATCACAAGCCATTCATAGAGACCAAATTTAGTTTTAAACGCCGTTTTCCATTCATCACCAAGCTTCATGCGGATTTGATGATAGCCACTACGCAAATCAATCTTGGTGAAAATGATGGAACCACTCAATTCATCTAACATGTCATCAAGTCGTGGAATGGGATGGCGATATCGAACAGTTATAGCATTGATAGCACGACAATCAACACACATGCGCCAAGAGCCATCTTTCTTTGGGACTAAAAGAACGGGAACAGCACATGGTGATAAGGATTCACGAACATACCCTTTGTCCAAAAGCTCTTTTACCTGTTGCTGAATTTCCTTTGTCTCTTCGGGATTGGTGCGGTAGGCGGGACGATTTGGAAGAGAAGCACCTGGTACCAAATCAATTTGATGCTCAATTCCACGGAGTGGAGGAAGTCCAACTGGTATCTCATTAGGAAAAACATCTTCGAAGTCCTGTAAGAGATCAAGAACAACACTAGGCAGCGAGGAAGGTAAATCGTTAGTTGAAAGTAGGACCTCCTTGTGCAAGAGCACAAAGAATGGGGCTGTGGTGTTTCGCACTTCTCTCAAATCACTCTTGCTCACAAAGAGACACTTAGTGTGGTGTGGCTGTTTAGGATTGGCATGAGGCTTTATGTGGCTGGATGGGTTAGAACTCTCTCCCTTACTTGGGTTGGGGATCTCACTTAATTTTCTTTTGTTAGATTCCTCTCTTTTCTTCCGAGCCATATCTGAAGTATGTATCTCCTCCGGAGATAATGGAACAAGAACCACCTTCTTGTCATTGTGAATGAAAGTGTGTTTGTTAGACCGTCCAAAATGCACCGAATCCACATCAAATTGCCAGGGCCGACCAAGCAGCAAATGGCATGCTTGCATGGGGACAATATCACAATCAACCTCTCCATGATAATCACCAATGGAAAATGACAAACGAATCATGGCTGAAACCTTAACTGTCCCAGAATTATTCAACCATTGCATATGGTATGGATGTGGATGGCGACGTGGCTGCAAACCAAGCTTCTCAACAAGCAAAGTACTAACAATATTATTGCAGCTCCCACCATCTATGATGAAACGGCACACTTGTCCTTTCACTTTGCATCGGGATTGAAACAAATTATGGCGTTGTCCTTGTTCAGCAGCAACAAATTGAGTGGAAAGAACTCGCCTAACCACCAAAGAAGGAGATGGTGTGTACATTATAGAAGGCTTCAAATCAGGAAAATCAGCAAGCAGCTCATCAAAATCAGCACTAGTAATTTCGTCGGAAGATGGAGAAACTACATCGTGTAATATGTCATTGTGAGCAAAAGTTGGAATAGGTTGAATGGCTAAACAATTCAGACCTAGCTCAAATGTACCATCCTCTGCTGAATACTCACAAGTGTCAAGATTAAGATCTGCAAATACATTGTTAAACTCGTCCTCCTCTTCACTTTGTGAATCATAAGAACCATCAGCAAGTGCAATAATAGTACGACGATTGGGACATTCAGCTTGCTTATGTCCATGACCACCACACTTAAAACACTCAATCTTGCTTGTCTTGCGTTGGGTGGCTGCAGGAGAAGAAGTGGGCTGATTTGAACTCAAAGCTTTACCTTTCACATCCAATTGTTTGGAAGAAGTTTGAATAGATTTATTTGCTCCACGAGACGAGGATTTGGACGTTGCAGCTCCTTGCTGTTGGAATTGAGGCGTGACATCCCCTTGCTGTTGGGAATGACGCCATGAAGCATTGTATTTGTAAGACGTAGCAATTTGCCTTTCAGCCCTCTTTGCGAAATGAACCAAATCGGTGAGACATGTGTAACTTGTCATATCCACTTTATCAGCAATGGGTTTATTGAGGCCAACCAGAAACCGAGCCATTGTTGATTCCTCATCCTCGGTTATCCCTGTACGAAGTAAGCACATTTCCAATTCCTGAAAATATTCATCAACACTGCGAGTACCTTGCACAAGACGTTTCAGCTTCAAATGTAGATCACGAGAATAATATGCAGGAACAAAACGACGTCTCATTTCTCTCTTCATGTCTTCCCAAGTGATACGATCATGTCCCACACGGTGGTATTCTGCACGTACTTGATTCCACCATGTGATAGCATAACCTTTGAACTCAATTGCTGCCAATTTTGCTTTCTTCTCAGCTGGGTATTCATATAAATCAAATATCTGATCCACTTTGGTCTCCCACTCATAATAAGAATCAGCATTTTCCTTGCCATTAAATGTAGGTATGCTCACTTTAACTTTGCCCAAACCATCATCATCGCGGCGACGTTCATGATCACCACGACGCCGGTCACGGTGGCCATCATTACCAGCAAATTGGTGGTCACCAAAAACACCAAAGTGACCACCTCCACTATCGTCGTAACCACCACGGTGACCATGGTGGCCTGCTCGATGGTCATCTTGATAAACAAAATCAGCATCACCTTCAAAACCTGCAGCACCTCCAATAGGAACACGCCGTGCACGCCCAAAAAAATTTCCAAAGCCAGCACCACGACCACGACCAGCACCACGTCCACGGCCACCGCCTCCTGCAGCGGCACGACGTGCAGCCTCAGCCTCCAAGGCAGAAAGATCATCGTCATCGACATGTTCTCCGTCATCCTGTTGATCCTCCCTGTTTGGTGCATGGCGTAGATTATTTTGGAGTGCTTGTAGTTGTTGTGTTAATTGGTTCAATTGTTCACGCATGTCCTGAAATGCTGCAGCAGAAATAGGACCTTCTTGGTCTTCCATGTTAGTAATAAGGAGACAAAAATAATAAGACAATGAATATGTGGAATCACTCCCTCACCACTTACAAAACAAGTTCTTTCTCTCCCTGAAAAGAGGAAGAACCGTGGCTGCAATCTGTAGTGGAAGAATGATTGTCACAGCGTCGACGGTGTACAACTCACGAATGCTTTAGGTGGAGCTTGGTGGGGTAAATTTTAGTGTACTGCAAGCTGACTGTAGGAATGCAAAATCGAATAATAATCCAAGAGAGACACAAGTTGTAGTTGCTGATTAGGAAGAAAAGAAAAGGACATTAATGCAGAATGGTAAACAAAGTGAACGAGAGGTAAATTTGCACCAACTGAACTGCAGCTCAAAATCTCCTTTCTCTAGCAAAACTGATATCTCTGTTTTCTTTTTTTTTTTTTTTGACACTGAATCTCAACTCTTTGCCTTTTTTTTTTATACTTGACAAACTATCACAGAACTTTAACGATAACGTGATGCAGAACAGGTGCAAAAACTATATGGAGAAAGTTATGCTAAACAGGAAGCAATCAAGGGTGGGATGGGTGGGAATTTTTTTTTATGTATAGGTTTCAGAGAGCAAAAGAAGATCAGATCAAGGGTAAAGGTCAGAATAACGTGGAGAAAAAAAAATTCAGATCAGGAGAAATCAGACCAGTAGAAATCAGCAACTAGCCAAGTCACCGAGGATTGAAAACTCGAGAATGCAAACTACGAATCAGCTGCACAAGTGGGAGGCTATAGGTCTATATAATTTTTTTTTTTTGGCTATTTGTGGACTGTAGGTATATAATAATCTATCCTACCAAAAGCAACAAAGATCCTACCGAGTCAACAGAGGCTGTGATACCAGATGATATGCTCACGTCTATGCAGCACGTGTGGCAAGTTGTTGTGGCCCGATCTTCTCGTAGGATCTGCGAACTTGATAAATTGTCGCTGCGTGACCTGGTGAAGAGGCAATGCACCGCGAGGCTGTCCACGCGACGAACTACCGAGACAATCACCCTTCCACGTACCGACGAACAGCCCACGCAATCACGCCGTATAGACGTGAAGGCACAAACTGGGTGAACCGCAGTTCGGCGTTCTACAACTCCCTCAGGAATCGAAAGAACAAGTTTGCAAGCCTCTCAAGACTCACGCTGGAACAAGAATTCCAAGAGTTGGTATTTCTGAAATTGCAATCACGAGTTACTGTTCACGTAATCCATTACAGGGATATATAGCACTAGTGGAGTTTCAGTTTAGTGGAAAATAATTGAGAACATGTAGTGGGAAGTTGCAGCACTACTTTTATTAATAACCAAGCCTAGTGGAACACCTGGCTGGTTGGTATTCTCTGCATGCATGCTGGAGCGTGTGTGGACAGCAACCCAATTGCTGGTTGCATGCATTCCTAATTCCCGAATTATTTGCTTGCACTTCAACGGCTGATATTCATGGTAGCTGAATGACCTTTCCTCTCTCATGCACGTCCAGGTTCCTTGCATATATTTGGTGGGCAGAATCCATCATCATCCCATGCTTGTTCATGCACTCCACCATTCCTAAGAACATTGAAACAAGTACTCAAAAGCATAGGTTCATTCAATGTAATCTGATTATTAAGCATAAGGTTAGCGTTCACCTCGGAATGAATTTCCTTCTCCAATTGTTTAGCTCTACTCCTTGTAATTGGACCAGCTATATCAAGTGTAGTTTCATTTGGAGATGAGTGAATGCTAGGAATGTCCTCATTAGTTGGCCTGTCTGAAAACCCCGCACCGGAACTTCCGATAGCATATCGGAACTTTCGGTATGGTTCGAATTAGGGTTAGATCTGGATTTTTGGCCCGCACCGGAACTTCGGTGGAGTACCGGAGCTTCCGGTACTTAGGTTTAGGGTTGGAGAACTGAACCGCACCGGAGCTTCCGGTGCCGTATCGGAACTTCCGGTATGGCATTCCGGAGAGCTCAAAGCTCTCTGTTAGCCTACCGGAACTTCGGTACCAGGGACCGGAACTTCCGGTATGGCTTCTCCCGAGAGCAAAACTCTCTATAAGCCTACCGGAACTTCCGGTACAGGGACCGGAACTTCCGGTATGGCTTTTCTCGAGAGCAAAACTCTCCGTAAGCCTACCGGAACTTCCGGTACCACACCGGAGCTTCCGATGGGTTCGGAAAGAATGGGTTTGGAGGGGATTTCTTGAGTTTGTGAGCATCTCCATTCTTTGCGAAATTTGTGATTTGCATCCCTCTTTATAGTCCAGGCATCCCTATGACTCAAAGCAAAGAAATAAAGCGAGGCACAAGCTTGAGAGGGGCCTTTTCCAAATTCTTCTTTTATTGCATTTCACATTTCTTTTCTCCTTTTTGATTGTGCTTGCTACATTTTCATGTGCTTTGGATATTCACTACACACATTCTCATGAAAGCATTAGTCCAAATTTAACCGTATTGATATCAATCATCCAAAATAAAATAAGGGGCCTAGATGCACTTTCGGAAAAACCGACGCACATTTTGTTTATGTTCAGGTTGGCCCACTGCAAACCCGCATTTATTGCACCGGGACAAGTTGTGAAAACTGTTATTTCTGCACCCGGTACTTGTCTAGGAGTCCAAAAATGTGTCCCGGGACGATCCGTGTGCGAAACACCGACGCACAATTTTGTTCATGTTCGGGTGGCCTCACTAGTGACCCACAATTATTGCGTCGGGGCAAGTTGTGAAAACTGTATTTTCCGCACCTACTAGTGTCTATGAGTCATAAAATGTATTCCGGAACGACCCGAGCGTGAAACACCGAGGCAATATTTTGTTTATGTTCGGGTGTGCCGACTACGGACCCGCATTTATTGTGTCTAGACATGTTGTGAAATCTGTGTTTTCCACAGTCGGTACTGTCTAGGAGTCCAAAAATGTGTTCCGAAACGATCCGTGTGCGAAACACCGACGCACAATTTGGTTCATGTTCGGGTGGCCCCACTAGTGAGCCGCATTTATTGCGTCGGGACAAGTTGTGTAAACTGGGATTTCCGCTCCGGTACTGTCTAGGTGTCCAAAAATGTGTCCCAGAACGATCCGTCTGCGAAACATCGACGCAAAATTTTGTTCATGTTCGGGTGGCCCCGAAGTGACCCGCATTTATTGCGTCGGGACAAGTTCGAAAAGTGTGTTTTCCGCACCTACGAGTCTATGAGTCCTAAAAAGTATTCCGTAACGACCCGAGCGTGAAACGCTGACACAATATTGTGTTTATGTTCGGGTGGGCCCACTACGAGACCCGCATTTATTGCATCGGGACATGTTGTGAAAACTGTGTTTCATGCACCCGGTAGTGTCTAGGAGTTCAAAAATGTGTTCCGGAACGATCCCTGTGCGAAACACCGACGCACAATTTTATTCATGTTCGGGTGGCCCACTAGTGACCCGCATTTATTGCGTTGGGAGAAGTTGTGAAAATTGTGTTTTTCGCACCCGCTAGGGTCTCGTAAGTCCTAAAATGTATTTCGGAACGATGCTAGAGTGAAACACCGTACCGACGCACAATTTAGTTCATGTTCGAGTGGCCCCACTAGTAACCCGCATTTATTGTGTCGGGACCAGTTGTTAAAACTGTGTTTTCCGCACCCGGTAGTGTCTCGAAGTCCTAAAATGTGTTCCACAACGATCCGAGCGCAAAACATTGGTACACAATTTTTGTGATGTTCGGATAGCCCGTGAGTGACCTTCATTTATTGCATCGGGACAAGTTGTGAAAACTGTGTTTACCGCACCCGCTAGGGTCTTCGTGTCCTAAAGTGTATTTCGGAACGATGCCGGCGTGAAACACCGACGCACATTTTGTTTATGTTCAGGTTGGCCCATTACAAACCCGTATTTATTGCACCGGGACAAGTTGTGAAAACTGTTATTTCCGCACCCGGCATTGTCTAGGAGTCCAAAAATGTGTCCCGGGACGATCCGTGTGCGAAACACCGACGCACAATTTTGTTCATGTTCGGGAGGCCTCACTAGTGACCCACATTTATTGCATCGGGGCAAGTTGTGAAAACTGTATTTTCCGCACCTACTAGTGTCTATGAGTCCTAAAATGTATTCCAGGACGACCCGAGTTTGAAACACCGAGGCAATATTTTGTTTATGTTCGGGTGTGCCGACTACGGACCCGCATTTATTGCGTCTAGACATGTTGTGAAATCTGTGTTTTCCATAGTCGGTACTTGTCTAGGAATCCAAAAATGTGTTCCGGACCGATCCATGTGCGAGACACCGACGCACAATTTTGTTCATGTTCGGGTGGCCCCACTAGTAACCCGCATTTATTGCGTCGGGACAAGTTGTGAAAAGTTTGTTTTCGGCACCTAGTAGTGTCTATGAGTCCTAAAACGTATTTCGGAACGATGCCGGCGTGAAACACCGACGCACATTTTGTTTATGTTCGGGTGGGCCCACTACGGACCCACATTTATTGCACCAGGACAAGTTGTGTAAACTGTGATTTCCGCTCCGGTACTCTCTAGGTGTCCAAAAATGTGTCCCGGAACGATCCGTGTGCGAAACATCGACGCACAATTTTGGTCATGTTCGGGTGGCCCCGAAGTGACCAGCATTTATTGCGTTGGGACAAGTTCTAAAAACTGTGTTTTCCGCACCTACTAGTGTTTATGAGTCCTAAAAAGTATTCCGTAATGACCCGAGCGTGAAACGCTGACACAATATTGTGTTTATGTTCGGGTTGGACCACTACGAGACCCGCATTTATTGCGTCGGGACATGTTGTGAAAACTGTGTTTCACGCACCCGGTAGTGTCTAGGAGTTCAAAAATGTGTTCCGGAACGATCCCCGTGCGAAACACCGACGCACAATTTTATTCATGTTCGGGTGGCCCCACTAGTGACCCGCATTTATTACATTGGGAGAAGTTGTGAAAATTGTGTTTTCCGCACCCGCTAGGGTCTGTAAGTCCTAAAATGTATTTCGGAACAATGCTAGAGTGAAACACCGTACCGACGCACAATTTAGTTCATGTTCGAGTGGTCCCACTAGTAACCCGCATTTATTGTGTCGGGACAAGTTGTTAAAACTGTGTTTCCGCACCCGGTAGTGTCTAGGAGTCCTAAAATGTGTTCCACAATGATCCGAGCGCGAAACATTGGCACACAATTTTTGTGATGTTCGGATAGCCCGTGAGTGACCTTCATTTATTGCATCGGGACAAGTTGTGAAAACTGTGTTTACCGCACCCGCTAGGGTCTTCGAGTCCTAAAGTGTATTTCGGAAAGATGCCAGCGTGAAACACCGACGCACATTTTGTTTATGTTCAGGTTGGCACACGACAAACCAGCATTTATTGCACCGGGACAAGTTGTGAAAACTGTTATTTTCCGCACCCGGTACTTTCTAGGAGTCCAAAAATGTGTCGCGGGACGATCCGTGTGCGAAACACCTACGCACAATTTTGTTCATGTTCGGGTGGCCTCACTCGTGACCCGCATTTATTGCGTCGGGGCAAGTTGTGAAAACTGTATTTTCTGCACCTACTAGTGTCTATGAGTCCTAAAATGGATTCCGAGAATGACCCGAGCGTGAAACACCGAGGCAATATTTTGTTTATGTTCGGGTGTGCCGACTACGGACCCGCATTTATTGCCTCTAGACATGTTGTGAAATCTGTGTTTTCCACGGTTGGTACTGTCTAGGAGTCCAAAAATGTGTTCCGGAACGATCCGTGTGCGAAACACCGACGCACAATTTTGTTTATGTTCGGGTGGCCCCACTAGTGATCCGCATTTACTGCGTCGGGACAAGTTGTGAAAAGTGTGTTTTCGGCACCTAGTAGTGTCTATGAGTCCTAAAACGTATTTCGGAACGATGCCAGCGTGAAACACCGACGCACATTTTGTTTATGTTCGGGTGGGCCGACTACGGACCCACATTTATTGCACCGAGACAAGTTGTGTAAACTGTGATTTCCGCTCCGTACTTGTCTAGGTGTCCAAAAATGTGTCCCAAAACGATCCGTGTGCGAAACATCGACGCACAATTTTGTTCATGTTCGGGTGGCCCCGAAGTGACCCGCATTTATTGCGTCGGGACAAGTTCGAAAGCTGTGGTTTCCGCACCTACTAGTGTCTATGAGTCCTAAAAAGTATTCCGTAACGACCCGAGCGTGAAACGCTGACACAATATTGTGTTTATGTTCGGGTGGGCCCACTACGGACCCACATTTATTGCGTCGGGACATGTTGTGAAAACCGTGTTTCACGCACCCGGTAGTGTTTCGGAGTTCAAAAATGTGTTCGGAACGATCCCCGTGCGAAACACCGACTCAAAATTTTATTCATGTTCGGGTGGCCCCACTAGTGACCCGCATTTATTGCGTTGGGAGAAGTTGTGAAAATTGTGTTTTCCGCACCCGCTAGGGTCTCGTAAGTCCTAAAATGTATTTCGGAACGATGCTAGAGTGAAACACCGTACCGACGCACAATTTAGTTCATGTTCGATCGGCCCCACTAGTAACCCGCATTTATTGTGTCGGGACAAGTTGTTAAAACCGTGTTTTCCGCACCCGGTACTTGTCTAGGAGTCCTAAAATGTAGTCCACAACGATCGGAGCGCGAAACATTGGCACACAATTTTTGTGATGTTCGGATAGCCCGTGAGTGACCTTCATTTATTGCATCGGGACAAGTTGTGAAAACTGTGTTTACCGCACCCGCTAGGGTCTTCGAGTCCTAAAGTGTATTTCGGAAAGATGCCGGCGTGAAACACCGACGCACATTTTGTTTATGTTCAGGTTGGCCCACTACAAACCCGCATTTATTGCATCGGGACAAGTTGTGAAAACTGTTATTTCCGCACCCGATCTGTCTAGGAGTCCAAAAATGTGTCCCGGGACGATCCGTGTGCGAAACACCTACGCACAATTTTGTTCATGTTCGGGTGGCCTTACTCGTGACCCACATTTATTGCGTCGGGGCAAGTTGTGAAAACTGTATTTTCCGCACCTACTAGTGTCTATGAGTCCTAAAATATATTCCGGAATGACCCGAGCGTGAAACACCAAGGCAATATTTTGTTTATGTTCGGGTGTGCCGACTACGGACCCGCATTTATTGCTGATGAGGACATCAACGACGTACATACGACGACGAACGACGACGAACGAACGACGACGAACGACGACGCCCCACTCCAAGCCGGTGCGCCTCCCCAAGCCGCGCCCCTCTAGTGGGCCGTCAAGATGGAAGCCCTCTCATCAAGACGACGTATTCCGGTCCGATTACTCGGGCCCGTGCAAGAGAATTGAGCTTCGTCATACTCGTTAAAGAACTTTGGGCCGGAAGACTAGAGGATGGGCCAACAAGAGGCCCATATGGGAGACTAGGGTTGGGCACCGGCCGCGCTACGCACCCACGGGTACCGTTCACGCGCCGCCCCCTCCCCCCTATTTAGATAGAGACTCTCTTTTATTTCGGACTTGAGTTTTGTTTAGTATTAGCCTAGCTATACATTCCGTCCTTTGACGTTGAATTCAGAACTCCACCTTCGTGCAATACATCGGATTGCTCGCCTCTTATTCTTGCTTGTTCTTCGATTGCTTGCAAGAATTGATCCTCGTGATCAGGTTGAATTTGTTTAACCGCAGGTTCAATAACCATCGGAAGTTGGTTCAGCGATTGCATTGGCGCTTCGGGCTTGCTCGTCGTAGTCGGATCGTGAGGGTCAACGTCCACCAATCGAAATTATCTACACTCACCGAAAGATCGGGCACTCTACACCTATCAAGTGGTATCAGATTTCCAGTGTTTCTCGGTGAGTTTATCCAAGCCACATAAACCACAAACTACAAAAAATTGACCCCGATACGGTTTTGAGCCTTGCACTTTCGTTCAATAATTTGCGTTGTTGAGTTTTTGTGCTTTCGCTTTTGATCGTTGCTGGTACATCGTGTTTTCATCGTCTTCCGCCGCCGCTCATCCCACCGTTTTCCGCTTGAGTCCTGCCGTCGCGCCCACCATCAGATCACGCCGCCGCCGTTGTCATATTGTGTTTTCCTTTCGCCAAGTTTTTTTTTTTCCTCTCGCGTCCAAGAGTCCTACTCCGGTTCTATCGTCGTGTTTTTCCTTTGCAGGAGTCCGTTTCGTCTTTCCTTCGGTCGCACGTTGCCAAGGCGAGCACGTGAGTTGTGTTGGTCGTTTTTCTTCCGTCACCGTGAGTCCGTTTCGTCTTTCCTTCGATCGCGTATTGCTTCGGCCGTTTAAGCCGAGTCGGTTTCGTCTTTTGGTGTCCCACAATCGTGGTCGATTCGGTCGCGTTTGGTTCGGCCGCGTGGTCGTTCTTCCTCCAACGCCGAGAGTCCGACTTGTGTTCACGGTCGCTTTCCTCTTTTGTTTCCCTTGCCGAGTCTTGCCGTCTCACGAAGTTAAGAGCAGTCGCACAACAACAAGGTTCGGCCTTACTCTAGAGAGAGAGAGAAAAAAGTGTGTGTGGTGACTTGGTCATTTTGTTCCTCTTGTTCATATAATCAGTTTTTGAGGTTCGCCCCGTGAAGGAAAAAAAAAAAACTGCAAAAAAAAATAATAATAATAATAATAATAATAATTGAAAACAAAAAGGGGTGAGCCGAGGTTCCAAGAGTCGCCACACTCCTTCTCCGTTTCAGCCTCATCGGTTCCTTTGCGTGGTATTCTCCTTTCTTGTTTTCCTTCGTCGACCTTTGTTTTCTCCTCTTTCTTTTCACTTCACCTTTTCGTCTACACTCGGTGCCGGTAGCGATCTGTTTGCGTTTAGCACTTTTATTCAGCATTGCAATTATTGTTTGAATTGTGCTAACCCTTGAATTGAGTGCAGCCTCCTAGCTCCACAAATTATCTACTACGAGCAGGTACCGTTCCCGGGCAATCGCTCCTCCAATCTTCCACCGGTTTTACCCGTGGTTGCAGTTCACACTTGCGTGCTTGGTAAGAACGAGTAAGAGTTTGATAACAGCTTTCCGATTGAGCTTTTTCATCCTCCATTAACCTCTCGTCGTAGGCTCTTTTTTTTGTGGTTGTTTTGTTTTTGCTGGTGTTTCGATGACAGGAACAGACTCGAAGTCGGAGGCGCCCTCCATCCAGGATGTCCAGGCGCAAGTTGATGGCGTGAAGAACGACGTGCAAACGATGCACGAGCGACTTGATTCTACAGTCTCGTCGGCGAATGCACGTTTTGATCAGCTCGACCTCGCCGATACGGCTGCCCACACCACACTTGAGACTATCATGACTCGTCTTGAGACCATGACGACGCAGCTTAGGACAGGTGACGACGCAGCTCGCGGAGTTACGGACTACACGTGACTACGGCGCCGACACCGAGCAGGACGACGACAATCGTCGCGGTCGTGCTCGTAGGGTACGTATTCCTCCTAATGATTCCTTTGCCAGAATTAAATTTAAGATTCCTACTTTTAATGGCAAATATGATCCTGCTGCTTATCTTGATTGGGAATTAGAAGTTGAACAAAAGTTTGCATGCCATGATATTCCTGCTAATTTACAAGTTAAGGCTGCTATTAGTGAGTTTACTCGAGTTTGCTTTAATTTGGTGGCGTGAGTATACACAAAAATATCCTGATAATATTCCAGCCACTTGGGCAGAGTTAAAAACAGCCATGCGTCACCGTTTTGTCCCATCATATTTTGCTAGAGATTTGCTTAATCAAATGCAGCGTTTTCAACAAGGTTCGCTTTCCGTAGAGGATTATTATCAAGCTTTGCAAAAGGGTATGATTCGCTGTGGTTTAGTTGAACAGGAGGATGCTGCTATGGCTCGTTTTAGGGGTGGGTTAAATCGTGAAATTCAGGACATTCTTGATTATAAGGATTACAATGATATGACCACCTTATTTGAATATGCTTGTAAAGCTGAACGTGAAGTGCAGGGACGACGTTCTTCGTCAAGAACTAACACTTTTGCAGGGTCCAAGACGCACACTTCAGCCCCACGGTCGGCGCCTCCTTCTTCCACATCGCGCGACCACACGTCGTCGACCACGGTGCCATCCACAACAGCGCGCGACCACTCTTCGTCGTCCAAGTCTAGCGCGCCGCCGGCAAAGCCTGCCTCGACCACGCCTTCTTCGTCGCTCGGACGAGCTCGTGACATTCGGTGTCACCGCTGCAAAGGGTTTGGCCATGTTTTTCGTGATTGTCCAAATAAGCGAACAATGCTGATTCGTGATGATGGCGAGTATTCTTCCGCTAGTGATTCCGAAGATGTTCCACATTCTCTTGCTGCTAACCATGCAGATAATGCGGAGCTTCATGTCGACTCTAGTGCCGCCGACGGGTATGCAAATCTTGTTGTGCAGCGTGTTCTTAGTACACAGGTCGTTCAGGATGAGAAGAACCAGCGCCACAACATTTTTCATATCAAAGGCGTTGTGCAAGAAAGAGCGATTCACATAATCATTGACGGTGGCAGTTGCAACAATTTGGCTAGTCTAACATTGGTGGAGCAGTTGGCATTGCCAACAAGGAAGCATCCACATCCCTATCACGTTCGGTGGCTGAATGATGGCGGTAAAATAAAGGTAACGCGCTCGGTACGTGTTCCTTTCTCTCTTGGTGCCTATTCTGATTTTGTGGATTGTGATGTTGTTCCAATGGAAGCATGCTCTTTGTTGCTTGGTCGTCCTTGGCAATATGATGTTGATAGTCTTCACCATGGTCGTTCCAATTATTATTCTTTCATGTTTAAGGGTCAGAAAATTGTTATTCATCCTATGACACCTGAACAAGTTTTAAAAGATGATATGGCTAGAGCGGCAAAAGCTGCAAAATTGCTTAAATCACCTCCTATTGCACCTGTTCAACCTGAGATTAAATTGAGTAATCCTATCTTGCTTGCTACACGTGCTGATTTTGATGAATTACATGATGCTAATCTGCCTTGCTATGC
The DNA here is from genome assembly GCA_031894775.1 of Chloris gayana. Lineage (NCBI taxonomy): Eukaryota > Viridiplantae > Streptophyta > Magnoliopsida > Poales > Poaceae > Chloris > Chloris gayana. The sequence goes on from JAUNZO010000207.1 coordinate 120,288, forward strand.
GTTTGTTTGCTCTCGTATGCTTGTTTCACTAGATGAGGCGCCTATGTTGCATATTCCTCCTGCTGTTGCTAACCTTTTGCAGGACTATAAAGATGTGTTTCCCGCTGAATTGCCACCTGGTCTTCCTCCAATTCGTGGCATAGAACATCAAATTGATCTCATTCCAGGCGCACAGCTCCCTAATCGCGCTCCGTACCGTACAAATCCTGAAGAGACGAAAGAAATTCAGCGTCAAGTGCAAGCATTGCTTGACAAAGGTTACATTCGTGAGTCTCTTAGTCCTTGTTCGGTTCCTGTTTTGCTTGTCCCTAAAAAGGATGGTTCATGGCGTATGTGTGTAGATTGTCGCGCAATTAACAATATTACAATTCGTTATCGATATCCTATACCACGCCTTGATGATATGCTTGATGAACTTAGTGGTGCCACAATTTTCTCTAAGGTTGATTTGCGTAGTGGTTACCATCAGATTAGAATGAAATTAGGAGATGAATGGAAAACGGCTTTTAAAACTAAATTTGGCTTGTATGAATGGTTGGTTATGCCGTTTGGTTTGTCTAATGCTCCTAGCACTTTCATGCGCTTAATGAATGACGTTCTTAGACCTTTCATTGGAATCTTTGTTGTTGTCTACTTTGATGATATTCTTATATACAGCACATCCATGAATGAGCATTTAGATCACTTGCGTGCTGTTTTTGATGCTTTGCGTGCTGCTCACTTGTTTGGTAACATGGAAAAATGCACTTTTTGCACGCAACGTGTTTCGTTTCTTGGATATGTTGTCACTTCGCAGGGAATTGAGGTAGATGGCAGCAAGGTGGACGCTATACAAAGTTGGCCTCAACCGACGACGGTTACACAGGTTCGCAGTTTTCTTGGTCTTGCAGGTTTCTATCGTCGTTTTGTGAAGGATTTTAGCACCATCGCTGCACCGTTGCACGAATTGACCAAGAAGGGTGCGCCATTTGAGTGGGGTGCACCACAAGAAGATGCCTTCAACACTTTAAAGGATCGGTTAACTCATGCTCCTCTCTTGCAATTGCCTAATTTTGATAAAGTGTTTGAATTGGAATGTGATGCTAGTGGAATTGGTTTGGGTGCTGTTTTGTTGCAAGATCATAAACCCATTGCTTATTTTAGTGAGAAGTTAAGTGGTGCTGCTCTTAAATATTCCACTTATGATAAAGAACTTTATGCTTTAGTGAGAACTTTGCAAACATGGCAGCATTATTTATGGCCTCGCGAGTTTATTATTCATTCTGATCATGAGGCTTTGAAACATATTAGAACCCAAACTAATCTGAACCGTCGTCATGCTAAGTGGGTTGAATTCATTGAATCTTTTCTGTACATCATTAAACATAAAAACGGGAAGGAAAATGTGATTGCTGATGCTTTGTCTCGTCGTTATACGATGTTGTCCCAACTAGACTTTAAAATCTTTGGGTTGCAAGCTTTGAAAGATCAATATGTGAATGATGCTGATTTTCATGATATTATGGTGCATTGTATGGATGGCAAACCTTGGGGCAAATTTCATATGCAGGATGGGTTCCTGTTTCGTGCTAACAAGCTGTGTATTCCAGCTGGTTCGGTTCGTCTTTTGTTGTTGCAGGAGGCGCATGGAGGTGGTCTTATGGGTCACTTTGGCGTTTTCAAGACACATGAGGTGTTGGCTGACCACTTCTTTTGGCCACGGATGCGCCGTGATGTTGAGCGCCTTGTTGCACGCTGTACTACATGTCGAAGGCTAAGTCTCGTTTGGGTAATCATGGTTTGTATATGCCCTTGCCAGTCCCTCTTCTCCTTGGCATGATATTTCGATGGATTTTGTTTTGGGATTGCCTAGAACTAAGAAGGGGAGGGACAGTATTTTTGTGGTTGTTGATCGCTTCTCTAAAATGGCTCACTTTATACCATGTCATAAAACTGATGATGCCTCCAATATTGCTGCATTGTTCTTTAGCGAGATTGTTAGATTGCATGGAATTCCTAAAACAATTGTCTCTCGATCGTGATGCTAAGTTTCTTAGTCATTTTTGGCGTTCTCTTTGGAATAAACTAGGAACTAAGCTGCTGTTTAGTACTACTTGTCATCCTCAAACTGATGGGCAAACCGAGGTAGTAAATAGAACTTTGTCTCGCTATGCTTAGAGCTGTTCTTGATAAAAATTTGAGACGTTGGGAAGATTGTTTACCTCATGTTGAATTTGCTTATAATCGTGCTACACATTCTGCCACCAAGATGTGTCCTTTTGAGGTTGTTTATGGCTATGTTCCTAGGGCACCTATTGATTTGTTTGCTATTGATGTCTGAAGATGAACCAAATGTTGCTGTTGCTAATAAAAAGTATCAAGTTGCTGGTAGTAAAGGTCGAAAACATGTTTCTTTTGAACCTGGTGATTTGGTTTGGTTGCACTTGCGTAAAGATAGATTTCCAACTTTGCGTCGTTCTAAATTGATGCCTCGTGCTGCTGGTCCTTTTAAAGTGCTAACCAAGATTAACGATAATGCTTATGTTCTTGACTTGCCCATGGAGTTTGGTGTTTCCACGAGTTTTAATGTTGCAGATTTGAAACCATACTTGGGCGAGGATGATGAGTTGCCGTCGAGGACGACTTCACTTCAAGAAGGGGAGGATGATGAGGACATCAACGACGTACATACGACGACGAACGACGACGAACGAACGACGACGAACGACGACGCCCCACTCCAAGCCGGTGCGCCTCCCCAAGCCGCGCCCCTCTAGTGGGCCGTCAAGATGGAAGCCCTCTCATCAAGACGACGTATTCCGGTCCGATTACTCGGGCCCGTGCAAGAGAATTGAGCTTCGTCATACCGTTAAAGAACTTTGGGCCGGAAGACTAGAGGATGGGCCAACAAGAGGCCCATATGGGAGACTAGGGTTGGGCACGGCCGCGCTACAGCACCCACGGGTACTGTTCACGCGCCGCCCCCTCCCCCTATTTAGATAGAGACTCTCTTTTATTTCAGACTTGAGTTTTGTTTAGTATTAGCCTAGCTATACATTCCGTCCTTTGACGTTGAATTCAGAACTCCACCTTCGTGCAATACATCAGATTGCTCGCCTCTTATTCTTGCTTGTTCTTCGATTGCTTGCAAGAATTGATCCTCGTGATCAGGTTGAATTTGTTTAACCGCAGGTTCAATAACCATCGGAAGTTGGTTCAGCGATTGCATTGGCGCTTCGGGCTTGCTCGTCGTAGTCGGATCGTGAGGGTCAACGTCCACCAATCGAAATTATCTACACTCACCGAAAGATCGGGCACTCTACACCTATCAATTGCCTCTAGACATGTTGTGAAATCTGTGTTTTCCACAGCTTGGTACTGTCTAGGAGTCCAAAAATGTGTTCCGGAACGATCCGTGTGCGAAACACCGACGCACAATTTTGTTTATGTTCGGGTGGCCCCACTAGTGACCCGCATTTACTCGCGTCCGGACAAGTTGTGAAAAGTGTGTTTTCGGCACCTAGTAGTGTCTATGAGTCCTAAAACGTATTTCGGAACGATGCCGGCGTGAATGTGACATCCCCTTCGGGACCACCAGGAATCGGAACAGAGGAACACTCGACGAAGCGAGTTACAACAGAAACATCATCTCATACAAGCCGAATATATACATCATGGTATAATACAACCAAGTTTTCAAAATACAAACATTCGTATAGTGGAAAGATAACATTTATTGAAGTGTCAACATCCTACGAGTATTCAGCGGAAGCTTATTCTGTTACAACTTATCGGACTTAAGACGAAACGACGTGATGCACCGAGCCCTTCGCACATCACGGTCCTCTCTCTTCAAGGTGTGGGGATACGTTCCCACCGAAGGGAACCTCCCTCAGGACACTCGCTCTTCCTCGGAAAATCTGCCGTACAAGTCGTGATAACACGACTCATTCCCCGTAAGGTAACGAACAAACCTTGAGTATTCTAATACTCAGCAAGACCGACCCGTCAACATGGCACGCTAAGGCCGACGCCTAGAATGCAAAGGCTTTCGGTCTGTGGGGTTTACTCCTTTGCGAAAAACAGCTTTAAGGCGTGGGTCCTTACTTTCAATATTTTAGCTCGAGTTATGTTCATTAGCCAAGGTGTTTGGACTCTATTCAATCAAGTTTCCATCACCGGATATAATAGATCTTTATGCTTCCAACCCTCATCTTTTCCGATCTTCCATGACTTACTACGATGTGACGAGCTAAACAAGCGGTACTCATTACTCGCGAGGGACAACGATTCGAATCGATTTTATACCAGCTGGCAAAACCCGACTACACGACGTATACGCATCACATTGATCGTATACGACAACCTTTCCCGCTAGCACCTGACAGCAGACTAGCCATTTCCAACTCCCCGGAAGTATGGCGAAGCCACGACTTTCCCTCGTGGTCAACCCATCTCCCTCCCGTGAGACTATCCTCTCACCGACAGCCGGCAAAAGAGAGCCGGCTACGCTACATCTCCGGGGCGATAGGGTACATCAGCTTGCTGGGCCCATGATACCAGCATGTAGCATGGTACGTTCAAACTTGTTCAACTAAGCCGACAACGGTACGGTCCTTGACCGACACGGACGGGGCTACCACCTTGCAAGACCTTATCTCCGTCTTGCCCTTTCTCCTACGGGGCCCGTCCGGTCTCAACTTCATTATCACTCTCAACATCTTTATCGGCAACCAAACTCTTAAAGCCTCCATGCTTTAAGTGCCCTAAACATCTACCGTTGCGACTAGGAATTAAGCTTAGCCTTTATTGAGCTACCTGTACCAAGATAAAGAAAACAAACGGAAACCTACCATAATGCATCTAGGGTGTCAATCAAACCCTAACACCTAATGCACAAACATAACTATACTATGTGACAAAGTAAAAAGATTTAAAAACATAGGTAGGATGCACCGGGGCTTGCCTTGAGTTTGCTCGAAGTTAGTCTCCTCGGCGGCTGGGTCGATTTCGATATCCCCGGCTCCCGACTCGCCTCGGGTGGAACCTCGATTACTTCGGAACCTCGTCGACCAGCAAGTGCATCGCGAATCACAACATGTATGCATGAATGCCCATGATGGAAGTATGCAAGAGTGCATTAATCACTTTAGTTAATGGATAGATTAAAGATAAGTATGCTCATTAAGTATTAATTAACAATTAATTATGCCGATTAACACTTGTTTAATTAAGATTATTATTAATTAATTTTGTTTTCCTTAATTACTTAATTAAAGTCACTAATTACTTAAGTTTATTAATTAACACATTACTCTGATTTATTTGCCAATAAGTAAATAATTACCTTAAGGAATTAAAGGTTAATACATTGGGATCATTTAAATAATGATACACTTTAAGTTTAATTTTGGAAAATAAATTTCATTATTAATTTCGTCTGCAAGTATCTCTTTCATTAAATAGAATTGTTTTTCGTAATTAACATTTTATTTACATAAAATAATAGCTTTTCTCTATTAAAGAAAAGGGATTAATTACAAATTATAGATCAATTTATTCAAAATAATTATTTTATTTCACAAATGGATAGATTTCATTTTTCCGAGTCTAACAAAGTTGGTTTGGTATTTTTCTGAATTTTATTGAATAGACTTGATCTCCAACTCTGAAATACTAACTCTCGACGCCTCTTGTCGGTATAACCGATCCGTCGAGATTTAGCTCTCTTAAGGTTCTGTTGAATGAGACATACTTGTTCTTCTCGCATCTCTTACTAGATCCGGTCCGAAGATCATTCTTTTTCCACTTTCGTGACCAATTCAAGGGTGTACGACAACTACGTCCATATAGAACTTGAAATGGCGACATTCCCGCACTCTCTTGATAGCTCGTTATTGTAGGAGAACTCTGCCAAAGGTAAGCACTTTTCCCAATCCTTGCCATAAGTTAAGACACATGCTCGAAGCATATCCTCGAGATATTGATTGATCCTTTCTGTTTGGCCATCGGCTTGAGGATGATATGCCGAGCTTCAGTATTAATTTGGTCCCCAGGGATTCTTGTAATTGTTCCCGTAATCTGGAGACGAATTGTGTTCCTCTCGTCCGATATAATGGTCTTTGGCACTCCATGCAAACAGAGAATTCGAGCAATGTAGAGTTCCGCATACTTCTCGGCAGATGTACCGTGTATGTACCGGAATAAAGTGAGCAGACTTCGTCACCGGTCCACAATGACCCGGATAGAGTCGTGTTTTCGTGGACTTAATGGTAATCCCACGATGAAATCCATGCTGATGTCTTCCCACTTCCATTCAGGAATACTCGGAGGTTGTAAGGGTCCCGCTTGCTTCAAGTGTTCAGCTTTGACTCGTCGACGGACATCACACTCGTTGACATACCTTGCTATCTCTCATTTCATTCTTGTCCACCAAAATCTCTTCTTCAAGTCTTGATACATCTTATTGGTTCCAGGGTGAATAGAATACTTGGACGTATGAGCTTCATCCATTATCTTCTTGCGAAGTTCCAAGTTCTTAGGCACTATTAGCCTATCCATGAACCAGATAACACCTTTGTCATCTATTTGGAAACACTTGACTTCACCCTTCCGGAGTCGTCTTTTGATGTGTTCCATACCAAGCATCTTTCTCGTCGAGCTGCTACCACTTCTTCACGAATGGTAGGAATAAGAGCCAAATTTGTTAAGGCTCCATACGGAATAACCCGAAGATTCGGCTCTTCACTTCCTTGTGGAGATGCTTGAATCATGGGTTGAGCCATGAGATTATTGCAATGAACCCTGCGACTTAAGGCATCAGCTACCACATTTGCCTTGCCTCGGGTGATAGTGAATCTCAATCTCATAATCCTTTATCAGCTCCAACCACCTTCGTTGTCGCATATTCAGTGTCTGTTTGGGTGAAGATGTATTTGAGACTCTTGTGGTCCGTGTATAAATGTACCAAGTTACCCAAGAGATAGTGTCTCCAACCCTTCAATGCTAGAACGACAGCTGCTAACTCCGGATCATGTGTGGGATAGTGTTCCTCATGACGCCTTAGTTGTCGAGACGCATAAGCGATCACTCGACCTTCCCGCATCGAAGCACATCCAAGTCCCGTGCCCGAAGCATCACAATACACATCAAAAGGCTTCGTCGGATCCGTCCGAGCAAGTACAGGAGCTGTAGTCAACAACTTCTTCAACGTTTGGAAAGCTTCTTCACATTCTTTGCTCCATACATACTTCTTATCCTTCTCTAATAGTTTAGTCATTGGCTTGGCGATCTTTGAGAAGTTTGGGATAAACCTTCTATAATAACCAGCCAATCCCAAGAAACTTCGATCCGAGAGACAGACTTCGGTGATTTCCAATTCAAGACATCTTGAACCTTGCCCGGGTCAACGGCCACTCCTTCGGCTGATATCACGTGACCTAGGAACGGTACTTCTTTCAGCCAAAATTCACACTTGCTGAACTTAGCATAGAGCTGATGATCCCTTAGTCGTTGCAACACAACTCTTAAGTGATTGGCATGTTCCTCTTGTGACTTAGAGTAGATCAAGATGTCGTCAATGAATACCACGACAAACTTGTCTAACTCAGGCATGAATACGGAATTCATGAGGTACATGAAATGTGCTGGTGCGTTGGTCAATCCAAATGACATCACCGGATACTCATAAAGTCCATACCCGGTGGAAAATGCAGTCTTCGGTATATCTTCGCCTCTTATCTTAATCTGATGATATCCCGAGCGAAGATCTATCTTGGAGAAAACTTTAGCTCCCATCAGCTTGATCAAACAAGATATCAATCCTCGACAGAGGATACTTGTTCTTGATGGTCACCGAATTTAGAGGTCTATAATCCACACATAGCCTCAATGTCTTGTCTTTCTTCTTTACAAACAAAGTCGGGCATCCCCATGGCGTTGAACTTGGCCGTATATATCCTTTGTCCAATAATTCCTTTAGTTGCACTTTCAATTCTGCTAGCTCATTTGGTGGCATCCGATACGGTCTTCTTGATATGGGTGCGGTTCCAGTGCTGTAACTCTATCTTAAACTCTACCGCTCGGTCCGGCGGTAGTCCCGGCAAGTCGTCCGGAAAGACATCCGGATACTCACGGACTATGGTTATATCCTCCGGACTCTTACCCACAACCTTATTGACCATGGGCAGCATAGCTTGAGGAAAAGTTAAGAGCAAGCAATCTCGACCATGAACAGGAGAGTTCGGATATACGGCTCGAGATGCTATATCCAATACCGCCTTATGGAAGTTCATCCATTGCATGCCAATAATTGCATCTAACCCTTGCCCATCCAATATAATCAACGAAGTAGGATAAACCTTACTACCCAATCTCAATGGCATACCGGCAGCTTCTTCATTAGTAAGGATCTTACCCCCAGTGTGTTGAGATGATATGAGCACATAGTAACTGTGATGGCATGATGCGATGCTTAACAATATATGACTTGTCGATGAAATTATGCGTAGCTCCCGAATCAAATAAAACCATAGCAGGATGTTCAGCGATAGAAAACATACCCGCTAAGATTTGTCCTCCTTCGGGTAGCTCCTCGGCCGTCGTAAAGTTGGCACGGCCCGTCTTTGTTGGGGTACTCTTGGCCGGTGCCCTCCGCGGGTTCTCGTGGCTGCCCTTGAGGTCCGGGTGCATATGGTGCCTTCCGAGGATGTGGGCAACTGCGGTAATAGTGTCCGGAACGGCCACAATTGAAACATGGCGGTCCATTCTCGCTACGGTGCTTGACCCACCGGTCGGGGATTCCGGTGGTTCTCGTTGCCGATAGGGCGGACGATACCGATTCGGCCGCTATTGCCGAGGTTGCTCGGGGTGATTGATTCTGCCGGTAGAAATTGGGACGAGAGGGGGTATGCTGATAACGCCGACCCGATGGTGCGGTGTAAACCAGCCTCGTACTTGGATGGTCCCCCACTTCCTTGTCCCGTAGCCGGCCTCTTCTTGTTCTTCTCCGTCCGATGCGGACGGATAGAGTCTTCCAGAGCAATAGCATCACTCACAAAGTCGGTGAAGCCGTCAGTCTTGTTCAACACCAAGCGAGACCGTAGCTTGGTACTCATTCCCTCCTTGAACAGGTTCTTCTTCTTGGCATCGGTGTCCACATGTTCAGGAGCATACCGAGCAAGGCGGTTGAATACCTTGGAGTAGGTGTGGACATTCATGTCCCCTCGCTTCGATGAGAGGAACTCCTTTCTCTTCCGATTCATTAAACCCTCCGGGATATGATGCTCTCTCGAAGGCTTTAGTGAACTCGCCCACGAAATCCGATGTCCGGGAGGAAACATTGCTTTGTAGTTGGCCCACCAAGCTCCAGCAAATCCTTGCAACTCGCTGGGAAGCAAAGAGGGTCTTCCGATGATCCGTGCACGGAAACAGCTCCAGCCTTCGACTCAACGGTACGCAGCCGCTTGTCGGCTTCCAAGGGCTCACCCGCATCCGAGAAGACCGGGGGCGAACCGATAAGAAGTCCGAGAAGGTCACCCTTTCCTCCGGGGCATTGCGGCCCCGATGACGTTCTTGGGGAGCAGTGTTGCGGACCAGCTTGCTCCAATAATTCCCGCTGTTCCGCGCGAGAATCCAAGATCGCAGCGATGGCCTCGTGCCAAGGTCGGGGGTGGTGGTGGTGTTCCCGCCCGCGCTGAGAAGTCTCGGGCTCATCGCGTCTTCTTGTTCCAACCATTCTCGTCCAAGAAAGTTTACATTAGACATCTTCATTCCAACATACTAATGGAAGGACAGGAATACGTATATGAGGACTCCCAAGGAATCTTTATGCAACAAGCCATATTTATTAAAGCAACCACCAAATCCAATAACACATATTTCTACACTCACGTTACAACGGTTCCTATGATACACTCGGGCGTGGTTACATCACACCCCTTATTTAACTAGCGCCCGATTTACATACTAGTTCTCTCACTCACTACTAGCTAGCACTCCACTATTCTTCGCGACGCCCGGATGTCACCTCCCGGCTTATGGAACCGCTCGTCTCGGATTCTCGCATCCTCTAGTCGGGGAATCTCCGTGAAGTCTATGACCGAATCCACGTCCATAATCTCTTCAGATCCTCCTCTTCTTCTTCGATTCAGCCTCCATAGGATTCTCCTCGCGCTATCGGTGCATCTCCTGGAGGTTGTTGTCCTATTACTTCATTCATTATTGCGTTGTGTGCTTGTAGTAGATCTTGCTCTAACCGAGTGATCAATGCATGAGCATTTGCTAGTTGCTGATCCTTAAATTGAATCTGCTGCTCCTCGTTTAGCAACTGCGCCTCCCTAATTGCTAACAACTCCTCCTTTTCCCGCAGCTGTCTCTCCAGCTCGACTATACGAACATCTTCCCTTGATCCTCTTACTTCACTCACACCCGTACGTGTGCTGTCCATCTCTCGTGAAGAAGTAAGAGCATCGGATACAAGTAGAAACTACTCCCAATATTTCAACACATTTGTTCATTCTAGCAACTGCATATATATATATATATATAGTACCACTGCTTCCTTCCCATTGTTATTGTTGATACAACTCAAACCCACTTCGCGTACACTCCCAACTGCCCAACCTCCGCTAGTACCCTATATACATCCGACCTACGTCGGCAAAATGTGGCTACCCTCCTACATTAGTGAAAACACAACACCACTAAGCCGACGGCGCGTGATCGCCGCCGTCCGACTCGACGTCCCAAGCCGGCGACGCGGGTGGTGGCTCGTAGTCCATCCCGCAGACCTCCTCGTCGGGTGGACCCTCGCTGCTGCTCCTGTTGCTGCTGCAACTGCTGCTGCAATCGCTCGAACTCCTCGAACAGGTCGTCGTGGTCGTGGAGCAAGGCGTGGTGTGCCTCGGCCAGCCCGTTGTACCGCAGCCGTAGCTGACCCAGCTCGACCTCCCTCGTGACTAGGAGCTCCACCAAGTGGTCCCGCCGTGCCGTCACCATGTCTCGCCCGTAGCTCCCGGTTGTCCTCTCGTGGCGCGGGCGGCGTCTCGCTCCTCGCTCCTCGTAGTCAGCCGCGCGTCAAAGGCGATAACCGCCTCACGGTACTCGTCACGCGCGCGGGTCACCTCGACTATCCGCTCCTCAAGCTCGGCGATCCTAGCGTGTGACCTCCGGATCTCCCGACAGTCCACTCGACAGCGGTGCTTCCAAGCACCCAACCGTCGCTCCCGACTCTGTGTCCTCGGCTCCAAGCCGTGAAGCTGCTGCTCCAGCTCGCCGACACGTGCAGCTCATGCCTCCTCCTCCTCCCGGGCGCGCTTCCTACCACGAGTGACCGGCATCTCGTAGGGAACATGTTTAACAAGTTAAACACTTGCTTCCCACAGAAGAAAAATGAACGGAACAACCTCTAAAGTACTACGAGCAAGCTAAGTACATACCCAATATTCATTTAGTGCAGAATTTAACATGATGCATGCTCGGAAACTAGCTATACGTACTGTAGTAAAGAAACTACGACGAATAGTTAGCACCTCCCACGAACCCAAACGTCGACCAGCTTAGAAAAAAATCTAACTATTCTATATCCTTATAGGCTCCATACTCTCTCGTCGTCTATCGCATAAACGTGTTAAGTTTTGAAAATAGACTTGTAATGATGTGTTGTTGCCTCCGAATCGCTCCGATACCAGCTCGTGACATCCCTTCGGGACCACCAGGAATCGGAACAGAGGAACATTCGACGAAGCGAGTTACAACTGAAACATCATCTCATACAAGCCTGAATATATACATCATGGTATAATACAACCAAGTTTTCAAAATACAAACATTCGTACAGCGGAAAGATAACATTTATTGAAGTGTCAACATCCTACGAGTATTCAGCTGGAAGCTTATTCTGTTACAACTTATCGGACTTAAGACGAAACGACGTGATGCACCGAGCCCTTCGCACATCACGGTCCTCTCTCTTCAAGGTGTGGGGATACGTTCCCACCGAAGGGAACCTCCCTCAGGACACCGCTCTTCCTCGGGAAAACTGCCGTACAAGTCGTGGTAACACGACTCATTCCCCGTAAGGTAACGAACAAACCTTGAGTATTCTAATACTCAGCAAGACCGACCCGTCAACATGGCACGCTAAGGCCGACGCCTAGAATGCAAAGGCTTTCCGGTCGTGGGATTTACTCCTTTGCGAAAAACAGCTTTAAGGCGTGGGTCCTTACTTTCAATATTTTAGCTCAGAGTTATGTTCATTAGCCAAGGTGTTTGCAACCTAACTCTATTCAATCAAGTTTCCATCACCAGATATAATAGATCTTTATCCTTCCAACCCTCATCTTTTCTCGATCTTCCATAACTTACTACGATGTGACGAGCTAAACAAGCGGTACTCATTACTGCGAGGGACAACGATTCGAATCGATTTTATACCAGCTGGCAAAACCCGACTACACGACGTATACGCATCACATTGATCGTATACGACAACCTTTCCCGCTAGCACCTAACAGCAGACTAGCCATTTCCAACTCCCCGGGAGTATGGCGAAGCCACGACTTCCCTCGTGGTCAACCCATCTCCCTCTCGTGAGACTATCCTCTCACCGACAACCGGCAAAAGAGAGCCGGCTACGCTACATCTCTCGGGGCGATAGGGTACATCAGCTTGCTCGGGCCCATGATACCAGCATGTAGCATGGTACGTTCAAACTTGTTCAACTAAGCCGACAACGGTACGGTCCTTGACCGACACGGACGGGGCTACCACCTTGCAAGACCTTATCTCCGTCTTGCCCGTTCTCCTACGGGGCCCGTCCGGTCTCAACTTCATTATCACTCTCAACATCTTTATCGGCAACCAAACTCTTAAAGCCTCCATGCTTTAAGTGCCCTAAACATCTACCGTTGCGACTAGGAATTAAGCTTAGCCTTTATTGAGCTACCTGTACCAAGTATAAAGAAAACAAACGGAAACCTACCATAATGCATCTAGGGTGTCCATCAAACCCTAACACCTAATGCACAAGCATAACCGTACTATGTGACAAAGTAAAAAGATTTAAAAACATAGGTAGGATGCACCGGGGCTTGCCTTGAGTTTGCTCGAAGTTAGTCTCCTCGGCGGTCGGGTCGACTTCGAGATCCCCGCCTCCGACTCGCCTCGGGTGGAACCTCGATTACTTCGAACCTAGTCGACCAGCAAGTGCATCGCGAATCACAACATGTATGCATGAATGCCCATGATGGAAGTATGCAAGAGTGCATTAATCACTTTAGTTAATGGATAGATTAAAGATAAGTATGCTCATTAAGTATTAATTAACAATTAATTATGCCGATTAACACTTGTTTAATTAAGATTATTATTAATTAATTTTGTTTTCCTTAATTACTTAATTAAAGTCACTAATTACTTAAGTTTATTAATTAACACATTACTCTGATTTATTTGCCAATAAGTAAATAATTACCTTAAGGAATTAAAGGTTAATACATTGGGATCATTTAAATAATGATACACTTTAAGTTTAATTTTGGAAAATAAATTTCATTATTAATTTCGTCTGCAGATATCTCTTTCATTAAATAGAATTGTTTTTCGTAATTAACATTTTATTTACATAAAATAATAGCTTTTCTCTATTAAAGAAAAGGGATTAATTACAAATTATAGATCAATTTATTCAAAATAATTATTTTATTTCACAAATGGATAGATTTCATTTTTCTGAGTCTAACAAAGTTGGTTTGGTATTTTTCTGAATTTTATTGAATTTTCTACGAATTTTGGAAATTTGAATTCCATTCCGGGCCACACGGAGGGCCACGGGGTTGGCCACACCCGATCCCGCGTAGCCACACGCGATCCCACAGCGTGTGGCCTGCGGTGTGGCTCCACCACGGCGGCGGGGCCAGCGGCGGCGCGGTCACCGGAGTTGGTCGCCGGTGAGCCAAAGCTCGCCGCGCACACACCTAAAGCAACCACACGACGCGGGAACACTCCGGTGTACACGACGGAGCATGAGCTCGGCCGGAAGTATGCCGGCGGCGCGGTCCGACCAGAGCGCATCCTCCGGCGACGGCGCGAGCTCGACACGGACCACGAAAATTGAGGAAAACTCGCCGGTGCGGACTACAGGACATGCGCAAGCTCGTTGTGGACTCGAAAATACATGAGCAAGGCTTGGGAGGGGTGCTCACCGTGGGTGTGGCGGACGACGACGGCCGGAGTTGGAGAAGATCGTCGATTACTCGTCTCTCCGTGGATGAGATACGGTAGTAAGTGACTAAGAACAGAGAGCAAAGGGTTGCGCATCATCCCGAACCAAGAAGATGGACGACGGCTCACCGGAGTTGACGAATTTGGAGCCGCGGTGATGGACGACGGTGATGGTCCGACGGGGAGAACGGCTTCGCTTCGACGGAACAGGGCGGCTCAAGCGAATTGAAGGGCTTGGGGAGCTTTACCATGACTCGCGGAGCCCTGGCCGGTGGTGGTTCGGATGGAGGGGTGCCGGAGCGGCCCGGCGGCGAGGCTCCGGAGGGAGTGGGAGTGGCGGGGAGAACAGAGGGGAAAAGGGAGGAGAAATGGAAGCCGGCGAGGCTTTTATTTCCCTCCCGAGGCGGTTCCCGGCCAGCAGCTGCGTGGCGGGGTGGCGTGGCGACGGCCGGACAGGCGGCCCGGCCGGCGGCGGCGCCGAGACGCGGAGAGAGAGAGAGAAGAAGAGAGGCCGACAGGGGGCTACGATCATTTTGCCGAAAACCCCCGGGCTTCGTTTAATTAAAAAGCAACCTTCTGCAGCTCTAAAAATTCCGCAAAAATTCATGGGTGTTGGTGAAAGTATTTTAGGCATATTTCCTATTAAGTCCCAAGTAGAATTTCCAAATAAATTTCGGATTAAAAATTCATAGTTAAATTAAATAAAGAGACTTTGTTTATTTTCTACAATTGTTTTTACATGACCAATACTTTCAGTAAATTTTCATAATTCTTCATTTGTGATATTTGAACCATAGAAAAATGTTAAACTTGAATTTTTTTCCTCTCATTTCATCTCTTCTTATCATTTCCTCCATTCTTTAGTTAGTTTGATATTTTATGGTTATGATTATTATCACATGCATGATGATCTCACAAATAAAATGTGATGACATGCTCATGAATGCCATGAAATGCATTGTATTATTGTGGGTTGTTACAGTGAAACACCGACGCACATTTTGTTTATGTTCGGGTGGGCCGACTACAAACCCACATTTATTGCATCGGGACAAGTTGTGTAAACTGTGATTTCCGCTCCGATCTTGTCTAGGTGTCCAAAAATGTGTCCCGGAACGATCCGTGTGCGAAACATCGACGCACAATTTTGTTCATGTTCGGGTGGCCCCGAAGTGACCCGCATTTATTGTGTCGGGACAAGTTCTGAAAACTGTATTTTCCGAACCTACTAGTGTCTATGAGTCCTAAAAAGTATTCCGTAACGACCCTAGCGTGAAACGCCGACACAATATTGTGTTTATGTTCGGGTGGGCCCACTACAGACCCACATTTAATGCGTCGGGACATGTTGTGAAAACTGTGTTTCACGCACCCGGTAGTGTCTAGGAGTTCAAAAATGTGTTCCGGAACGATCCTCGTGCGAAACACCGACTCACAATTTTATTCATGTTCGGGTGGCCCCACTAGTGACCCGCATTTATTACATTGGGAGAAGTTGTGAAAATTGTGTTTTCCGCACCCGCTAGGGTCTCGTAAGTCCTAAAATGTATTTCGGAACGATGCTAGAGTGAAACACCGTACCGACGCACAATTTAGTTCATGTTCGAGTGGCCCCACTAGTAACCCGCATTTATTGTGTCGGGACAAGTTGTTAAAACTGTGTTTTCCGCACCCGATCATTGTCTAGGAGTCCTAAAATGTAGTCCACAACGATCCGAGCGCGAAACATTGGCACACAATTTTTGTGATGTTCGGATAGCCCGTGAGTGACCTTCATTTATTGCATCGGGACAAGTTGTGAAAACTGTGTTTACCGCACCCGCTAGGGTCTTCGAGTCCTAAAGTGTAGTTCGGAACGATGCCGGCGTGAAACACCGACGCACATTTTGTTTATGTTCAGGTTGGCCCACTACAAACCCGCAATTATTGCACCGGGACAAGTTGTGAAAACTGTTATTTCCGCACCCGTGCATCGTCTAGGAGTCCAAAAATGTGTCCCGGGATGATCCGTGTGCGAAACACCGACGCACAATTTTGTTCATGTTCGGGTGGCCTCACTAGTGACCCACATTTATTGCGTCGGGGCAAGTTGTGAAAACTGTATTTTCCGCACCTACTAGTGTCTATGAGTCCTAAAATGTATTCCGGAACGACCCGAGCGTGAAACACCGAGGCAATACTTTGTTTATGTTCGGGTGTGCCGACTACGGACCCGCATTTATTGCGTCTATACATGTTGTGAAATCTGTGTTTTCCACAGTCGGTACTGTCTAGGAGTCCAAAAATGTGTTTCGGAACGATCCGTGTGCGAAACACCGACGCACAATTTTGTTCATGTTCGGGTGGCCCCACTAGTGACCCGCATTTATTGCGTCGGGACAAGTTGTGTAAACTGTGATTTCCGCTCCAAGATCTTGTCTAGGTGTCCAAAAATATATCCCGGAACGATCCGTGTGGGAAACATCGACGCACAATTTTGTTGATGTTCGGGTGGCCCTGAAGTGACCCGCATTTATTACGTAGGGACAAGTTCGAAAATTGTGTTTTCCGCACCTACTAGTGTCTATGAGTCCTAAAAGTATTCCGTAACGACCCGAGTGTGAAACGCTGACCCAATATTGTGTTTATGTTCGGGTGGGCCCACTACGGACCCACATTTATTGCGTCGGGACATGTTGTGAAAACTGTGTTTCACGCACCCGGTAGTGTCTAGGAGTTCAAAAATGTGTTCCGGAACGATCCTCGTGCGAAACACGGACGCACAATTTTATTCATGTTCGGGTAGCCCCACTAGTGTCCCGCATTTATTGCGTTGGGAGAAGTTGTGAAAATTGTGTTTTCCGCACCCGCTAGGGTCTCGTAAGTCCTAAAATGTATTTCGCAACGATGCTAGAGTGACACACCGTACCGACGCACAATTTAGTTCATGTTCGAGTGGCCCCACTAGTAACCCCGCATTTATTGTGTCGGGACAAGTTGTTAATACTGTGTTTTCCGCACCCGGTAGTGTCTAGGAGTCCTAAAATGTGTTCCACAACGATCCGAGCGCGAAACATTGGGACACATTTTTTGTGATGTTCGGATAGCCCGTGAGTGACCTTCATTTATTGCATCGGGACAACTTGTGAAAACTGTGTTTACCGCACCCGCTAGGGTCTTTAAGTCCTAAAGTGTATTTCGGAAACACACATTTTGTTTATGTTCAGGTTGGCCCACTACAAACCCGCATTTATTGCACCGGGACAAGTTGTGAAAACTGTTATTTCCGCACTCGATACTGTCTAGGAGTCCAAAAATGTGTCCCGGGACGATCTATGTGCGAAACACCGACGCACAATTTTGTTCATGTTCGGGTGGCCTCACTCGGTGACCCACATTTATTGCGTCGGGGCAGGTTGTGAAAACTGTATTTTCCGCACCTACTAGTGTCTATGAGTCCTAAAATGTATTCCGAACGACCCGAGCGTGAAACACCGAGGCAATACTTTGTTTATGTTCGGGTGTGCCGACTACGAGACCCGCATTTATTGCGTCTATACATGTTGTGAAATCTGTGTTTTCCACGATCGGTACTGTCTAGGAGTCCAAAAATGTGTTCCGAACGATCCGTGTGCGAAACACCGACGCACAATTTTGTTCATGTTCGGGTGGCCCCACTAGTGACCCGCATTTATTGCGTCGGGACAAGTTGTGTAAACCGTGATTTCCGCTCCAGATCTTGTCTAGGTGTCCAAAAATATATCCCGAACGATCCGTGTGGGAAACATCGACGCACAATTTTGTTCATGTTCGGGTGGCCCTGAAGTGACCCGCATTTATTGCGTAGGGACAAGTTCTGAAAACTGTGTTTTCCGCACCTACTAGTGTCTATGAGTCCTAAAAAGTATTCCGTAACGACCCGAGTGTGAAACGCCGACACAATATTGTGTTTATGTTCGGGTGGGCCCACTACGGACCCACATTTATTGCGTCGGGACATGTTGTGAAAACCGTGTTTCACGCACCCGGTAGTGTCTAGGAGTTCAAAAATGTGTTCCGGAACGATCCCCGTGCGAAACACGGACGCACAATTTTATTCATGTTCGGGTAGCCCCACTAGTGTCCCGCATTTATTGCGTTGGGAGAAGTTGTGAAAATTGTGTTTTCCGCACCCGCTAGGGTCTGTAAGTCCTAAAATGTATTTCGCAACGATGCTAGAGTGACACACCGTACCGACGCACAATTTAGTTCATGTTCGAGTGGCCCCACTAGTAACCCCGCATTTATTGTGTCGGGACAAGTTGTTAATACTGTGTTTTCCGCACCCGGTAGTGTCTAGGAGTCCTAAAATGTGTTCCACAACGATCCGAGCGCGAAACATTGGGACACATTTTTTGTGATGTTCGGATAGCCCGTGAGTGACCTTCATTTATTGCATCGGGACAACTTGTGAAAACTGTGTTTACCGCACCCGCTAGGGTCTTTAAGTCCTAAAGTGTATTTCGGAAACACACATTTTGTTTATGTTCAGGTTGGCCCACTACAAACCCGCATTTATTGCACCGGGACAAGTTGTGAAAACTGTTATTTCCGCACCCGGTACTTGTCTAGGAGTCCAAAAATGTGTCCCGGGACGATCTATGTGCGAAACACCGACGCACAATTTTGTTCATGTTCGGGTGGCCTCACTGGTGACCCACATTTATTGCGTCGGGGCAGGTTGTGAAAACTGTATTTTCCGCACCTACTAGTGTCTATGAGTCCTAAAATGTATTCCGGAACGACCCGAGCGTGAAACACCGAGGCAATACTTTGTTTATGTTCGGGTGTGCCGACTACGGACCCGCATTTATTGCGTCTATACATGTTGTGAAATCTGTGTTTTCCACGAGTCGGTACTGTCTAGGAGTCCAAAAATGTGTTCGGAACGATCCGTGTGCGAAACACCGACGCACAATTTTGTTCATGTTCGGGTGGCCCCACTAGTGACCCGCATTTATTGCGTCGGGACAAGTTGTGTAAACTGTGATTTCCGCTCCAGATCTTGTCTAGGTGTCCAAAAATATATCCCAGAACGATCCGTGTGGGAAACATCGACGCACAATTTTGTTCATGTTCGGGTGGCCCTGAAGTGACCCGCATTTATTGCGTAGGGACAAGTTCGAAAACTGTGTTTTCCGCACCTACTAGTGTCTATGAGTCCTAAAAAGTATTCCGTAACGACCCGAGTGTGAAACGCCGACACAATATTGTGTTTATGTTCGGGTGGGCCCACTACGGACCCACATTTATTGCGTCGGGACATGTTGTGAAAACTGTGTTTCACGCACCCGGTAGTGTCTAGGAGTTCAAAAATGTGTTCCGGAACGATCCCCGTGCGAAACACGGACGCACAATTTTATTCATGTTCGGGTAGCCCCACTAGTGTCCCACATTTATTGCGTTGGGAGAAGTTGTGAAAATTGTGTTTTCCGCACCCGCTAGGGTCTGTAAGTCCTAAAATGTATTTCGCAACGATGCTAGAGTGACACACCGTACCGACGCACAATTTAGTTCATGTTCGAGTGGCTCCACTAGTAACCCGCATTTATTGTGTCGGGACAAGTTGTTAAAACTGTGTTTTCCGCACCCGGTAGTGTCTAGGAGTCCAAAAATGTGTTCCACAACGATCCGAGCGCGAAACATTGGCACACAATTTTTGTGATGTTCGGATAGCCTCGTGAGTGACCTTCATTTATTGCATCGGGACAAGTTGTGAAAACTGTGTTTACCGCACCCGCTAGGGTCTTCGAGTCCTAAAGTGTATTTCGGAACGATGCCGGCGTGAAACACCGACGCACATTTTGTTTATGTTCAGGTTGGCCCACTACAAACCCGCATTTATTGCACCGGGACAAGTTGTGAAAACTGTTATTTCCGCACCCGATACTGTCTAGGAGTCCAAAAATGTGTCTCGGGACGATCCGTGTGCGAAACACCGACGCACAATTTTGTTCATGTTCGGGTGGCCTCACTAGTGACCCACATTTATTGCGTCGGGGCAAGTTGTGAAAACTGTATTTTCCGCACATACTAGTGTCTATGAGTCCTAAAATGTATTGCAGAACGACCCGAGCGTGAAACACCGAGGCAATATTTTGTTTATGTTCGGGTCGGCCCACTACGGACCCCCATTTATTGCTTCGAGACAAGTTGTAAAAACTGTGTTTTCCGCACCCGATTGTGTCTAGGAGTCCAAAAATCTGTTCCGGAACGATCCGTGTGAGAAACACCGACGCAAAATTTTGTTCAAGTTCGGGTGGCCCCACTAGTCACCCGAATTTATTGCGTCGGGACAAGCTATGAAAACAGTGTTTTCCGCACCTACTAGTGTCTATGAGTCCAAAAATGTGTTCCGGAATGACCCTTGATGGAAAAACCGACGCACATTTGTTCATGATCGGGTGGCCCCACCGGTGACCCGCATTTATTTCGTCGGGACAAGTTGTGAAAACTGTGTTTTCCACACTCGGTAGTGTCTAGGAGCCCAAAAATATGTTCCGGAACGACCTTGATCGAAACACCCACGCACATTTGTTCATGTTCGGGTGGCCCTACCGGTGACCCGCATTTATTTCGCCGGGACAAGTTGTGAAACCTGTGTTTTCGGCACCTACTCGTGTCTAGGAGTCCAAAAATGTGTTCCGGAATGATCTGTTTGCGAAACACCGACGCTACGGTTTTGTTCATGTTTGGGTGGCCCCACTAGTGACCCGAATTTATTGCGCTGGGACAAATGTATTCCGAACGATCCCAGCGAGAAACACCGACGCACATTTTTGTTTATGTTCGGCTGGGCCCACTACGGACCCGCATTTATTGCTTCGGGACAAGTTGTAAAAACTGTTTTTTATACACCTACTAGTGTCTATGACTCCTAAAATGTATTCCGGAACGATCCCAGTGTGAAACACCGACACATATTTCTGTTTATGTTCGGGTTGGCCCACTACCGACCCGCATTTATTGCTTCGAGACAAGTTGTGAAAACTGTGTTTCCGCACCTGGTAGTGTCTAGGAGTCCAAAAATGTGTTTCGAGAATGATCCGTGTGCGAAACACCGAAGCAGAATTTTGTTCATGTTCGGGTGGCCCACTTGAATTTATTGCGTCGGGACAAGCTGTGAAAACTGTGTTTTCCGGACCCGGTAGTGTCTAGGACTCTAAAAATGTGTTCCGGAACGATCCGGTGTACGAAACACCGACGCACAATTTTGTTCAAGTTCGGGTGGCCCCACTAGTCACCCGAATTTATTGCGTCGGGACAAGTTGTGAAAACTGTGTTTTCTGCACCTACTAGTGTCTATGAGTCCTAAAATGTATTCTGGAACGATCCCAGCGTGAAACACCGACGCACATTTTTGTTTATGTTTGGGTGGGCCCACTACGGACCCGCATTTATTGCTTCGGGACAAGTTGTGAAAAATGTTGTTTCCGCACCTACTGGTGTCTATGAGTCCTAAAATATATTCCGGAACGATCCCAGTGTGAATCACCGAGGCACATTTTTGTTTATGTTCGGGTGGGCCCACTACGGACCCGCATATATTGCGTCGGGACAAGTTGTGCAAAGTGTGTTTTCCGCACCCGGTAGTGTCTAGGAGTCAAAAAATGTGTTCGGAACGATCCCGGCGTGAAACGCCGACGCAGATTTTTGTTTATGTTCGGGTGGGCCCACTACGGACCCGCATTTATTGCATCCGGACAAGTTGTGAAAACTGTGTTTTCCGCACCCGGTAGTGTCTAGGAGTCCAAAAATGTGTCTCGGAACGATCCGTGTGCGAAACACCGGCGCACAATTTTATTTATGTTCGGGTGGCCCGACTAGTCACCCGAAATTATTGCGTCGGAACAAGTTGTCAAAACTGTGTTTTCCGCACCCGGTAGTGTCTAGGAGTCGTAAAATGTATTCCGGAACGATCCCGGTGTGCAACACCAACGCTCATTTTTGTTTATGTTCGGGTGGGCCCACTACGGACCCGCATTTATTGCGTCGGGACAAGGTGTGAAAACTGTGTTTTCCGCACCCGGTAGTGTCTAGGAGTCCAAAAATGTGTTCGGAACGATCCGTGTGCGAAACACCGACGCACAATTTTGTTCATGTTCGGATGGCCCACTAGTGACCCGAATTTATTGCGCCGGGACAAGTTGTGAAAATTGTGTTTTCCGCACATAGTAGTGTCTAGGAGTCCAAAAATGTGTTCTGAAATGATCCGTGTACGAAACACCGACGCACAATTTTGTTCAACGTTTGAGCGGCCCCACTAGTGACCCGCATTTATTGTGTCGGGACAAGTTGTGAAAACTGTGTTTTCTACACCCGGTAGTGTCTAGGAGTCCAAAAATGTGTTCAGAAATGATCCATGTGCGAAACACCGACGCACAATTTTGTTCATGTTCGGGTGGCCCAACTAGTGACCCGCGTTTATCTCGCCGGGACATGTTGTGACAATTGTGTTTTCCGCACCTCGTAGTGTCTAGGAGTCCAAAAATATGTTTCGGAACGATCCGTGTGCGAAACACGGACGCACAATTTTGTTCATGTTCAGGTGGCCCCACTAGTGACCCGCATTTATTGCGTCGGGACAAGTTGTGAAAACTATGTTTTCCGCACCTGGTAGTGTCTAGGAGTCCAAAAATGTGTTCCGGAATGATCCATGTGCGAAACACCGACGCATAATTTTGTTCATGTTCGGGTGGCCCACTAGTGACCCGAATTTATTGCGCCGGGACAAGTTGTGAAAATTGTGTTTTCCGCACATAGTAGTGCCCAGGAGTCCAAAAATGTGTTCTAAAATGATCCGTGTACAAAACACCGACGCACAATTTTGTTCAACGTTTGAGCGGCCCCACTAGTGATCCGCATTTATTGTGTCGGGACAAGTTGTGAAAATTGTGTTTTCTACACCTGGTAGTGTCTAGGAGTCCAAAAATGTGGTCGGGAATGGTCCGTGTGCGAAACACGGACGCACAATTTTATTCATGTTCGGGTGGCCCCACTAGTGACCCGCATTTATCTCGTCGGGACATGTTGTGACAACCGTGTTTTCCGCACCCAGTAGTGTCTAGGAGTCCAAAAATGTGTTCCGGAGCGATCCATGTATGAAACACCGATGCACAATTTTGTTCATGTTCGGGCGGCCCCACTAGTGACCCGCATTTATTATGTCGGGACAAGTTGTGAAAACTGTGTTTTCCGCACCTAGTAGCATCTCGTGAGTCCTAAAATGTATTTCGCAACGATCCCCGCATGAAACACCGACACGTAATATTGTTCATGTTCGTGTGGGCCCACTAGTGACTTATATTTATTGCATCGGGACAAGTTATGAAAACTATGTTTTCCGCACCTAGTAGTGTCTATGAGTCCTAAAATGTATTTCGCAACGATCCCGGAATGAAATACCGACGCACAATTTTGTTCATGTTCGGATGGCTCACTAGTGACCCGCATTTATTGCACCGGGACTAGTTGCCAAAATTGTATTTTCCGCACCCGGTAGTGTCTAGGAGTCTAAAAAAGTGTTCCGGAACGATCCGTGTGCGAAACACCGACGCAAATTTTTTTATGTTCGGGTGGGCCCACTATAGACTCGCATTTATTCCACCGGGATAAGTTGTGAAAATTGTGTTCTCCGGACATAGTAGAGTCCAGGAGTCCAAAAATGTGTTCCGGAACGATCCGTGTGGGAAACACGGACGCACAATTTTGTTCATGTTCAGTGTGGCCCCACTAGTGACCCGCATTTATTGCGCCGGGACAAGTTGTGAAAACTGTGTTTTCCGCACCCGGTAGTGTCTACGAGTCCAAAAATGTGTTCCGGAACGATCCGTGTGCGAAAAACCGACGCAAAATTTTGTTCATGTTCGGGTGGCCCCACTAGTCACCCGAATTTATTGCATTCGGACAAGTTGTGAAAACTATGTTATCTGCACCTACTACTCGTCTATGAGTCCTAAAATGTATTCGGAACGATCCCAGCGTGAAACACCGACGCACATTTTTGTTTATGTTCGGGTGGGCCCACTACGGACCCGCATTTATTGCTTCCGGACAAGTTGTGGAAACCGTGTTTTCCGCACCGGGTAGTGCCTAGGAGTCCAAAAATGTGTTCCGGAACGATCCGTGTGCGAAACACCGACGCACAATTTTATTTATGTTCGGGTGGACCGACTAGTCACCCGAAATTATTGCATCGGGACAAGTTTTGAAAACTGTGTTTTCCGCACCTACTAGTCTTTGAGTCCTAAAATGTATTCCGGAACGATCCCAGCGTGAAACGCCGACACACATTTTTGTTTATGTTCGGCTGGGCCCACTACAAACCCGCATTTATTGCTTCCGGACAAGTTGTGAAAACTGTGTTTTCCGCACCCGGTAGTGTCTAGGTGTCCAAAAATGTGTCCCGGAACGATCCGTGTGCGAAACACGGACGCACAATTTTATTTATGTTCGGGTGGCCCGACTAGTCATCCGAAATTATTGCGTCGGGACAAGTTGTGAAAACTGTGTTTTCTGCACCTACTAGTGTCTTTGAGTCCTAAAATGTATTCCGCAACGATCCCTGCTTGAAACACCCACGCACATTTTTGTTTATGTTCGGGTGGTCCCACTACGGACCCGCATTTATTGCTACGGGACAAGTTTTGAAAACTGTGTTTTCCGCACCTACAAGTGTCTATGAGTCCTAAAATGTATTCCCGAACGATGCCGGTGTGAAACACCGACACACATTTTGTTTATGTTCAGGTGGGCCCACTACCGACCCGCATTTATTGCCTCGAGACAAGTTGTGAAATGTCTTGGAGTCTAAAAATGTGTTCCGGAACGATCCGTGTGCGAAACACCGACCCGGAATTTTGTTCATGTTCGGGTGGCCCGACTAGTCACCCGAATTTATTACGTCGGGTCAAGCTGTGAAAACCGTGTTTTCCGCACCTACTAGTGTCTATGAGTCCTAAAATGTATTCCGTAACGATCCCGGCGTGAAACACCGGCGCACATTTTTGTTTATGTTCGGTGGGCCCACTACGAGACCCGCATTTATTGCGTCGGGACAAGTTCCGCATACTCGTGTTTTCCGCACCCGGTAGTGTCTAGGACACCAAAAATGTGTTCCGGAACGATCCGTGTGCGAAACACCGACGCACAATTTTATTCATGTTCGGGTGGCCCGACTAGTCACCCGAATTTATTGCGTCGGGACAAGTTGTGAAAACTGTGTTTGCCGCACCTACTAGTGTCTATGAGTCCTAAAATGTATTCCGAACGATCCCAGCGCGAAACACCGACACACATTTTTGTTTATGTTCAGGTGGGCCCACTACGGACCCGCATTTATTGCGTCGGGACAAGTTGTGCATACTGTGTTTTCTGCACCCGGTAGTGTCTAGGAGTCCAAAAATGTGTTCCGGAGTGATCCGTGTGCGAAACACCGACGCACAATTTTGTTCTTGTTCGGGTGGCCCCACTAGTCACCCGAATTTATTGCATTGGGACAAGTTGTGAAAACTGTGTTTTCCGCACCTAATAGTGTCTATGAGTCCTAAAATGTATTCTGGAACGATCCCAGCGTGAAACACCGACGCACATTTTTGTTTATGTTCGGGTGGGCCCACTACGGACCCGCATTTATTGCTTCCGGACAAGTTGTGGAAACTGTGTTTTCCGCACTGGGTAGTGCCTAGGAGTCCAAAAATGTGTTCCGGAACGATCCGTGTGCGAAACACCGACGCACAATTTTATTTATGTTCGGGTGGACCGACTAGTCACCCGAAATTATTGCATCGGGACAAGTTTTGAAAACTGTGTTTTCCGCACCTACTAGTCTTTGAGTCCTAAAATGTATTCCGGAATGATCCCAACGTGAAACACCGACGCACATTTTTGTTTATGTTCGGGTGGGCCCACTACGGACCCGCATTTGTTGCGTCGGGAGAAGTCGTGAAAAGTGTGTTTTCCGCACCCGGTAGTGCCTAGGAGTCCTAAAATGTATTCCGAACGATCCCGAGTGTGCAACACCGACGCATATTTTTGTTTATGTTTGGGTGGGGCCCACTACGGGCCTGCATTTATTGCGTGGCGACAAGCTGTGAAAACTGTGTTTTCCGCATCCGGTAGTGTCTAGGAGTCCAAAAATGTGTACCGGAATTATCCGTGTGCGAAACACCGACGCACAATTTTATTCATGTTCGGGTGGCCCGACTAGTCACCCGAATTTATTGCGTCGGGACAACTTGTGAAAACTGTGTTTTCCGCACCTACTAGTGTCTATGAGTCCTAAAATGTATTCCGGAACGACCCCGGCGTGAAACACCGACACACATTTTTGTTTGTGTTCGGGTGGGCCCACTACGGACCCTTATTTATTGCGTCGGGACAAGTTCTGCATACTTTGTTTTCCGCACCCGTAGTGTCTAGGAGTCCAAAAATGTGTTCCGGAATGATCCCCGTGCGAAACACGGACGCACAATTTTGTTCATATTCGGGTGGCCCAACTAGTCACCCGAATTTTTTGCATCGGGACAAGTTGTGAAAACCGTGTTATCCTCACCTACTAGTGTCTATGAGTCCCAAAATGTATTCCGGAACGATCCCAGCGTGAAACGCCGACACACATTTTTGTTTATGTTCGGGTGGGCCCACTACAAACCCGCATTTATTGCTTCCGGACAAGTTGTGAAAACTGTGTTTTCCGCACCCGGTAGTGTCTTGGAGTCCAAAAATGTGTTCCGGAATGATCCCTGTGCGAAACACGGACGCACAATTTTGTTCATGCTCGGGTGGCCCCACTAGTCACCCGATGAGGGCATCAGCACCATCGATACGTCCACGCCTACACAAGACCCTATTACTCGGACCGATTACACGTGCTCGTGCTCGACAATTGAACAATCAAGTGAGTTCGTTCTTAGGCTCTTTTCAATCCTGTTTAGACCAAGAAAACGTTTGCACTCTTGTTTTTCTTAGGAACGATGGACAGGAGATAAAGGGGAACGGACTCGCGCTGGCTGGATTCGGATTCCAGAAAAAGACTGACTTTTGAGGGCTGCCACGACTTCGTACGAACTCCGTTTGGGGTGTTCAAGTACAGCACGGAAAGATCACGGAGTCTACTTTCCAACGGATCCGAGATCAAGTCTATATCTGCTCCGAGTCAACCGCAATCTTCATTTAAGTGCAGAGATATCAGAACAGTCCAGTTTTGGCCCAACGGGCCGTGTATCAAGTTGAGTCCACTAAGGACGCGTCCTAGGGTTGGAGGACGACTCCAGCACCCCTGTGGTCGTCCCTCCACGTTTTATTACCCCTTGGCCGCCGCCAAGAACACGCGGGTTTTGTTGATTAGAAGTTAGCCTTTGCTACTTGTTGCAGCGCGTGTTGCGTCTGCCCGTTCATCTTCGGAACCCCACCATATTGTGACCTCAGTTGTGAACCTTCAATTAAATCTAGTAATTCAGTGCTTGTTTTACTTGTTCTTGCTTGTTCTTCGATTGCTTGCAGGACGAGTGCCCTCGTGGCCGGTGGTCGCACTTCCACAAGATTGCGGCAACCATTGGAGGAGGTGTATCGGTTGCTAAGGCGCAGCGTCCTCGGACGGTTGTAGTCGGACCGTGAACGTCGTTTCCATCCACCAATCGAGTTATCTTCATCTCTCATCGAAAGATCGGCACCAAAACCCTCGCGGGTTCATATCAGTTGGTAATCGAGCAAGGTTTATCGGTGAGAGACTCACTGTTTTTCATTAAATTTTTTTTTCTTCCCATAGTCCACGAAAAGCCAAAAATATAGTAGAATTATTACCTGAATCCCATAGACTCTTTGAGCCTTCTTACTAGTACTGCTTAGTTAGGGCTTGTTGAGTTTTGGGTTGCTTCGGTTTTGTCCAGTTGCTGGTCATAGTTCTAGTCGTTTAGAGTTTCGAGTTCGCAACACATTCTGGTCGTTTCATACTCGGTTTCAGTTCTGTTGCTGCTATCCGAGTTCTGTGCCACCATACCATCATCTGGGTAGAACACAAGTTCGATTTGTTACTACTATCGTTTCATACTCGGTTTCAGTTCTGTTGCTGCCATCCGAGTTCCGTGCCACCATACCCTAATCCGAGTAGAACACAACTTCGACCTGTTACTCCCATCGTGTCATACTCAGTTTCAGTTTCATTGTTTCATATACGTGAGTCCACATCCTCTATTGAGCATACACTCATCATACGAATTGAGTTGCCATTATCATACTCTGAGAGAGAGAGAGAGAGAGAGAGTATCTTTTAATTACTGTTTTACCCCTGCACTTTCTCCATAAAAAGTGTGTGTGCAGACTTGCTAGTTATCTTTTCCGTTGTCATATAATCAGTTTGTGAGGTTGCCCCGAAAAAAAAAAAAAAAAACAAAAAAAAAAAAAACAAAAACAAAAACAAAAAAAAAAAAAAAAACGAAAAAGAAAAAAAAAAGAAAGAAAGAAAGAAAGCGTTTCATCCTTTGTGTTTGTTCCTTGTTTGCGGCCGGTACTTGGTGTCTTTACTTTGTGTCTAGGCTCGCGTCTCTAACACGGTCTAGGCTAGGACCAAGCACGGTACCACCGTTGAACCATTATTCAACTTGCTTTGTGACTAACGTGGTGCTAGTATTTCCTTCTGCATTGCATTCAGCCCACCTACAGCTCCACATATCCGACTACGGCTTGACGGTTGTTGTTGCTACAACACCGATACACTTCTTTCCAGGTGCTCGACTTGTTGGTTGTCGACCCTCCCGTTGAGCAAGGTAAGAACTGGTAAGAGCTTGTATTTCAGGTTGAGAGTGAGTGCCTTGCAGTAGGTGATAGGGCCTATTTTATTCTTCACTTGTTTGCTTTTCTTTTTGTTTGAGAGACATGTCAGGATCACAGGATAATGAAGATGATGTTTGCACCCGCGCACTAAGGTGTTCCGAGCAGCTCTACGCTCGGTTCAGCAAGATACGGAGGCACTTGGGGCTGATGTGCAGGTGACGAATGAGAAGCTTGGTGAGATGGAAGCCTCGTTGCTTGCCACAAACAATAAGCTTGGAACATTGGAGACTACCATTGGTCGTGTGGACACAAGCCTTGCTGCTCTCTTGAGGCGTTTCAATGAACTCATGGCAACAAATGATCCGCGACGTGAGGAGGATGCCCATGATGATCATGATGACGGTGATGTGGAGGTTAATTGGGGTGAGAATGACTATTCTGGAGATACTCGAACAAGATGGTCGCGATCGTCGACGACTACGACATAACCGTCGGGGTATGGGAGGCCACCGTCGACGCGAGGTACGCAATAATGATGATGCTTTCAATAAAATAAAATTCAAGATACCTCCTTTTGATGGTAAATATGACCCTGATGCTTATATTACTTGGGAGCTTGCTGTTGATCAAAAATTTGCATGTCATGAATTTCCTGAGAATTCACGTGTTAGGGCTGCTACTAGTGAATTCACTGATTTTGCTTCAGTTTGGTGGGTAGAATATGCTAAGAAAAATCCTGCTACTGTACCACGCACCTGGGCTGATTTGAAACGGGTCATGCGGGCTAGATTTGTACCTTCATATTATGCACGTGATCTCTTAAACAAGTTGCAAGTTTTAAGACAAGGCACTAAAAGTGTAGAGGAATATTACCAGGACATGCAAATGGGTATGCTTCGTTGTAATTTGCAGGAGGGTGAAGAATTTGCTATGGCTAGATTTACGGGTGGTTTAAATAGAGATATTTATGACATTGTGCAATATAAAGATTACACTACCCTCACAGATTTGTTTCATGTTGCTTGTAAAGCTGAAAGGGAAGTGCAGGGACGACGTGCGCGTTTCCAGGCTAACATTTCTGCAGGAAAGGATACTTCATGGCAGACACGCACCACTACTTCTCCGAGTGCACGTGCTCCACCCCCACCGTCTTCCTCAGCTCGAGCAGCACCTTCTGCAGCAACGAAGCCACGTCTTACCCCTTCCGTTGCAGCAACGAAGGCTTTGCCTAAGCCTGCTGAGAGTGCTTCGTCGGTTGCATCTACAGGACGAACTAGGGAGGTTCAATGTCACAGGTGCAAGGGCTTTGGACATGTGATTCGTGACTGCCCCAGCAAGCGGGTTCTGGTTGTCAAAGATGATGGTGAGTATACTTCTGCTAGTGATTTCGATGAAGATACACGTGCGTTGCTTGCGGCTGATCATGCAGGTGTTGCGGAACATGAGGAGGAGCATATTGGTGCTGAGGCAGCATCACACTATGACAGCCTTATTGTGCAACGTGTGTTGAGTGCACAAATGGAGAGAGCGGAGCAAAATCAGCGCCACACATTGTTTCAAACAAAGTGTGTCATCGGAGAGCGTTCCTGCCGCATGATAATTGATGGTGGTAGCTGCAACAACCTGGCGAGCAGTGACATGGTGGAGAAGCTAGCACTTAATACCAAGCCACACCCACATCCATATTACATTCAATGGCTGAACAACAGTGGTAAGGCAAAGGTAACTAAACTTGTGCGAATTAATTTTGCTATTGGCTCTTATAAGGATGTTGTTGAATGTGATGTGGTGCCCATGCAAGCTTGCAATATTCTGCTAGGAAGACCTTGGCAATTTGATAGCGATTCTATGCATCATGGTAGATCAAATCAGTACTCTTTTCTATACCATGATAAGAAAATTGTTTTACATCCTATGTCTCCTGAAGCTATTGTGCATGATGATATTGCTAGAACTAAAAAGCTTAAATCACAGGAGCTCGCTAACAATGAGAGTGATAAAAATGCTAAATCTGATTGCCATAAGAAAAATGAGATATCTTTGAAAGGAAAATGTATGCTTGCTACTAAATCTGATATAAAAGAATTGAATGCTTCCACTTCTATTGTATATGCTTTGATATGCAAAGGCGCTTTGATTTCTCTTCACGATATGCAGCATTCTTTGCCTCCTGCTATTGCTAACATTTTGCAGGAGTTTGCTGATGTGTTTCCAAGTGAAATACCACCGGGGCTGCCACCGCTTCGAGGAATTGAGCACCAGATCGATCTCATTCCGGGTGCTTCATTGCCCAACCGTGCGCCATACAGGACAAACCCGGAAGAAACGAAGGAGATTCAGCGCCAAGTGCAAGAACTACTCGACAAAGGTTATGTGCGTGAGTCTCTTAGTCCTTGTGCTGTTCCCGTCATTCTAGTGCCTAAGAAAGATGGGACATGGCGTATGTGTGTGGATTGTAGAGCTATTAACAATATCACCATTCGATATCGTCACCCTATTCCACGCCTAGATGATATGCTTGATGAATTGAGTGGTGCTGTTGTGTTTTCTAAGGTTGATCTGCGTAGTGGGTACCACCAGATTCGCATGAAATTGGGAGATGAATGGAAAACAGCTTTCAAAACTAAGTTCGGTTTATATGAGTGGTTAGTGATGCCTTTTGGATTAACTAATGCACCTAGTACTTTCATGAGATTGATGAACGAAGTTTTGCGTGCTTTTATTGGAAAATTTGTGGTGGTATATTTTGATGACATATTGATTTACAGCAAGTCTTTGGATGCACATCTTGATCATTTACGTGCTGTTTTTGAGGCTTTACGTAATGCACGTTTATTTGGTAACCTTGACAAGTGCACCTTTTGCACGGATCGAGTTTCTTTTCTTGGCTATGTTGTTACTCCACAGGGAATTGAAGTTGATCAAGCCAAGGTGGAAGCGATACAAGGGTGGCCTGTTCCAAAGACTCTCACACAGGTGCGGAGTTTTTTGGGTCTAGCTGGTTTCTATCGGCGTTTTGTACGTGATTTCAGCACCATTGCTGCACCTTTGAA
The DNA here is from genome assembly GCA_031894775.1 of Chloris gayana. Lineage (NCBI taxonomy): Eukaryota > Viridiplantae > Streptophyta > Magnoliopsida > Poales > Poaceae > Chloris > Chloris gayana. The sequence goes on from JAUNZO010000207.1 coordinate 152,333, forward strand.
TGCGCTTACAAAGAAGGGAGTGTCTTTCTCTTGGGGTCCAGCACAAGAGAATGCATTTAACATGCTAAAAGATAAGTTGACACATGCACCTCTTCTCCAACTTCCTGATTTCAATAAGACCTTTGAGCTTGAATGTGATGCAAGTGGGATTGGATTAGGTGGTGTTTTGTTACAAGGGGGCAAACCTATTGCATATTTTAGTGAGAAATTGAGTGGGCCTGCTCTGAATTATTCCACTTATGATAAAGAATTATATGCTCTTGTGCGTACTTTAGAAACTTGGCAGCATTATTTGTGGCCCAAAGAATTTGTTATACATTCTGATCATGAATCTTTAAAGCATATTCGTAGTCAAGGAAAACTAAACCGTAGACATGCAAAGTGGGTAGAATTTATTGAATCTTTTCCTTATGTCATTAAACACAAGAAAGGGAAGGAGAATATCATTGCTGATGCTTTGTCTCGCCGATATACTTTGTTGACACAACTTGACTATAAAATTTTGGGATTAGAAACGATTAAAGCCCAATATGTGCATGATGCTGATTTTAAAGATGTGTTGTTGCATTGTGCGGGTGGGAAAACTTGGAACAAATTCATCCTCCAAGATGGGTTTGTTTTTCGAGCTAACAAGCTATGCATTCCAGCTAGCTCTGTTCGTTTGTTGTTGTTACGGGAAGCGCATGGCGGTGGTTTGATGGGACATTTTGGAGCAGCGAAGACACACGACATACTTGCTGGTCATTTCTTTTGGCCACACATGAGAAAAGATGTTGGGAGATTTGTTGCTCGCTGCACTACATGTCAAAAGGCTAAGTCACGATTAAATCCACATGGTTTGTATATGCCTCTACCTGTTCCTAGTGTGCCTTGGGAAGATATATCAATGGATTTTGTGTTGGGATTGCCTAGGACTAGGAAGGGACGGGATAGCATCTTTGTTGTGGTGGATAGATTTTCTAAGATGGCACATTTCATACCATGTCATAAAACTGATGATGCTTCTCATATTGCTGATTTGTTCTTTCGTGAAATTGTTCGCTTGCATGGTGTGCCCAATACCATAGTTTCTGATCGGGACACTAAATTTCTTAGTCATTTTTGGAGAACTTTGTGGGCTAAATTGGGGACTAAACTTTTATTTTCCACAACTTGTCATCCCCAAACTGATGGACAAACTGAAGTTGTAAATAGGACTTTATCTACTATGTTGCGGGCTATTTTAAAGAAGAATATTAAGATGTGGGAAGAATGTTTGCCTCATATTGAATTTGCTTATAATCGTTCGTTGCATTCTACTACAAAGATGTGCCCATTTGAGATTGTCTATGGATTTTTACCTCGTGCCCCGATTGATTTAATGCCTATACCATGTTCTGAAAAATTGAATTTTGATGCTAAACAACGTGCTGAGTTGATATTGAAACTGCATGAAACTACTAAAGCAAACATAGAGCTCATGAATGCAAAGTATAAGCTTGCTAGTGATAAAGGTAGGAAACAATTGAGTTTTGAACCAGGAGACTTGGTTTGGTTGCATTTGAGAAAAGAAAGGTTTCCTGAATTGAGAAAGTCTAAGTTAATGCCTAGAGCTGACGGTCCTTTTAAAGTTTTAGAGAAAATAAATGAGAATGCATATAAGCTTGATTTACCTGCAGATTTTGGGGTTAGTCCCACATTTAACATTGCAGATTTAAAGCCCTATTTGGGAGAAGAAGACGAGCTTGAGTCGAGGACGACTCAAATGCAAGAAGGGGAGGATGATGAGGGCATCAGCACCATCGATACGTCCACGCCTACACAAGACCCTATTACTGGACCGATTACACGTGCTCGTGCTCGACAATTGAACAATCAAGTGAGTTCGTTCTTAGGCTCTTTTCAATCCTGTTTAGACCAAGAAAACGTTTGCACTCTTGTTTTTCTTAGGAACGATGGACAGGAGATAAAGGGGAACGGACTCGCGCTGGCTGGATTCGGATTCCAGAAAAAGACTGACTTTTGAGGGCTGCCACGACTTCGTACGAACTCCGTTTGGGGTGTTCAAGTACAGCACGGAAAGATCACGGAGTCTACTTTCCAACGGATCCGAGATCAAGTCTATATCTGCTCCGAGTCAACCGCAATCTTCATTTAAGTGCAGAGATATCAGAACAGTCCAGTTTTGGCCCAACGGGCCGTGTATCAAGTTGAGTCCACTAAGGACGCGTCCTAGGGTTGGAGGACGACTCCAGCACCCCTGTGGTCGTCCCTCCACGTTTTATTACCCCTTGGCCGCCGCCAAGAACACGCGGGTTTTGTTGATTAGAAGTTAGCCTTTGCTACTTGTTGCAGCGCGTGTTGCGTCTGCCCGTTCATCTTCGGAACCCCACCATATTGTGACCTCAGTTGTGAACCTTCAATTAAATCTAGTAATTCAGTGCTTGTTTTACTTGTTCTTGCTTGTTCTTCGATTGCTTGCAGGACGAGTGCCCTCGTGGCCGGTGGTCGCACTTCCACAAGATTGCGGCAACCATTGGAGGAGGTGTATCGGTTGCTAAGGCGCAGCGTCCTCGGACGGTTGTAGTCGGACCGTGAACGTCGTTTCCATCCACCAATCGAGTTATCTTCATCTCTCATCGAAAGATCGGCACCAAAACCCTCGCGGGTTCATATCATCACCCGAATTTATTGCATCGGGACAAGTTGTCAAAACTGTGTTTTCCGCACCTACTAGCGTCTATAAGTCCTAAAATGTATTCCGGAACGATGCCGGTGTGAAACACCGACACACATTTTGTTAATGTTCAGGTGGGCCCACTACCGACCCGCAATTATTGATTCGAGACAAGTTGTGAAAACTGTGTTTCCCGCACCCGGTAGTGTCTAGGAGTCCAAAAATGTGTTTCGGAATGATCCGTGTGCGAAACACCGACGTAGAATTTTGTTCATGTTCGGGTGGCCCGACTAGTCACCCGAATTTATTGCGTCGGGACAAGCTGTGAAAACTATGTTTTCCGCACCCGGTAGTGTCTAGGACTCCAAAAATGTGTTCCGGAACGATCCGTGTGCGAAACACCGACGCACAATTTTATTCATGTTCGGGTGGCCCGACTAGTCACCCAAATTTATTGCGTCGGGACAAGTTGTGAAAACCGTGTTTTCCGCACCTACTAGTGTCTTCCTAAAATGTATTCCGGAACGATCCCAGCGTGAAACGCCGACGCACAATTTTGTTTATGTTCGGGTGGGCCCACTACGGACCCGCATTTATTGCTTCCGGATAAGTTGTGAAACCGTGTTTTCCGCACCGGGTAGTGCCTATGAGTCCAAAAATGTGTTCCGGAACGATTCGTGTGCGAAACACCGACACACAATTTTATTTATGTCCTGATGGCCCCACTAGTCACCCGAAATTATTGCATCGGGACAAGTTGTGAAAACTGTGTTTTCCACACCTACTAGTGTCTTTGGGTCCTAAAATGTATTCCGAAATGATCCCAACGTCAAACACCGACGCACATTTTTGTTTATGTTCGGGTGGGCCCAATACGGACCCGCATTTATTGCGTCGGGAGAAGTTGTGAAAAGTGTGTTTTCCGCACCCGGTAGTGTCTAGGAGTCCTAAAATGTATTCCGGAACAATCCAAGTGTCCAACACCGACGCACATTTTTGTTTATGTTTGGGTGGGCCCACTACGGACCCACATTTATTGCGTCGGGGCCAGTTGTGAAAACTGTGTTTTCCTCAACCGGTAGTGTCTATGAGTCCAAAAATGTGTTCCGAAATGATCCGTGTGCGAAACACCGACGCTCATTTGTTCATGTTCGGGTGGCCCCACTAGTCACCCGAATTTATTACGTCGGGACAAGTTGTGAAAACTTTCACACCTGGTAGTGTCTAGGAGTCCAAAAATGTGTTCCGGACCGATACGTATGCGGAACACCGACACACAATTTTAATCATGTTCGGATGGCCTCAATAGTCACCCGAATTTGTTGCGTCGGGACAAGTTGTGAAAACTGTGTTTTTGGCACCTACTAGTGTCTAGGAGTCCATAAATGTGTTCCCGAACGATCCGTGTGCGAAACACCGACGCACAATTTTGTTCATGTTCGGGTGGCCCCACTAGTGACCCGAATTTATTGCGCCAGACAAATGTATTCCGAACGATCCCAGCGTGAAACACCGACGCACATTTCTGTTTATGTTCGGGTGGGCCCACTACGGACCCGCATCTATTGCTTCGGGACAAGTTGTGAAAACTGTGTTTTCCGAACCTACTAGTGTCTATGAGTCCGAAAATGTATTCTGGAACGATCTCGGCGTGAAACGTCAACGCACATTTTTTTTATGTTCGGATGGGCCCACTACAGGGTCGCATTTATTGCTTCAGGACAAGTTGTGAAAACTGTGTTTTCCGCACCCGGTAGTATCTAGGAGTCCAAAAATGTGTTCCGGAACGATCCGTGTGAGAAACACCGACGTACAATTTTGTTCATGCTCGGGTGGCCCCACTAGTCACCCGAATCGATTGCGTCGGGACAAGTTGTGAAAACTATTTCTTCCGCACCTACTACTCGTCTATGAGTCCTAAAATGTATTTCGTAGCGATCCCAGCGTAAAACGTCGACGCACATTTTTGTTTATGTTCGGGTGGGCCCACTACAGGCCCGCATTATTGCTTCGGGACAAGTTGTGAAAACTGTGTTTTCCGCACCTACTAGTGTCTAGGAGTCCAAAAATGTGTTCCGGAACGAGCCATGTGCGAAACACCGACGCACAATTTTGTTCATGTTCAGGTGGCCCCACTAGTCACTCAAATTTATTGCGTCGAGACAAGTTGTGAAAACCGTGGTTTCCGCACCTACTAGTGTCTATGAGTCCAAAAATGTGTTCCGGAACGACCCTTGATGGAAACACAGACGAACCTTTATTCATGTTCGGGTGGCCCCACTGGTGAACCGCATTTATTGTACCGGGACAAGTTATGTAAACTGTGTTTTTTCACACCCGGTAGTGTCTAGTAGTCCAAAAATGTGTTCCGGAACGATCCGTGTGCGAAACATCGATGCACAATTTTAATCATGTTCGGATTGCCCCACTAGTCACCCGAATTTATTGCGTTGGGACAAGTTGTGAAACCTGTGTTTTCCGCACCTACTAGTGTCTATGAGTCCTACAATGTATTCCGAACGATCCCAACGTGAAACACCGACGCACATTTTTATTTATGTTCGAGTGGGCCCACTACGGACTTGAATTTATTGCTTCGGGACAAGTTGTGAAAACTGTGTTTTCCGCACCCGTAGTGTCTAGGAGACCAAAAATGTGTTCCGAAACGATACATGTGCGAAACACCGATGCACAATTTTGTTCATGTTCGGGTGGCGCCACTAGTCACCCGAATTTATTACGTCGGGACAAGTTGTGAAAACTGTTTTTTTTCGCACCTACTATTGTATATGAGTCCTAAAATGTATTCCGAACGATCCCAGCGTGAATCATCGACGCACATTTTTGTTTATATTTGGGTGGGCTCACTAGTGTCCCGAATTTATTGCGCCAGGACAAGTTCCGAAAACCGTGTTTTCCGCACCTAGTAACACATATGAGTCCTAAAATGTATTCCGAAACGATGCCGGTGTGAAACACCGACACACATTTTTGTTATTCGGCTAGGCCCACTACGGACGCGCATTTATTACTTCGAGACAAGTTGTGAAATCTGTGTTTCCCGCACTCGGTAGTGTGTAGGAGTCCAAAAATGTGTTCCGGAGCGATCCGTGTGCGAAACACCGACGCATAATTTTGTTCATGTTCGGGTGGCCCCCTAGTCACTCGAATTTATTGCATCGAGAGAAGTTGTGAAAACCGTGTTTTCCGCACCTACTAGTGTCTATGAGTCCTAACATGTATTCCGGAACGATCCCGAGTGAAACGCCGTCGCACATTTTTGTTTATGTTCGGGTGGCACCACTAGTCACCCGAATTAATTGCGTCGAGACAAGTTGTGAAAACCGTGTTTTCCGCACCTACTAGTATCTATGAGTCCTAAAATGTATTCCGGAACGATCCCAGTGTGAAACACCGACACACATTTTTGTTTATGTTCGGGTGGGCCCACTACGGACCCGTATTTATTGCTTCGGGACAAGTTGTGAAAACTGTGTTTTCCGCACCTACTAGTCTCTATGAGTCTTAAAATGTATTCCGGAACAATCCTAGTTTGAAACACCGACACTCATTTTTGTTTATGTTCGGGTGGGCCCACTACGGACCAGCATTTATTACTTCGAGACAAGTTGTGAAAACCGTGTTTTCGCACCCCGGTAGTGTCTAGGAGTCCAAAAATGTGTTCTGAAACGATCCGTGTACGAAACATTTACGCACAATTTTGTACATATTCAGGTGGCCCCCTAGTCACCCGAATTTATTGCATCGGGACAAGTTGTGAAAACTGTGTTTTCCACACCTACTAGTGTCTATGAGTCTTAAAATGTATTCCGGAACGGTCCCGGAGTGAAACATCGTCGCACATTTTTGTTTATGTTCGGGTGGCCCCACTAGTCACCCGAATTTATTGCGTCGAGACAAGTTGTGAAAACTGTGTTTTCCGCACATACTAGTGTCTATGAGTCCTAAAATGTATTCCGGAACGACCCTTGATGGAAACACCGAGGCACATTTGTTCTTGTTCGGGTGGCCCCACTAGTGACCCGAATTTATTGCGCCGGGACAAATGTATTCCGTAACGATCCCAGCGTGAAACGCCGACGCTCATTTTTGTTTATGTTCGGGTAGGCCCACTACGGAGCCGTATTTATTGCTTCGGAACAAGTTGTGAATACTGTGTTTTCCGCACCTACTAGTGTCTATGAGTCCTAAAATGTATTCCGAACGATCCCGTATGAAACACCGACACACATTTTTGTTTATGTTCGGGTGGGCCCACTACCGACCCGCATTTATTACTTCGAGACATGTTGTGAAAACTGTGTTTTCCGCATCCGGTAGTGTCTAGGAGTCCAAAAATGTGTTCTGGAACGATCCGTGTGCGAAACACCGACGCACAATTTTGTTCATGTTCGGGTGGCCCCCTAGTCACCCGAATTTATTGCATCGGGATAAGTTGTGAAAACCGTGTTTTCCGCACCTACCAGGTGTCTATGAGTCCTAAAATGTATTTCGGAACGATCCCAGCGTCAAACGCCGTCGCACATTTTTGTTTATGTTCGGGTGGGTCCACTACGAGCCCGCATTTATTGCTTCGGTACAAGTTGTGAAAACCGTGTTTTCCGCACCTACTAGTGTCTATGAGTCCAAAAATGTGTTCCGGAACGACCCTTGATGGAAACACCGACGCACATTTATTCATGTTCGGGTGGCCCCACCGGTGACCCGCATTTATTGTACCGGAACAAGTTATGTAAACAATGTTTTTCACACCCGGTAGTGTCTAGGAGTCCAAAAATGTGTTCCGGAACGATCCGTGTGCGAAACATCGATGCACAATTTTAATCATGTTCGGATGGCCCCACTAGTCACCCGAATTTATTGCGTTGGGACAAGTTGTGAAACCTGTGTTTTCCGCACCTACTAGTGTCTATGAGTCCTAAAATGTATTCCGAAATGATCCCAACGTGAAACACCGACGCACATTTTTGTTTATGTTCGGGTGGGCCCACTACGGACTTGCATTTATTGCTTCGGGACAAGTTATGAAAACTGTGTTTTCCGCACCTACCAGTGTCTATGAGTCCTAAAATGTATTCCGAACGATCCCAGTGTGAAACACCGAAGCATATTTTTGTTTCTCGTTCGGTGGGCCTGCTACGAGACCCGTATTTATTGCCTCGGGACAAGTTGTGAAAAGTGTGTTTTCCACACCCGGTAGTGTCTAGGAGACCAAAAATGTGTTCCGGAATGATCCGTGTGCGAAACACCGACGCACAATTTTTTCATGTTCGGGTGGCCCCACTAGTCACCCAAATTTGTTGCGTCGGGACAAGTTGTGAAAACTGTTTTTTCCGCACCTACTGGTGTCTATGAGTCCTAAAATGTATTCCGAAACGATCTCAGCGTGAAACGTCGACGCACATTTTTGTTTATGTTCGGGTGGGCCCACTACAGGCCCGCATTTATTGCTTCAGGACAAGTTGTGAAAACTGTGTTTTCCGCACCCGGTAGTATCTAGGAGTTTAAAAATGTGTTCCGGAACGATCCGTGTGAGAAACATCGACACACAATTTTGTTCATGCTCGGGTGGCCCCACTAGTCACCTGAATTTATTGCGTCGAGACAAGTTGTGAAAACTATTTCTTCCGCACCAACTACTCGTCTATGAGTCCTAAAATGTATTTCGGAACGATCCCAGCGTGAAACATCGACGCACATTTTTGTTTATGTTCGGGGGCCCAATACAGGCCCGCATTATTGCTTCGGGACAAGTTGTGAAAACTGTGTTTTCCGCACCTACTAGTGTCTAGGAGTCCAAAAATGTGTTCTGGTACGAGCCATGTGCGAAACACCGACGCACAATTTTGTTCATGTTCGGGTGGCCCCACTAGTCACCCAAATTTATTGCGTCGAGACAAGTTGTGAAAACTGTGTTTTCCGTACCTACTAGTGTCTAGAAACACCGACGCATATTTATTCATGTTCGGGTGGCCCCACCGGTGACCCGCATTTATTGTACCGGGACAAGTTATGTAAACAGTGTTTTTCACACCCGGTAGTGTCTACGAGTCCAAAAATGTGTTCCGGAACGATCCGTGTGCGAAACATCGATGCACAATTTTAACCATGTTCGGATGGCCCCACTAGTCACCCGAATTTATTGCGTCGGGACAAGTTGTGAAACCTGTGTTTTCCGCACCTACTAGTGTCTATGAGTCCTACAATGTATTCCGGAACGATCCCAACGTGAAACACCGACGCACATTTTTTTTATGTTCGAGTGGGCCCACTACGGAGTTGCATTTATTGCTTCAAGACAGGTTGTGAAAACTGTGTTTTCCGCACCTACTAGTGTCTATGAGTCCTAAAATGTATTCCGGAACGATCCTAGTGTGAAACAACGACGCATATTTTTGTTTATGTTCGGTGGGCCCGAGTACATACCCGTATTTACTGCGTCGGGACAAGCTGTGAAAAGTGTGTTTTCCGCACCCGGTAGTGTCTAGGAGACCAAAAATGTGTTCCGGAACTATACGTGTGCGAAACACCGACGCACAATTTTGTTCATGTTCGGGTGGCGCCTTTAGTCACCCGAATTTATTGCGTCGGGGCAAGTTGTGAAAACTGTTTTTTTCGCACCTACTAGTGTCTATGAGTCCTAAAACGTATTCCGGAACGATCCCGGCGTGAATCGTCGACGCACATTTTTGTTTATGTTCGGGTGGGCCCACTAGTGTCCCGAATTTATTGCGCCAGGACAAGTTCGAAAACTGTGTTTTCCGCACCTACTAACGTATATGAGTCCTAAAATGTATTCCGGAACGATCCGGTGTGAAACACCGATACACATTTTTGTTTATGTTCGGCTGGGCCCACTACGGATGATGAGGACATCACTCATACAGATACAACCGACACTCCCTCATTTGATATTCATGGTCCAATCATAAGAGCTCAAGCGCGAATTTGGAATTTATCGGTGAGCTCGTTATTAATGCCTTCCTTATACAGTTTTGAGAAAAAAATACTACCTAATGATTTAATTATTGTTAGGAACCATGGAGATGATGAGGATACGGCTAGAGAGGTGCTCAAAGGCGTGTAGGGCCGGCCATGTATTGCAAATCAAGTGGGAGGCCCAATCAAAGTCGATTTCGGATCCGATTCGGACTCCAGGACCAGTGCGCACTAAAACGGACGCCCAGATCGCATACGGGCTCGGTTTTGGACGTTCTATATATGGTTGGAAAGATAAGAAGATCGCCTTTCCAATGGCGCCGGTTTGAGGTCCAAATTCGTTTGGAGTCGACAGGAATCGTCGAAACAATTTGACGGACAGAATCTCTCTCGGTGCTGAGTCACCGTTATATCGCTATTGGGCTTTGTATCAAGTTGGGCCGCGCGTCCTTGGGTTGGAGGACGACCCCCACCATGTCTTGGTCGTCCTCTCCCCTTCTCTTATACCCCCATAGCCGCCACAAACAGATTGAGTTTTGTTTTGTTAGTTTAGCCATTGCTACTACCTTGTAGACGCATGCGTCGGCTAGACCATCCATTCTACTTCATTCAGAACCCCACCTTTGTGAGTTGAGTTACTTGTTTATCTTGTTCTTGCTTGTTCTTCGATTGCTTGCAGGAATTACCCTCGTGGTTTTGTTGATCGTGCCCCACAAGATCATGATTAACCGCTGGAGTTGGTGTATCGGTTGCTATGGCGCATCCTTGTTGGCTGTAGTCGGGCCGTGAACGTCTCTCCAATTCAAATCGAAGTTATCCCCTCTCATCGAAAGATCGGGCAGCACCCATGTATTTATCGGTGGACCCGCATTTATTACTTCGAGACAAGTTATGAAAACTGTATTTTTCGCACCCGTAGTGTCTAGGAGTCCAAAAATGTGTTCTGAAACGATCCGTGTACGAAACATTTACGCACAATTTTGTTCATATTCAGGTGGCCCCCTAGTCACCCGAATTTATTGCAACGGGACAAGTTGTGAAAACTGTGTTTTCCGCACCTACTAGTGTCTATGAGTCTTAAAATGTATTCGGAACGATCCGAGAGTGAAACGCCGTCGCACATTTTTGTTTATGTTCGGGTGGCCCCACTAGTCACCCGAATTTATTGCGTCGAGACAAGTTGTGAAAACTGTGTTTTCCGCACCTACTAGTGTCTATGAGTCCTAAAATATATTCCGAACGACCCTTGATGGAAACACCGATGCACATTTGTTCTTGTTCGTGTGGCCCCACAAGTGACCCGAATTTATTGCGCCGGGACAAATGTATTCCGGAACGATCCCAGCGTGAAACACCGACGGACATTTTTGTTTATGTTCGGGTGGGCCCACTACGGACCCGTATTTATTGCTTCGGAACAAGTTGTGAAAACTGTGTTTTCCGCACCTACTAGTGTCTATGAGTCCTAAAATGTATTCGGAACGATCCCGAGTGTGAAACACCGACATACATTATTGTTTATGTTCGGGTGGGCCCACTACGAACCCGCATTTATTACTTCGAGACAGGTTGTGAAAACTGTGTTTTCTGCACCCAGTAGTGTCTAGGAGTCCAAAAATGTGTTCCGGAACGATCCGTGTGCGAAACACCGACGCACAATTTTGTTCATGTTCGGGTGGCCCCCTAGACACTCGAATTTATTGCATCGGGATAAGTTCGAAAACTGTGTTTTTCGCACCTACCGGTGTCTATGAGTCCTAAAATGTATTTCGGAACGATCCCGGCGTGAAACGCCGTCGCACATTTTTGTTTATGTTCGGGTGGGTCCACTAGAGGCCCGCATTTATTGCTTCGGTACAAGTTGTGAAAACTGTGTTTTCCGCACCTACTAGTGTCTATGAGTCCAAAAATGTGTTCCGAACGACCCTTGATGGAAACACCGACGCACACTTATTCATGTTCGGGTGGCCCCACTGGTGACCCGCATTTATTGTACTCGGAACAAGTTATGTAAACCGTGTTTTTCACACCCGGTAGTGTCTAGGAGTCAAAAAATTTGTTCCGGAACGATCCGTGTGCGAAACATCGATGCACAATTTTAATCATGTTCGGATGGCCCCACTAGTCACCCGAATTTATTGCGTCGAGACAAGTTGTGAAAACTGTGTTTTCGCACATACTAGTGTCTATGAGTCCTAAAATGTATTCCGGAACGACCCTTGATGGAAACACCGATGCACATTTGTTCTTGTTCGTGTGGCCCCACAAGTGACCCGAATTTATTGCGCCGGGACAAATGTATTCCGAACGATCCCAGCGTGAAACACCGGCGCACATTTTTGTTTATGTTCGGGTGGGCCCACTAAGGACCCGCATTTATTGCTTCGGGACAAGTTGTGAAAACTGTGTTTTCCGTACCTACTAGTGTCGATGAGTCCTAAAATGTATTCCGGAACGATCCCGGTGTGAAACACCAACACACATTTTTGTTCATGTTCGGGTGGCCCCACTAGTTACTCGAATTTATTGCGTCGGGACAGGTTGTGAAAACTATGTTTTCCGCACCCGTAGTGTCTACGTGTCACAAAATGTGTTCCGGAACGATCCATGGACGAAACACCGACGCACATTTTTTCATGTTCAGGTGGCCCCACTAGTGACCCGCATTTATTGCACCGGACAAGTTGTGAAGACTATGTTTTCTGCACCCGGTAGTATCTAGGAGTCCAAAAATATGTTCGAAACGACCCGTGTGAGAAACACCGACGCACAATTTTGTTCATGTTCGGGTGGCCCCACTATTCACCCGAATTTATTGCGTCGGGACAAGTTGTGTAAACGGTGTTTTCCACACCAACTAGTGTCTATGAGTCCTAAAATGTATTCCGAAACAATCCCAGCGTGAAACACCGACACACATTTTTGTTTATGTTCGGGTGGGCCCACTACGGACCTGCATTTATTGCTTCCGGACAAGTTGTGAAGACTGTGTTTTCCGCACCTACTAGTCTCCGAGTCCTAAAATGTATTCCGGAACGATCCCGGTGTCAAACACCGACGCACGCTTTGTTTATGTTTTGGTGGGCCCACTACGGATCCGCATTTATTGCGTCGGGACAAGTTGTGAGAAGTGGCTTTTCCACACCAGGTAGTGTCTAGGAGTCCAAAAATGTGTTCCGGAATGATCCGTGTGCGAAACACCGGCGCACAATTTTGTTCATGTTCGGGTGGCCAAACTAGTGACCCAAATTTATTGCGTCGGGACAAGTTTTGCAAACTGTGTTTTCCGCACCCGCTAGTGTCTAGGAGTCCAAAAATGTGTTTCGGAATGATCCACGTGCGAAACAGCGACGCAGAATGTTGTTCATGTTCGGGTGGGCCCACTAGTGACCCACATTTATTGCGTCGGGACAAGTTGTGAAAACTATGTTTTCTGCACCTAGTAGTGTCTCGTGAGTCCTAAAATGGATTTTGCAACGATCCCGAGTATCAAATACCGACACACAATTTTGTTTATGTTCGGGTGGGCCCACTATGGACCCGCATTTATTGCGTCGGGACATGTTGTGAAAACTATGTTTTCTGCAGTCGATAGTGTCTAGGAGTCCAAAAATATGTTCCGGAATGATCCGTGTGCGAAACACAAGCGCACAATTTTGTTCATGTTCGGGTGGCCCCACTAGTGACCCGCATTTATTGCGTCGGGACAAGTTGTGAAAGCTATGTTTTCCGCGCCAAGTAGCGTCTATGAGTATTAAAATGTAATTCGCGTCAAACACCGACACACAATTTTGTTTATGTTCGAGTGGGCCCACTAGAGACCCGGTTTTATTGTGCCGGGACAAGTTGCTAAAACTATGTTTTCCGCACCCGAGTAGTGTCTAGGAGTCCAAAAATATGTTCCGGAACGATCCGTGTATGAAATACCGATGCACAATTTTGTTCATGTTCGGGCAGCCCCACTAGTGACCCGCATTTATTATGTCGGGACAAGTTGTCAAAACTGTGTTTTCCGCACCTAGTAGCATCTATGAGTCCTAAAATGTATTTCGCAACGATCCCAGCATGAAACACTAACACACAATTTTGTTCATGTTCGTGTGGGCCCACTAGTGACCCATATTTATTGCATCGGGACAAGTTGTGAAAACTATGTTTTCCGCACCGAGTAGTGTCTATGAGTCCTAAAATGTATTTCGCAACGATCCCAGTATGAAATACCGACGCACAATTTTGTTTATGTTCGGGTGGGCCCACTAGGGACCCGCATTTATTGCACCGGGACTAGTTGCCAAAATTGTGTTTTCCGCACCCGGTAGTGTTTAGGAGTCCAAAAAGTGTTCCGGAACGATCCGTGTGCGAAACACCGACGCACAATATTGTTTATGTTCGAGTGGGCCCACTAGTGACCCACATTTATTGCACCGGGATAAGTTGTGAAAATTGTGTTTTCTGCACATAGTAGAGTCTAGGAGTCCAAAAATGTGTTGTGGAATGATCCGTATGCGAAACACCGACGCACAATTTTGTTCAACGTTCGAGCGGCCCCACTAGTGACCCGCATTTATTGTGTCGGGACAAGTTGTGAAAACTGTGTTTTCTGCACCCGGTACTACCTAGGAGTCCAAAAATGTGTTCAGGAAAGATCCGTGTGCGAAACACCGATGCACAATTTTGTTCATGTTCGGGTGGCCCCACTAGTGACGCGCGTTTATCTCGCCGGGACATGTTATGACAACTGTGTTTTCCGCACCTCGTAGTGTCTAGGAGGCTAAAAATGTGTTCCGGAACGATCCGTGTGCGAAACACCGACGCACAATTTTGTTTATGTTCGAGTGGGCCCACTAGTGACCCACATTTATTGCACCGTGATAAGTTGTGAAAATTGTGTTTTCCGCACATAGTAGAGTCTAGGAGTCCAAAAATGTGTTGTGGAAAGATCCGTGTGCGAAACACCGACGCACAATTTTGTTCAACGTTCGAGCGGCCCCACTAGTGACCCGCATTTATTGTGTCGGGACAAGTTGTGAAAACTGTGTTTTCTGCAACCGGTAGTGTCTACGAGTCCAAAAATGTGTTCCGGAACGATCCGTGTGCTAAACACCGACGCAAAATTTTGTTCATGTTCGGGTGGCCCCACTAGTCACCTGAATTTATTGCATTGGGACAAGTTGTGAAAACTATGTTATCCGCACCTACTACTCGTCTATGAGTCCTAAAATGTATTCCGGAACGATCCCAGCGTGAAACGCCGACATACATTTTTGTTTATGTTCGAGTGGGCCCACTACAAACCCGCATTTATTGCTTCCGGACAAGTTGTGAAAACTGTGTTTTCCACACCTACTTGTCTCCGAGTCCTAAAATGTATTCCGGAAGGATCCCAGTGTCAAACACGGACGCACATTTTTGTTTATGTTTTGGTGGGCCCACTACGGATCCGCATTTATTGCGTCGGGACAAGTTGTGAGAAGTGGCTTTTCCACACCAAGTAGTCTCTAGGAGTCCAAAAATGTGTTCCGGAATGATCCGTGTGCGAAACACCGGCGCACAATTTTGTTCATGTTCGGGTGGCCAAACCGGTGACCCGAATTTATTGCGTCGGGACAAGTTTTGCAAACTGTGTTTTCCGCACCCGCTAGTGTCTAGGAGTCCAAAAATGTGTTTCGGAATGATCCGCGTGCGAGACAACGACGCAGAATTTTGTTCATGTTCGGGTGGGCCCACTAGTGACCCACATTTATTGCGTCGGGACAAGTTGTGAAAACTGTGTTTTCCGCACCTAGTAGCGTCCGTGAGTCCTAAAATGGATTTTGCAACGATCCCAGTATCAAATACCGACACACAATTTTGTTTATGTTCGGGTGGGCTCACTATGGACCCGCATTTATTGCGTCGGGACATGTTGTGAAAACTATGTTTTCCGCAATCGATAGTGTCTAGGAGTCCAAAAATATGTTCCGAACGATCCGTGTGCGAAACACGAGCGCACAATTTTGTTCATGTTCGGGTGGTCCCACTAGTGACCCGCATTTATTGCGTCGGGACAAGTTGTGAAAGTTGTGTTTTCCGCGCCAAGTAGCGTCTATGAGTATTAAAATGTAATTCGCGTCAAACACCGACACACAATTTTGTTTATGTTCGAGTGGGCCCACTAGAGACCCGCTTTTATTGTGCTGGGACAAGTTGCTAAAACTATGTTTTCCGCACCCGTAGTGTCTAGGAGTCCAAAAATATGTTCCGGAACGATCCGTGTATGAAACACCGATGCACAATTTTGTTCATGTTCGGGCAGCCCTACTAGTGACCCGCATTTATTATGTCGGGACAAGTTGTCAAAACCGTGTTTTGCGCACCTAGTAGCATCTCGTGAGTCCTAAAATGTATTTCGCAACGATCCCGAGCATGAAACACTAACACAAAATTTTGTTCATGTTCGTGTGGGCCCACTAGTGACCCATATTTATTGCATCGGGACAAGTTGTGAAAACTATGTTTTCCGCAGCTAGTAGTGTCTATGAGTCCTAAAATGTATTTCGCAATGATCCCAGTATGAAATACCGACACACAATTTTGTTTATGTTCGGGTGGGCCCACTAGGGACCCGCATTTATTGCACCGGGACTAGTTGCCAAAATTGTGTTTTCCGCACCCAGTAGTGTCTAGGAGTCCAAAAAAGTGTTCCGGAACGATCCGTGTGCGAAACACGGACGCACAATTTTGTTTATGTTCGAGTGGGCCCACTAGTGACCCACATTTATTGCAGCGGGATAAGTTGTGAAAATTGTGTTTTCCGCACATAGTAGAGTCTAGGAGTCCAAAAATGTGTTGTGGAATGATCCGTGTGCGAAACACCGACGCACAATTTTGTTTAACGTTCGAGCGGCCCCACTAGTGACCCGCATTTATTGTGTCAGGACAAGTTGTGAAAACTGTGTTTTCTGCACCCGTCATTGTCTAGGAGTCCAAAAATGTGTTCAGGAACGATCCGTGTGCGAAACACCGATGCACAATTTTGTTCATGTTCGGGTGGCCCCACTAGTGACCCGCGTTTATCTCGCCGGGACATGTTATGACAACATGTGCTCGAGTCACCGTTATATCGCTATTGGGCTTTGTATCAAGTTGGGCCGCGCGTCCTAGGGTTGGAGGACGACCCCCACCATGTCTTGGTCGTCCTCTCCCCTTCTCTTATACCCCCATAGCCGCCACAAACAGATTGGGTTTTGTTTTGTTAGTTTAGCCATTGCTACTACCTTGTAGACGCATGCGTCGGCTAGACCATCCGTTCTACTTCATTCGAACCCCACCTTTGTGAGTTGAGTTAGTTGTTTATCTTGTTCTTGCTTGTTCTTCGATTGCTTGCAGGAATTACCCTCGTGGTTTTGTTGATCGTGCTCCACAAGATCGTGATTAACCGCTGGAGTTGGTGTATCGGTTGCTAAGGCGCATCCTTGTTGGCTGTAGTCGGGCCGTGAACGTCTCTCCGGTTCAAATCGAAGTTATCCCCTCTCATCGAAAGATCGGGCAGCACCCGTGTATTTATCGGTGGACCCGCATTTATTACTTCGAGACAAGTTGTGAAAACTGTATTTTTCGCACCCGGTAGTGTCTAGGAGTCCAAAAATGTGTTCGAAACGATCCGTGTACGAAACATTTACGCACAATTTTGTTCATATTCAGGTGGCTCCCCAAGTCACCCGAATTTATTGCATCGGGACAAGTTGTGAAAACTGTGTTTTCCGCACCTACTAGTGTCTATGAGTCTTAAAATGTATTCCGGAACGATCCGAGAGTGAAACGCCGTCGCACATTTTTGTTTATGTTCGGGTGGTCCCACTAGTCACCCGAATTTATTGCGTCGAGAGAAGTTGTGAAAATTGTGTTTTTCACACCTGGTAGTGTCTAGGAGTCCAAAAATGTGTTCCGAGTACGAGCCATGAGCGAAACACCGACGCACAATTTTGTTCATGTTCGGGTGGCCCCCTAGTCACCCAAATTTATTGCGTCGAGACAAGTTGTGAAAACTTTGTTTTCCGCACCTACTAGTGTCTATGAGTTTAAAAATGTGTTCCGAACGACCCTTGATGGAAACACCGACGCATATTTATTCATGTTCGGGTGGCACCACTGGTGACCCGCATTTATTGTACCGGGACAAGTTATGTAAACTGTGTTTTTCACACCCGGTAGTGTCTAGGAGTCCAGAAATGTGTTCCGGAACGATCCGTGTGCGAAACATCGATGCATAATTTTAATCATGTTCGGATGGCCCCACTAGTCACCCGAATTTATTGCGTCGGGACAAGTTGTGAAACCTGTGTTTTCCGCACCTACTAGTGTCTATGAGTCCTACAATGTATTCTGGAACGATCCCAACGTGAAACACCGACGCACATTTTTATTTATGTTCGAGTGGGCCCACTACGGAGTTGCATTTATTGCTTCGGGACAAGTTGTAAAAACTGTGTTTTCCGCACCTACTAGTGTCTATGAGTCCTAAAATGTATTCCGGAACGATCCCAGTGTGAAACACCGATGCATATTTTTGTTTATGTTCTGGTGGGCCCTGTATGGACCCGTATTTACTACGTCGGGACAAGTTGTGAAAAGTGTGTTTTCCGCACCCGGTAGTGTCTAGGAGACCAAAAATGTGTTCGGAACGATACGTGTGCGAAACACCGACGCACAATTTTGTTCATGTTCGGGTGGCCCCACTAGTGACCCACATTTATTGCGTCGGGACAAGTTGTGAAAACTGTTTTTTTCGCACCTACTAGTGTCTATGAGTCCTAAAATGTATTCCGGAACGATCCCAGCGTGAATCGTCGACGCACATTTTTATTTATGTTCGGGTGGGCCCACTAGTGTCCCGAATTTATTGTGCCAGGACAACTTCTGAAAACAGTGTTTTCCGCACCTACTAACGTATCCGAGTCCTAAACCGTAGTCCGGAACGATCCGAGTGTGAAACACCGACACACATTTTTGTTTATGTTCGGCTGGGCCCACTACGGATGATGAGGACATCACTCGTACAGATACAACCAACACTCCCTCATTTGATATTCATGGTCCAATCATGAGAGCTCAAGCGCGAATTTGGAATTTATCGGTGAGCTCGTTATAAATGCCTTCCTTATACAGTTTTGAGAAAAAATACTACCTAATGATTTAATTATTGTTAGGAACGATGGAGATGATGAGGATATGGCTAGAGAGGTGCTCAAAGGCGTGTAGGGCCGGCCATGTATTGCAAATCAAGTGGGAGGCCCAATCAAAGTCGATTTCGGATCCGATTCGGACTCCAGGACCCGTGCGCACTAAAACGGACGCCCAGATCGCATACGGGCTCGGTTTTGGACGTTCTATATATGGTTGGAAAGATAAGAAGATCGCCTTTCCAATGGCACCGGTTTGAGGTCCAAATTCGTTCGGAGCCGACAGGAATCGTCGAAAGAATTTGACGGACAGAATCTCTCTCGGTGCTAACTCACCGTTATATCGCTATTGGGCTTTGTATAAGTTGGGCCGCGCGTCCTAGGGTTGGAGGACGACCCCCACCATGTCTTGGTCGTCCTCTCCCCTTCTCTTATACCCCCATAACCGCCACAAACAGATTGGGTTTTGTTTTGTTAGTTTAGCCATTGCTACTACCTTGTAGACGTATGCGTCGGCTAGACCATCCGTTCTACTTCAATCAGAACCCCACCTTTGTGAGTTGAGTTAGTTGTTTATCTTGTTCTTGCTTGTTCTTCGATTGCTTGCAGGAATTACCCTCGTGGTTTTGTTGATCGTGCTCCACAAGATCGTGATTAACCGCTGGAGTTGGTGTATCGGTTGCTAAGGCGCATCCTTGTTGGCTGTAGTCGGGCCGTGAACGTCTCTCCAATTCAACTCGAAGTTATCCCCTCTCATCGAAAGATCGGGCAGCACCCGTGTATTTATCAGTAGACCCGCATTTATTACTTCGAGACAAGTTGTGAAAACTATATTTTTCGCACCCGGTAGTGTCTAGGAGTCCAAAAATGTGTTCGAAACGATCCACAATTTAAACCACCCATAAATCTAGCCATAGAAGCTTTAACAGTCTCCTCTAACTTACAGCGAATCATGCCCATTTGTAACTCCTGATAATATTCCTCTACACTTTTACTACCCTGTCTTAATTGTTGTAATTTGTTTAACAAATCATGTTCATAGTATGAAGGTACAAATCTAACCCGCATGACCCGTTTCAAAGCATCCCAAGTGTCGGGCTTGTTATCAAGATTTTTCTTGCCATATTCAATCCACCAAACTGAAGCAAAATCAGTGAATTCACTAGTAGCAGCTCTAACTCTATTATTTTCAGGGAATTCATGACATGCAAATTTTTGATCAACAGCAATTTCCCAAGTAATATAAGCATCAGGATCATATTTACCATCAAAAGGAGGTATCTTAAACTTAATCTTTGCAAAAGCATCATCATTGTTGCGTACCTCACGTCGACGGTGACCACCTATACCATGGCGATTAGTACGTAGCCGACGCTGATTCACACTACCTTCAAGTTCCGTATCAGCAGAGTAGGCATCAGAATTGTGCTCGGCATCCTCTACCTTCTCTTCATTGGTTGCTGGACGCCGCCCAGATTCCCGAGCCATCAAGTCATCAAAACGCCGCAACAAAGCAGCCAGGCTCGTGTCAACACGTTTAATAGATGCATCCATTGTCCCAAGCTTGTTGTTTGCAGCAACTTGTGAAACTTCCTCGCCCCAAGCCGTTCATTCGTGACCCGTAAATCAGCCATAAGTCCGTCCGTCTCTAGCTTCAGCCCTCGCACCGCAGCTTTGAACTCTTCGAGCGCGGGAATCGTGCTCACTAGCCTCATCGTCCGAACCTGCCATGACAAAAAAAAATGCACGAACAAAAGAAAACACAAGTGAAGAGAGGAAAAAAATTCCCTAGTGCTACAGCAATGCCCTCACTCACAACTTGTTACACGAGCTCTTACCAGTTCTTACCGTGCTATACAGGAAGGTCGACAACCAACAGGTCGAGCGCCTGGAAAGAAGTGTATCGGTGCTGTAGCAACAACAACCGTCAAGCCGTAGCCGGATATGTGGAGCTATAGGTGGGCTGAATGCAATGCAGAAGGAAATACAAGCACCACGTTAGTCACAAGCAAGTTGAATAATGGTTCAACGGTGGCACCGTGCTGGTCCTAGCCTAAATCGTGCTAGAGACGCGAGCCTAGACACAAAGGGAGGACACCAAGTACCAGCCGCAAACAAGAAACAAACACAAGGATGAAACTCTTTCTTTCTATATTTTTTTTTTGCTCTTTTTACTTCTCTTTTTCTTGAGGCAGCCTCACAAATTGATTATATGACAAGGGAAAAGATAATGACCAACTCTGCACGCACACTTTTTATGGAGAGAGTAGGGGTAAAACCGTAATTAAAAGAATGGCGAACTCAATTATGTATGATGAGTGTATGCGCAGGATGTTGGCGAACTCAATTATGTATGATGATCGAACTTGTGTTCTACTCGGAGTAGGGTATGGTGGCACAGAACTCGGATAGCAGCAACGGAACTGAAACCGAGTATGAAACGACCAGAATGTGTTGCGAACTCGAAACTCTAAACGACTAGAACTATGACCAGCAACTTGACAAAACCGAAGCAACCCAAAACTCAACAAGCCCTAACTAAGCAGTACTAGTAAAAAGGCTCAAAGAGTCTACGGGATTCAGGTAATAATTCTACTATATTTTTGGCTTTTTGTGGACTATGGGAAAGAAAAAAAATTGACGAAAACAGGGAGTCTCTCACCGATAAACCTTGCTCGATTACCAACCGATAGAAACCCGCGAGGGTTTTGGTGCCGATCTTTCGATGAGAGATGAAGATAACTCGATTTGGTGGATGGAAACGACGTTCACGGCCCGACTACAACCGTCCGAAAACGCTGCGCCTTAGCAACCGATACACCGCCTCCAATGGTTGCCGCAATCTTGTGGAAGTACGACCACCGGCCACGAGGGCACTCGTCCTGCAAGCAATCGAAGAACTAGCAAGAACAAGTAAACAAGAACTGAAATTTCAAGATGGAATTGAAGCTCACAAACTGAGTTCAACTATGGTGGGGTCCTGAATACAAGTATACGGGCGGTTTAGCCAACACGCGCGTGTACGATGAAGTAGCTAAGCTAACTTGCAAATAAACAAAATCCGAGTGTTCTTGGCGGCGGCCAAGGGGTATAAAAACGTGGAAGGACGACCACAGGGGTGCTGAAGTCGTCCTCCAACCCTAGGACGCGTCCTTAGTGGACTCAACTTGATACACGGTCCATTGGGCCAAAACTGGACAGTTCTGATATCTCTGTACTTAAATGACGATTGCAGTCGACTCGGAACAGATATAGACGTGATCTCGGATCCGTTGGAAGGTAGACTCCGCGATCTTTCCATGATGTACTTGAACACCCAAAACGGAGTTCGGACGAAGTTGTGGCAGCCATAAAAAATCCGTCTTTTTCTGGAGTCCGAATCCAGCCAGCGCGAGTCCATTTCCCTTAGCTCCTTGCCATCGTTCCTAAGAAGAACAGGAATGCAAACGTTTTCATGGTCCAAACAGGATTGAAAAGAGCCTAAGAACGAACTCACTTGATTGTTCAATTGTCGAGCACGAGCACGGGTAATTGGTCCAGTAATAGGGTCTTTTGTAGGTATGGACGTATCGATGGTGCCGATGTCCTCATCACCCCACTAGTTGTGAAAACTGTGTTGTCCACACCTACTAGTGTGTAGGAGTCCAAAAATGTGTTCCGGAACGAGCCGTGTGCGAAACACCGACGCACAACTTTGTTCATGTTCGGGTGGCCCCAATAGTCACCCGAATTTATTGCGTCGAGACAAGTTGTGAAAACTATGTTTTCCGCACCTACTAGAGTCTATGAGTCGAAAAATGTGTTCCGGAACGACCCTTGACGGAAACACCGATGCACATTGGTTCACGTTCGGGTGGCCGCATCGGTGAACCGCATTTATTGCACCGAGACATGTTGCGTAAACTGTGTTTTTCACACCCGGTAGTGTCTAGGAGACCAAAAATGTGTTCCGGAACGATCCGTGTGCGAAACACCGACGCACAATTTTGTTTATGTTCGAGTGGGCCCACTAGTGACCCACATTTATTGCACCGGGATAAGTTGTGAAAATTGTGTTTTCCGCACATAGTAGAGTCTAGGAGTCCAAAAATGTGTTGTGGAAGGATCCGTGTGCGAAACACCGACGCACAATTTTGTTCAACGTTCGAGCGGCCCCACTAGTGACCCGCATTTATTGTTTCGGGACAAGTTGTGAAAACTGTGTTTTCTGCACCCGGTACTATCTAGGAGTCCAAAAATGTGTTCAGGAACGATCCGTGTGCGAAACACCGACGCACAATTTTGTTCATGTTCGGGTGGCCCCATTAGGCACCCGAATTTATTGCGTCGGGACAAGTTGTGAAAACTGTGTTTTCCGCACCTACTAGTGTCTATGAGACCTAAAATGTATTCCGGAACGATCCCAGCGTGAAACGCCGACGCACATTTTTGTTCATGTTCGGATGGCCCCACTAGTGACCCGCATTTATTGCTTTCGGACAAGTTGTGAAACTGTGTTTTCCGCACCGGTAGTGCCTAGGAGTCCAAAAATGTGTTCGGAACGATCCGTGTGCGAAACACCGACACACAATTTTATTTATGTCCGGGTGGCCCCACTAGTCACCTGAAATTATTGCACCGGGACAAGTTGTGAAAACTGTGTTTTCCACACCTACTAGTGTCTTTGGGTCCTCAAATGTATTCCGAAATGATCCCAACGTCAAACACCGACTCACATTTTTGTTTATGTTCGGGTGGGCCCACTACGGACCCGCATTTATTACGTCGGGAGAAGTTGTGAAAAGTGTGTTTTTTGCACCCGGTAGTGTCTAGGAGTCCTAAAATGTATTCCGGAACAATCCCGAGTGTGCAACACCGACGCACATGTTTGTTTATGTTTGGGTGGGCCCACTACGGACCCGCATTTATTGCGTCGGGACCAGTTGTGAAAACTGTGTTTTCCTCACTCGGTAGTGTCTAGGAGTCCAAAAATGTGTTCCGGAATGATCCGTGTGCGAAACACCGACGCACAATTTTATTTATGTTCAGGTGGCCCGACTAGTCACCCGAAATTATTGCGTCGGGACAAGTTGTGAAAACTGTGTTTTCCGCACCTACTAGTGTCTATGAGTCCTAAAATGTATTCCGAACGATCCCAGCGTGAAACACCGACACACATTTTTGTTTATGTTCGAGTGGGCCCACTACGGACCCGCATTTATTGCGTCGGGACAAATTGTGCATACTTGTGTTTTCTGCACCCGGTAGTGTCTAGGAGTCCAAAAATGTGTTCCGGAATGATCCATGTGCGAAACACCGACGCACAATTTTGTTCATGCTCGGGTGGCCCCATTAGGCACCCGAATTTATTGCATCGGGACAAGTTGTGAAAACTGTGTTTTCCGCACCTACTAGTGTCTATGAGACCTAAAATGTATTCGGAACGATCCCAGCGTGAAACGCCGACGCACATTTTTGTTTATGTTCGGGTAGACCCACTACACACCCGCATTTATTGCTTCCGGACAAGTTGTGAAACTGTGTTTTCTGCACCGGGTATTGCCTAGGAGTCCAAAAATGTGTTCGGAACGATCCGTGTGTGAAACACCGACACACAATTTTATTTATGTCCGGGTGGCCCCACTAGTCACCCGAAATTATTGCACCGGGACAAGTTGTGAAAACTGTGTTTTCCACACCTACTAGTGTCTTTGGGTCCTCAAATGTATTCCGAAATGATCCCAACGTCAAACACCGACTCACATTTTTGTTTATGTTCGGGTGGGCCCACTACGGACCCGCATTTATTGCGTCGGGAGAAGTTGTGAAAAGTGTGTTTTCTGCACCCGGTAGTGTCTAGGAGTCCTAAAATGTATTCCGGAACAATCCCGAGTGTGCAACACCGACGCACATGTTTGTTTATGTTTGGGTGGGCCCACTACGGACCCACATTTATTGCGTCGGGACCAGTTGTGAAAACTGTGTTTTCCTCACTTGGTAGTGTCTAGGAGTCCAAAAATGTGTTCCGGAATGATCCGTGTGCGAAACACCGACGCACAATTTTATTTATGTTCGAGTGGCCCGACTAGTCACCCGAAATTATTGCGTCGGGACAAGTTGTGAAAACTGTGTTTTCCGCACCTACTAGTGTCTACGAGTCCTAAAATGTATTCCGAACGATCCCGAGCGTGAAACACCGACACACATTTTTGTTTATGTTCGGGTGGGCCCACTACGGACCCACATTTATTGCGTCGGGACAAATTGTGCATACTCGTGTTTTCTGCACCCGGTAGTGTCTAGGAGTCCAAAAATGTGTTCCGGAATGATCCATGTGCGAAACACCGACGCACAATTTTGTTCATGTTCGGGTGACCCCATTAGGCACCCGAATTTATTGCATCGGGACAAGTTGTGAAAGCTGTGTTTTCCGCACCTACTAGTGTCTATGAGACATAAAATGTATTCGGAACGATCCCAGCGTGAAACACCGACGCACATTTTTGTTTATGTTCGGGTGGACCCACTACACACCCGCATTTATTGCTTCCGGACAAGTTGTGAAACTGTGTTTTCCGCACCGGGTAGTGCCTAGGAGTCCAAAAATGTGTTCGGAACGATCCGTGTGCGAAACACCGACACACAATTTTATTTATGTCCGGGTGGCCCCATTAGTCACCCGAAATTATTGCACGGGACAAGTTGTGAAAACTGTGTTTTCCACACCTACTAGTGTCTTTGGGTCCTCAAATGTATTCCGAAATGATCCCAACGTCAAACACCGACTCACATTTTTGTTTATGTTCGGGTGGGACCACTAGGAACCCGCATTTATTGCGTCGGGAGAAGTTGTGAAAAGTGTGTTTTCTGCACCCGGTAGTGTCTAGGAGTCCTAAAATGTATTCGGAACAATCCCGAGTGTGCAACACCAACGCACATGTTTGTTTATGTTTGGGTGGGCCCACTACGGACCCGCATTTATTGCGTCGGGGCCAGTTGTGAAAAATGTGTTTTCCTCACTCGGTAGTGTCTAGGAGTCAAAAAATGTGTTCTGGAATGATCCGAGTGCGAAACACCGACGCACAATTTTATTTATGTTGAGGTGGCCCGACTAGTCACCCGAAATTATTGCGTCGGGACAAGTTGTGGAAACTGTGTTTTCCGCACCTACTAGTGTCTATGAGTCCTAAAATGTATTCCGGAACGATCCCGGCGTGAAACACCGACACACATTTTTGTTTATGTTCGAGTGGGCCCACTACGGACCCGCATTTATTGCGTCGGGACAAATTGTGCATACTTGTGTTTTCCGCACCCGGTAGTATCTAGGAGTCCAAAAATGTGTTCCGGAATGATCCATGTGCGAAACACCGACGCACAATTTTGTTCATGTTCGGGTGGCCCCATTAGGCACCCGAATTTATTGCATCGGGACAAGTTGTGAAAACTGTGTTTTCCGCACCTACTAGTGTCTATGAGTCCTAAAATGTATTCGGAACGATCCCAGCGTGAAACGCCGACGCACATTTTTATTTATGTTCGGGTGGACCCACTACGGACCCGCATTTATTGCTTTCGGACAAGTTGTGAAACTGTGTTTTCCGCACCGGGTAGTGCCTAGGAGTCCAAAAATGTGTTCGGAACGATCCGTGTGCGAAACACCGACACACAATTTTATTTATGTCCGGGTGGCCCCACTAGTCACCCGAAATTATTGCACCGGGACAAGTTGTGAAAACTGTGTTTTCCACACCTACTAGTGTCTTTGGGTCCTCAAATGTATTCCGAAATGATCCCAACGTCAAACACCGACTCACATTTTTGTTTATGTTCGGGTGGGCCCACTACGGACCCGCATTTATTGCGTCGGGAGAGGTTGTGAAAAGTGTGTTTTCTGCACCCGGTAGTGTCTAGGAGTCCTAAAATGTATTCCGGAAGAATCCCGAGTGTGCAACACCGACGCACATGTTTGTTTATGTTTGGGTGGGCCCACTACGGACCCGCATTTATTGCGTCGGGGCCAGTTGTGAAAACTGTGTTTTCCTCACTCGGTAGTGTCTAGGAGTCAAAAAAATGTGTTCCGGAATGATCCGTGTGCGAAACACCGACGCACAATTTTATTTATGTTCGGGTGGCCCGACTAGTCACCCGAAATTATTGCGTCGGGACAAGTTGTGAAAACTGTGTTTTCCGCACCTACTAGTGTCTATGAGTCCTAAAATGTATTCCGAACGATCCCAGCGTGAAACACCGACACACATTTTTGTTTATGTTCGAGTGGGCCCACTATAGACCCGCATTTATTGCGTCGGGACAAATTGTGCATACTCGTGTTTTCCGCACCCGGTAGTGTCTAGGAGTCCAAAAATGTGTTCCGGAATGATCCATGTGCGAAACACCGACGCACAATTTTGTTTATGTCCGGGTGGCCCCACTAGTCACCCGAAATTATTGCACCGGGACAAGTTGTGAAAACTGTGTTTTCCACACCTACTAGTGTCTTTGGGTCCTCAAATGTATTCCGAAATGATCCCAACGTCAAACACCGACTCACATTTTTGTTTATGTTCGGGTGGGCCCACTACGGACCCGCATTTATTGCGTCGGGAGAAGTTGTGAAATTGTGTTTTCTGCACCCGGTAGTGTCTAGGAGTCCTAAAATGTATTCGGAACAATCCCGAGTGTGCAACACCGACGCACATGTTTGTTTATGTTTGGGTGGGCCCACTACGGACCCGCATTTATTGCGTCGGGACCAGTTGTGAAAACTGTGTTTTCCTCACTCGGTAGTGTCTAGGAGTCCAAAAATGTGTTCCAGAATGATCCGTGTGCGAAATACCGACGCACAATTTTATTTATGTTCAGGTGGCCCGACTAGTCACCCGAAATTATTGCGTCGGGACAAGTTGTGAAAACCGTGTTTTCCGCACCTACTAGTGTCTATGAGTCCTAAAATGTATTCCGGAACGATCCCAGCGTGAAACACCGACACACATTTTTGTTTATGTTCGAGTGGGCCCACTACGGACCCGCATTTGTTGCGTCGGGACAAATTGTGCATACTATGTTTTCTGCACCCGGTAGTGTCTAGGAGTCGAAAAATGTGACATCCCCTCCGGGACACCCGGGAATCGGAACAGAGGGACACTCGACGAAGCGAGTTACAACGAGTGTATCATCTCATACAAGCCAGAATATATACATCATGGTATAATACAACTAGGTTTTCGAAATACAATCATTCGTGCAGCGGAAAACATAATTATTATTGAAGTTTAACAACCTATGAGTATTGCAGCGGAAACTTATACTTTGAACAACAACACACTATTAGACGATCAACGTGATGCACCGAGCCCTTCGTACATCACGGTCCTCCCTCTTCACGACGTCGGGATCCATTCCCACCGGAGGGAACCACCCTCGGGCACTCTGCTCCACTTCGGGGAACTACCGTCCAAGTCGTGGGAGTACGACTCGGATCCTGAAAAACATAACGAACAAACCTTGAGTATTCTAATACTCAGCAAGACCGACCCGTCAACATGGCCCACTAAGGCCGACGCCTAGTATGCAAAGGCTTTCTGGCTGTGGGGTTTACTCCTTTGCGAAAACAGCACTAAAGGTTGAGTCCTTACTTTCGATATTTTAGCTCACGTTAAGTTCATTAGTCTCTAGGTTTGCGAGACTATCACTATTGCAATCAAGTTTGCAGGAAAAGATAAATTCCAAACAACAATCCTTTCCTTCCTCTTCCTTCATCTTCTAGTTGATTAACTACGATGTGACACGGTGAACAAGCGGTACTCATTACTGCGAGGGACAGCGATTCGAATCGATTTCACCAGCTGGGAAAACCCGTTTACACGGCGTATACGCACCCCAATGGTCGCATACGACAACCTTTCACGCTAATTCCTGGCGGTGGCCGGGTTAGTCTCCCATCCACCCGAGAACACGGGGACCCCACGCGATACCCGTCCTCGACGTTATCCGTGAGCGACCACCCATTCCTCTCCCGTTGAGACATGAGGCCTCACCTCATTCTCCAGCCAATTAGGGGATGGGCTACGTCCAACCGCTGTGGCAATTAGGTTACATCGGCTTCCCGGCCCCATAAACACCGGTATGTAAATCGGTACGTTCAAATACTTGCTCGGCGGGGCCAACAACGGTACGGTCCTTGACCGACACGGACGGGGCTACCACCTTGCAAGACCTCGTCTTTGCCCTTTCTCCTACAGGGCCCGTCCGGTCTCCATTTCATTTTCATCTTCATCTTTAACTTCAACTTGAACGATAACAAACAACTTAAAGCCTCCATGCTTTAAGATCAGACCGTACTCAGCTCGCGAGTGTGCTCAGCACCACTCGACTTCTACCGTAGCCCCGTGAATTAAGCGTAGCAGCTATCGGGACACAACACTAACATGGATAAACAGGTAACATAGGAATTCTACTCATGCATCTAGGGTGTCAAGCAATTCCTGTAACCTAATGCACAATCACGACACAATTACTGTGATAAAAGAAAAGACTTTAAAAACATAGGTGGGATGCACCGGGCTTGCCTTGATTCGAGTCGGGGTTAGCTTCCTCAGCGTGCTTGGTCGACTTCAACGTTCCCGCTTCCTGTCTCGAACTCGGACGGGACTTCGATCACGCCATGACCTAGGTCGACCAACAATGCGTCGCGAATTACAACCATGCATGCATGAATGTACATGATATGATTATGCAAGGGTTTCCTTAAATACGTTCATCAACTAACAATTACTTATTCATTATGTTCAGTAATTAACAACTCACAATTAATCATGAATCATGTTTATTAATTAACAATTTATAATTAATCCTGTTCATCAATTTCTAATTAACAATTTATAATTAATCAGGTTCATTAGTTAATAATTAACAATTGCTCATGCTCTTTAATTAACAATTAATCATTAATCATTAATCAACGATAGGTATTAATACATAGAGTATTAAACTGGGATCACATGAAATGACGGTGTTTATGTTTAATTTTTGGAAAACAAACTTAACGAAAACTTTCGTCTACAGTATCTCTAATTTTTAAAGAAATTTATTTTTCCAAAACAATTAATAATTAACATGAAATAATAGGTTATATTAACTAAAGAAAGGTACTTAATTAAACTATGAAATTATAATTTCTCAAAATAGGTATTTGAATTCATAAATGAATAGAGAATAATTTTATGAGTCTAATGAACTTTGTTTGACATTTTTCTGATTTTTGTGGAATTTTCTATGAATTTTCGAAGTTTGAATAAAATCTGAAAGCAATTCAATTAAAAACCAAACAATGGGGCTTACTTTGGGCTACATCGGATCGGCCCATGGGCAGGCGGCCCATGACGCGCTCGCGGCCCGGACCTGCGCGCGGCCCACTCGAGCTTAACCGGCCGGTCATGGTGGTCGGCGGCCGGACCCGGCGGCGGCTCGCGGAGTTTGGCCGGACGGAGGCCAACGGCGACGGGATCTCTCCTACGGGGCCAACTCGACACGAGGAAGCGGTTGGTGGGGTCCACTTCACCGGAAGATGACCGGAAGTGCATCGACGGCGAGAGGCGGGCGGAGGAGGAGTTCGGCGGCGTCGGGTGCTCACCATGGTTGACCAAAATACAAGCGGTTTGCTCCCGGAGCTTCACGGAAGCACGAGGAAAACCGGCATGGATGTGGTGGAGCTCCGGGTGGCCGGAAGTTGGTCCGCACCGTGGAGGCGAGGCGGCGGCTTATAGAAGCTTAATCAATCGATCAAATTCCGTTGAGCTTGCGAGGGACATGCAAAGAAAAGCCGACCAAGAGGTGGAGGAGAACCTTGCGCACGACGTGGACCAAGAATCGAGCGAAGCGGTTGACTGGACGGGGAGAATTTGGTGGTGCGGCCGCGGACATCGACGATCGCCGGTTGGGGAAAAGTCGCTTCGATCTCCGGGTTCCTAGTGGGAGAGGATGATTGAGCGGCTTGGTGACGTTTATCATGTCCTTGCGGAACTCGTTGGTGGTGGTAGTTGGGTTGGGGAGGGGCGGAGCTTCCCCGGCGGCGAGGCGCGAGCAGGACGGACGGCCGGCGGTGCTCGGGTGCGAAGGAGAGAAGGAAGGACTTTGGTCCCCGGCTTTTATCCCGGTGTTGAGGCGGTAGGGAAGGTCCTGCGTGGCGGCCGTGGAGCGAGGCGCGCGGCCGGGCCGCTGCGCAGCGCGGCTCGAGGGAGAGGCGGTGGTGAGGCGGTGGGTGAGGGAGAGGGAGAAGAGACCGCTCGTGGACCCGAGTTGGAGATTTTACAAAAACACCCTCCTGTTTTTAATTAATTGAAAAGCATATTTCCAAGGCTCGAAAAATTATGCGAAAATTCAGGGATGGAAAAGAAAACATTTTAAACCTTTTTCCTTATTGGTCGAAGTTCAAATTCCAAATAAATTTCGGATTAAAATTTCAAGTCTAAAATAAAAAGATAAGCTTTCATTATTTCTTGTAGAGATTTTTACCAAAATAAAATAATTTCAGAGCAACTTCAAAAATCTTTTATTTTCATGTTTAGCCAAGAGAAAATGTTAAACTCCATAGTTTACCTGTAATTAATTTATCTTTTTAAGTTCTTAATTTAACCTAAGTTAATTTGTCATTTCATGTGTATTTCTTAACACAATATTCAACATTTTCTCAAATGCACATGATGACATGCTTATGACTGACATGAAATGCAGGTTATTTCGTCGGGGTTGTTACAGCCCTCCCCCTTACAGGAATCTCGTCCCGAGATTCACGATTCGAAGCGACTAGACGATGGTACTAAAGATCTCTCGGTACTTGAATCGGAGAAACTCCTCTCGCTCCTAAGTAGCTTTCAGCTTCCGAGCGATTACTCCATTGAATCTCGGAGAACTTTGTGGTTCGATGTCGAATCACTCGATCCTTGGTGTTGAGAACTACGATCGGGTATTCATCGTCCGGTCGTAACTCGTTCCACCTTGGTCGTCGGTATGTCCACCGATGGTTTCGGACACTTCTTCGATTGAGACCCGTGGAACACATTGTGGATTCTTGATAAGTGTGCTCGGATCTCGATCTCATAACCCTTAATTCAAACCATCTTCGTTGGCACTGTTCGGATCCACTTAACTTAAGTGATATATTTGAGATCCTTATGGCGTGTGCATAGCTGTGCCCACTTTCCACGAGAGGGTATCTTCAGCTCTTCAACGCTAGAACCATAGCTCCTGTGTTGGTTATTGTTTCTCCTGTCGCCTCGGCGGTCGAGACACATTGGTAATCCCTCGACCCTCTTGCTTTAGAGCACATCCAAGTCCAGTGCCCGAGGCATCATAGTACACCTCAAATGGCTTGGTCAAATCTGACTGAGCGAATATCGAGTGCGGTTGTGAGTAACTTCTTCGAGCGTCCGAAAGACTTCCTCACATTCAATGTTCCATTCATACTTCTCATCCTTCTTCAGAAATTTTGTCATTGGCTTGGCAATAATTGGGAATGAATCTTCCGTAATAACCAGCTAACCCCGAGAAGCTTCGGATCTCGTATGACCGATTTAGGTGGCGTCCGATTCAATACCTCCTTAACTTTACTTGGATCAACGGCCATTTCTTCTGCTGATATCACTTGACATAAGAATGGTACTTCCTTCAGCCATAACTCACTCTCACTGAATTGGGCATCTAACTGGTGATCCCTTAGACGTTGGAGCACGGTCCTTAAATGCTCGACGTTTTCCTCTTCGACTTGGAATAGATCATGATGTCGTCTATGAAACCAACGACAAACTTATCGACTTCTGGCATAAACACCTAGTTCATGAGGTACATGAAGTGTGCTGGCACGTTGATTAGACCAAAGGACATCACCAGGTACTCCTAAAGTCCATATCTTGTGGAGAATGCAGTCTTTGGTATGTCTTCCGCTCTTATCTTAATCTGGTGATATCCCGAGCGAAGATCTATCTTGGAGAAGATTTTGGCTCCTATCAGTTGATCAAACAAGATATCAATCCTTGGAAGAGGGTACTTGTTCTTGATGGTAACGGCATTCAAAGGCCTGTAATCCACACATAGCCTTAATGTTTTGTCCTTCTTCTTTACGAACAAGGTCGGGCATCCCCGAGGTGATGAACTTGGACGAATATATCCCTTGTCCAATAATTCCTTTAATTGCACCTTCAACTCTGCTAGCTCATTCGGCGGCATCCGATACGGCCTTCTTGATATTGGTGCTGTTTCAGGTCTGTAACTCGATCTTAAACTCTACCGCTCGATCCGCGGTAAACCCGGTAAGTCTTCCGGAAAAACATCGGGGTACTCACAGACTATAGGAATGTCTTCCAAACTTTTACCAATAGTCTTATAAATCATTGGAGGAATAGTTTGGGTAGAAGTCAACTGAAAGCAATCTCGTCCGTGGAGAGGAGAATTCAGGTGAACTGCAAAAGCATCAATATCCAATACTGCCTTATGATACTTCATCCATCTCATTCCAAGAATCGCATCCAATCCTTGCCCATTTAAGATTATAAAGGGGGTGGGATAATCCTTATGACCCAATTTCAATGGTAGCTCCGTAGTACTTTGATCCGCAAGTATATTACCTCCAAGCGATGATATGAGATGTGGGTAAGTCATCTTGCACGATGGAAGATTATGTTTTTGAACATATCCTTCGCTGATGAAATTGTGGGTTGCTCCCGAGTCAAATAAGATAATGGCAGCATGATGGTTAATAGAGAACAAACCAGCCATGACTTGGGATCCTTTCGAGATATCTTCGGCGGTGGTGCAGTTGACACGACCAGTCTTCATCTTACTATATTTCAATGCATTCTTCTCGTCGACCAACCGCTTTCTTTTGCGGGCGTGTTGACAATTTCTGCTCTGTTGGTGCGACACAATCTTGAGCCAATTGTCCATGACAACCATCGTTATAGCATAGATGGTCAGCGGATGGTGGAGTTTGGGATGAGGAGCATATACTTGATAGATCTGGTTGTTGGACCAATGAACGGGAAAACACCCGTTGCTGATGCTGAGGTGGCCGGTGAGAAATGAGATCTGATGGCATAGGATGGAATCTCCGATCCGTTGCAGAAGTGTGGACTAGACGATACTTGGAGGGCACCTTACTTCCTTGTTCATTGGCTGCTCTCTTCTTAGCCTTTTCTTCTTGATGAACACGAATAGCATCCTCCATAAATATAGCATCACTTACCAACTCATTGAAACTAACTCCTCGGTCCAAAACAAGCCGGGATTGTAACTTGGTAGTAAGCCCTTGTTTAAAGCATTCCTTCTTCTTGACGTCGGTGTCCACATTCGAGGAGCATATTGAGCCGGACGGTTGAACAACTTTGAATAGGAGTGTACGGTCATATCACCTTGCTTCAGCACTAGAAACTCCTTACGCTTTTGGTTCGGGATACCTTCAGAAATATGATGTTCACGAAAAGCCTTTGTGAATTCTTGCCATAGTACTTGGTGACCTTCGGGAATCATTGCCTTGTAGTTAGCCCACCATGCTCCAGACAAATCCTTCTAGTTGCTCGAGCAACAAAGATAGTTTTCTCGATACTCGTGCATGGTAGGAGCTCCAGCTTAGACTCGATAGTACGTAACCAATGATCTGCTTCCGGAGGATCTCCCTCATCCGAAAAATTAGGCGGACCCGTAGCCGGAAATCCGAATATGTAACGTGAACTGGTGGAGCATGCTGATCTTGACCACCGGCCTGTGGAGCCGTATTCTGAACAAGCTGCTGAAGAAGTTCCCGTTGCTCTTCACGAGACTCCAATATAGTGGCAATAGCTTGTGCCAGGGTAGGTGGAGTTGACGCTGTCTCTCGAACATCTTGCTCGGGAGCTTTCGGGGTAGTTTCCTCTTCCGGTTTGTGCCATTCTGCCATAAACTTGGTATTAGTACCACCGATCCAAAATTGGGATATAAGGATACCAACGATACAACACGTTGAAGTTCCAAAGCACAAGCGAGTGTATAGAGAAGAGGTGCAATATCTCTCATTCCAACCCCGGATTTACTTGTAGTACACACTTGTACGAGCATCTTTAACTTGTCCTTCTAGATCCATAGCTCTCATAGGGCTTCTTGACAACTACACATGATCGTCCTTCTCTCTCGATTGACTTTGATCATCTCGTAGATGAAGATCTTGCATTTCCCCATTCCATTACCTCTGCAGGAGAGTTCCGCTTGCCTTCTGTTTTACTCGCATAAACTTCTTTCTAATGCCCTCCATAGGGAACTACTCTACACTACGATACTAGAAAGTATAACCCCAGACTTTTTATTATAGCACTCAATATGACATGATGCATGCTCGGTAAACTAACTATACGTACTATAGCATATAAAACTATAACGAATAGTTAGCACTTTCCCAAAATCCGAACGTCGAACAGTTAGTAAAAATCTAACTATTCTACATCCTTATAGGGCTCCGTACTCTCTCGTATTCTAAACGTGCTAAACGGGTTAAGTTTTGAAAACGAGCTTGTAATGATGAACTGTTGCCTCCGAACCGCTCCGATACCAGCTGTGACATCCCCTCCGGGACACCCGAGAATCGGAACAGAGGGACACTCGACGAAGCGAGTTACAACAGTATATCATCTCATACAAGCAAGAATATATACATCATGGTATAATACAACTAGGTTTTCGAAATACAATCATTCGTGCAGTGGAAAACATAATTATTATTGAAGTTTAACAACCTACGAGTATTGCATACTGTGTTTTCTGCACCCGGTAGTGTCTAGGAGTCCAAAAATGTGTTCCGGAATGATCCATGTGCGAAACACCGACACACAATTTTGTTCATGTTCGGGTGGCCCCATTAGGCGCCCGAATTTATTGCATCGGGACAAGTTGTGAAAACTATGTTTTCCGAACCTACTAGTGTCTATGAGACCTAAAATGTATTCCGGAACGATCCCGGCGTGAAACGCCGACGCACATTTTTGTTTATGTTCGGGTGGACCCACTACACACCCGCATTTATTGCTTCCGGACAAGTTGTGAAACTGTGTTTTCCGCACCGGTAGTGCCTAGGAGTCCAAAAATGTGTTCCGGAACGATCCGTGTGCGAAACACCGACACACAATTTTATTTATGTTCGGGTGGCCCCACTAGTCACCCGAAATTATTGCACCAGGACAAGTTGTGAAAACTGTGTTTTCCACACCTACTAGTGTCTTTGGGTCCTCAAATGTATTCCGAAATGATCCCAACGTCAAACACCGACTCACATTTTTGTTTATGTTCGGGTGGGCCCACTACGGACCCGCATTTATTGCGTCGGGAGAAGTTGTGAAAAGTGTGTTTTCTGCACCCGGTAGTGTCTAGGAGTCCTAAAATGTATTCCGGAACAATCCCAGTGTGCAACACCGACGCACATGTTTGTTTATGTTTGGGTGGGCCCACTACGGACCCGCATTTATTGCCTCGGGGCTAGTTGTGAAAACTGTGTTTTCCTCACTCGGTAGTGTCTAGGAGTCCAAAAATGTGTTCCGGAATGATCCGTGTGCGAAACACCGACGCACAATTTTATTTATGTTCGGGTGGCCCGACTAGTCACCCGAAATTATTGCGTCGGGACAAGTTGTGAAAACTGTGTTTTCTGCACCTACTAGTTTCTACGAGTCCTAAAATGTATTCCGGAACGATCCCAGCGTGAAACACCGACACACATTTTTGTTTATGTTCAGGTGGGCCCACTACGGACCCGCATTTATTGCGTCGGGACAAATTGTGCATACTTGTGTTTTCCGCACCCGGTAGTGTCTAGGAGTCCAAAAATGTGTTCCGGAATGATCCATGTGCGAAACACCGACGCACAATTTTGTTCATGTTCGTGTGGCCCCATTAGGCACCCGAATTTATTGCATCGGGACAAGTTGTGAAAACTGCGTTTTCCGCACCTACTAGTGTCTATGAGTCCTAAAATGTATTCCGAACGATCCCAGCGTGAAACGCCGACGCACATTTTTGTTTATGTTCGGGTGGACCCACTACACACCCGCATTTATTGCTTCCGGACAAGTTGTGAAACTGTGTTTTCCGCACCGGGTAGTGCCTAGGAGTCCAAAAATGTGTTCGGAACGATCCGTGTGCGAAACACCGACACACAATTTTATTTATGTCCGGGTGGCCCCACTAGTCACCCGAAATTATTGCACCGGACAAGTTGTGAAAACTGTGTTTTCCACACCTACTAGTGTCTTTGGGTCCTCAAATGTATACCGAAATGATCCCAACGTCAAACACCGACTCACATTTTTGTTTATGTTCGGGTGGGCCCACTACGGACCCGCATTTATTGCGTCGGGAGAAGTTGTGAAAAGTGTGTTTTCTGCACCCGGTAGTGTCTAGGAGTCCTAAAATGTATTCCGGAACAATCCCGAGTGTGCAACACCGACGCACATGTTTGTTTATGTTTGGGTGGGCCCACTACGGACCCGCATTTATTGCGTCGGGGCCGGATGTGAAAACTGTGTTTTCCGCACCCGGTAGTGTCTAGGAGTTCAAAATGTGTCCCGGAACGATCCGTGTGCGAAACACCGACGTACAATTTTATTTATGTTCAGGTGGCCCGACTAGTCACCTAAAATTATTACGTCGGGACAAGTTGTGAAAACTGTGTTTTCCGCACCTACTAGTTTCTTTGAGTCCTAGAATGTATTCCGGAAC
This sequence comes from Chloris gayana, assembly GCA_031894775.1. Taxonomy (NCBI): domain Eukaryota; kingdom Viridiplantae; phylum Streptophyta; class Magnoliopsida; order Poales; family Poaceae; genus Chloris; species Chloris gayana. The sequence goes on from JAUNZO010000207.1 coordinate 189,824, forward strand.
GATCCCAGCTTGAAACACCGACGCACATTTTCGTTTATGTTCGGGTGGGCCCACAACGGACCCGCATTTATTGCTTCGGGACAAGTTTTGAAAACTGTGTTTTCCGCACCAACTAGTGTCTATGAGTCCTACAATGTATTCGGAACGATGCCAGTGTGAAACACCGAAACACATTTTGTTTATGTTCAGGTGGGCCCACTATCGACCCGCATTTATTGCTTCGAGACAAGTTGTGAAAACTGTGTTTCCCACACCCGGTAGTGTCTAGGAGTCCAAAAATGTGTTCGGAACGATCCGTGTGCAAAACACCGACGTAGAATTTTGTTCATGTCCGGGTGGCCCGACTAGTCACCCGAATTTATTGCGTCGGGACAAGCTGTGAAAATTGTGTTTTCCGCACCCGGTAGTGTCTAGGACTCCAAAAATGTGTTCCGGAACGATCCGTGTGCGAAACACCGACGCACAATTTTATTCATGTTCGGGTGGCCCGACTAGTCACTGCGTCGGGACAAGTTGTGAAAACTGTGTTTTCCGCACCTACTAGTGTCTATGAGTCCTAAAATGTATTCGGAACGATCCCAGCGTGAAACACCGACGGACATTTTTGTTTATGTTCAGGTGGGCCCACTACGGACCCGCACTTATTGCATCGGGACAAGTTCTACATACTCGTGTTTTCCGCACCCGGTAGTGTCTAGGAGTCCAAAATGTGTTCTGGAATGATCCGTGTGCGAAACACCGACACACAATTTTGTTCATGTTCGGGTGGCCCCATTAGGCACCCGAATTTATTGCATCGGGACAAGTTGTGAAAACTGTGTTTTCCGCACCTACTAGTGTCTATGAGTCCTAAAATGTATTCCGGAACGATACCAGCGTGAAACACCGACACACATTTTTGTTTATGTTCAGGTGGGCCCACTACGGACCCGCATTTATTGCGTCGGGACAAATTGTGCATACTGTGTTTTCCGCACCCTGTAGTGTCTAGGAGTCCAAAAATGTGTTCCGGAATGATCCATGTGCGAAACACCGACGCACAATTTTGTTCACGTTCGTGTGGCCCCATTTGGCACCCGAATTTATTGCATCGGGACAAGTTGTGAAAACTACGTTTTCCGCACCTACTAGTGTCTATGAGTCCTAAAATGTATTCCGGAACGATCCCGGCGTGATACGCCGACGCACATTTTTGTTTATGTTCGGGTGGACCCACTACACACCCGCATTTATTGCTTCCGGACAAGTTGTGAAACTGTGTTTTCCGCACCGGGTAGTGCCTAGGAGTCCAAAAATGTGTTCCGGAACGATCCGTGTGCGAAACACCGAGACACAATTTTATTTATGTCCGGGTGGCCCCACTAGTCACCCGAAATTATTGCACCGGGACAAGTTGTGAAAACTGTGTTTTCCACACCTACTAGTGTCTTTGGGTCCTCAAATGTATACCGAAATGATCCCAACGTCAAACACCGACTCACATTTTTGTTTATGTTCGGGTGGGCCCACTACGGACCCGCATTTATTGCGTCGGGAGAAGTTGTGAAAAGTGTGTTTTCTGCACCCGGTAGTGTCTAGGAGTCCTAAAATGTATTCCGGAACAATCCCGAGTGTGCAACACCGACGCACATGTTTGTTTATGTTTGGGTGGGCCCACTACGGACCCGCATTTATTGCGTCGGGGCCAGTTGTGAAAACTGTGTTTTCCTCACTCGGTAGTGTCTAGGAGTCCAAAAATGTGTTCCGGAATGATCCGTGTGCGAAACACCGACGCACAATTTTATTTATGTTCGGGTGGCCCGACTAGTCACCCGAAATTATTGCGTCGGGACAAGTTGTGAAAACTGTGTTTTCCGCACCTACTAGTTTCTACGAGTCCTAAAATGTATTCCGGAACGATCCCAGCGTGAAACACCGACACACATTTTTGTTTATGTTCAGGTGGGCCCACTACGGACCCGCATTTATTGCGTCGGGACAAATTGTGCATACTCGTGTTTTCCACACCCGGTAGTGTCTAGGAGTCCAAAAATGTGTTCCGGAATGATCCATGTGCGAAACACCGACGCACAATTTTGTTCATGTTCGTGTGGCCCCATTAGGCACCCGAATTTATTGCATCGGGACAAGTTGTGAAAACTGCGTTTTCCGCACCTACTAGTGTCTATGAGTCCTAAAATGTATTCCGGAACGATCCCAGCGTGAAACGCCGACGCACATTTTTGTTTATGTTCGGGTGGACCCACTACACACCCGCATTTATTGCTTCCGGACAAGTTGTGAAACCGTGTTTTCCGCACCGGGTAGTGCCTAGCAGTCCAAAAATGTGTTCCGGAACGATCCGTGTGCGAAACACCGACACACAATTTTATTTATGTCCGGGTGGCCCCACTAGTCACCCGAAATTATTGCACGGGACAAGTTGTGAAAACTGTGTTTTCCACACCTACTAGTGTCTTTGGGTCCTCAAATGTATACCGAAATGATCCCAACGTCAAACACCGACTCACATTTTTGTTTATGTTCGGGTGGGCCCACTACGGACCCGCATTTATTGCGTCGGGAGAAGTTGTGAAAAGTGTGTTTTCAGCACCCGGTAGTGTCTAGGAGTCCTAAAATGTATTCCGGAACAATCCCGAGTGTGCAACACCGACGCACATGTTTGTTTATGTTTGGGTGGGCCCACTACGGACCCGCATTTATTGCGTCGGGGCCGGTTGTGAAAACTGTGTTTTCCTCACTCGGTAGTGTCTAGGAGTCCAAAAATGTGTTTCGGAATGATCCGTGTGCGAAACACCGACGCACAATTTTATTTATGTTCAGGTGGCCCGACTAGTCACCCGAAATTATTACGTCGGGACAAGTTGTGAAAACTGTGTTTTCCGCACCTACTAGTTTCTACGAGTCCTAAAATGTATTCCGGAACGATCCCAGCGTGAAACACCGACACACATTTTTGTTTATGTTCGAGTGGGCCCACTACGGACCCGCATTTATTGCGTCGGGACAAATTGTGCATACCGTGTTTTCCGCACCCGGTAGTGTCTAGGAGTCCAAAAATGTGTTCCGGAATGATCCATGTGCAAAACACCGACGCACAATTTTGTTCATGTTCGTGTGGCCCCATTAGGCACCCGAATTTATTGCATCGGGACAAGTTGTGAAAACTGTGTTTTCCGCACCTACTAGTGTCTATGAGTCCTAAAATGTATTCCGAACGATCCCAGCGTGAAACGCCGACGCACATTTTTGTTTATGTTCGGGTGGACCCACTACACACCCGCATTTATTGCTTCCGAACAAGTTGTGAAACCGTGTTTTCCGCACCGGGTAGTGCCTAGGAGTCCAAAAATGTGTTCCGGAACGATCCGTGTGCGAAACACCGACACACAATTTTATTTATGTCCGGGTGGCCCCACTAGTCACCCGAAATTATTGCACCGGGACAAGTTGTGAAAACCGTGTTTTCCACACCTACTAGTGTCTTTGGGTCCTCAAATGTATTCCGAAATGATCCCAACGTCAAACACCGACTCACATTTTTGTTTATGTTCGGGTGGGCCCACTACGGACCCGCATTTATTGCGTCGGGAGAAGTTGTGAAAAGTGTGTTTTCTGCACCCGGTAGTGTCTAGGAGTCCTAAAATGTATTCCGGAACAATCCCGAGTGTGCAACACCGACGCACATGTTTGTTTATGTTTGGGTGGGTCCACTACGGACCCTCATTTATTGCGTCGGGGCCGATTGTGAAAACTGTGTTTTCCTCACTCGGTAGTGTCTAGGAGTCCAAAAATGTGTTCCGGAATGATCCGTGTGCGAAACACCGACGCACAATTTTATTTATGTTCAGGTGGCCCGACTAGTCACCCGAAATTATTGCGTCGGGACAAGTTGTGAAAACTGTGTTTTCCGCACCTACTAGTTTCTACGAGTCCTAAAATGTATTCCGGAACGATCCCAGCGTGAAACACCGACACACATTTTTGTTTATGTTCAGGTGGGCCCACTACAGACCCGCATTTATTGCGTCGGGACAAATTGTGCATACCGTGTTTTCCGCACCCGGTAGTGTCTAGGAGTCCAAAAATGTGTTCCGGAATGATCCATGTGCGAAACACCAACGCACAATTTTGTTCATGTTCGTGTGGCCCCATTAGGCACCCGAATTTATTGCATCGGGACAAGTTGTGAAAACTGTGTTTTCCGCACCTACTAGTGTCTATGAGTCCTAAAATGTATTCCGGAACGATCCCAGCGTGAAACGCCGACGCACATTTTTGTTTATGTTCGGGTGGACCCACTACACACCCGCATTTATTGCTTCCGGACAAGTTGTGAAACCGTGTTTTCCGCACCGGGTAGTGCCTAGGAGTCCAAAAATGTGTTCCGGAACGATCCGTGTGCGAAACACCGACACACAATTTTATTTATGTCCGGGTGGCCCCACTAGTCACCCGAAATTATAGCACGGGGACAAGTTGTGAAAACTATGTTTTCCACACATACTAGTGTCTTTGGGTCCTCAAATGTATTCCGAAATGATCCCAACGTCAAACACCGACTCACATTTTTGTTTATGTTCGGGTGGGCCCACTACGGACCCGCATTTATTGCGTCGGGAGAAGTTGTGAAAAGTGTGTTTTCTGCACCCGGTAGTGTCTAGGAGTCCTAAAATGTATTCCGGAACAATCCCGAGTGTGCAACACCGACGCACATGTTTGTTTATGTTTGGGTGGGCCCACTACGGACCCGCATTTATTGCGTCGGGGCCGATTGTGAAAACTGTGTTTTCCTCACTCGGTAGTGTCTAGGAGTCCAAAAATGTGTTCCGGAATGATCCGTGTGCGAAACACCGACGCACAATTTTATTTATGTTCAGGTGGCCCGACTAGTCACCCGAAATTATTGCGTCGGGACAAGTTGTGAAAACTGTGTTTTCCGCACCTACTAGTTTCTACGAGTCCTAAAATGTATTCCGGAACGATCCCAGCGTGAAACACCGACACACATTTTTGTTTATGTTCGGGTGGGCCCACTACAGACCCGCATTTATTGCGTCGGGACAAATTGTGCATACTGTGTTTTCCGCACCCGGTAGTGTCTAGGAGTCCAAAAATGTGTTCCGGAATGATCCATGTGCGAAACACCGACGCACAATTTTGTTCATGTTCGGGTGGCCCCATTAGGCACCCGAATTTATTGCATCGGGACAAGTTGTGAAAATAGTGTTTTCCGCACCTACTAGTGTCTATGAGTCCTAAAATGTATTCCGAACGATCCCAGCGTGAAACACCGACGCACATTTTTGTTTATGTTCGGGTGGACCCACTACACACCCGCATTTATTGCTTCCGGACAAGTTGTGAAACCGTGTTTTCCGCACCGGGTAGTGCCTAGGAGTCCAAAAATGTGTTCCGGAACGATCCGTGTGCGAAACACCGACACACAATTTTATTTATGTCCGGGTGCCCCACTAGTCACCCGAAATTATTGCACCGGGACAAGTTGTGAAAACTGTGTTTTCCACACCTACTAGTGTCTTTGAGTCCTCAAATGTATTCCGAAATGATCCCAACGTCAAACACCGACTCACATTTTTGTTTATGTTCGGGTGGGCCGACTACGGACCCGCATTTATTGCGTCGGGAGAAGTTGTGAAAAGTCTGTTTTCCGCACCCGGTAGTGTCTAGGAGTCCTAAAATGTATTCCGAAACAATCCCAGTGTGCAACACCGACGCACATGTTTGTTTATGTTTGGGTGGGCCCACTACGGACCCGCATTTATTGCGTCGGGGCCGGATGTGAAAACTGTGTTTTCCGCACCCGGTAGTGTCTAGGAGTTCAAAATGTGTCCCGGAACGATCCGTGTGCGAAACACCGACGTACAATTTTATTTATGTTCAGGTGGCCCGACTAGTCACCTGAAATTATTACGTCGGGACAAGTTGTGAAAACTGTGTTTTCCGCACCTACTAGTTTCTTTGAGTCCTAGAATGTATTCCGAACGATCCCAGCTTGAAACACCGACGCACATTTTCGTTTATGTTCGGGTGGGCCCACAACGGACCCGCATTTATTGCTTCAGGACAAGTTTTGAAAACTGTGTTTTCCGCACCTACTAGTGTCTATGAGTCCTACAATGTATTCCGAACGATGCCGGTGTGAAACACCGAAACACATTTTGTTTATGTTCGGGTGGGCCCACTCATCGACCCGCATTTATTGCTTCGAGACAAGTTGTGAAAACTGTGTTTCCCACACCCGGTAGTGTCTAGGAGTCCAAAAATGTGTTCGGAACGATCCGTGTGCAAAACACCGACGTAGAATTTTGTTCATGTCCGGGTGGCCCGACTAGTTACCCGAATTTATTGCGTCGGGACAAGCTGTGAAAATTGTGTTTTCCGCACCCGGTAGTGTCTAGGACTCCAAAAATGTGTTCCGGAACGATCCGTGTGCGAAACACCGACGCACAATTTTATTCATGTTCGGGTGGCCCGACTAGTCACTGCGTCGGGACAAGTTGTGAAAACTGTGTTTTCCGCACCTACTAGTGTCTATGAGTCCTAAAATGTATTCTGGAACGATCCCGGCGTGAAACACCGACGGACATTTTTGTTTATGTTCAGGTGGGCCCACTACGGACCCGCACTTATTGCATCGGGACAAGTTCTACATACTCGTGTTTTCCGCACCCGGTAGTGTCTAGGAGTCCAAAATGTGTTCTGGAATGATCCGTGTGCGAAACACCGACACACAATTTTGTTCATGTTCGGGTGGCCCCATTAGGCACCCGAATTTATTGCATCGGGACAAGTTGTGAAAACCGTGTTTTCCGCACCTACTAGTGTCTATGAGTCCTAAAATGTATTCCGAACGATCCCGACGTGAAACGCCGACGCACATTTTTGTTTATGTTCGGGTGGGCCCACTACACACCCGCATTTATTGCTTCCGGACAAGTTGTGAAACTGTGTTTTCTGCACCGGGTAGTGCCTAGGAGTCCAAAAATGTGTTCCGGAACGATCCGTGTGCGAAACACCGACACACAATTTTATTTATGTCCGGGTGGCCCCACTAGTCACCCGAAATTATTGCACCGGACAAGTTTTGAAAACTGTGTTTTCCACACCTACTAGTGTCTTTGAGTCCTAAAATGTATTCCGAAATGATCCCAACGTCAAACACCAACTCACATTTTTGTTTATGTTCGGATGGGCCCACTACGGACCCGCATTTATTGCGTCGGAAGAAGTTGTGAAAACTGTGTTTTCCGCACCCGGTAATGTCTAGGAGTCCTAAAATGTATTCCGGAACAATCCCGAGTGTGCAACACCGACGCACATGTTTGTTTATGTTTGGGTGGGCCCACTACGGACCCGCATTTATTGCATCGGGGCAAGTTGTGAAAACTGTGTTTTCCACACCCGGTAGTGTCTAGGAGTCCAAAAATGTGTTCCGGAATGATACGTGTGCGAAACACCGACGCACATTTGTTCATGTTCGGGTGGCCCCACTAGTCACCCGAATTTATTACGTCGGGACAAGTTGTGAATAGTGTGTTTTTCGCACCTACTAGTGTCTATGAGTCCAAAAATTGTGTTCCGGAACGATCCATGGGCGAACCACCGACGCACTTTTGTTCATGTTCGGGTGGCCCCACTAGTGACCCGCATTTATTGCGCGGGACAAGTTGTGAAAACAGTGTTTTCTGCACCCGGTAGTATCTAGAAGTCCAAAAATGTGTTTCGAAACGATCTGTGTGAGAAACACCGACGCACAATTTCGTTCGTGTTCGGGTGGCCCCACTAGTCACCTGAATTTATTGCGTCGAGACAAGTTGTGAAAACTATGTTTTCCGCACCTAGTAGTGTCTATGAGTCCAAAAATGAGTTCGGAAAACGACCCTTGATGGAAACTCCGTCGCACATTTGCTCATTTTCGTGTGGCCCCACCGGTGACCCGCATTTATTGCGCCAGGACAAGTTGTGAAAACTTTCACACCTGGTAGTGTCTAGGAGTCCAAAAATGTGTTTCGGACCGATACGTATGCGGAACACCGACGCACAATTTCAATCATGTTGGGATGGCCTCACTAGTCACCCGAATTTGTTGCGTCGGGACAAGTTGTGAAAACCGTGTTTCGGCACCTACTAGTGTCTAGGAGTCCATAAATGTGTTCCGGAACGATCCGTGTGCGAAACACCGACGCACAATTTTGTTCATGTTCGGGTGGCCCCACTAGTGACCCGAATTTATTGCGCCAGGACAAATGTATTCCGAACGATCCCAGCGTGAAAAACCGACGCACATTTCTATTTATGTTGTGGTGGGCTCACTACGGACCCGCTTTTATTGCTTCGAGACAAGTTGTGAAAACTGTGTTTTCCGCACCCGGTAGTGTCTAGGAGTCCAAAAATGTGTTCCGGAACGAGCCGTGTGTGAAACACCGACGCACAATTTTGTTCATGTTCGGGTGCCCGCACTAGTCACCCAAATTTGTTGCGTCGGGACAAGTTGTGAAAACTGTGTTTTCCGCACCTACTAGTGTCCATGAATCCTATAATGTATTCCGAACGATCCTGGTGTGAAACACCGACGCATATTTTTGTTTATGTTCGGGTGGGCCCACTACGGACCCGCATTCATTGCTTCGGGACAAGTTGTGAAAACCGTGTTTTCCGCACCTACTAGTGTCTATAAGTCCTAAAATGTATTCCCGAACGATCCCAACGTGAAACACCGACGCACATTTTTGTTTATGTTCGGGTGGGCCCACTACGGACCCGCATTTATTGCGTCGAGACAAGTTGTGAAAAGTGTGTTTTCCGCACCCGGTAGTGTTTAGGAGTCCAAAAATATGTTCCGGAACGATCCGTGTGCAAAACACCAACGCATATTTGTTCATGTTCGGAGGCCCCACTAGTCACCCGAATTTATTACGTCGGGACAAGTTGTGAATAGTGTGTTTTTGCACCTACTAGTGTCTACAAGTCCAAAAATGTGTTTCGGAATCATCCGTGGGCGAAACACCGACGCACAGTTTTGTTCATGTTCGGGTGGCTCCACTAGTGACCCGAATTTATTGCGTACGGGACAAGTTGTGAAAACTGTGTTTTCGGCACCCGGTAGTGTCTCGGAGTCCAAAAATGTGTTCGGAATGATCCGTGCGAAAGATCGACGCACAATTTTGTTCATGTTCGGGTGGCCCCACAAGTGACCCGAATTTATTGCGCCGGGCCAAGTAGTGAAAACTGTGTTTTCCGCACCTACTAGTGTCTAGGAGTTCAAAAATGTGTTCCAGAATGAGCCGTGTGCGAAACACCGACGCACAATTTTGTTCATGTTCCGGTGGCCCCACTAGTCATCCGAATTTATTGCGTTGAGACAAGTTGTGAAAACTGTGTTTTCCGCACCTAGTCTACGAGTCCAAAAGTGTGTTTCGGAACGACCATTGATGGAAACACCGACGCACATTTGTTCATGTTCGTGTGGCCCCACTGGTGACCCGCATTTATTGTGCTGGGAGAAGTTGTGAAAACTGTGTTTTTCACACTTGCTAGTGTCGAGGAGTCCAAAAATGTGTTCCGGAATGATACGTATGCGGAACACCGACGCACAATTTTAATCATGTCGGGACAACTTGTGAATACTGTGTTTTCCGCACCTACTAGTGTCTATGAGTCCTAAAATGTATTCCGGAACGACCCGAGCGTGAAACACCCACACAATATTGTGTTTATGTTCGGGTGGGCCCACTACAAACCCGCATTTATTACGTCGGGACATGTTGTGAAAGCTATGTATTCTGCACCCAGTAGTGTCTAGGAGTCCAAAAATGTGTTCCGGAACGATCCATGTGAGAAACACCGACGCACAATTTTGTTCATGTTCGGATGGCCCCACTAGTCCCCGAATTTATTGTGTCGGGACAAGCTGTGAAAACCGTGTTTTCCGCACCTACTAGTGTCTAAGAGTCCAAAAATGTGTTCCAGAACGAGCCGTGTGCGAAACACCGACGCACAATTTTGTTTTCAAGTTCGGGTGGCCCCACTAGTCACCCGAATTTTTTACGTCGGGACAAGTTGTGAAAACAGTATTTTCCGCACCTACTAGTGTCTATGAGTCTAAAAATGTGTTCCGGAATAACCCTTGATGGAAACACCGACGAACATTTTTGTTTATGTTCGGGTGGGCCACTACGGATCCGCATTTATTGCGTCAGGACATGTTGTGAAAAGTGGGTTTTCCGCACCCGGTAGTGTCTATGAGTCCAACAATGTGTTCCGGAAGGATCCGTGTGCGAAACACCGGCGCACAATTTTGTTCATGTTCGGGTGGCCCCACTAATGATCCGAATTTATTGCGCCGGGACAAGTTGTGAAAGCTGTGTTTTCCTCACCCGAGTAGTGTCTAGGAGTCCAAAAATGTGTTCGGAACGATCCATGTGAGAAACACCGACGCACAATTTTGTTCATGTTCGGATGGCCCCACTAGTCCCCGAATTTATTGTGTCGGGACAAGCTGTGAAAACTGTGTTTTCCGCACCTAGTAGTGTCTAAGAGTCCAAAAATGTGTTCCGGAACGAGCCGTGTGCGAAACACCGACGCACAATTTTGTTTTCAAGTTCGGGTGGCCCCACTAGTCACCCGAATTTTTTACGTTGGGACAAGTTGTGAAAACAGTATTTCCCCCTACTAGTGTCTATGAGTCTAAAAATGTGTTCCGGAATAACCCTTGATGGAAACACCGACGAACATTTTTGTTTTGTTCGGGTGGGCCCGCTACGGATCCGCATTTATTGCGTCAGGACATGTTGTGAAAAGTGGGTTTTCCGCACCCGGTAGTGTCTACGAGTCCAACAATGTGTTCCGGAAGGATCCGTGTGCGAAACACCGGCAAACAATTTTGTTCATGTTAGGGTGGCCCCACTAGTCATCCGAATTTATTGCGTTGAGACAAGTTGTGAAAACTGTGTTTTCCGCACCTAGTCTACGAGTCCAAAAGTGTGTTTCGGAACGACCATTGATGCAAACACCGACGCACATTTGTTCATGTTCGTGTGGCCCCACCGGTGACCCGCATTTATTGCGCGGGAGAAGTTGTGAAAACTGTGTTTTTCACACTCGCTAGTGTCTAGGAGTCCAAAAATGTGTTCCGGAATGATACGTAAGCGGAACACCGACGCACAATTTTAATCATGTCGGGACAAGTTGTGAAAACTGTGTTTTCCGCACCTACTAGTGTCTATGAGTCCTAAAATGTATTCCGGAACGACCCGAGCGTGAAACACCCACACAATATTGTGTTTATGTTCGGGTGGGCCCACTACAAACCCGCATTTATTACGTCGGGACATGTTGTGAAAGCTATGTATTCTGCACCCAGTAGTGTCTAGGAGTCCAAAAATGTGTTCCGGAACGATCCATGTGAGAAACACCGACGCACAATTTTGTTCATGTTCGGGTGGCCCCACTAGTCACCCGAATTTATTGTGTCGGGACAAGCTGTGAAAACTGTGTTTTCCGCACCTACTAGTGTCTAAGAGTCCGAAAATGTGTTCCGGAACGAGCCGTGTGCGAAACACCGACGCACATTTGTTCATGTTCGGGTGGCCCCACTAGTCACCCGAATTTATTACGTCGGGACAAGTTGTGAATAGTGTGTTTTTCGCACCTACTAGTGTCTATGAGTCCAAAAATGTGTTCCGGAATGATCCGTGGGCGAAACACCAACGCACAATTTTGTTCATGTTCGGGTGGCTCCACTAGTGACCCGAATTTATTGCGCCGGGACAAGTTGTGAAAACTGTGTTTTCCGCACCCGGTAGTGTCTAGGAGTCCAAAAATGTGTTCCGGGAATGATCCGTGCGAAAGATCGACGCACAATTTTGTTCATGTTCGGGTGGCCCCACAAGTCACCCGAATTTATTGCTGCCGGGACAAGTAGTGAAAACTGTATTTTCCGCACCTACTAGTGTCTAGGAGTCCAAAAATATGTTCCAGAACGAGCCATGTGCGAAACACCGACGCACAATTTTGTTCATGTTCCGGTGGCCCCACTAGTCACCCAAATTTATTGCGTTGAGACAAGTTGTGAAAACTGTGTTTTCCTCACCTAGTCCGATGAGGACATCACTCGTACGAGATACAACCAACACTCCCTCATTTGATATTCATGATCCAATCCCGAGAGCTCAAGCGCGAATTCGGAATTTATCGGTGAGCTCATTTCTAATACCCTCCTTATATAGATTTGAGAATAAAATACTACCTAATGATTTAATTTTTGTTAGATACAATGGAGATGATGAGGATATGGCTAGTGAGGTGCTCAAAGGCATGGAGGGCCGGCCATGTCTTGCAAATCAAGTGGGAGGCCCAATCAAAGTCGGTTTCGTGTCCGATTCGGACTCCAGGACCAGTCCGCAATAAAATAGACGCCCAGGTCGCATACGGGCTCCGTTTTGGACGTTCTACATATGGTTGGAAAGATAAGAAGACCACCTTTCCAATGGCGCCAGTTTGAGGTCCAAATCCAATGGGAGTCGACAGCAATCGTCGAAACAATTTGAGGGACAGAATCTGTCTCGGTGCTGAGTCACCGTTATATCGCTATTGGGTTTTGTATCAAGTTGGGCCCAATAGGGGCGCATCCTAGGGTTGGAGGACGACCCCCACCATGTCCTGGTCGTCCTCTCCCCTTCTCTTATACCCCTATAGCCGCCACAAACAGATTGGGTTTTGTTTTGTTAGTTTAGCCATTGCTACTACCTTGTAGACGCATGCGTCGGCTAGACCATCCGTTCTACTTCATTCAAAACCCCACCTTTGTGATTTGAGTTACTTGTTTATCTTGCTCTTGCTTGTTCTTCGATTGCTTGCAGGAATTACCGTCGTGGTTTGGTTGATCGTGCTCCACAAGATCGTGATTAACCGCTGGAGTTGGTGTATCGGTTGCTAAGGCGCATCCTTTTTGGCTGTAGTCCGGCCGTGAACGTCTCTCCAGTCTAAATCGAAGTTATCCCCTCTCATCGAAAGATCGGGCAGCACCCGTGTACTTATCATAGTCTATGAGTCCAAAAATGTGTTTCGGAACGACCCTTGATGGAAACACCGACGCACATTTGTTCATGTTCGTGTGGCCCCACCGGTGACCCGCATTTATTGCGCCGGGAGAAGTTGTGAAAACTGTGTTTTTCACACCCGGTAGTGTGTAGGAGTCCAAAAATGTGTTCCGGAATGATACGTATGCGGAACACCGACGCACAATTTTAATCATGTTCGGATGACCCCACTAGTCACCGGAATTTATTGCGCCGGGACAAGTTGTGAAAACTGTGTTTTCCACACCTACTAGTGTCTATGAGTCCTAAATGTATTCCGGAACGACCCGAGCGTGAAACACCGACACAATATTGTGTTTATGTTCGGGTGGGCCCACTACAAACCCGCATTTATTGCGTCGGGACAAGTTGTGAAAAGTGTATTTTCTGCACCCGGTAGTGTCCAGGAGACCAAAAATGTGTTCCGGAACGATCCGTGTGCGGAACACCGATGCACAATTTTATTCATGTTCGGGTGGGCCCACTACCGACCCGCATTTATTGCTTCGAGACAAGTTGTGAAAACTGTGTTTCCCACACCCGGTAGTGTCTAGGAGTCCAAAAATGTGTTCTGGAACGATCCGTGTGCAAAACACCGACGTAGAATTTTGTTCATGTCCGGTGGCCCGACTAGTCACCCGAATTTATTGCGTCGGGACAAGCTCCGAAAATTGTGTTTTCCGCACCCGGTAGTGTCTAGGACTCCAAAAATGTGTTCCGGAATGATCCGTGTGCGAAACACCGACGCACAATTTTATTCATGTTCGGGTGGCCCGACTAGTCACCCGAATTTATTGCGTCGGGACAAGTTGTAAAAACTGTGTTTTCCGCACCTACTAGTGTCTATGAGTCCTAAAATGTATTCGGAACGATCCTAGCGTGAAACACCGACGGACATTTTTGTTTATGTTCAGGTGGGCCCACTACGGACCCGCACTTATTGCGTCGGGACAAGTTTTGCATACTGTGTTTTCCGCACCCGGTAGTGTCTAGGAGTCCAAAAATGTGTTCTGGAATGATCCGTGTGCGAAACACCGTCACACAATTTTGTTCATGTTCGGGTGGCCCCATTAGGCACCCGAATTTATTGCATCGGGACAAGTTGTGAAAACTGTGTTTTCCGCACCTACTAGTGTCTATGAGTCCTAAAATGTATTCCGAACGATCCCAGCGTGAAACGCCGACGCACATTTTTGTTTATGTTCGGGGGCCCACTACACACCCGCATTTATTGCTTCCGGACAAGTTGTGAAACCGTGTTTTCTGCACCGGTAGTGCCTAGGAGTCCAAAAATGTGTTCCGGAACGATCCGTGTGCGAAACACCGACACACAATTTTATTTATGTCCGGGTGGCCCCACTAGTCACCCGAAATTATTGCACCGGGACAAGTTGTGAAAACTGTGTTTTCCACACCTACTAGTGTCTTTGAGTCCTAAAATGTATTCCGAAATGATCCCAACGTCAAACACCGACTCACATTTTTGTTTATGTTCGGATGGGCCCACTACGGACCCGCATTTATTGCGTCGGAAGAAGTTGTGAAAACTGTGTTTTCCGCACCCGGTAATGTCTAGGAGTCCCAAAATGTATTCCGGAACAATCCCAGTGTGCAACACCAATGTGTTTGTTTATGTTTGGGTGGGCCCACTACGGACCCGCATTTATTGCATCGGGGCAAGTTGTGAAAACTGTGTTTTCCTCACCCGTAGTGTCTAGGAGTCCAAAAATGTGTTCCGGAATGATACGTGTGCGAAACACCGACGCACATTTGTTCATGTTCGGGTGGCCCCACTAGTCACCCGAATTTATTACGTCGGGACAAGTTGTGAATAGTGTGTTTTTCGCACCTACTAGTGTCTATGAGTCCAAAAATGTGTTCCGGAACGATCCATGAGCGAACCACCGATGCACTTTTGTTCATGTTCGGGTGGCCCCACTAGTGACCCGCATTTATTGCGCCGGGACAAGTTGTGAAAACGAGTGTTTTCTGCACCCGGTAGTATCTAGAAGTCCAAAAATGTGTTTCGAAACGATCCGTGTGAGAAACACCGACGCACAATTTCGTTCATGTTCGGGTGGCCCCACTAGTCACCCGAATTTATTGCGTCGAGACAAGTTGTGAAAACTATGTTTTCCGCACCTAGTAGTGTCTATGAGTCCAAAAATGTGTTCCGGAAAACGATCCTTGATGGAAACTCCGTCGCACATTTGCTCATTTTCGTGTGGCCCCACCGGTGACCCGCATTTATTGCGCCAGGACAAGTTGTGAAAACTTTCACACCTGGTAGTGTCGAGGAGTCCAAAAATGTGTTTCGGACCGATACGTATGCGGAACACCGACGCACAATTTCAATCATGTTGGGATGGCCTTACTAGTCACCCGAATTTGTTGCGTCGGGACAAGTTGTGAAAACTGTGTTTTCCACACCTACTAGTGTCTATGAGTCCTAAATGTATTCCGAACGACCCGAGCGTGAAACACCCACACAATATTGTGTTTATGTTCGGGTGGGCCCACTACAAACCCGCATTTATTACGTCGGGACATGTTGTGAAAGCTATGTATTCTGCACCCGAGTAGTGTCTAGGAGTCCAAAAATGTGTTCCGGAACGATCCATGTGAGAAACACCGACGCACAATTTTGTTCACGTTCGGGTGGCCCCATTAGGCACCCGAATTTATTGCATCGGGACAAGTTGTGAAAACTGTGTTTTCCGCACCTACTAGTGTCTATGAGACCTAAAATGTATTCCGGAACGATCCCGGCGTGAAACGCCGACGCACATTTTTGTTTATGTTCGGGTGGACCCACTACACACCCGTATTTATTGCTTCCGGACAAGTTGTGAAACTGTCTTTTACGCACCGGGTAGTGCCTAGGAGTCCAAAAATGTGTTCGGAACGATCCGTGTGCGAAACACCGACACACATTTTTATTTATGTCCGGGTGGCCCCACTAGTCACCCGAAATTATTGCACCGGGACAAGTTGTGAAAACTGTGTTTTCCACACCTACTAGTGTCTTTGGGTCCTCAAATGTATTCCGAAATGATCCCAACGTCAAACACCGACTCACATTTTTGTTTATGTTCGGGTGGGCCCACTACGGACCCGCATTTATTGCGTCGGGAGAAGTTGTGAAATTGTGTTTTCTGCACCCGGTAGGGTCTAGGAGTCCTAAAATGTATTCCGGAACAATCCCGAGTGTGCAACACCGACGCACATGTTTGTTTATGTTTGGGTGGGCCCACTACGGACCCGCTTTTATTGCGTCTGGGACCAGTTGTGAAAACTGTGTTTTCCTCACTCGGTAGTGTCTAGGAGTCCAAAAATGTGTTCCGGAATGATCCGTGTGCGAAACACCGACGCACAATTTTATTTATGTTCAGGTGGCCCGACTAGTCACCCGAAATTATTGCGTCGGGACAAGTTGTGAAAACTGTGTTTTCCGCACCTACTAGTGTCTATGAGTCCTAAAATGTATTCCGGAACGATCCCAGCGTGAAACACCGACACACATTTTTGTTTATGTTCAGGTGGGCCCACTACGGACCCGCATTTATTGCGTCGGGACAAATTGTGCATACTGTGTTTTCTGCACCCGGTAGTGTCTAGGAGTCCAAAAATGTGTTCCGGAATGATCCATGTGCGAAACACCGACGCACAATTTTGTTCATGTTCGGGTGGCCCCATTAGGCACCCGAATTTATTGCATCGGGACAAGTTGTGAAAACTATGTTTTCCGCACCTACTAGTGTCTATGAGTCCTAAAATGTATTCCGGAACGATCCCGGCGTGAAACACCGACACACATTTTTGTTTATGTTCAGGTGGGCCCACTACGGACCCGCATTTATTGCGTCGGGACAAATTGTGCATACTGTGTTTTCTGCACCCGGTAGTGTCTAGGAGTCCAAAAATGTGTTCCGGAATGATCCATTTGCGAAACACCGACGCACAATTTTGTTCATGTTCGGGTGGCCCCATTAGGCACCCGAATTTATTGCATCGGGACAAGTTGTGAAAACCGTGTTTTCCGCACCTACTAGTGTCTATGAGACCTGATATGTGTAAGTGCCCGATCTTTCGGTGAGTGTAGATAATTTCGATTGGTGGACGTTGACCCTCACGATCCGACTACGACGAGCAAGCCCAAAGCGCCAATGCAATCGCTGAACCAACTTCCGATGGTTATTGAACCTGCGGTTAAACAAATTCAACCTGATCACGAGGATCAATTCTTGCAAGCAATCGAAGAACAAGAGAGAATAAGAGGCGAGCAATCTGATGTATTGCACGAAGGTGGAGTTCTGAATTCAACGTCGAAGGACGGAATGTATAGCTAGGCTAATACTAAAACAAAACTCAAAAGACTAAGCCGACGGCTTTGGGAGTATATGAGGGGGTGGAGGACGACCTGGACGTGGTGAGGGTCGTCCCCAAACCCTAGGACGCGGCCCCTATTGGGCCCCACTTGTTACACGGCCCGTTGGACCAAAACTGGACAGAAAAAGGTCTCTGTATTAAATCGATGATTCCCGTTGACTCGGACATGATATGAAGGTGAGGCTGGATCCGTTGGAAAGCAGACTTCATAAGCTTTCCAAAAAGTATTTGCACGCCCTATTTGGATTCCGGAAGAAGTCGTGGCGTCCAAAACAATCTGATCATCCTGGGCCTTCATTCTTTAACAGCAAAACGGTCTTCAATTCTCTAGCCCGGGCCCTCGTTATCGGACCTTGATATGTTGCACTTGGATGGGCTGCAGCATCGTTCGTCGTCGTCGTATGTATGTCGTTGATGTCCTCATCATCCTCCCCTTCTTGAAGTGAAGTCGTCCTCGACGGCAACTCATCATCCTCGCCCAAGTATGGTTTCAAATCTGCAACATTAAAACTAGTGGAAACACCAAACTCCATGGGCAAGTCAAGAACATAAGCATTATCGTTAATCTTGGTTAGCACTTTAAAAGGACCAGCAGCACGAGGCATCAATTTAGAACGACGCAACTTAGGAAATCTATCTTTACGCAAGTGCAACCAAACCAAATCACCAGGTTCAAAAGAAACATGTTTTCGACCTTTACTACCAGCAACTTGGTATTTCTTATTAGCAACAGCAATGTTTTGTTGTGTTTCTTCATGCAATTGTTTCATGTGATCAATATGAGCAAGAGCATCAACATGTGGGTCATCTTGATTACCCAAACGAGACTTTGCTTTTTGACATGTAGTACAGCGTGCAACAAGGCGCTTAACATCACGGCGCATCCGTGGCCAAAAGAAATGGTCAGCCAACACCTCATGTGTCTTGAAAACGCCAAAATGACCCATAAGACCACCTCCATGCGCCTCCTGCAACAACAAAAGACGAACCGAACCAGCTGGAATACACAGCTTGTTAGCACGAAACAGGAACCCATCCTGCATATGAAATTTGCCCCAAGGTTTGCCATCCTTACAATGCACCATAATATCATGAAAATCAGCATCATTCACATATTGATCTTTCAAAGCTTGCAAACCAAAGATTTTAAAGTCTAGTTGGGACAGCATCGTATAACGACGAGACAAAGCATCAGCAATCACATTTTCCTTCCCGTTTTTATGTTTAATGATGTACGGAAACGATTCAATGAATTCAACCCACTTAGCATGACGACGGTTCAGATTAGTTTGTGTTCTAATATGTTTCAAAGCCTCATGATCAGAATGAATAATAAACTCGCGAGGCCATAAATAATGCTGCCATGTTTGCAAAGTTCTCACTAAAGCATAAAGTTCTTTATCATAAGTGGAATATTTAAGAGCAGCACCACTTAACTGCTCACTAAAATAAGCAACGGGTTTATGATCTTGCAACAAAACAGCACCCAAACCAATTCCACTAGCATCACATTCCAATTCAAACACTTTATCAAAATTAGGCAATTGCAAGAGAGGAGCATGAGTTAACCGTTCCTTTAAAGTGTTGAAAGCGTCTTCTTGTGGTGCGCCCCACTCAAATGGCGCACCCTTCTTGGTCAATTCGTGCAACGGAGCAGCGATGGTACTAAAATCCTTCACAAAACGACGATAGAAACCTGCAAGACCAAGAAAACCGCGAACCTGTGTAACCGTCGTCGGATGAGGCCAACTTTGTATGGCGTCCACCTTGCTGCCATCTACTTCAATTCCCTGTGAAGTGACAACATATCCAAGAAACGAAACACGTTGCGTGCAAAAAGTGCATTTTTCCATGTTACCAAACAAGTGAGCAGCACGCAAAGCATCGAAAACAGCACGCAAGTGATCTAAATGCTCATTCATGGACTTGCTGTATATAAGAATATCATCAAAGTAGACAACAACAAAGATTCCAATGAACGGTCGAAGAACTTCATTCATTAAGCGCATAAAAGTGCTAGGAGCATTAGACAATCCAAACGGCATAACCAACCATTCATACAAGCCAAATTTAGTTTTAAACGCCGTTTTCCATTCATCTCCTAGTTTCATTCGTATTTGATGGTAACCACTACGCAAATCAACCTTAGAGAAAATTGTGGCACCACTAAGTTCATCAAGCATATCATCAAGGCGTGGTATAGGATATCGATAACGAATTGTAATATTGTTAATTGCACGACAATCTACACACATACGCCATGAACCATCCTTCTTAGGAACAAGCAAAACAGGAACCGAACAAGGACTAAGAGACTCATGAATGTAACCTTTGTCAAGCAATGCTTGCACTTGACGCTGAATCTCTTTCGTCTCTTCAGGATTTGTACGGTACGGGCGCGATTAGGAAGCTGTGCGCCTGGAATGAGATCAATTTGATGATCTATGCCACGAATTGGAGGAAGTCCTGGTGGCAATTCAGCGGGAAACACATCTTTGTAGTCCTGCAAAAGGTTAGCAACAGCAGGAGGAATATGCATCTAGTGAAACAAGCATACGAGAGCAAACAAGCGCATAGCAAGGAAGATTAGCATCATGTAACTCATCAAAATCAGCACGTGTAGCAAGCAAGATAGGATTACTCAATTTAATCTCAGGTTGAACAGGTGCAATAGGAGGTGATTTAAGCAATTTTGCAGCTTTTGCCGCTCTAGCCATATCATCTTTTAAAACTTGTTCAGGTGTCATAAGATGAATAACAATTTTTTGACCCTTAAACATGAAAGAATAATAATTTGAGCGAGCATGGTGAAGACTATCAACATCATATTGCCAAGGACGACCAAGCAACAAAGAGCATGCTTCCATTGGAACAACATCACAATCCACAAAATCAGAATAGGCACCAAGAGAGAAAGGAACACGTACCGAGCGCGTTACCTTTATTTTACCGCCATCATTCAGCCACCGAACGTGATAGGGATGTGGATGCTTCCTTGTTGGCAACGACAACTGCTCCACCAATGTTAGACTAGCCAAATTGTTGCAACTGCCACCGTCAATGATTATGCGAATCGCTCTTTCTTGCACAACGCCTTTGATATGAAAAATGTTGTGGCGCTGGTTCTTCTCGTCCTGAACGACCTGTGTACTAAGAACACGCTGCACAACAAGATTTGCATACCTGTCCGCGGCACTAGAGTCGACATGAAGCTCCTTACTATCTGCATGGTCGGTGGCAAGCATAGTTTGATGAATATCCTCGGAATCACTAGCGAGAGGAATACTCACCGTTGTCTCGAATCAGCATCGTACGTTTATTTGGGCAATCACGAGACATATGACCAAAACCTTGGCAGCGATGGCACCGAATGTCGCGAGCTCGTCCATATGACGAGGAGGGCGTGGTTGAGGCAGGCTTTGCCGACGGCGCGCTAGACTTGGACGACGAAGAGTGGTCACGCGCTGTTGTAGATGGCACCGTGGGCGACGATGTGGAAGAAAGAGGCGTCGACCGTGGGGCTGAAGTGTGCGTCTTGGATCCTGCAAAAGTGTTAGTTCTTGACGAAGATCGTCGTCCCTGCACTTCACGTTCAGCTTTACAAGCATATTCAAATAAGGTGGTCATATCATTATATTCCTTATAATCAAGAATGTCCTGAATTTCACGATTTAACCCACCCTTAAAACGAGCCATAGCAGCATCATCATGTTCAACTAAACCACAGCGACCAAATATAATATTTTTCTGAACGGATGGCGTATGACCTAGGGTACGCAACCGGAAAGAAGAATATTGTATTGGAAACTCATCGGTGCAATTATCCTTATAAATATCCTAAGCCTATATTTCCTTCAACAACTAGACAGACGAAAGCACCGTCGCATCTCGTTGGAAGAATCCAAGTTGTTTCATAAGCTTAACCATGTCGATAAATTTTTCCTTCAGCGTTGACTTTCACCAACCCTTATAAATCCCGTGACTTCGATCCCGGCATGCAAGTGATAGATGTTGACAACACACCCACCGATGTTCTAAAGTTGGACGGAGGAGTTAGTTCAATGAAGTTGGTAAGTGATGCTGCCCTTCGTGCTCATCAAGAAGAGATGATTAAGAAGATAGCAGCCGATGAACAAGGAAGTGCGGTACTCTCCAACTATTATCTAGTCTACACTTCTGCAACAGATCGGAGGTTTGAGCCTCAACCACCGGATTCTATTTCTTATCGGTCACCTCGATATCAGCAACGGTGTTCTCCAGTTCAGCGGTTCAACAATCGGACATATCGAGTATACGCCTTTATCCTCGACGCCACAATCCGTTGATCATCCATGCTGTAACAGATAGTTGTCTTAGACATTTGGCTCAAGAATTGTGTCGCACCAACAAAACCGAATTTGTCGACACATCCTCGGAGGAAAGCAGTTAGTCGACAGAATCCTACCCGTAAAATGATAAGATGGAGACCGGTCGTGTCAACTTTACCACATCCGAGGAGATTCCGAAAGGGTCACAAGACATGGCTGATCAAAGTACTACGAGAGATATCCTTAAAGTTGAGTCGTAAGGATGATTCCACCTCCTTTATAGTCTTAGACGGACAAGGATTGGAGGCGAATCTTGGCGGAAGATGAATGAAGTCTCATAAGGCAGTATTCGATATAGATGATTTTGCAGTCACATGAACTCTCCTCTTCACGGACGAGATTTTTTTTTCAGTTGATTTCTTCCCAAGCTATTTTTTTCGGTGATCTATAAAACTACCGGTAAAAGTTTGGAAGACATTCCTGCAGTTTGCGAATACCTTGATGTTCTCCGGAAGACTTACCAGGTCTACCACCTGATCGAGCAAGTAGAATTCAAGAGAGAACTTCAACCAAGGACTGCACCGATATCAAGAAGATAGTATCGGATGCCACCCAATGAGCTGGCAGAAGTAAAGGTGCAACTCGAAGGGATTACTTGGATAAGAGATGTATTTGCCCAAGTTCATCACCTTGAGGATGACAGACATTGTTCGCCAAGAAGAAGAATCGAACATTGAGGTTATATGCAGATTATTGAACTGTGAGTGCAGTGACCATTAAGCACAAGTATTCCCTTCCTCGAATTGACATCTTGTGTGATCAGTAGATGAGAGCAAAAGTGTTTTCCCGGACAAATCTTCACTCAAGCGGATCTGAACAGTGCCAATTAAGATGGTTTGAATTAAAGATTATGGTATAGAGATCCATTACCATCTCGAGAAAGCCAATGTCGTAGCTGATGCCGTGAGTCGGAAAAACTCATTGCAACAATCTCACCGCGTAGATATTGATCGAAGCATCTAAAGAGGAAATGAGTAAGCCTAATCTTCGGATTTTTCCATATGGAGTATTGAGAAATTGGCTCTTATTACTACCATTCGTGAAGAGAGGTAACAGCTCAAAAGAAAGACGATGGTATGAGTCACACTAAAAGACGAATTAAGAAGGGTGGAATGAAGTGCTTTCGAGAAGATAGTAAAGGCGTGATTCGGGTCAAGAACAGATTGGTAATGCCCAAGAACCCGGAACTTCGCAAGAAGGTAATGGATGAAGCACATACCTCTAAGTGTTCTATTCATCCTAGGAACAAACACAATGTATCAAGATCTAAAGCAAAGATTCTTGTGGACAAGAAGGAAACGAGAAATAGCAAGGTATGTCGATGAGTGTGACACTTGCCGACGAGTGAAGGCATATCATCTCGAAGCAAGCGTGTCCACTCCAACCTTGGAGTGTTCCGAATGGAAATGGGAAGATATTAGTATGGATTTCATTACCGGCTTACCGTTAACTCCACGGAAGCACGACTTTATGTGGGTCATAGTGGACAGGTTGACTAAGGGCAGCTCACTTCATACCAAGTACATACTCGGTACACCGCCGAGAAATATGCGAGCTATACATCGCCGCATTCTCTGTCTACATGGAGTACCAAAGACCATCATCTCGGATCAAGGAGCTCGGTTTGGGAGCAAGTATATGAGTCATTGTGAACGAGGTTGATTCGAAGCTTAGCTTATTCTCCTCAAACAGATGGACATGACAGAGAGAACCAACCAATATCTAGAAGATGTGCGTCGAGCTGGTGTTTTGTCATACCACCAAGATTGGGAAAGATGCCTACCGTTAACAGAATTCTCAAACAACAACAGCTATTAAGAAGGTGCTGGAATGTCACCATTTCAAGGTCTATACTGGTCGTAGCTGTCGCACACCGTTAGATTGGTTAGAACTGGAAGTGAGAATAATACCTGGACCGGATCTAGTAACGGATGCCGAAGAGCGAGTAGCTTCATTCTACGGAACCTCAAGAGAGCTAAATCTCGACAAACCAGTTCTACGGATAAGAGACATCGAGAGTTGACATTCAGCATTCGAGATCAAGTCTATTTTCAAGTATCTCCTACCAAAGGTGTCCAATGACCAGGAATCAAAGGCAAGTTAGCTCTCCGATATATCGGACATATTCGATACAAGAAGGATGTGAAGCTCGACATATCGCTTGGAGTTACCAGCGCATTTAATCAGGAATTCACAAGGGGTTCTACATATCTCAAACGAAGACGTGTCCGAAACCACCGGTAGACATACCGACAACAATTGTGGAGTAATTACAGCCGATCGTAGTTCTCGACACCAAGGATCGAGTGACTCAACGTCGAACCCTCAAGTTCTACAAGATTCCAGGGAGCAATCACTCGGAAGCTGAAAGCTACTTGAGAACAAGAAGAGTTTCGGAGATCTTTAGTACCAACGCCTAGTCGCTCGATCGTGAATCTCGGGACGAGATTCCTATAAGGGGGAGGGTCGTAACAACCCTCGCAAACAAAAGTGCATCGCATGTCATTCACGGTCATGTCATCATGTTGCATTCTTAAAACTATTTCTTTTGGTGTTAAAAATGCACATAAAATATCAATTTAACCTAAGTTAAATTAAGATCTTAAAATAAGAATTTAAATAAAAGCAAATTATGGTGTTTAACATTTTCTCGTTGGTTAAACATAAAAATAAAAGATTTATGAAATTGCTCCAAAATTATTTTGCTTTGTAAAAATGCCTACAAGAAAAAAATTAAAGTCTCTCTTTTTAATTTAAACTTGAATTTTTAATCCAAAATTTATTTTTAATGACAAGGACTTTTCTATAAAATACCGAGTTTATCCCAAATTCCCGATCGATCTATCTCTCACTGTCTCTCGATCTCTCTCTCGCTGCCACTCAGGACGAGCGCCGCTCCGTTCGAGCGCCACGCAGCTTCTTGCCGCCTCCGGGTCGTCGAGATAGGATCGAGCTGCAGTGCACCGCCTTCTCTCTCACTTTTCCTTCCGCACACCCCCGGCTGCCTCTCTCTCTCTCTCATGTCCAAGCACAACCGCCATGGGCGCCCTCCCCGAACACCATCGCACCTTCGATCTGCTCCACTTCGGATCAAGCCAAGGACGCAGATCAATGCGTAGCAACGCACCGGAGCTAGTGGAAGAAACCTCGATCAATTTGGTTGAGTTTTTCGAGAGTATTTTGAAGTTTACCTAGAGGATGTCTCCGACGACCACCATCCGTGTCCGTGCGAAATTCTACCCATTCGGTGCGTTTCTCGCCTTCGCGTTGCTTCACAAGCATGGGGGAACTCACCGAGCACCTCGCCGACCCTTGTGCCTTTTGTTTTCTCCGTCAAGATGAAGGCCGAGCCGTTTTTTTCCCGTGCACGTAGTGCCGCCACCATCGCCTCCGTGGTGCGCACCGGCTTGCGGCCAACCATACCCTCTACCAACTCGATGCCGGTGTTCGCCATGATCCCCTGGAGCTCCGAGCAAGAATCGGTTTGCAATTTGGTCAACCCGGATGAGCGCTAGACGCCGCCGAAGTGCCCTCCAGGCCGTCGCTCGCCGCGGGTGTCTTTCCGGTCACCCTCCGGTGCCGGCGACCTCACTATCGTGATCCACGGGTGGAGTTGAGCCCGTGGTTCTGTTTCCGTTGGGTGTCGTCGCCGTACGGTCGAACTCCGGCGAGCCGCCGCCGGTCCGGCCGCCACACGCCATGGCCGGCCAGGCTGAACTCGAGCTGGGCCGTGCGCGTCATGGGCCGCCCACTCTTGGGCCAGCTCGGTTTCGGCCCAAAGTAAGTTCCACTAATTTTCGAATTTATGTGATTCCAGATTTTATTCAAACTTTGAAAATTCATAGAAAATTCCACAAAAATCAGAAAAATACCAAACAAAGTTCATTAGACTCATAAAATTATTCTCTATTTGATTATGTATTCAAATACCTATTTTGAGAAATTATGATTTCATGGTTTAATTAATTACCTTTCCTTTAATTAAGAAAACCTATTATTTTATGCTAATTATTAATTGTTTTTGAAAAATAAATTTCTTTAAAAATTAGAGATACTGCAGACGAAAATGTTTGTGAAAACTATTTTCCAAAATTCAACATAAACACCGTCATTCATGTGATCCCAATTTAGTACTCTATGTATCATTGATTAAGGATTAATCATGAATTATTAATTAATGAACATGATTAATTATAAATTAATGAACATGAGTACTTGTTAATTAATAAACAAGATTAATTGTTAATTAATGACTAGGATTAAGTATTAATTAACGAGCAGGACTAATCGTTAATTGTTAGTGTTAATTACTCGAACATAATGAATCGGTAATTGTTGGTTAATGAACATAGTTAAGGAAACCCTTGCATGATCATCTCATGTACATTCATGCATGCATGGTTGTAAGTCACAACGTATTGTTGGTCGACCTAGGTCATGGCGTGATCGAGGTTCCGTCCGAGGTCGAGACGGGAGAAGGGAACGCCGCAGATCGACCAAAGACACCAAGGAAGCTAACTCCAACTCGAATCCAGGCAAGCCCCGGTGCATCCCACCTATGTTTTCAAAGTCTTTTCTTTTATCACAGTAATGAGTCGTGATTGTGCATTAGGTTATAGGAGTTGCTTGATACCCTAGATGCATGAGATAGGTTTCCATTTGTTTATGCTATACTCGGTACAGGTAGCTCAATAGAGTTAACGATCGTTAAGCTTAAGTTATAGGGAATCGGTAGAAGACGAGTGGTGTCATACACTACTCGCGAGATATAGGGTAATGACTGGTTTATTATTGCTAAGAAGAATGATAAGAGAAAAGAGGAGAATGCAAGTGAAGATGTTAATAAGCCGAGACCGGACGGGCCCCGTAGGAGAAAGGGCAAGACGGAGATGAGGTCTTGCAAGGTGGTAGCCCCGTCCGTGTCGGTCAAGGACCGTACCGTTGTCGGCTTAGTTGAACAAGTTTGAACGTACCGCACTACATGCTGGTATCATGGGTCCAGCAAGTCGATGTACCCTATCGCCCCGGAGATGTAGCGTAGCCGCCTCTCTTTTGCCGGCCGTCGGTGAGAGGTTAGTCTCACGGGAGGAAGATGGGTCGACCACGAGGGAAGTCGTGGCGTCGCCATACTTCCGGGGAGTTGGAAATGGCCAGTCTGCTGTCAGTGCTAGCGGGAAAGGTTGTCGTATACGATCGGTGTGATGCGTATACGTCGTGTAGTCGGGTTTTGCCACTGGTATAAAATCGATTCGAATCGCTGTCCCTCGCAGTAATGAGTACCGCTTGTTTAGCTCGTCGCATCGTAGTAATCAACTAGAAGATGAGGAGGAGAGATGAAAGAATTGTTGGTTGCAAATGATCTTTTCTTGCAAACTTGATTGCAGTAGTTGTAGACTGCAAAACCTTGTTCTCTATTGAACTTAACTCGAGCTAAAACTTGAAAGTAAGGATCAACCATTAGTGCTGTTTTCGCAAGTGAGTCAACTCCACAGACCGTAAAGCCTTTGCATACTAGGCGTCGGCCTTAGCGTGCCTGTTGACGGGTCGAGTCTTGCTGAGTATTAGAATACTCAAGGTTTGTTCGTTATGTTTTTCAGGACCGAGTCATTCTTCCACGATCGTCACGGTAGTTGTCCGGAAGAGGAGCCGTGTTCCGAGGGTGGTTCCCTCAAGTGGGAACAGATCCCGACGTCCTGAGCGAGGAGTATCGTGATGTACGACGGGCTCAGTACATCACGCTAGTGGTCTTTGTTGTAAAGTACAAGTTTCCGCTGCAAGACTCGAAGACTCGTTAAACTTCATTAATGTATTATGCTTCCGCTGTACAATGTTTGTATTTCGAAAACCTGGTTGTATTATACCATGATGTATATATTCGGCTTGTATGAGATGATGAACTCGTTGTAACTCGCTGCGTCGAGTGTCCCCCTATACCGAGTCCCGGGTATCCCGGAGGGGATGTCACAGCTGGTATCGAGCAATACAGGGACAACAGTACATTGTTTACAAGCTTGTTTTCAAAACTTAACACGTTTAGCACGTTTAGAGTACGCGAGAGTACGGAGCCCATTTAAGGACTTAGAACCGTTATCTGTCTAACTGTTCGAAGTTCGTGGTTTTCTGGGTAGTCACTAACTATCCGTGTTAGTTCGTGTTAACTTTCGGTCGTTTGACTAATACGGTGTAGTGCATGCATCATCACATTTTGAGTGCTATAATATGAGGTTTTTGGGAATTAGATCAAGTTAGTATCGTAGTGTAGAGTTAGTTTCCTATGGAGGACACTAGAAAGGAGATTATGTCTGGTGAAACAGAAGGCAAGCAGTAACTCTCCTAAAGAGGCAATGGAATGGGGAATTCAAGATCTTCATCTACAGAGGATCAACGTCAATCGGAGAGAAGGACGATCATGGGTAGTAATCAAGGAGCCCCATATGAGAGCTATGGATTTAAAGGGATAGATTAAAGATGACGAGTATGAATGGGTACTCTAGGTGAATCTTGGAATGAACCACTTATAGCTGCCAAAGCCATAGTTAAACAACTAGATGCTGATCCGAGAAAGACACATGATGGGCCACCGGATCTTACTTGAACAAGCTCAATAACCTTCCAAGGAAGAGCAGAAAGATGGAATGTATGAGCAGAAGAATCTAGGAGCTGGTTACCAATGCCACTTCGATCGCTCCAGGCCTTATCCAGACAGGTGACTCGGTTAACTACCACTTTTGTAGCTACCAAAAGTTCTCATTTCCTCTCCATAAATAGCCCTTTTGATTTCTGTTCGGACTCTTCCTTTCGACGTAACTTTTTGGATGATAAAATTTCAGTAATATGAGATAAAATTCCTAGTCCGGAAGTCATTCTCCTTCTTCCACTCAATCACATCATGAACTTATCTATCCTTGCAATTCTTGAGTGACTTCCATATGAGGCAAGGGTAGTCTTCTATTTGACTAGAATAAGTTGTATCGAGAGCTAGTTTAGAAATGGGTGTTGTGCACTTCTAAATTGCCATTTTGCCTTCGAATTGTGCCTGGTTCGCCTGGGCGCTTCTCAAAGTCAAACATGAGCGATATGGAAATGCATACTCTATTTTGAGACTAGAAGAGAATCCAAATATAATATTTTTCTCGAACGGATGGCGTATGACCTAGGGTACGCAACCGGAAAGAAGAATATTGTATTGGAAACTCATCGGTGCAATTATCCTTATAAATATCCTAAGCCTATATTTCCTTCAACAACTAGACAGACAAAAGCACTGTCGCATCTCGTTGGAAGAATCCAAGTTGTTTCATAAGCTTAACCATGTCGATAAATTTTTCCTTCGAGCGTTGACTTTCACCAACCCTTATAAATCCCGTGACTTCGATCCCGGCATGCAAGTGATAGATGTTGACAACACACCCACCGATGTTCTAAAGTTGGACAGAGGAGTTAGTTCAATGAAGTTGGTAAGTGATGCTGCCCTTCGTGCTCATCAAGAAGAGATGATTAAGAAGATAGCAGCCGATGAACAAGGAAGTGCGGTACTCTCCAACTATTATCTAGTCTACACTTCTGCAACAGATCGGAGGTTTGAGCCTCAACCACCGGATTCTATTTCTTATCGGTCACCTCAGTATCAGCAACAGGTGTTCTCCAGTTCAGCGGTTCAACAATCGGACATATCGAGTATACGCCTTTATCCTCGACGCCACAATCCGTTGATCATCCATGCTGTAACAGATAGTTGTCTTAGACATTTGGCTCAAGAATTGTGTCGCACCAACAAAACCGAATTTGTCGACACATCCTCGGAGGAAAGCAGTTAGTCGACGTAATCCTACCCGTAAAATGATAAGATGGAGACTGGTCGTGTCAACTTTACCACATCCGAGGAGATTCCGAAAGGGTCACAAGACATGGCTGATCAAAGTACTACGGAGATATCCTTAAAGTTGAGTCGTAAGGATGATTCCACCTCCTTTATAGTCTTAGACGGACAAGGATTGGAGGCGAATCTTGGCAGAAGATGAATGAAGTCTCATAAGGCAGTATTCGATATAGATGATTTTGCAGTCACATGAACTCTCCTCTTCACGGACGAGATTTTTTTTTCAGTTGATTTCTTCCCAAGCTATTTTTTTCGGTGATCTATAAAACTACTGGTAAAAGTTTGGAAGACATTCCTGCAGTTTGCGAATACCTTGATGTTCTCCGGAAGACTTACCAGGTCTACCACCCGATCGAGCAAGTAGAATTCAAGAGAGAACTTCAACCAAGGACTCGCACCGATATCAAGAAGATAGTATCGGATGCCACCCAATGAGCTGGCGAAGTAAAGGTGCAACTCGAAGGGATTACTCGGATAAGAGATGTATTTGCCCAAGTTCATCACCTTGAGGATGACAGCATTGTTCGCCAAGAAGAAGAATCGAACATTGAGGTTATATGCAGATTATTGAACTGTGAGTGCAGTGACCATTAAGCACAAGTATTCCCTTCCTCGAATTGACATCTTGTGTGATCAGTAGATGAGAGCAAAAGTGTTTTCCCAGCACAAATCTTCACTCAAGCGGATCTGAACAGGTGCCAATTAAGATGGTTTGAATTAAAGATTATGGTATAGAGATCCATTACCATCTCGACAAAGCCAATGTCGTAGCTGATGCCGTGAGTCGGAAAAACTCATTGCAACAATCTCACCGCGTAGATATTGATCGAAGCATCTAAAGAGGAAATGAGTAAGCCTAATCTTCGGATTTTTCCATATGGAGTATTGAGAAATTGGCTCTTATTACTACCATTCGTGAAGAGAGGTAACAGCTCAAAAGAAAGACGATGGTATGAGTCACACTAAAAGACGAATTAAGAAGGGTGGAATGAAGTGCTTTCGAGAAGATAGTAAAGGCGTGATTCGGGTCAAGAACAGATTGGTAATGCCCAAGAACCCGGAACTTCGCAAGAAGGTAATGGATGAAGCACATACCTCTAAGTGTTCTATTCATCCTAGGAACAAACACAATGTATCAAGATCTAAAGCAAAGATTCTTGTGGACAAGAAGGAAACGAGAAATAGCAAGGTATGTCGGTGAGTGTGACACTTGCCGACGAGTGAAGGCATATCATCCGAAGCAAGCGGGTCCACTCCAACCTTGGAGTGTTCCGGAATGGAAATGGGAAGATATTAGTATGGATTTCATTACCGGCTTACCGTTAACTCCACGGAAGCACGACTTTATGTGGGTCATAGTGGACAGGTTGACTAAGGGCAGCTCACTTCATACCAGTACATACTCGGTACACCGCCGAGAAATATGCGAGCTATACATCGCCGCATTCTCTGTCTACATGGAGTACCAAAGACCATCATCTCGGATCAAGGAGCTCGGTTTGGGAGCAGTATATGAGTCATTGTGAACGAGGTTGATTCGAAGCTTCGCTTATTCTCCTCAAACGGATGGACGGACAGAAAGAACCAACCAATATCTAGAAGATGTGCGTCGAGCTGGTGTTTTGTCATACCACCAAGATTGGGAAAGATGCCTACCGTTAACAGAATTCTCAAACAACAACAGCTATTAAGAAGGTGCTGGAATGTCACCATTTCAAGGTCTATACGGTCGTGGCTGTCGCACACCGTTAGATTGGTTAGAAGCTGGAAGTGAGAATAATACCTGGACCGGATCTAGTAACAGATGCCGAAGAGCGAGTAGCTTCATTCTACGGAACCTCAAGAGAGCTAAATCTCGACAAACCAGTTCTACGGATAAGAGACATCGAGAGTTGACATTCAGCATTCGAGATGGGCCCACTACGGACCCGCATTTATTGCGTCGGGACAAATTGTGCATACTGTGTTTTCTGCACCCGGTAGTGTCTAGGAGTCCAAAAATGTGTTCCGGAATGATCCATGTGCGAAACACCGACGCACAATTTTGTTCATGTTCGGGTGGCCCCATTAGGCACCCGAATTTATTGCATCGGGACAAGTTGTGAAAACTGTGTTTTCCGCACCTACTAGTGTCTATGAGTCCTAAAATGTATTCCGGAACGATCCCAGCGTGAAACGCCGACGCACAATTTTATTTATGTTCGGGTGGACCCACTACAAACCCGCATTTATTGCTTCCGGACAAGTTGTGAAACTGTGTTTTCCGCACCGGGTAGTGCCTAGGAGTCCAAAAATGTGTTCCGGAACGATCCGTGTGCGAAACACCGACACACAATTTTATTTATGTCCGGGTGGCCCCACTAGTCACCCGAAATTATTGCACCGGGACAAGTTGTGAAAACTGTGTTTTCCACACCTACTAGTGTCTTTGGGTCCTCAAATGTATTCCGAAATGATCCCAACGTCAAACACCGACTCACATTTTTGTTTATGTTCGGGTGGGCCCACTACGGATCCGCGTTTATTGCGTCGGGAGAAGTTGTGAAAAGTGTGTTTTCTGCACCCGGTAGTGTCTAGGAGTCCTAAAATGTATTCCGGAACAATCCCGAGTGTGCAACACCGACGCACATGTTTGTTTATGTTTGGGTGGGCCCACTACGGACCCGCATTTATTGCGTCGGGACCGGTTGTGAAAACTGTGTTTTCCTCACTCGGTAGTGTCTAGGAGTCCAAAAATGTGTTCCGGAATGATTCGTGTGCGAAACACCGACGCACAATTTTATTTATGTTCAGGTGGCCCGACTAGTCACCCGAAATTATTGCGTCGGGACAAGTTGATGAGGACATCACTACTTCCGTTACACCCACGCCTCCCACAACATCAATAACACCGACTCCGGCTGGTCCTCTTACCCGCGCTCGTGCTCGCCAACTAAACTATCAAGTGAGTTCATTCCTAAGCTCATGTCCATCTGATTTAGACTCTCGAGACACGTGTGTTCTTGTTTTGCTTTGGAATGATGGAGAGGATAAGAAGGGGAGGGGATTCTCGCGTGTTGGATTCGGACTGCAGGACAGGGTCAACTTGTGACAGACGCCACGACTTCATCCGGACTCCGTTTTTGGGCGTGCAAGCACAATTTGGAAAGCTTACAGAGTCTACTTTCCAACGGATCTGAGATCAACTTCATATCTGCTCCGAGTCGACCGCAATCGTCGTTTTGCTGCAGAGACATAAATCTGTCTAGTTTTGGGCCCGACGGGCCGTGTATCAAGTGGGGCCCAATAGGGGCCGCGTCTTAGGGTTTGGGGACGACCCCCACCACGTCCTGGTCGTCCTCCACCCTCCCATATACCCCATAGCCGCCACTTTTCAGATCGGGTTTTGTTGATTAGAGTTAGCCTTTGCTACTTGTTGCAGCGTGCTCGTGCCGCCTGCCCGTTCATCTCCGGAACCCCACCATATTGTGTTTTCAGTTGTGAACCTTCAATTAAATCTAGCAATTTTAGTGCTTGTTCTACTTGTTCTTGCCAGTTCTTCGATTGCTTGCGGGACGAGTGCCCTCGTGGCCGGTGGTCGCGCTCCCACGGGATCGCGGCGACCATTGGAGGCGGTGTATCGGTTGCTAAGGCGCAACGTCCTTGGACGGTTGTAGTCGGGCCGTGAACGTCGACTTCATCACCAATCGAATTATCTTCCACTCTCATCGAAAGATCGACGCCAAAACCCTCACGGGTTCACATCATACCGGGTGCGGATGAAGTCGTGGCGTCCGTCACAACTTGACCCTGTCCTGCAGATCCGAATCCAACACGCGAGAATCCCCTCCCCTTCTTATCCTCTCCATCATTCCTAAGCAAAACAAGAACACACGTGTCTCGAGAGTCTAAATCAGATGGACATGAGCTTAGGAATGAACTCACTTGATAGTTTAGTTGGCGAGCACGAGCGCGGGTAAGAGGGCCAGCCGGAGTCGGTGTTATTGATGTTGTGGGAGGCGTGGGTGTAACGGAAGTAGTGATGTCCTCATCACGGTAGTGTCTAGGAGTCCAAAAATGTGTTCCGGAATGATCCATGTGCAAAACACCGACGCACAATTTTGTTCATGTTCGGGTGGCCCCATTAGGCACCCGAATTTATTGCATCGGGACAAGTTGTGAAAACTGTGTTTTGCGCACCTACTAGTGTCTATGAGACCTAAAATGTATTCCGGAACGATCCCAGCGTGAAACGCCGACGCACATTTTTGTTTATGTTCGGGTGGACCCACTACACACCCGCATTTATTGCTTCCGGACAAGTTGTGAAACTTTGTTTTCCGCACCGGGTAGTGCCTAGGAGTCCAAAAATGTGTTCCGGAACGATTCGTGTGCGAAACACCGACACACAATTTTATTTATGTCCGGGTGGCCCCACTAGTCACCCGAAATTATTGCACCGGGACAAGTTGTGAAAACTGTGTTTTCCACACCTACTAGTGTCTTTGGGTCCTCAAATGTATTCCGAAATGATCCCAACGTCAAACACCGACTCACATTTTTGTTTATGTTCGGGTGGGCCCACTACGGACCCGCATTTATTGCGTCGGGAGAAGTTGTGAAATTGTGTTTTCCGCACCCGGTAGTGTCTAGGAGTCCTAAAATGTATTCCGGAACAATCCCAGTGTGCAACACCGACGCACATGTTTGTTTATGTTTGGGTGGGCCCACTACGGACCCGCTTTTATTGCGTCGGGACCGGTTGTGAAAACTGTGTTTTCCGCACCTACTAGTGTCTATGAGTCCTAAAATGTATTCCGGAACGATCCCAGCGTGAAACACCGACACACATTTTTGTTTATGTTCGGGTGGGCCCACTACGGACCCGCATTTATTGCGTCGGGACAAATTGTGCATACTTGTGTTTTCCGCACCCGGTAGTGTCTAGGAGTACAAAAATGTGTTCCGGAATGATCCATGTGCGAAACACCGACGCACAATTTTGTTCATGTTCGGGTGGCCCCATTAGGCACCCGAATTTATTGCATCGGGACAAGTTGTGAAAACTGTGTTTTCCGCACCTACTAGTGTCTATGAGACCTAAAATGTATTCCGGAACGATCCCAGCGTGAAACGCCGACGCACATTTTTGTTTATGTTCGGGTGGACCCACTACACACCCGCATTTATTGCTTCCGGACAAGTTGTGAAACTGTGTTTTCCGCACCGGGTAGTGCCTAGGAGTCCAAAAATGTGTTCCGGAACGATCCGTGTGCGAAACACCGACACACAATTTTATTTATGTCCGGGTGGCCCCACTAGTCACCCGAAATTATTGCACCGGGACAAGTTGTGAAAACTGTGTTTTCCACACCTACTAGTGTCTTTGGGTCCTCAAATGTATTCCGAAATGATCCCAACGTCAAACACCGACTCACATTTTTGTTTATGTTCGGGTGGGCCCACTACGGATCCGCGTTTATTGCGTCGGGAGAAGTTGTGAAAAGTGTGTTTTCTGCACCCGGTAGTGTCTAGGAGTCCTAAAATGTATTCCGGAACAATCCCGAGTGTGCAACACCGACGCACATGTTTGTTTATGTTTGGGTGGGCCCACTACGGACCCGCATTTATTGCGTCGGGACCGGTTGTGAAAACTGTGTTTTCCTCACTCGGTAGTGTCTAGGAGTCCAAAAATGTGTTCCGGAATGATTCGTGTGCGAAACACCGACGCACAATTTTATTTATGTTCAGGTGGCCCGACTAGTCACCCGAAATTATTGCGTCGGGACAAGTTGATGAGGACATCACTACTTCCGTTACACCCACGCCTCCCACAACATCAATAACACCGACTCCGGCTGGTCCTCTTACCCGCGCTCGTGCTCGCCAACTAAACTATCAAGTGAGTTCATTCCTAAGCTCATGTCCATCTGATTTAGACTCTCGAGACACGTGTGTTCTTGTTTTGCTTTGGAATGATGGAGAGGATAAGAAGGGGAGGGGATTCTCGCGTGTTGGATTCGGACTGCAGGACAGGGTCAACTTGTGACAGACGCCACGACTTCATCCGGACTCCGTTTTTGGGCGTGCAAGCACAATTTGGAAAGCTTACAGAGTCTACTTTCCAACGGATCTGAGATCAACTTCATATCTGCTCCGAGTCGACCGCAATCGTCGTTTTGCTGCAGAGACATAAATCTGTCTAGTTTTGGGCCCGACGGGCCGTGTATCAAGTGGGGCCCAATAGGGGCCGCGTCTTAGGGTTTGGGGACGACCCCCACCACGTCCTGGTCGTCCTCCACCCTCCCATATACCCCATAGCCGCCACTTTTCAGATCGGGTTTTGTTGATTAGAGTTAGCCTTTGCTACTTGTTGCAGCGTGCTCGTGCCGCCTGCCCGTTCATCTCCGGAACCCCACCATATTGTGTTTTCAGTTGTGAACCTTCAATTAAATCTAGCAATTTTAGTGCTTGTTCTACTTGTTCTTGCCAGTTCTTCGATTGCTTGCGGGACGAGTGCCCTCGTGGCCGGTGGTCGCGCTCCCACGGGATCGCGGCGACCATTGGAGGCGGTGTATCGGTTGCTAAGGCGCAACGTCCTTGGACGGTTGTAGTCGGGCCGTGAACGTCGACTTCATCACCAATCGAATTATCTTCCACTCTCATCGAAAGATCGACGCCAAAACCCTCACGGGTTCACATCATACCGGGTGCGGATGAAGTCGTGGCGTCCGTCACAACTTGACCCTGTCCTGCAGTCCGAATCCAACACGCGAGAATCCCCTCCCCTTCTTATCCTCTCCATCATTCCTAAGCAAAACAAGAACACACGTGTCTCGAGAGTCTAAATCAGATGGACATGAGCTTAGGAATGAACTCACTTGATAGTTTAGTTGGCGAGCACGAGCGCGGGTAAGAGGGCCAGCCGGAGTCGGTGTTATTGATGTTGTGGGAGGCGTGGGTGTAACGGAAGTAGTGATGTCCTCATCACGGTAGTGTCTAGGAGTCCAAAAATGTGTTCCGGAATGATCCATGTGCAAAACACCGACGCACAATTTTGTTCATGTTCGGGTGGCCCCATTAGGCACCCGAATTTATTGCATCGGGACAAGTTGTGAAAACTGTGTTTTGCGCACCTACTAGTGTCTATGAGACCTAAAATGTATTCCGAACGATCCCAGCGTGAAACGCCGACGCACATTTTTGTTTATGTTCGGGTGGACCCACTACACACCCGCATTTATTGCTTCCGGACAAGTTGTGAAACTTTGTTTTCCGCACCGGGTAGTGCCTAGGAGTCCAAAAATGTGTTCCGGAACGATCCGTGTGCGAAACACCGACACACAATTTTATTTATGTCCGGGTGGCCCCACTAGTCACCCGAAATTATTGCACCGGGACAAGTTGTGAAAACCGTGTTTTCCACACCTACTAGTGTCTTTGGGTCCTCAAATGTATTCCGAAATGATCCCAACGTCAAACACCGACTCACATTTTTGTTTATGTTCGGGTGGGCCCACTACGGACCCGCATTTATTGCGTCGGGAGAAGTTGTGAAATTGTGTTTTCCGCACCCGGTAGTGTCTAGGAGTCCTAAAATGTATTCCGGAACAATCCCGAGTGTGCAACACCGACGCACATGTTTGTTTATGTTTGGGTGGGCCCACTACGGACCCGCTTTTATTGCGTCGGGACCAGTTGTGAAAACTGTGTTTTCCGCACCTACTAGTGTCTATGAGTCCTAAAATGTATTCCGGAACGATCCCAGCGTGAAACACCGACACACATTTTTGTTTATGTTCGGGTGGGCCCACTACGGACCCGCATTTATTGCGTCGGGACAAATTGTGCATACTTGTGTTTTCCGCACCCGGTAGTGTCTAGGAGTACAAAAATGTGTTCCGGAATGATCCATGTGCGAAACACCGACGCACAATTTTGTTCATGTTCGGGTGGCCCCATTAGGCACCCGAATTTATTGCATCGGGACAAGTTGTGAAAATTGTGTTTTCCGCACCTACTAGTGTCTATGAGTCCAAAAATGTGTTCGGAACGATCCATGGGCGAACCACCGACGCACTTTTGTTCATGTTCGGGTGGCCCCACTAGTGACCCGCATTTATTGCGCCGGGACAAGTTGTGAAAACAGCGTTTTCTGCACCCGGTAGTATCTAGAAGTCCAAAAATGTGTTTCGAAATGATCTGTGTGAGAAACACCGACCCACAATTTCGTTCATGTTCGGGTGGCCCCACTAGTCACCTGAATTTATTACGTCGAGACAAGTTGTGAAAACTATGTTTTCCGCACCTAGTAGTGTCTATGAGTCCAAAAATGTGTTCCGGAAAACGACCCTTGATGGAAACTCCGTCGCACATTTGCTCATTTTCGTGTGGCCCCACCGGTGACCCGCATTTATTGCGCCAGGACAAGTTGTGAAAACTTTCACACCTGGTAGTGTCTAGGAGTCCAAAAATGTGTTTCGGACCGATACGTATGCGGAACACCGACGCACAATTTCAATCATGTTGGGATGGCCTCACTAGTCACCCGAATTTGTTGCGTCGGGACAAGTTGTGAAAACTGTGTTTTTGGCACCTACTAGTGTCTAGGAGTCCATAAATGTGTTCCGGAACGATCCGTGTGCGAAACACCGACGCACAATTTTGTTCATGTTCGGGTGGCCCCACTAGTGACCCGAATTTATTGCGCCAGGACAAATGTATTCCGGAACGATCCCAGCGTGAAAAACCGACGCACATTTCTATTTATGTTGGGGTGGGCCCACTACGGACCCGCTTTTATTGCTTCGAGACAAGTTGTGAAAACTGTGTTTTCCGCACCCGGTAGTGTCTAGGAGTCCAAAAATGTGTTCTGGAACGAGCCGTGTGTGAAACACCGACGCACAATTTTGTTCATGTTCGGGTGGCCGCACTAGTCACCCGAATTTGTTGCGTCGGGACAAGTTGTGAAAACTGTGTTTTCCGCACCTACTAGTGTCCATGAATCCTATAATGTATTCCGGAACGATCCCAGTGTGAAACACCGACGCATATTTTTGTTTATGTTCGGGTGGGCCCACTACGGACCCGCATTCATTGCTTCGGGACAAGTTGTGAAAACTGTGTTTTCCGCACCTACTAGTGTCTATGAGTCCTAAAATGTATTCCCGAACGATCCCAACGTGAAACACCGACGCACATTTTTGTTTATGTTCGGGTGGGCCCACTACGAGACCCGCATTTATTGCGTCGGGACAAGTTGTGAAAAGTGTGTTTTCCGCACCCGGTAGTGTTTAGGAGTCCAAAAATATGTTCCGGAACGATCCGTGTGCAAAACACCAACGCACATTTGTTCATGTTCGGGAGGCCCCACTAGTCACCCGAATTTATTACGTCGGGACAAGTTGTGAATAGTGTATTTTTGCACCTACTAGTGTCTATAAGTCCAAAAATGTGTTTCGGAATCATCCGTGGGGAAACACCGACGCACAATTTTGTTCATGTTCGGGTGGCTCCACTAGTGACCCGAATTTATTGCGCCGGGACAAGTTGTGAAAACTGTGTTTTCGGCACCCGGTAGTGTCTCGGAGTCCAAAAATGTGTTCCGGAATGATCCGTGCGAAAGATCGACGCACAATTTTGTTCATGTTCGGGTGGCCCCACAAGTGACCCGAATTTATTGCGCCGGGACAAGTAGTGAAAACTGTGTTTTCCGCACCTACTAGTGTCTAGGAGTCCAAAAATGTGTTCCAGAATGAGCCGTGTGCGAAACACCGACGCACAATTTTGTTCATGTTCCGGTGGCCCCACTAGTCATCCGAATTTATTGCGTTGAGACAAGTTGTGAAAACTGTGTTTTCCGCACCTAGTCTACGAGTCCAAAAGTGTGTTTCGGAACGACCATTGATGGAAACACCGACGCACATTTGTTCATGTTCGTGTGGCCCCACCGGTGACCCGCATTTATTGTGCTGGGAGAAGTTGTGAAAACTGTGTTTTTCACACCTGCTAGTGTCTAGGAGTCCAAAAATGTGTTCCGGAATGATACGTATGCGGAACACCGACGCACAATTTTAATCATGTCGGGACAAGTTGTGAATACTCGTGTTTTCCGCACCTACTAGTGTCTATGAGTCCTAAAATGTATTCGGAACGACCCGAGCGTGAAACACCCACACAATATTGTGTTTATGTTCGGGTGGGCCCACTACAAACCCGCATTTATTACGTCGGGACATGTTGTGAAAGCTATGTATTCTGCACCCAGTAGTGTCTAGGAGTCCAAAAATGTGTTCCGGAACGATCCATGTGAGAAACACCGACGCACAATTTTGTTCATGTTCGGGTGGCCCCACTAGTCACCCGAATTTATTGCTTCGGGACAAGTTGTGAAAACTGTGTTTTCCGCACCTACTAGTGTCTATGAGTACTAAAATGTATCCCGGAACGATCCCGAGTGTGAAACACCGACGCATATTGTTGTTTATGTTCGGTGGGCTCACTACGAACCGCATTTATTGCGGCGGGACAAGTTGTGAAAATTATGTTTTCCGCACCCGGTAGTGTCTAGGAGACCAAAAATGTGTCCCAGAACGATCCGTGTGCGAAACACCGACGCACAATTTTGCTCATGTTTGGGTGGCCCCACTAGTCACCCGAATTTATTGCGTCGGGACAAGTTGTGAAAGCTGTGTTTTCCGCACCTACTAGTGTCTAGGAGTCAAAAAATATGTTCGGAACGAGACGTTTGGGAAACACCAATGCACAATTTTCTTCATGTTCGGGTGCCCGACTTGTGACCCGAATTTATTGCGCCGGGACAAGTTGTGAAAAGTGTGTTTTCCACACCTGGTAGTGTCTCGGAGTCCAAAAATGCGTTCCGAAATGATCCGTGTGCGAAACACCAACACACAATTTTGTTTTCAAGTTCGGGTGGCCCACTAGTCATCCCAATTTATTGCGTCGGGACAAGTTGTGAAAATTGTGTTTTGCGCACCAACTAGTGTCTATGAGTCCTAAAATCTATTCCAAAACGATCCCGAGTGTGAAACACCGACGAACATTTTTGTTTATGTTCGGGTGGGCCCACTACGGATCCGCATTTATTGCATCGGGACATGTTGTGAAAAGTGGGTTTTCCGCACCCGGTAGTGTCTACGAGTCCAACAATGTGTTCCGGAAGGATCCGTGTGCGAAACACCGGCGCACAATTTTGTTCATGTTCGGGTGGCCCCACTAGTGATCCGAATTTATTGCGCCGGGACAAGTTGTGAAAGTTGTGTTTTCCGCACCCGATGAGTGTCTAGGAGTCCAAAAGTGTGTTCGAAACGATCCATGTGAGAAACACCGACGCACAATTTTGTTCATGTTCGTGTGGCCCCACTGGTGACCCGAATTTATTGTGTCGGGAGAAGTTGTGAAAGCTGTGTTTTTCACACCTGCTAGTGTGTAGGAGTCCAAAAATGTGTTCCGAAACGAGCCGTGTGCTGAAACACCGACGCACAACTTTGTTCATGTTCGGGTGGCCCCAATAGTCACCCGAATTTATTGCGTCGAGACAAGTTGTGAAAACTATGTTTTCCGCACCTACTAGTGTCTATGAGTCGAAAAATGTGTTCGGAACGACCCTTGACGGAAACACCGACGCACATTGGTTCAGGTTCGGGTGGCCGCACCGGTGAACCGCATTTATTGCACCGGGACATGTTGCGTAAACTGTGTTTTTCACACCCGGTAGTGTCTAGGAGACCAAAAATGTGTTCCGGAACGATCCGTGTGCGAAACACCGACGCACAATTTTGTTCATGTTCGGGTGGCCCCACTAGTCACCCGAATTTATTGCGTCGGGACAAGTTGTGAAATCTATTTTTTCCACACCTACTAGTGTCTATGAGTCCTAAGATGTATTCCGGAACCATCCCTGCGTGAAACGCCGACGCACATTTTTGTTTATGTTCGGGTGGGCCCCCTAGTGACCCGAATTTGTTGCGCCGGGACAAATATATTCCGGGACGATCTCAGCGTGAAACACCGACGCACATTTTTGTTTATGATTCGGTGGGCCCACTACGGACCCGTATTTATAGCTTCGGGACAAGTTGTAAAAACGGTTTTCCGCACCTACTAGTGTCTATGAGTCCTAAAATGTATTCGGAACGATCCTAGTGTGAAACACCGACGGACATTTTTGTTTATGTTCGTGTGGGCACACTAGAGACCCGCATTTATTCCTTCGAGACAAGTTGTGAAAACTGTGCTTTCCGCACTTGATAATGTCTAGGAGTCCAAAAATGTGTTCCGGAACGATCCGTGTGCGAAACACCAACGCACAATTTTATTTATGTCCGGGTGGCCCCACTAGTCACCCGAATGTATTGCGTCGGGACAAGTTGTGAAACCTGTGTTTTCCGCACCTACTAGTGTCTATGAGTCCTAAAATGTATTCCTGAACGATCCCGGTGTGAAACACCGACGCATATTTTTGTTTATGTTCTGGTGGGCCCACTACGGACCCGCGTTTATTGCGTCGGGACAAGTTGTGAAAACTGTGTTTTCCGCACCCGTAGTGTCTAGGAGACCAAAAATGTGTTCCGGAACGATCCGTGTGCGAAACACGG
The DNA here is from genome assembly GCA_031894775.1 of Chloris gayana. Lineage (NCBI taxonomy): Eukaryota > Viridiplantae > Streptophyta > Magnoliopsida > Poales > Poaceae > Chloris > Chloris gayana. The sequence continues at coordinate 232,158 of JAUNZO010000207.1, forward strand.
ACGCACAATTTTGTTGATGTTCGGGTGGCCCCACTAGTCACCCGAATTTATTGCGTAGGGACAAGTTGTGGAAACTGATTTTTCCGCACCTACTAGTGTCTATGAGTCCTAAAATGTATTTCGGAACGATCCCTGCGTGAAACGTCGACGCACATTGTTGTTTATGTTCGGGAGGGCCCACTATAGGCCCGCATTTATTGCTTCGGGACATGTTGTGAAAACTGTGTTTTCCGCACCCGGTACTATCTAGGAGTCCAAAAATGTGTTCCGGAACGATCCGTGTGAGAAACACCGACGCACAATTTTGTTCATGTTCGGGTGGCCCCACTAGTCACCCGAATTTATTGCGGCGGGACAAGTTGTGAAAATTATGTTTTGTGCACCTACTAGTGTTTATGTGTCCTAAAATGTATTCCGGAATGATCCCGGCGTGAAACACGGACGCGCATTTGTGTTTATGTTCGAGTGGGCCCAGTACGGACCCGCATTTATTGCTTCGGAACAAGTTGTGAAAACTGTGTTTTCCTCACCTACTAGTCTCTATGACTCCTAAAATCTATTCCGGAACGATCCCGATGTGAAACACCGATGCAGATTTTTGGTTATGTTCGTGTGGGCCCACTACGGATCCGCATTTATTGCGTCGGGACATATTGTGAAAAGTGGTTTTCCGCACCCGGTAGTGTCTAGGAGTCCAAAAATGTGTTCCGGAATGATCCGTGTGCGAAACACCAGCGCACAATTTTGTTCATGTTCGGGTGGCCCCACTAGTCACCCGAATTTATTGCGTCGGGACAAGTTGTGAATAGTGTGTTTTTCGCACCTACTAGTGTCTATGAGTCCACAAATGTGTTCCGGAACTATCCACGGGTGAACCATTGACGCATATTTGTTCATGTTCGGGTGGCCCCACTAGTGGCCCGCGTTTATTGCGCCGGAACAAGTTGTGAAAACTGTGTTTTCCGCACCGGTAGTGTCTAGGAGACAAAAAATGTGTTCGAAACGATACATGTGCGAAACACCGACGCATATTTTTGTTTATGTTTGGGTGGGCCCACTACAGGCCCGCATTTATTGCTTCAGGACATGTTGTGAAAACTGTGTTTTCCGCACCCGTAGTATCTAGGAGTCCACAAATGTGTTCCGGAACGATCCGTGTGAGAAACACCGACGCACAATTTTGTTCATGCTCGGGTGCCCCACTAGTCACCCGAATTTATTGCGTCCGGACAAGTTGTGAAAACTATTTCTTCCGCACCTACTACTGTCTATGAGTCCTAAAATGTATTTCGGAACGATCCCAGCGGGAAACGTCGATGCACATTTTTGTTTATGTTCGGGTGGGCTCACTACGGGCCCGCATTATTGCTTCGGGACAAGTAGTGAAAACTGTGTTTTCCGCACCAACTAGTGTCTAGGAGTCCAAAAATGTGTTCCGTAACGAGCCATGTGCGAAACACCGACGCACAATTTTGTTCATGTTCGGGTGGCCCCACTAGTCACCCAAATTTATTGCGTCGAGACAAGTTGTGAAAACTGTGGTTTCCGCACCTACTAGTGTCTATGAGTCCAAAAATGTGTTCGGAACGACCCTTGATGGAAACACCGACGCACATTTATTCATGTTCGGGTGGCCCCACTGGTGACCCGCATTTATTGTACCGGGACAAGTTATGTAAACTGTGTTTTTCACACCCGGTAGTGTCTAGTAGTCCAAAAATGTGTTCCGGAACGATCCGTGTGCGAAACATCGATGCACAATATTAATCATGTTCGGATGGCCCCACTAGTCGCCCGAATTTATTGCGTCGGGAGAAGTTGTGAAACCTGTGTTTTCCGCACCTACTAGTGTCTATGAGTCCTACAATGTATTCCGGAACGATCCCAACGTGAAACACCGACGCACATTTTTATTTATGTTCGAGTGGGCCCACTACGGAGTTGCATTTATTGCTTCGGGACAAGTTGTGAAAACTGTGTTTTCCGCACCCGGTAGTGTGTAGGAGACCAAAAATGTGTTCCGGAACGATACTTGTGCAAAACACCGACACATATTTTTGTTTATGTTTGGGTGGGCCCACTACAGATCCGCATTTATTGCATCGGGACAAGTTGTGAAAAGTGTGTTTTCCGCACCCGGTAGTGTCTAGGGGTCCAAAAATGTGTTACGAGAATGATCCTGTGCGAAGCGCCGACGCACAATTTTGTTCATGTTCGGGTGGCCCACTAGTGACCCGAATTTGCTGCGCCGGGACAAGTTGTGAAAACTGTGTTTTCCGCACCCGGTAGTGTCTAGGTGTCCCAAAATGTGTTCCGAAACGATCAATGGACGAACCACCAACGCACATTTATACATGTTCGGGTGGCCCCACTAGTGACCCGCATTTGTTGCGCCGGGACAAGTTTTGAAAACTATGTCTTCTTCACCCGGTAGTATCTAAGAGTCCAAAAATGTGTTCCGGAACGAACCGTGTGAGAAACACCGACGCACAACTTTGTTCATGTTCGGGTGGCCCCACTATTCACCCGAATTTATTGCGTCGGGACAAGTTGTGAAAACTATGTTTTCCGCACCAACTAGTGTCTATGAGTCCAAAAATGTATTCGAAACGATCCCAGCGTGAAACACCGACGCACATTTTTGTTTATGTTCGGGTGGGACCACTACGGACCCGCATTTATTGCTTCGGGACAAGTTGTGAAAACCGTGTTTTCCACACCTACGAGTGTCTATGAGTCCTAAATGGTATTCCGCAATGATCCCAGTGTGAAACACCGACGCACATTATTGTTTATGTTCGGGTGGGCCCACTACGGACCCACATTTATTGCGTCGGGACAAGTTGTGAAAACTGTGTTTTCCGCAGCTACTAGTGTCTAAGAGTCCAAAAATGTGTTCCGGAATGATCGGTGTGCGAAACACCGACGCACAATTTTGTTCATGTTCGGGTAGCCCCCACTAGTCACCCGAATTTATTGCGTCGGGACAAGTTGTGAAAACTGTGTTTTCCGCACCTAGTAGTGTCTAGGAGTCCAAAAATGTGTTCCGGAACGATCCGTGTGCAAAACACCGACGCACAATTTTGTTCATGTTCGGGTGGCCCCACTAGTCACCCGAATTTATTGCGTCGGGACAAGTTGTGAAAATTGTGTATTCAGCACCTAGTAATGTCTATTGAGTCCTTAAATGTATTTCGGAATGATCCCAACGTGAAACACCGACGCACATTTTTGTTTATGTTCGGGTGGGCCCACTACGGACCCGCATTTATTGCGTCGGGAGAAATTGTGAAAACTGTGTTTTCCGCACTCGGTAGTGTCTAGCAGGTCAAAAATGTGCTATGGAACGATCCGTGTGAGAAACATCGACGCACAATGTTGTTCATGTTCGGGTGGCCCCACTAGTCACCCGATTTTATTGCGTCGGGACAAGTTGTGAAAACTGTGTTTTCCGCACCTACTAGTATCTAGGAGTCCAAAAATGTGTTCCGGAACGATCCGTGAGCGAAACGCCGACACACAATTTTGTTCATGTTCGGGTGGCCCCACTAGTCACCCGAATTTATTGCGTTGGGACAATTTGTGAAAATTGTGTTTTCAGCACCTAGTAGTGGCTATGAGTCCTAAAACGTATTCCGGAACGATCCCAACGTGAAACACCGACACATATTTTTGTTTATGTTCGGGTGGGCCCACTACAGATCCGCATTTATTGCATCGGGACAAGTTGTGAAAAGTGTGTTTTCGGCACCCGGTAGTGTCTAGGAGTCAAAAAATGTGTTCCGGAACGATCTCGTGCGAAGCGCCGACGCACAATTTTGTTCATGTTCGGGTGGCCCACTAGTGACCCGAATTTATTGCGCCGGAACAAGTTGTGAAAACTGTGTTTTCCGCACCCAGTAGTGTCTAGGTGTCCCAAAATGTGTTCCGAAACGATCAATGGACGAACCACCAACGCACATTTGTTCATGTTCGGGTGGCCCCACTAGTGACCCGCATTTATTGCGCCGGGACAAGTTGTGAAAACTATGTTTTCTACACCCGGTAGTATCTAGGAGTCCAAAAATGTGTTCGGAACGAACCGTGTGAAAAACACCGACGCACAATTTTGTTCATGTTCGGGTGGCCCCACTATTCACCCGAATTTATTGCGTCGGGACAAGTTGTGAAAACTATGTTTTCCGCACCAACTAGTGTCTATGAGTCCTAAAATGTATTCCGAAACAATCCCAGCGTGAAACACCGACGCACATTTTTGTTTATGTTCGGGTAGGACCACTACGGACCCGCATTTATTGCTTCGGGACAAGTTGTGAAAACTGTGTTTTCCACACCTACTAGTGTCTATGAGTCCTAAATGGTATTCCGGAATGATCCCAGTGTGAAACACCGACGCACATTATTGTTTATGTTCGGGTGGGCCCACTACGAGACCCACATTTATTGCGTCGGGACAAGTTGTGAAAACTGTGTTTTCCGCAGCTACTAGGGTCTAAGAGTCCAAAAATGTGTTCCAGAATGATCGGTGTGCGAAACACCGACGCACAATTTTGTTCATGTTCGGGTAGCCCCACTAGTCACCCGAATTTATTGCGTCGGGACAAGTTGTGAAAACTGTGTTTTCTGCACATAGTAGCGTCTAGGAGTCCAAAAATGTGTTCCGGAACGATCCGTGTGCGAAACATCGACGCACAATTTTCTTCATGTTCGGGTGGTCCCACTAGTCACCCGAATTTATTGCGTTGGGACAAGTTGTGAAAACTGTGTTTTCCGCACCGGTAGTGTCTAGGAGACCAAAAATGTGTTCGGAACGATACATGTGCGAAACACCGACGCATATTTTTGTTTATGTTTGGGTGGGCCCACTACGAGGCTCGCATTTATTGCATCGGGACAAGTTGTGAAAACTGTGTTTTCCGCACCCGGTAGTATCTAGGAGTCCACAAATGTGTTCCGGAACGATTCGTGTGAGAAACACCGACGCACAATTTTGTTCATGCTCAGGTGCCCCACTAGTCACCCGAATTTATTGCGTCCGGACAAGTTGTGAAAACTATTTCTTACGCACCTACTCTTGTCTATGAGTCCTAAAATGTATTTCGGAACGATCCCAGCGGGAAACGTCGACGCACATTTTTGTTTATGTTCGGGAGGGCTCACTACAGGCCCGCATTATTGCTTCGGGACAAGTTGTGAAAACTGTGTTTTCCGCACCTACTAGTGTCTAGGAGTCCAAAAATGTGTTCCGGAACGAGCCATGTGCGAAACAACGACGCACAATTTTGTTCATGTTTAGGTGGCCCCACTAGTCACCCAAATTTATTGCGTCGAGACAAGTTGTGAAAACCGTGGTTTCCGCACCTACTAGTGTCTATGAGTCCAAAAATGTGTTCCGAAACGACCCTTGATGGAAACACCGACGCACATTTATTCATGTTCGGGTGGCCCCACTGGTGACCCGCATTTATTGTACCGGGACAAGTTATGTAAACTGTGTTTTTCACACCCGGTAGTGTCTAGTAGTCAAAAATCTGTTCCGAACGATCCGTGTGAGAAACATCGATGCACAATATTAATCATGTTCGGATGGCCCCACTAGTCACCCGAATTTATTGCGTTGGGACAAGTTGTGAAACCTGTGTTTTCCGCACCAACTAGTGTCTATGATTCCTACAATGTATTCCGAAACGATCCCGACGTGAAACACCGACGCACATTTTTATTTATGTTCGAGTGGGCCCACTACGGAGTTGCATTTATTGCTTCGGGACAAGTTGTGAAAACTGTGTTTTCCGCACCCGGTAGTGTCTAGGAGACCAAAAATGTGTTCCGGAACGATACATGTGCGAAACACCGACGCATATTTTTGTTTATATTTGGGTGGGCCCACTACAGATCCGCATTTATTGCATCGGGACAAGTTGTGAAAAGTGTGTTTTCCGCACCCGGTAGTGTCTAGGAGTCCAAAAATGTGTTCGGAACGATCTCGTGCGAAGCGCCGACGCACAATTTTGTTCATGTTCGGGTGGCCCACTAGTGACCCGAATTTATTGCGCCGGGACAAGTTGTTAAAACTGTGTTTTCCGCACCCGGTAGTGTCTAGGTGTCCCAAAATGTGTTCCGAAACGATCAAGGGACGAACCACCAACGCACATTTGTTCATGTTCGGGTGGCCCCACTAGTGACCCGCAGTTATTGCGTCGGGACAAGTTGTGAAAACTATGTTTTCTACACCCGGTAGTATCTAGGAGTCCAAAAATGTGTTCGGAACGAACCGTGTGAGAAACACCAACGCACAACTTTGTTCATGTTCGGGAGGCCCCACTATTCACCCGAATTTATTGCGTCGGGACAAGTTGTGAAAACTATGTTTTCCGCACCAACTAGTGTCTATGAGTCCTAAAATGTATTCAGAAACAATCCCGGCGTGAAACACCGACGCACATTTTCGTTTATGTTCGAGTGGGACCACTACGGACCCGCATTTATTGCTTCGAGACAAGTTGTAAAAACTGTATTTTCCACACCAACTAGTGTCTATGAGTCCTAAATGGTATTCCGGAATGATCCCGAGTGTGAAACACCGACGCACATTATTGTTTATGTTCGGGTGGGCCCACTACGGACTCACATTGATTGCGACGGGACAAGTTGTGAAAACTGTGTTTTCCGCAGCTACTAGTGTCTAAGAGTCCAAAAATGTGTTCCGAGAATGATCGGTGTGCGAAACATCGACGCACAATTTTGTTCATGTTCGGGTAGCCCCACTAGTCACCCGAATTTATTGCGTCGGGACAAGTTGTGAAAACTGTGTTTTCCGCACCAAGTAGTGTCTAGGAGTCCAAAAATGTGTTCCGGAACGATCTGTGTGCAAAACACCGACGCACAATTTTGTTCATGTTCGGGTGGCCCCACTAGTCACCCGAATTTATTGCGTCGGGACAAGTTGTGAAAATTGTGTTTTCAGCACCTAGTAATGTCTATTGAGTCCTTAAATGTATTTCGCAACGATCCGAGCGTGAAACACCGACGCACATTTTGTTTATGTTCGGGTGGGCCCACTACGAGACCCGCATTTATTGCGTCGGGAGAAAATGTGAAAACTGTGTTTTCCGCACTCGTAGTGTCTAGAAGTCCAAAAATGTGTTATGGAACGATCCGTGTGAGAAACATCGACGCACAATGTTGTTCATGTTCGGGGGCCCCACTAGTCACCCGAATTTATTGCGTCGGGACAAGTTGTGAAAACTATGTTTTCCGCACCTACTAGTGTCTACGGAGTCCAAAAATGTGTTCCGGAACGATCCGTGAGTGAAACACCGACACACAATTTGGTCATGTTCGGGTGGCCCCACTAGTCACACGAATTTATTGCGTCGGGACAAGTTGTGAAAATTGTGTTTTCAGCACCTAGTAGTGGCTATGAGTCCTAAAATGTATTCCGGAACGATCGCAATGTGAAACACCGACACATATTTTTGTTTATGTTCGGGTGGGCCCACAACAGATCCGCATAAGTTGTGAAAAGTGTGTTTTCCTCACCCGGTAGTGTCTAGGAGTCCAAAAATGTGTTCGGAACGATCCTGTGCGAAACGCCGACGCACGGCTTTGTTCATGTTCGGGTGGCACCCGAATTTATTGCTGCCGGGACAAGTTGTGAAAACTGTGTTTTCCGCACCCGGTAGTGTCTAGGTGTCCCAAAATGTGTTCGGAACAATCCATGGACGAACGACCGACGCACATTTGTTCATGTTCGGGTGGCCCCACTAGTCACCCGAATTTATTGCGTCGGGACAAGTTGTGAAACCTGTGTTTTCTACACCGGTAGTATCTAAGAGTCCAAAAATGTGTTCGGAACGACCCGTGTCGAAACACCGACGCACAACTTTGTTCATGTTCGGGTGGCCCCACTATTCACCCGAATTTATTGCATCGGGACAAGTTGTGAAAACTATGTTTTCCGCACCAACTAGTGTCTGTGAGTCCTAAAATGTATTCCGAAACAATCCCAGCGTGAAACACCGACGCACATTTTTGTTTATGTTCGGGTGGGACCACTACGGACCCGCATTTATTGCTTCGGGACAAGTTGTGAAAACTGTGTTTTCCACACCTACTAGTGTCTATGAGTCCTAAATGGTATTCCAGAATGATCCCGAGTGTGAAACACCGACGCACATTATTGTTTATGTTCGGGTGGGCCCACTACGAGACCCACATTTATTGCGTCGGGACAAGTTGTGAAAACTGTGATTTCCGCAGCTACTAGTGTCTAAGAGTCCAAAAATATGTTCCAGAATGATCGGTGTGCGAAACACTCGACGCACAATTTTGTTCATGTTCGGGTAGCCCCATTAGTCACCCGAATTTATTGCGTCGGGACAAGTTGTGAAAACTGTGTTTTCCGCACCTAGTAGTGTCTAGGAGTCCAAAAATGTGTTCCAGAACGATCTATGTGCAAAACACCGACGCACAATTTTGTTCATGTTCGGGTGGCCCCACTAGTCACCCGAATTTATTGCGTCGGGACAAGTTGTGAAAATTGTGTATTCAGCACCTAGTAATGTCTATTGAGTCCTTAAATGTATTTCGGAACGATCCCAGCGTGAAACACCGATGCACATTTTGTTTATGTTCGGGTAGGCCCACTACGGACCCGCATTTATTGCGTCGGGAGAAATTGTGAAAACTGTGTTTTCCGCACTCGGTAGTGTGTAGCAGTCCAAAAATGTGTTATGGAACGATCCGTGTGAGAAACATCGACGCACAATGTTGTTCATGTTCGGGGGCCCCACTAGTCACCCGAATTTATTGCGTCGGGACAAGTTGTGAAAACTGTGTTTTCCGCACCTACTAGTGTCTACGGAGTCCAAAAATGTGTTCCGGAACGATCCGTGAGCGAAACACCGACCCACAATTTGGTCATGTTCGGGTGGCCCCACTAGTCACCCGAATTTATTGCGTCGGGACAAGTTGTGAAAATTGTGTTTTCAGCACCTAGTAGTGGCTATGAGTCCTAAAATGTATTCGGAACGATCCCAATGTGAAACACCGACACATATTTTTGTTTATGTTCGGGTGGGCCCACTACAGATCCGCATAAGTTGTGAAAAGTGTGTTTTCCTCACTCGGTAGTGTCTAGGAGTCCAAAAATGTGTTCCGGAACGATCCTGTGCGAAACGACGACGCACGGCTTTGTTCATGTTCGGGTGGCCCACTAGTGACCCGAATTTATTGCGCCGGGACAAGTTGTGAAAACTGTGTTTTCCGCACCGGTAGTGTCTAGGTGTCCCAAAATGTGTTCGAAACGATCCATGGACGAACGACCGACGCACATTTGTTCATGTTCGGGTGGCCCCACTAGTCACCCGAATTTATTGCATCGGGACAAGTTGTGAAAACTGTGTTTTCTACACCCGGTAGTATCTAAGAGTGCAAAAATGTGTTCGGAACGACCCGTGTGAGAAACACCGACGCACAACTTTGTTCATGTTCGAGTGGCCCCACTATTCACCCGAATTTATTGCATCGGGACAAGTTGTGAAAACTATGTTTTCCGCACCAACTAGTGTCTATGAGTCCTCAAATGTATTCCGAAATAATCCCAGCGTGAAACACCGACGCACATTTTTGTTTATGTTCGGGTGGGACCACTACGGATCCGCATTTATTGCTTCGGGACAAGTTGTGAAAACTGTGTTTTCCACACCTACTAGTGTCTATGAGTCCTAAATGGTATTCCGGAATGATCCCAGTGTGAAACACTCGACGCACATTATTGTTTATGTTCGGGTGGGCCCACTACGGACCCACATTTATTGCGTCGGGACAAGTTGTGAAAACTGTGATTTCCGCAGCTACTAGTGTCTAAGAGTCCAAAAATATGTTCCAGAATGATCGGTGTGCGAAACAACTGACGCACAATTTTGTTCATGTTCGGGTAGCCCCATTAGTCACCCGAATTTATTGCGTCGGGACAAGTTGTGAAAACTGTGTTTTCCGCACCTAGTAGTGTCTAGGAGTCCAAAAATGTGTTCCGGAACGATCTGTGTGCAAAACACCGACGCACAATTTTGTTCATGTTCGGGTGGCCCCACTAGTCACCCGAATTTATTGCGTCGGGACAAGTTGTGAAAATTGTGTATTCAGCACCTAGTAATGTCTATTGAGTCCTTAAATGTATTTCGGAACGATCCCAGCGTGAAACACCGATGCACATTTTGTTTATGTTCGGGTAGGCCCACTACGAGACCCGCATTTATTGCGTCGGGAGAAATTGTGAAAACTGTGTTTTCCGCACTCGGTAGTGTGTAGCAGTCCAAAAATGTGTTATGGAACGATCCGTGTGAGAAACATCGACGCACAATGTTGTTCATGTTCGGGGGCCCCACTAGTCACCCGAATTTATTGCGTCGAGGACAAGTTGTGAAAACTGTGTTTTCCGCACCTACTAGTGTCTACGGAGTCCAAAAATGTGTTCCGGAACGATCCGTGAGCGAAACACCGACACACAATTTGGTCATGTTCGGGTGGCCCCACTAGTCACCCGAATTTATTGCGTCGGGACAAGTTGTGAAAATTGTGTTTTCAGCACCTAGTAGTGGCTATGAGTCCTAAAATGTATTCGGAACGATCCCAATGTGAAACACCGACACATATTTTTGTTTATGTTCGGGTGGGCCCACTACAGATCCGCATAAGTTGTGAAAAGTGTGTTTTCCTCACTCGGTAGTGTCTAGGAGTCCAAAAATGTGTTCGGAACGATCCTGTGCGAAACGACGACGCACGGCTTTGTTCATGTTCGGGTGGCCCACTAGTGACCCGAATTTATTGCGCCGGGACAAGTTGTGAAAACTGTGTTTTCCGCACCCGGTAGTGTCTAGGTGTCCCAAAATGTGTTCGAAACGATCCATGGACGAACGACCGACGCACATTTGTTCATGTTCGGGTGGCCCCACTAGTCACCCGAATTTATTGCATCGGGACAAGTTGTGAAAACTGTGTTTTCTACACCGGTAGTATCTAAGAGTGCAAAAATGTGTTCGGAACGACCCGTGTGAGAAACACCGACGCACAACTTTGTTCATGTTCGAGTGGCCCCACTATTCACCCGAATTTATTTCATCGGGACAAGTTGTGAAAACTATGTTTTCCGCACCAACTAGTGTCTATGAGTCCTCAAATGTATTCCGAAATAATCCCAGCGTGAAACACCGACGCACATTTTTGTTTATGTTCGGGTGGGACCACTACGGATCCGCATTTATTGCTTCGGGACAAGTTGTGAAAACTGTGTTTTCCACACCTACTAGTGTCTATGAGTCCTAAATGGTATTCCGGAATGATCCCAGTGTGAAACACCGACGCACATTATTGTTTATGTTCGGGTGGGCCCACTACGGACCCACATTTATTGCGTCGGGACAAGTTGTGAAAACTGTGTTTTCCGCAGCTACTAGTGTCTAAGAGTCCAAAAATATGTTCCGAGAATGATCGGTGTGCGAAACACTAACGCACAATTTTGTTCATGTTCGGGTAGCCCCACTAGTCACCCGAATTTATTGCGTCGGGACAAGTTGTGAAAATTGTGTTTTCAGCACCTAGTAGTGGCTATGAGTCCTAAAATGTATTCCGGAACGATCCCAATATGAAACACCGACACATATTTTTGTTTATGTTCGGGTGGGCCCACTACGAGATCCGCATAAGTTGTGAAAACTGTGTTTTCCTCACCCGGTAGTGTCTAGGAGTCCAAAAATGTGTTCGGAACGATCCTGTGCGAAACGCCGACGCACGGCTTTGTTCATGTTCCGTTGGCCCCACTAGTCACCCGAATTTATTGCGTCGGGACAAGTTGTGAAAACTGTGTTTTCTGCACCTACTAGTATGTTGGAGTCCAAAAATGTGTTCTAGAACGATCCGTGTGCGAAACACCGAGACACAATTTTGTTCATGTTCGGGTGGCCCCACTTGTCACCCTAATTTATTGCGTCGGGACAAGTTCTGAATATTGTGTTTTCAAAACCTAGTAGTGTCTATGAGTCCTTAAATGTATTTCGGAACGATCCCGGCGTCAAACACCGACGCACATTTTTGTTTATGTTCGGGTGGGCCCACTACGGACCCGTATTTATTACGTCGGGACAAGTTGTGAAAACTGTGTTTTCCGCACCTACTAGTGTCTAGGTGTCCAAAAATGTGCTCTAGAACGATCCGTGAGCGAAACATCGACACACAATTTTGTTCATGTTCGGGTGGCCCCACTAGTGACCCGAATTTATTGCGTCGAGAGAAGTTGTGAAAACTGCGTTTTCCGCACCCGGTAGTGTATAGGAGTCCAAAAATGTGTTCCGAAACGATCCGTGTGCACCACACCGACGCACAATTTTGTTCATGTTCGGGTGGCCCCACTAGTCATCCGAATTTATTGCGTCAGGACAAGTTGTGAAAACTGTGTTTTCCGCACCTACTAGTGTCTAGGAGTCCAAAAATATGTTCAGAAACGATCCATGTGCGAAACACCGACGCATAATTTTATTAATGTTCGGGTGGCCCCACTAGTCACCCGACTTTATTGCGTCGGGACAAGTTGTCAAAATTGTGTTTTCAGCTCCGAGTAATGTCTATGAGTCCTCAAATGTATTCCGGAACGATCCCAGCGTGAAACACCGATGCACATTTTTGTTTATGTTCGGGTAGGCCCACTACGGACCCGCATTTGTTGCTTCGGGACAAGTTGTGAAAATTATGTTTTTCGCACGTACTAGTGTCTATGAGTCCTAAAATGTATTCCGGAACGATCCCAGCGTGAAACACCGACACACATTTTTTTATGTTCGGGTGGGCCCACTACGGACCCGCATTTATTGCTTGGTGACAAGTTGTGAAACAGTCTTTTCCGCACCCGGTAGTGTCTAGAAGTCCAAAAATGTGTTCCGGAACGATTTGTGTGCCAAACACCGACGCACAATTTTATTCATGTTCGGGTGGCCACACTAGTCACCCGAATTTATTGCGTCGGGGCAAGTTGTGAAAACTGTGTTTTCCGCACCTACTAGTGACTATGAGTCCTGGAATGTATTCCGGAACGATCCCAGCGTGAAACGCCGACGAACAATTTTGTTTATGTTCGGGTGGGCCCACTACGGACCCGCATTTATTGCTTCGGGACAACTTGTGAATACTGTGTTTTCCGCACCTACTAGTGACTATGAGTCCTAAAATGTATTCCGAACGATCCCAGCGTGAAACGCCGACACACATTTTTGTTTATGTTCGGGTGGGCCCACTGCAGACCCGAATTTATTGTGTCGGGACAAGTTCTGAAAACTGTGTTTTCCGGACCTACTAGTGTCTAGGAGTCCAAAAATATATTTCGGAATGATCCGTGTGCGAAACATCAACGCGTAATTTTGTTCATGTTCGGGTGGCCCCACTAGTCACCCGAATTTATTGCGTCGGGACAAGTTGTGAAAACTGTGTTTTCTGCACCTACTAGTACCTAGGAGTCCAAAAATGTGTTCTAGAACGATCCATGTACGAAACACCGAGACACAATTTTGTTCATGTTCGGGTGGCCCCACTTGTCACCCGAATTTATTGCGTCGGGACAAGTTCTGAATATTGTGTTTTCAACACCTAGTAGTGTCTATGTGTCCTTAAATGTATTTCGGATCGATCTTAGCGTGAAACACCGACGCACATTTTTGTTTATGTTCGGGTGGGCCCACTATAGACCCGCATTTATTGTGTCGGGAGAAGTTGTGAAAACTGTGTTTTCCGCACCCGGTAGTGTCTAGCAGTCCAAAAATATGTTCGGAACGGTCCGTGTGAGAAACAACGACGCACAATGTTATTCATGTTCGGGTGGCCCCACTAGTCACCCGAATTTATTGCTTCGGGACAAGTTGTGAAAACTGTGGTTTCCGCACCGGTAGTGTCTAGCAGTCCAAAAATGTGTTCGGAACGATCTGTGCGAAACGCCGACGCACAATTTTGTTCATGTTCGGGTGGCTCACTAGTGACCCAAATTTATTGCGCTGGGACAAGTAGTGAAAACTGTGTTTTCCGCACCCGGTAGTGTCTAGGAGTCCAAAAATGTGTTCGGAACGACCCGTGTGAGAAACACCGACGCACGACTTTGTTCATGTTCGGGTGGCCCCACTATTCACCTGAATTTATCGCGTCGGGACAAGTTGTGAAAACTGTGTTTTCCGCACCAACTAGTGTCTAGAGTCCTAAAATGTATTCCGGAACGATCCCAGCGTGAAACACCGACACACATTTTTGTTTATGTTCGGGTGGGACCACTACGGACTCGCATTTATTGCTTCGGGACAAGTTGTGAAAACTATGTTTTCCACGGCTACTAGTGTCTAAGAGTCCAAAAATGTGTTCCGAGAATGATCCGTGTGCGAAACACTCGACGCACGGTTTTGTTCATGTTCGGGTAGCCCCACTAGTCACCCGAATTTATTGCGTCGGGACAAGTTGTGAAAACTGTGTTTGTCGCACCTACTAGTGTCTACGACGTCCAAAAATGTGTTCCGAGAATGATCCGTGAGCGAAACACCGACACACCATTTTGTTCATGTTCGGGTGGCCCCACTAGTCACCCGAATTTATTGCGTCGGGAAAAGTTGTGAAAATTGTGTTTTCAGCACCGAGTAGTGGCTATGAGTCCTAAAATGTATTCCGGAACGATCCCAATGTGAAACACCGACACATATTTTTGTTTATGTTCGGGGGCCCACTATAGATCCGCATAAGTGGTGAAAAGTGTGTTTTCCGCACCCGGTAGTGTCTAGGAGTCCAAAAATGTGTTCCGGAACGATCCTGTGCGAAACGCCGACGCACAATTTTGTTCATGTTCGGGTGGCCCACTCGTGACCCGAATTTATTGCGCCGGGACAAGTTGTGAAAACTGTGTTTTCCGCACCCGGTAGTGTCTAGGTGTCCCAAAATGTGTTCGGAACGATCCATGGACGAACGACCGACGCACATTGGTTCATGTTCGGGTGGCCCCACTAGTGACCCGCATTTATTGCGCTGCGACAAGTTGTGAAAACTATGTTTTCTGCATCGAGGTAGTATCTAGGAGTCCAAAAATCTGTTCCGGAATGACACGTGTGAGAAACGCCGACGCACAATTTTGTTCAGGTTCGGGTAGGCCCACTATTCACCCGAATTTATTGCGTCCGGACATGTTGTGAAAACTGTGATTTCCGGACCTACTAGTGTCTAGGAGTCCAAAAATGTGTTCGGGAACAAGCCGTGTGTAAAACAACGACGCACAAATTTGTTCATGTTCGGGTGGCCCCACTTGTCACCCGAATTTATTGCGTCGGGACAAGTTGTGAATATTGTGTTTTCAGCACCTAGTAGTGTCTATGAGCCCTAAAATTTATTCCGGAACGATCCTAGCGTGAAACACCGGCGCACATTTTTGTTTATGTTCGGGTGGGCCCACTAGAGACCCGTATTTATTGCGTCGGGACAAGTTGTGAAAACTGTGTTTTCTGCACCTACTAGTGTCTGTGAGTCCTAAAATGTATTCCGGAACGATCCCGGCGTGAAACACCGACACACATTTTTGTTCATGTTCGGGTGGCCCCACTAGTGACCCGAATTTATTGCGCCGGGACAAGTTCTGAAAACTGTGTTTTCCGCACCCGGTAGTGTCTAGGTGTCCCAAAATGTGTTTCGAAACGATCAATGGACGAACCACCGACGCACATTTGTTCATGTTCGGGTGGCCCCACTAGTGACCCGCATTTATTGCGCCGGGACAAGTTGTGAAAACTATGTTTTCAACACCCGGTAGTATCTAGGAGTCCAAAAATGTGTTCGAAACGACCCGTGTGAGAAACACCGAAGCACAACTTTGTTCATGTTCATGTGGCCCCACTACTCACCCGAATTTATTGCGTCGGTACAAGTTGTGAAAACTGTGTTTTCCGCACCAACTAGTGTCTATGAGTACTAAAATGTATTCAGAAACAATCCCGGCGTGAAACACCGACACACATTTTTGTTTATGTTCGGGTGGGACGACTACGGACCCGCATTTATTGCTTCGGGACAAGGTGTGAAAACTGTGTTTTCCACAGCTACTAGTGTTTAAGAGTCCAAAAATGTGTTCCAGAATGATCCGTGTGCGAAACACCGACGCACAATTTTGTTCATGTTCGGGTAGCCCCACTAGTCACCCGAATTTATTGCGTCGGGACAAGTTGTGAAAACTGTGTTTTCCGCACCTAGTAGTGTCTAGGAGTCCAAAAATGTGTTCCGGAACGATCCGTGTGCGAAACACCGACGCACAATTTTGTTCATGTTCGGGTGGCCCCACTAGTCACCCGAATTTATTGCGTCGGGACAAGTTGTGAAAATCGTGTGTTCAGCACCTAGTAATGTCTATTGAGTCCTTAAATGTATTTCGGAACGATCCCAGCGTGAAACACCGACGCACATTTTTGTTTATGTTCGGGTGGGCCCACTACGGACCCGCATTTATTGCGTCGGGAGAAATTGTGAAAACTATGTTTTCCGTACACGGTAGTGTCTTGGAGTCCAAAAATGTGTTATCGAATGATCCGTGTGAGAAATATCGACGCACAATGTTGTTCATGTTCGGGTGGCCCCACTAGTCACCCGATTTTATTGCGTCGGGACAAGTTGTGAAAACTGTGTTTTCCGCACCTACTAGTGTCTAGGAGTCCAAAAATGTGTTCCGGAACGATCCGTGAGCGAAACACCGACACACAATTTTGTTCATGTTCGGGTGGCCCCACTAGTCACCCGAATTTATTGCTTCGGGACAAGTTGTGAAAATTGTGTTTTCAGCACCTAGTAGTGGCTATGAGTCCTAAAATGTATTCCGGAACGATCCCAACGTGAAACACCGACACATATTTTTGTTTATGTTCGGGTGGGCCCACTACGAGACCCGCATTTATTACGTCGGGACAAGTTGTGAAAAGTGTGTTTTCCACACCCGGTAGTGTCTAGGAGTCCAAAAATGTGTTCCGGAAGGATCCGTGTTCGAAACAATAACGCATAAATTTGTTCATGTTCGGGTGGCCCCACTAGTGACCCGAATTTATTGCGCCGGGACAAGTTGTGAAAACTGTGTTTTCCGCACCCGGTAGTGTCTAGGTGTCCCAAAATGTGTTCCGAAACGATCAATGGACGAACCACCGACGCACATTTGTTCATGTTCGGGTGGCCCCACTAGTGACCCGCATTTGTTGCGCCGGGACAAGTTGTGAAAACTATGTCTTCTTCACCCGGTAGTATCTAAGAGTCCAAAAATGTGTTCGGAACGAACCGTGTGAGAAACACCGACGCACAACTTTGTTCATGTTCGGGTGGCCCCACTATTCACCCGAACTTATTGCGTCGGTACAAGTTGTGAAAACTGTGTTTTCCCCACCAACTAGTGTCTATGAGTCCTAAAATGTATTCCGAAACAATCCCAGCGTGAAACACCGACACACATTTTTGTTTATGTTCGGGTGGGACCACTACGGACCCGCATTTATTGCTTCGGGACAAGTTGTGAAAACTGTGTTTTCCACAGCTACTAGTGTCTAAGAGTCCAAAAATGTGTTCTAGAATGATCCGTGTGCGAAACACTAACGCACAATTTTGTTCATGTTCGGGTAGCCCCACTAGTCACCCGAATTTATTGCGTCGGGACACGTTGTGAAAACTGTGTTTTCCGCACCTAGTAGTGTCTAGGAGTCCAAAAATGTGTTCCGGAACGATCTGTGTGCGAAACACCGACGCACAATTTTGTTCATGTTCGGGTGGCCCCACTAGTCACCCGAATTTATTGCGTCTGTGAAAATTGTGTATTTAGCACCTAGTAATGTCTATTGAGTCCTTAAATGTATTTCGGAACGATCCCAGCGTGAAACACCAACGCACATTTTTGTTTATGTTCGGGTGGGCCCACTACGGACCCACATTTCTTGCGTCGGGAGAAATTGTTAAAAGTTGGTTTTCCGCACTCGGTAGTGTCTTGGAGTCCAAAAATGTGTTATCGAATGATCCGTGTGAGAAATATCGACGCACAATGTTGTTCATGTTCGGGTGGCCCCATTAGTCACCCGATTTTATTGCGTCGGGACAAGTTGTGAAAACTGTGTTTTCCGCACCTACTAGTGTCTAGGAGTCCAAAAATGTGTTCCGGAACGATCCGTGAATGTGACACCGACACACAATTTTGTTCATGTTCGGGTGGCCCCACTAGTCCCGAATTTATTGCTTCGGGACAAGTTGTGAAAATTGTGTTTTCAGCACCTAGTAGTGGCTATGAGTCCTAAAATGTATTCGGAACGATCCCAACGTGAAACACCGACACATATTTTTGTTTATGTTCGGGTGGGCCCACTACAGATCCGCATTTATTGCATCGGCACAGGTTGTGAAAAGTGTGTTTTCCGCACCCGATAGTGTCTAGGAGTCCAAAAATGTGTTCCGGAACGATCCTGTGCGAAACGCCGACGCACAATTTTGTTCATGTTCGGGTGGCCCACTAGTGACCCGAATTTATTGCGCCGGGACAAGTTGTGAAAACTGTGTTTTCCGCACCCGGTAGTGTCTAGGTGTCCCAAAATGTGTTCCGAAATGATCAATGGACGAACCACCGACGCACATTTGTTCATGTTCGGCTGGCCCCACTAGTGACCCGAATTTATTGCACCGGACAAGTTGTGAAAACTGTGTTTCCGCGCCGGTAGTGTCTAGGTGTCCCAAAATGTGTTCGAAACGATCAATGGACGAACCACCGATGCACATTTGTTCATGTTCGGGTGGCCCCACTATTCACCCGAATTTATTGCGTCGGGACAAGTTGTGAAAACTGTGTTTTCCGCACCAACTAGTGTCTATGAGTCCTAATATGTATTCCAAAACAATCCTAGCGTGAAACACCGACGCACATTTTTGTTTATGTTCGGGTGGGACCACTACAGCTCCGCATTTATTGCTTCGGGACAAGTTGTGAAAAACTGTGTTTTCCACAGGTACTAGTGTCTAAGAGTCCAAAAATGTGTTCCGGAATGATCCGTGTGCGAAACATCGACGCACAATTTTGTTCATGTTCGGGTAGCCCCACTAGTCACCCGAATTTATTGCGTCGGGACAAGTTGTGAAAACTGTGTTTTCCGCACCTAGTAGTGTCTAGGAGTCCAAAAATGTGTTCCAGAACGATCTGTTTGCAAAACACCGACGCACAATTTTGTTCATGTTCGGGTGCCCCCACTAGTCACCCGAATTTATTGCGTCGGGACAAGTTGTGAAAACTGTGCTTTCCGCACCTACTAGTGTCTACGGAGTCCAAAAATATGTTCCGGAACGATCCGTGAGCGAAACACCGACACACAATTTTGTTCATGTTCGGGTGGCCCTACTAGTCACCCGAATTTATTGCGTCGGGACAAGTTGTGAAAATTGTGTTTTGAGCACCTAGTAGTGGCTATGAGTCCTAAAATGTATTCCGGAACGATCCCAATGTGAAACACCGACACATATTTTTGTTTATGTTCGGGTGGGGCCACTACGGATCCGCATATGTTGTGAAAAGTGTGTTTTCCGCACCCGGTATTGTCTAGGAGTCCAAAAATGTGTTCGAAACGATCCTGTGCGAAACGCCGACGCACAATTTTGTTCGTGTTCGGGTGGCCCACTAGTGACCCGAATTTATTGCCCCGGGACAAGTTGTGAAAACTGTGTTTTCCGCACCCGGTAGTGTCTAGGTGTCCCAAAATGTGTTCGGAACGATCCATGGACGAACGACCGATGCACATTTGTTCATGTTCGGGTAGCCCCACTAGTGACCCGCATTTATTGCGCTGCGACAAGTTGTGAAAACTATGTTCTCTCGCATCCGGTAGTATCTAGGAGTCCAAAAATCTATTCCGAACGACCCGTGTGAGAAACGCCGACGCACAATTTTGTTCATCTTCGGGTAGGCCCACTATTCACCCGAATTTGTTTCGTCCGGACAAGTTGTGAAAACTGTGATTTCCGGACCTACTAGTGTCTAGGAGTCCAAAAATGTGTTCGGAACGAGCCGTGTGTAAAACACCGACGCACAATTTTGTTCATGTTCGGGTGGACCCACTTGTCACCCGAATTTATCTGCGTCGGGACACGTTGTGAATATTGTGTTTTCAGCACCTAGTAGTGTCTATGAGCCCTAAAATTTATTCCGGAACGATCCTAGCGTGAAACACCGACGAACATTTTTGTTTATGTTCGGGTGGGCCCACTAGACCCGAATTTGTTGCGTCGGGACAAGTTGTGAAACTGTGTTTTCTGCACCTACTAGTGTCTATGAGTCCTAAAATGTATTCCGGAACGATCCCAGCGTGAAACACCGACGCACATTTTTGTTTATGTTCGGGTGGGCCCACTACGGACCCGCATTTATTGCTTCGGGACAAGTTTTGAAAACTGTGTTTTCCGCACCTACTGGTGTCTATGAGTCCAAAAATGTATTCCGGAACGATCCAAGCGTAAAACACCGACGTATATTTTTGTTTATGTTCGGGTGGGCCCACTACGGACCCGCATTTAATACGTCGGGACAAGTTGTGAAAAGTGTGTTTTCCAAACCCGGTAGTGTCTAGGAGTCCAAAAATGTATTCCGGAACGATCCCAGCGTGAAACACCGACATATATTTTTGTTTATGTTCGGGTGGGCCCACCACGAGACCCGCATTTATTACGTCGGGACAAGTTGTGAAAAGTGTGTTTTCCACACCCGGTAGTGTCTAGGATTCCAAAAATGTGTTCGGAACGATCCGTGTGTGAAACAATAATGCATAAATTTGTTCATGTTCGGGTGGCCCCACTAGTGACCCGAATTTATTGCGTCGGGACAAGTTGTGAAAACTGTGTTTTCCGCACCCGGTAGTGTCTAGGTGCCCCAAAATGTGTTCCGAAACGATCAATGGACGAACCACCGATGCACATTTGTTCATGTTCGGGTGGCCCCACTAGAGACCCGCGTTTATTGCGCCGGGACAAGTTGTGAAAACTATGTTTTCTAACCCGGTAGTATCTAGGAGTCCAAAAATGTGTTCCGGAACGACGCTTGTGAGAAACACCGACGCACAACTTTGTTCATGTTTGGGTGGCCCCACTATTCACCCGAATTTATTGCGTCGGGACAAGTTGTGAAATCTGTGTTTTCCGCACCAACTTGTGTTTATGAGTCCTAAAATGTATTCCGAAACAATCCCAGCGTGAAACACCGACACACATTTTTGTTTATGTTCGGGTGGGACCACTACGGACCCGCGTTTATTAGGTCGGGACAAGTTGTGAAAAGTGTGTTTTCCACACCCCGTAGTGTCTAGGAGTCCAAAAATGTGTTCTCGAACGATCCGTGTGCGAAACAATAACGCATAAATTTGTTCATGTTCGGGTGGCCCCACTAGTGACCCGAATTTATTGCGTCGGGACAAGTTGTGAAAACTGTGTTTTCCGCACCCGGTAGTGTCTAGGAGTCCAAAAATGTGTTCCGAAACGATCCGTGTGCGCAACACCGACGCACAAGTTTGGTAATGTTCGGCTGGCCCCACTAGTCACCCGACTTTATTGCGTCGGGACAAGTTGTGAAAATTGTGTTTTCAGCATCGAGTAATGTCTATGAGTCCTCAAATATATTCCGGAACGATCCCAACGTGAAACACCGACACACATTTTTTTACGTTCGGGTGGGCCCACTACGAGACCCGCATTTATTGCTTCATGACAAGTTGTGAAACAGTGTTTTCCGCACCCGGTAGTGTCTAGGAGTCCAAAAATGTGTTCCGGAACGATTTGTGTGCCAAACACCGACGCACAATTTTATTCATATTCGAGTGGCCCCACTAGTCACCCGAATTTATTGCGTCGGGACAAGTTGTGAAAACTGTGTTTTCCGCACCTACTAGTGACTATGAGCCCTGAAATGTATTCCGGAACGATCCCGGCGTGAAACGCCGACGCACAATTTTGTTTATGTTCGGGTGGGCCCACTACGGACCTGCATTTATTGCTTCGGGACAAATTGTGAAATCTGTGTTTTCCGCACCTACTAGTGACTATGAGACCTAAAATGTATTCCGGAACGATCCCAGCGTGAAACGCCGACGCACATTTTTGTTTATGTTCGGGTGGGCCCACTGCGGACCCGAATTTATTGCGTCGGGACAAGTTGTGAAAACTGTGTTTTCGGGACCTACTAGTGTCTAGGAGTCCAAAAATGTGTTCCGGAACGAGCCGTGTGTAAAACACCGAGGCACAATTTTGTTCATGTTCGGGTGGCCCCACTAGTCACCCGAATTTATTGCGTCAGGACAAGTTGTGAAAACTATGTTTTCCGCACCTACTAGTGTCTAGGAGTCCAAAAATGTGTTCCGGAACGATCCGTGTGCGAAACACCGACGCACAATTTTGTTAATGTTCGGGTGGCCCCTCCGGTGACCCGCATTTTTTGCGTCGGGACAAGTTGTGAAAACTGTGTTTTTTGCACCAGGTAATGTCTAGGAGTCCAAAAATGTGTTCCGAAATGATCCGTGTGCGAAACATCAACGTACAATTTTGTTCATGTTCGGGTGGCCCCACTAGTCACCCGAATTTATTGCGTCGGGACAAGTTGTGAAAACTGTGTTTTCTGCACCTACTAGTATCTAGGAGTCCAAAAATGTGTTCTAGAATGATCCGTGTACGAAACACCGAGACACAATTTTGTTCATGTTCGGGTGGCCCCACTTGTCACCCGAATTTATTGCGTCGGGACAAGTTCTGAATATTGTGTTTTCAACACCTAGTAGTGTCTATGAGTCCTTAAATGTATTTCGGAATGATCCCGGCGTGAAACACCGACGCACATTTTTGTTTATGTTCGGGTGGGCCCACTAGACCCGCATTTATTGCGTCGGGAGAAGTTGTGAAAACTGTGTTTTCCGCACCCGGTAGTGTCTAGCAGTCCAAAAATATGTTCGGAACGGTCCGTGTGAGAAACAACGACGCACAATGTTGTTCATGTTCGGGTGGCCCCACTAGTCACCCGAATTTATTGCGTCGGGACAAGTTGTGAAAACTGTGTTTTCCGCACCTACTGGTGTCTAGGAGTGCAAAAATGTGTTCTAGAACGATCCACCGACACACAATTTTGTTCATGTTCAAGTGGCCCCACTAGTGACCCGAATTTATTGCGCCGGGACAAGTTGTGAAAACTACGTTTTCCGCACCCGGTAGTGTCTAGGAGTCCAAAAACGTGTGCGAAACAGCGACGTATAATTTTGTTAATGTTCGGGTGGCCCCACTAGTCACCCGACTATTGCGTCGGGACGAGTTGTGAAATTTGTGTTTTGAGCACCGAGTAATGTCTACGAGTCCTCAAATGTATTCCGGAACGATCCCGGCGTGAAACACCGACGCACATTTTTGTTTATGTTCGGGTAGGCTCACTACAGACCCGCATTTATTGCTTCGGGACAAGTTGTGAAAATTGTGTTTTCCGCACCTACTAGTGTCTATGAGTCCTAAAATGTATTCCGGAACGATCCAAGTGTGAAACACCGACACACATTTTTGTTTATGTTCGGGTGGGCCCACTACGAGTCCCGCATTTATTGCTTCGGGACAAGTTCTGAAAACTATATTTTCCGCACCTACTAGAGGCTATGAGTCCAAAAATGTGTTCCGGAACGATCCGTGTGCGAAACACCAACGCACAAATTTGTTCATGTTCGGTGGCCCCACTACGGACCCGAATTTATTGCGCCGGGACAAGTTATGAAAACTGTGTTTTCTGCACCCGGTAGTGTCTAGGAGTCCAAAATTGTGTTCGGGAACGATCCGTGTGCGAAACACCGACGCACACCCTCACATGATTAAATTGGAGACCGTACGGGAAGTGCATGTGTAGGAATGCGGTGTCAAGGTTGGCCCTTGTTCGCCATAGCCCCGTGCGTGTCGGTTGAGGAACGTTTGTTGTGACTCCGCGAGCAAGTATTGAGTTATGTACCAAATGCATACCGTTGTATGGGAGTTGGTAAACTGATGTTACTTGAGAGTCGTAGTGTTGAACGGTATCTCCACCCTTTGTGCAAGTGTTGGTCACGGTGGATGCACGTGTTTGTGTGTAGACGGCGGGTGTGTTGTTTACCCTTGGACCCGACGCTACCGTGATTGCATGGAAAACGCACACTCGGAGGGTGGACCCGGCTCATATCTATGGTGATCTTGTGAAAGGTGGTCATACGTGTTCTTAAATGATGCGTATGTCGTGCATTTGGATTTCTCCTACAGGATGTAAATCGATTCGCATCATAGTAATAAAGTGAATATGGATATTATACTTGGTGATTTTGAAGCACTTAATTTTTGTATTGCAACCATGTTTGTTAGTCTTGCTCACTAAATTTATGTTTACGTCACAACACTCTTAATATGGCTAAAACATGGAATTTTAGACTTAACATTGGTGCTGTTTTTGGCTATTTCCAGCAAGCTCGGTCCGCCCCTGCATACTAGGAGTTGGTTTTAGAAACCATTTTTGTCGGGTAAGACCTGCGCAGTATATGAGATACTCGGGGCTTTGTTGTTAACATTTTTGTGCAGGTGAGATTGTCGAGAAGAATGGGCACATCTACGGGCTTGATGGGTTATATTTTAGGCAACTATCGTCGAGATTATCTTTACGCTTCCGCTCATTATATATTAATGTATATTAAATCTGAATTTTGAACTTCATATATAATAATAACTTGAACTTCAGATGTAAAATATGTCACTCATGTATCTAAACATGTATATGAACATTTTGAATGTATTGTTAACGTATGTGCAATGAACGTTTGCTTCGTCGAATGTCTCCCGATGCGGTCCTGTGCGACAATCCCTCTTGCTTTGCTGGATACGGAACCGGCTAAGGAGCGCTCTTAGGAGGAGGGAGAGGAAGAGGAGGAAGAAGAAGCGGAGGATTCGGAGGCGAAGGAAATGGAAGACCCTGCTCCGCTCTGTGGTGGACGGTCGCGGCGCGGAGCCTTCGCCTGTGAGGGCTAGATCCGACCAAGAGGCCTAGGAGCGAATAGAAATGCTCTTCGCCCCCACGTTTTTATTTTAATTTTTGGGGCTTCGCGCTTTATTGCGCAAGGACAAATTTTTTGTAAATGAATATTTTTAAACTGCGCAGGTTACGTGCGATGCTTCGGAGTTAATTTTGGAATTGGGTCTACCCAATGACTCTTTGCGGAGCTACGGTGCGGCCTCGAGCTCGAGGTCGACTTAGATTATTTTGAGGTGCTTGGACGATACGAGTGATGAAGCAGGCCGAGTGGCTAGAGACGACGTCGATTTTGGTTATGCGGCGGGCGAAGCGAGCACTTCGCAAGCGCCCCTTCGCCTCGGGCTGCGTCCGGGCGAAGCATTCCTCGCCCCCTCGTCAAGTAGGTCCAAGACACTTAGAAGTCGGTGGCGATATTGATAAAAGGTAGTCCTGCCGGTTTCGCTTCAGCCCCCTTTGATTGGCCGCGACTATCGCCCCCAATCTTTTGGGCGGGACGAGTGGGACATTGTGAAACCAGCATTTTTTTAGTCCGGTGTTGTTATAAAAAGGGAGGCACCATAGTTTCTCATGGAGTTGTGCTCTGCTTTGCTTTGTAGGATTCAGCCCCGACGGCGGATGAGTTCTTGCCCGACTCTTTTGTCGACGCCACTCCCCTTGCTTGGGAGCGACGTCATCTAAGACTTACGCGGGGCTGTTATGATCGTTACCTTGCTAAGTGCCCTCCGGGCGACTTGGCCCATTTTTGGAGCATATGGTTCAATTTACCAAAGGCCGATCGGTTTTTTAAAGACCAAACGCCGGTGTTAAGATTGAAGTTCCGGAATGTGACCAGACGGATATGTTTTTTGCCTACAATACTCCGTGCCGTGAGGGGGACAAGAGAGGATCGGTCGTAGAGATTTTTTAGTTTACTTTTCTGACCCGGCTTCGTCTTCCCGTTTTCTAAGCTTGATGTGCTTCGGTCGTGTTGCTTCGTTGTGCGCCGTTTTCTAATTTGCGCTACGTTGGTGTCCACTTGTAAGATCATTTTGGTATGGAAATCTTGTATATATGGTTTCTTGCGAGGGCTCGCCTTCCTCTTTATTGTTTTAAAAAGACGAAGCTTGTTGTTTACTTTCGTAAATAAGCGTGAGCCCCCTTACGACTTAATGTTTCGTTACGAGAACATGAGTCCCTTATTTGCTTTGCGCATCGTTTTGTTTAAATAAAATGCCAATGCCCACCCCCACCCCCACTTTGTCATTTAGGGGCGAAGTGAAAATTGCTTCGGACGAAAACGGGAGCCCCTTAGCGGCTTTACGCATAGTTTTCTTTAAATAAAATGCCACCCCCCCCCGCCCCACTTAGTCATTTAGGGGCGAAGCGAAAATTGCTTCGAATGAAAACGCGAGCCCCATAGTGGCTTTACGCATCGTTTTGTTTAAATAAAACGCCACTCCCCCCCCCCTCCCCCACTTAGTTGTTTAGGGGCGAAGTAAAAATTAATTCGGATGAAAACGTGAGCCCCTTAGCAACTTTACGCATGGTTTTGTTTAAATAAAACAGCACCCCCCCCCTATTTAGTCGTTTAGGGGCAAAGTGAAAGTACCTTCGAACGAAAACACGAGCCCCTTAGCAACTTTACGCATCGTTTTATTTAAATAAAATGTTACTCCCCCCCCCCCCCCACCCACTTTGTCGTTTAGGGGCGAAGTGAAAATTGCTTCGGACAAAAACGCGAGCACCTTAGCGGCTTTACGCATCGTTTTGTTTAAATAAAACGCCACCCCCCTCCTCACTTAGTCGTTTAGGGGCGAAGTGAAAATTGCTTCGGACAAAAACGCGAGCCCCTTAGCGGCTTTACGCATCGTTTTGTTTAAATAAAACACCCCCCCCCACCCCACCTAGTCGTTTAGGGGCAAAGTGAAAGTTGCTTTGAACGAAAACGTGAGCCCCTTAGCGGCTTTACGCATCGTTTTGTTTAAATAAAACGCCGCTCCCCCACTCCCACTTAGTCGTTTAGGGGCAAAGTGAATATTGCTTGGAACGAAAACGTGAGCCCCTTAGCGGCGTTATGCATCGTTTTGCTTCGTCGTTCTAGGGTTTTTGTTTTTCACCCGATCAGATACGACGCTTTGTTTTGTGGCTTGTACTCCGAGTTATGTTGGTTTTGCCCAACGGAGTGATTGTTTTGCAAGCCGGTTTTCCGAGGCTTTTGTTTTTCGCCCGATCGGAGCAGGTTTCTAGCTAGTACTCCGGGGTATATTGCTTGTGCCTGGCGGAGTACAACTATCTGTCGAGGCATTGCTTCGCTGTCGAATATTCGGACTTCCGTTATTTCAGGAGGTCGTTTCGATCGTTTTTGCTTCGCTTTAGGGAATGCAGCTTTGTATTGATTGTAGCTGCTATTACACATGTTGCATCTTAAAAACCTCGCGCCCTTTCGGGGCTTCCCTTTTGTGCCCTTGATTATAACTCGCGAAGGGATTGTTTTACAATGCTTGTTTATGATTGGTGTAGTTCCTTCGCTCCTTTGTGAAGGTCTTGCTTTCCTTTGATTAAGTCCCTCTTTGTTGTCTTGTCTTGTGCTGCTTGTGGGGCTTCATTCATTTTGTGCAAGATGATTCCCTCTGCTTCGTCTCGTTGTTTTGACGCTTGATGGGTCGTGGTCGAGGATTCTTGTTTTCTTGGGTTCCTTCACTCTAAACTATTCCATGGTAAACCTCCGGATGTTGTGAATGTTTCCTATTCCATGTGTGAACCCTTTTTTGATATTTCTTGCCAACTCGCTGGTCCCCTTTTACGGTTATGACGCCTTTAGCCAACGGGATTTTCATGCGAAGGTACGCATTGTGGATTGCTGCTTCGAATGTGTTGATTGTTGGTCTTCCCGGGATAGCGAAGTAAGGGTAGTTTAGCCTTACTACGTCGAAAGTGACAAATTCCATTCTTGGGTTGGAGTCCCCGAGGAAACTTTATTTTTCCGGCTGGTTCGACTGCTGTTTCCACCGAAGCCATATAATGGCGTGTTGGATGGTTCGAGGTCTTGGGCTGTGTAGCCCATCCTTAGGAGTGTCCCGTGGAATATTATATCTGCCTGTCTACCGTTGTCAATGAGTACTTTATCGATTCTCCACTTGTCAATGTGTGCTTCGATTACGAAGGCGTCCGAGTGTGGATAGCTTTTCGGATCGAGATCGGCTTTGGTGAAGGTGATTGGGATGTGAGACCACTTGGTCTTCCTGATTGGGCCTTCAACGAACATAGCATTTACCAGCCTGAAATAGTCTCTGCGTTGTCTTTTGTTTTCAAAGTCCATGCTAGAACCGCCTGATATCATCCCAAAGAATCCTTTTGTCTGGGAGAGCCTGAGCTTTGGTGTCTTGCTTGCTTACACCTTTGATTTTTGGCGGCGGTAGTGTTAAGGGTTCGGAGTAAGCGATTCTGTTTTTCTGCTCTGGATAGTATGAGGTACCCGACCCGTGCTGCGGCGGGGGCTGGGTTGGTTGGTTTGGTCCGAAGTACTCGTGTTGGGTAATATTGCTCGGGGTGGGTAGTAATGGTTTTGGACGCTTGGCTGTTGGGGTTGCTGCTGAGGCCAATGACTTGTTGTAGTGTGGTTTATTTGTGCTAGTTGCTCGAGACTGCTTCTTTTCGATGTCGAGACTTCGATGATTCCTTCGTTCTTGGGCAATCTAATGTTTTGTGCCTAGTGTGGCCTTCGTGATATATGCAGTAAGGCTTCTTGTGCTGGCACCGATTGTTGTAGTTTCCATTCTTGGTGTTGCTTCGCGTCTTTTCTTTGTGCGAAGCGTGTTGATCCTGCTCATCGGTGTCTTCTCCCGACTTCCTCGGTATATTGTTTACTTCGATTGCTCGGGTGTTTTCATGGGGCTTCGCTCTCTTTGAGTATCTGTCGGGGTTATTTTGCGATTCACGTGCTTGCTTTTGGTTTGTTGTGCGCGTTTTGTAATTTGTTTCCGATCTATGGTATTCCTCGAACTTCCTGAACATATATTGCACTCGTGCGAGGCCATTTCTTTGCATATTTTGAGCTTAGAGGGCTGGTGCGAAGCCCTTTGATTGCGTATTCCTGAGGAATCTTTTGTAGTAATCTGTCAACAGTTCATTTGGCTGATGTGCTATGTTCCTCAAGTTCTCTAGTGCTTCGGATGATCCTTTGAATTCTCTCGAAGTTTGCTATTACTTTGTCCCTCAAATTTTCCCAGCTGTAGATCGACCCTTGAAGTACCATGTTGATGCCGGCCCTTCGAGTGCGCAAGCGAAGATCTTTGCCGAGTTACTTCATCTCCTGCTGTTGTGGTTACTACTGCTTTATAGCTAATCAGAAATTGTTTTAGGTCTGTTTCCCTCTCGTACTTCGGGATGGTTCCCATGAGGAAATTCTCCGGGTAGCTTGCCCTTTGCAATGCTTCCTACACCGGCGAGTCTTTGTCTATGATTACGAGGCTTGACCTCCTCGAGGGTATTGCTTCGCGCCTTGCGCTGTTATCTCCATTGTTGCGTGTTGTTGGCTCTGCTTCTGTCTTGCTTTGTATTGTTGCGGTTGATGGCTTTGGTCGGCTGCTTTTCTTTGCTTTTGCCCTTAGCCTTCTGATTTCCCTTGCGAGTTCCTCGTGCTTGTGTTTCTCCTCTAAGAGAGCTTCCTTTTCATGCAATAGTTTGTCCATCCGTTCCGCTTTCCGGAGGAGTTTGCTCTTTACTTCTTCGAGCGCTGAATTGTGCCTTCGCAACTCTTCTACTTCGCCGAGTGGTGTATCGCTGTCCCCGAGGTGTAGGTGTCTTCGGGCTCATCTTCTTGTATTGCTGGCAACTTGCCCGTGTTGTCATTGCCTCGCCCTTTGCTTGTACCTTCGCCGCCGGCCGAGGCGGGTGCTTGTTCGATTTGAAGTGTCTGGAGCCCTTCGACCCGAGATGGAGGTCTCTCGGTTTGGTTCCGAGAGCGTCGAGGCCGTTGCTCGATGATCTTGCGGGTAGCTCTTGTAGAGGCCGAGCCACTGCAGCTGTTCTTGTATTTCTTTTCATCTTGAGCTTGATCTTCGAGCTCACCCACGGTGGGCACCAATGTTGGTGTGCTAAGCAGCGAGGGTAATGCTCACTTAACACACCGAACACGAGAAGGGAATGTGCGAGTATGAATGACCGAAGTGGTAAAATAAAAACTCTTAGTATAAGCGAAGTTAAATTGCGGATTACATGTGTGTTTACAAGCGAACCTTGGGCTCCCTTTATAGTCTAGGGAGCCACATTATACAAGACCATTATACCCTTGGCCAAATGCCCTAATCCTGCTATGAGACGGTAACTCTCGAGGACCTTCCGGAAAGCCGGCCGAAACCGCGTCGCTTGCGGCTTAGCCGGCTACTTAGCTGGAACGCACTCCGTCTCTTCGCTTCGCTTCTCCCGGGTGCTTCGCGCCCACGCTGCTTCACCTCGCCGGACGGTAGCCCCGAGGGTCACGGGCCTTCGCACCTAGGGCTTGACCCCTTCGTCGGCCTTCCCTTGACTTCGTCTCGAGGTACCTCCTTCGCTTCGGGTGCCTCGCGTCATTCGGCGACATGTGCGTCCTGCTTGAAGACAAAACTCGGTGTTAGTGTGAGAAATATGTATCGGGGTCCTTGGCATTGCTTCCACGCGAAGCCCAGCTCGCGACAGCCCCCGAGCAAGCACATGTATAAATGAACTACTTAACATAACAATTAAAGACATTTAATTTACGTGAGCACATCTGCAAGTTTCTATACAAAAGCAACCTACGGATGTTATATACATGAAATAACAATATTATAAATAGGTTTCATTATTTTATGAAGAAGGGATTTAAATTTGGATATTAAAGCAATGGTTTTTACTAACAAAATTCATAGGTTAGGGGACGAAGATAGACATGGTCATCCATTTCAAAGGTTAGTGGACGACATATTTTCTTCGCATACATTTCTTGTCATTCTTTTGCAGCTCTCAAATTTGCTCGAATAGTGTGAACCTTTTCTTCGGCTTGCTGCACAAGATCAGGTCAAAAGGTAACTCTTTCTCCAGGTTCGGACCACTTGAGTGGAGTCCTACATTGCGACCATATAATGCCTCAAAAGGAGACATTCCTGCGCTCTCTAGATAACTATTGTTATAAGAAAATTCAGCAAGAGGCAAGTGTTCATCCCAATTACCACCATTTATCAAAACACAGGCCCTAAGCATGTCTTCCAATATTTGGTTCACACGCTAAGTCTCGTCCATCGGTGGCGGGGTGATACGCTGAACTGCGAATTAATCTGGTGCCCGAGAGATGCATGTAGTTGTTCCCAAAATCGTGTCACAAATTGGGAACCACGATCTGAAATTATCGTGTTCGGTACGCCATGCAAGCACAATATTCTGAAGATATAAAGTTGAGCATATTGGCGAATGGAATAACAAGTGTTGACCTGTATAAAGTGAGCATATTTTGTAAGCCGATCAATGATAACCCAAATGGAGTCATGCTTCCGAGAGGTGCGAGGAAGATCGACAATAAAATCCAAACCGATGTCATCCCATTTCCACTCGGGAATGCTTAACGGTTGTAGCAATCCAACTTTCTTTAAATGGTCAGCCTTAATGCGTTGACACGTGTCACATTCCATGACATAACGGGCGACTTCCCACTTCATCCTAGTCCACCAAAAATTTTCCTTCAACCCTTGGTACATTTTGTTGCTACCTGGGTGAACTGGATATTTTGATTGATGAGCTTCGTCCAAAATTTTGCGACGCAACTCAAAATTTTTGGGGACTACCAAATGGTTATTGAATAATAGAACACCGTTGCTATCTTGCTGAAAACAAGCAACTTTGCCATCCTTAACTTTTTGTCGAATGTGAGCCATAACCGTATCATGTTTCGGGCGGCGATCACTTCATCTCGGATGGTAGAATGAATATCCGAATTGTGTATGGCTGCAACCGGTGAAATATGAACAGTTGATTCATCGTAGGGGACATCCTTGCTGCTGTCCTCAAGTTGCAATTTCAGATTGTTGCAATGCACCTTTCGGCTCAATGCATCGGCTACAACATTGGCTTTACAAGGGTGGTAATAAATTTCCACTTCGTAGTCTTTAATTAGCTCGAGCCATCTGCGTTGTCGCATGTTCAAATCAGATTGTGTGAAGATATATTTGTGGCTCTTATGATCCGTGTAAATGTGCATAAGATTTCCCAACAAATAATGTCACCATATTTTTAGTGCAAGAACCAGTGAAGGAAACCGGATGAGCTCTTGCTCTAAGGCTAAAGGAGTGAGGTGCGCATCATCACGAAGAAAGAAAGGGGCAAATGGCTCACCAGGCAGGGAGAATTCTTGAGCCGCGGCGGAGGAATGCGGTGGCGGCCCGAGGAAGAAGATGGCCTCGCCTTGACGGAGCGGAGGTGCTCAAGCTAATTGAACGGGTGGAGGAGGTCCACGGTGTCCCGGCGAAGCTCCCGGCGGTGGTGGTGTGGACGGGGAGGGACCGGAGCGGCCTGGCGGCGGTGCTCCGAGAGACGGCGGTGAAGTATGGAGAAAAAGGGAGAGGAGAAGAGAAAAATGAGGGCCGGGAGGGGCTTTATCTCGCCCTGGGAGGCGGTAAGGACGGAGGCCGGGCAGGCAGCTGCGTGGCTCCAAGCTGCTGCGTGGCTGGCCGGAGAGGCGATGCGGCCGCGGCGGCGCCGAGAGCGCGGGTGAGAGAGGGAGAGAGAAGAAGAGATCGGCGCCGGGGCCATTCCGGCATTTTTGCAAAACGGTCCCTGGGCTTTCGCATAATTAAAAAGTAACCTTCCCGGGCTCCAAAAATTCTCAAAATTTTCTAGGGTGTTAACGAAAGTATTTTGGGCATTTTTCCTATTAAGTCCAGGTTAAGATTCCAAATCATTTTCGGATTAAAAATTCATAGTTAAATTAATAAAAGAAACTTTGTTTATTTCTTGCAAATATTTTTACAAAGCAAAAATAATTTCAGGGATTGTTTATAAATCTTTATTTATGATATTTGCGCAATAGAAAATGTTGAACAGATATTTTATTCTTATTTCATTTCTTTTTAAGCATTTCCTTTATTCTTTAGCTATTTTGATATTTTATGTGTATATTCTTAACACAAAATTTGATATCTTCATAAATGCAATAATATGATGCAATGCTCATGATAACATGAAATGTATTCATTTTCTCGAGAGTTGTTACAAAAGAACATCACCACATATTCATAAAGCTCGTATCTTCCGCAAAATGCGGTCTTTGGAATATCTTCTTCTCTCGATTTTTATCCGATGGTAGCCCGAGCGAAGATCAATTTTTGAAAATACCTTGGCACCAATCAGCTGATCAAAGAGAATGTCAATCCGTGGCAACGGGTATTTATTTTTTATGGTGACCTCATTCAGCGGTCGATAATGGACAACAAGGCGCAAACTTTTGTCCTTTTTCTTCACAAACATGGCAGGACAACCCAAAGGTGATGAACTTGGGCGTATGTATCCTTTCTCCAATAATTCCTTCAGTTGGATTTTCAGATCTGTCAATTCATTTAGTGTCATCTTGTACGGCGGTCGGAAACCGGAGATGTTCCCGGTCGTAACTCAATTTTGAATTCAACATCCCGGTCAGGAGGTAAACCAGGTAGGTCATTGGGCAATTGAGATATCATCCATAGATTTTTCCTCCAAATGATGGACAACAATGGCGAGTGTTTGGAGATAGATGCAAAAGAATGGAATCAGGTCCATGGAGCGGGGAATTTAAATGGACGATACGAGGTGCAATATCGAGCATAGCCTTATGAAATGTCATCCATTGCATTCCCAAAATAAAATCTATTCCTTGCTGTTCTAGCATGATAAAAGTGGTAGGATTAAATTTTCGATTCAATTCTAAGGGTGCTCTACTCAAAACTTGATTAGCAATATTTTTCACACCTGGAGATTGGATAACATATGGTGTGCTAACAATATGGGTGAGCAAGTTATGAGTTTGTACGCATGGCTTGCTAACAAAGTTATGGGATGCACCATAATCGAATAAAATGACAATTGGCATTGATTTAACAAGAACGTACCCACAAAAACTGGTTCACCCTGTGGAATGTCTTCAACGTTGGTGAAGTTAACACGTCCAGATCCTATTAGCTTGTCCACGCTGCTGATTTGCAGCTCTCTCACGTGCTTGCCTTCCCGCTTCAATTCGGGGATAAGTACAATCTTTAGCAAAATGACCGTTTCGGCCACGGTTGAAGCATCAATGTGGGTTGTATTGTCCAGAAGGTTGTGTAGGGCGTGTATTCTGATTTTGCTGCTGCTGAGGTGCACGTGGTGCATACTGCTGCTATTGGGGTGCACGCTGTGCATACTGCTGCTTAGGAGGAGGTGGAGCATAGCCTTGCTAAGGTGGACGGCCATAAACTTGCTATGGCGGGCGATAGAATTGCTGATTTGGTGCAGTCCGAAAATGTTGCCTATTAGGTGAAGTGTACACAAGCCGGTATTTTGGTGGAGGACCAGCTTGTGCACCACCTGTGGGAGCCTTTCTCTTGCGCTCATCCGCTTGAACTTCACAATGAGCGTCTTCCTGAACTATGGCAGCACTTATCAAATCATTCAATGTGCCAGTACTCTACCAAGTCAGCTTCTCTATGACCACGGGATTCATGCCCCTCTCGAAAGCGGCACGCTTCTTCTCCTCTGTATCTGTGT
The DNA here is from genome assembly GCA_031894775.1 of Chloris gayana. Lineage (NCBI taxonomy): Eukaryota > Viridiplantae > Streptophyta > Magnoliopsida > Poales > Poaceae > Chloris > Chloris gayana. The sequence goes on from JAUNZO010000207.1 coordinate 266,935, forward strand.
GATGAGGAGCATACTGTGCCAAGTGGTTGAATCTGCGGGAGTACTCAAGGATGGTCCTCCCTCCTTGTTTTCAATTCTTCAAATTCATGCAACTTGCGCTCCATAAGTCCTGTGGGGATAAAGTGAGAGCGGAAAGCAGTCTTGAATTCATCCCACAAAACAATATGACCTTCGGGCAGCGATGCCAAGTAATTTGCCCACCAAGCACCGGCGGACCCTTGCAAGCTGTTGTGCGGCGAACTACGGCTTCGAGCATTGGTGCAATTGAGCAAACCATACTTCGACTCTAAGTTACGGAGGAAGTGGTCAGCATCAAGAGGTTCGTTTTTTCATGTTCGGGTGGCCCCACTAGTCACCCGAATTTATTGCGTCGAGACAAGTTGTGAAAACTGTGTTTTCCACACCTACTAGTGTCTAGGAGTCCAAAAATGTGTTCCGGAACGATCCGTCTGCGAAACACCGACGCACAATTTTGTTCATGTTCGGGTGGCCCCACTAGTCACCCGAATTAATCTGCGTCGAGAAAATTTGTGAAAACTGTGTTTTCCGCACCTACTAGTGTCTATGAGTCAAAAAATGTATTACGGAACGATCCAAGCGTCAAACACCGACGCACATTTTTGTTTATGTTCGGGTGGGCTCACTACGGACCCGCATTTATTGCTTCGGGAGAAGTTTTGAAAACTGTATTTTCCACACCTACTAGTGTCTATGAGTCCAAAAATGTATTCCGAAACGATCCTAGCGTGAAACACCGACATATATTTTTGTTTATGTTCGGGTGGGCGCACTACGGACCCGCATTTATTACGTCGGGACAAGTTGTGAAAAGTGTGTTTTCCACACCCGGTAGTATCTAGGAGTCCAAAAAATGTATTCGGAACGATCCCAGCGTGAAACACCGACGCACATTTTTATTTATGTTCGGGTGGGCCCACTACGGATCCGAATTTAGGTCGGGACAAGTTGTGAAAACTGTGTTTTTCGGACCTACTTGTGTCTATGAGTCCTAAAATGTATTTCGGAACGATCCCGGCGTGAAACACCGAAGTATATTTTTGTTTATGTTCGGGTGGGCCCACTACGGACCCGCATTTATTGCTTCGGGACAAGTTGTGAAAACTGTGTTTTCCACACCTACTAGTGTCTATGAGTCCTAAAATGTATTCCGGAACGATCCCAGTGTGAGACACCGACGCATATTTTTGTTTATGTTCGGATGGGCCCACTACGGACCCGCATTTATTACCTCGGGACAAGTTGTGAAAGGTAGTGGCTATGAGTCCAAAAATGTGTTCCGGAATGATCCGTGTGCGAAACACCGACGCACAAATTTGTTCATGCTCGGGTGGCCCCACTACAGACCCGAATTTATTGCGCCGAGACAAGTTATGAAAACTATGTTTTCTGCACCCGGTAGTGTCTAGGAGTCCAAAAATGTGTTCCGGAACGATCCGTGTGCGAAACACCGACGTACAATTTTGTTCATGTTCGGGTGGCCCCACTAGTGACCCGAATTTATTGCGTCGGGACAAGTTGTGAAAACCGCGTTTTCCGCACCCGGTAGTGTCTAGGAGTCCAAAAATATGTTTCGGAACGATCCGTGTGCGAAACACCAACGCACAATTTTGTTCATGTTCTGGTGGCCCCACTAGTGACCCGAATTTATTGCGCGTGGACAAGTTGTGAAAACTGTGTTTTCCGCACCCGGTAGTGTCTAGGAGTCGAAAAATGTGTTCCGGAACGATCCGTGTGCGAAAGACGATGCACAATTTAGTTCATGTTCGGGTGGCCCCACTGGTGACCCGAATTTATTGCGCCGAGGCAAGTTGTGAAAACTGTGTTTTCCGTACTCAGTAGTGACTAGGAGTCCAAAAATGTGTTTCGGAATGATCCGTGTGCGAAACACCACGCACAATTTTGTTCATGTTCTGGTGGCCCCACTAGCGACCCGAATTTATTATGACTGGACAAGTTGTGTAAACTGTATTTTCCGCACCTGGTAGTGTCTAGGAGTCGAAAAATGTGTTCGGAACGAGCCGTGTGTAAAACACCAACGCACAATTTTGTTCATGTTCGGTGGCCCCACTAGTGACCCGAATTTATTGCGCGTGGACAAGTTGTGAAAACTGTGTTTTCCGCACCCGGTAGTGTCTAGGAGTCGAAAAATGTGTTCCGGAACGATCCGTGTGCGAAAGACGATGCACAATTTAGTTCATGTTCGGGTGGCCCCACCGGTGACCCGAATTTATTGCGTCGAGGCAAGTTGTGAAAACTGTGTTTTCCGTGCACTAGTAGTGACTAGGAGTCCAAAAATGTGTTTCGGAATGATCCGTGTGCGAAACACCACGCACAATTTTGTTCATGTTCGGTGGTCCCACTAGCGACCCGAATTTATTATGACTGGACAAGTTGTGTAAACTGTATTTTCCGCACCTGGTAGTGTCTAGGAGTCGAAAAATGTGTTCGGAACGAGCCGTGTGTAAAACACCGACGCACAATTTTGTTCATGTTCGGGTGGCCCCACAAGTCACCCGAATTTATTGCGTCGGGACAAGTTGTGAAAACTGTGTTTTCCGCACCTAGTAGTGTCTATGAGTCCCAAAATGTATTCCTGAACGACCCTTGATGGAAACACCGATGCATAATTTTGTTCATGTTCGGGTGGCCCCACTAGTGACCCGAATCTATTGCGCCGAGACAAGTTATGAAAATTGTGTTTTCCGCACCTGGTAGTGTCTAGGAGTCCAAAAATGTGTTCCGGAACGATCCGTGTGCCAAACGCCGACGCACAATTTTTTTCATGTTCGGGTGGCCCCACTAGTCACCCGAATTTATTGCGTCGGGACAAGTTGTGAAAACTGTGTTTTCCGCACCTGCTAGTGACTATGAGTCCTAAAATGTATTCCGGAACGAACCGTGTGCGAAACACCGACGCACAAGTTTGTTAATGTTCGGCTGGCCCCACTAGTCACCCGACTTTATTGCGTCGGGACAAGTTGTGAAAACTGTGTTTTCAACACCGAGTAATGTCTATGAGTCCTCAAATGTATTCCGGAACGCTCCGGTGTGAAACACCGACATACATTTTTGTTTATGTTCGGGTGGGCCCACTATAGACCCGCATTTATTGCTTCGTGACAAGTTGTGAAAACAGTGTTTTCCGCACCCGGTAGTGTCTACGAGTCCAAAAATGTGTTCCGTAACGATCCGTGTGCCAAACGCCGATGCACAATTTTCTTCATGTTCGGGTGGCCCCACTAGTCACCCGAATTTATTGCGTCGGGACAAGTTATGAAAACCGTGTTTTCCGCACCTACTAGTGACTATGAGTCCTAAAATGTATTCCGGAATGATCCCAGCGTGAAACGCCGACTCACATTTTTATTTATGTTCGGGTGGGCCCACTACGGACCCAAATTTATTGCGTTGGGACAAGTTGTGAAAACTGTGTTTTCTGCACCTACTAGTGTCTATGAGTCCTAAAATGTATTTCGGAATGATCCCAGCGTGAAACACGGACGCACATTTTTGTTTATGTTCGGGTGGGCCCACTACGGACCCGCATTTATTGCTTCGGGACAAGTAGTGAAAATTGTGTTTTCCGCACCTACTAGTGTCTATGAGTCCTAAAATGTATTCCGGAACGATCCCAGTGTGAAACACCGACGAATATTTTTGTTTATGTTCGGGTGGGCCCGCTACGGACCCGCATTTATTACCTCGGGACAAGTTGTGAAAGGTAGTGTCTATGAGTCCAAAAATGTGTTCCGGAACGATCCGTGTGCGAAACACCGACGCACAAATTTGTTCATGTTCGGGTGGCCCCACTACGGACCCAAATTTATTGCGTCGGGACAAGTTATGAAAACCGTGTTTTCACGTACCGGTAGTGTCTAGGAGTCCAAAAATGTGTTCCGGAAGGATCCGTGTGCGAAACGCCGACGCACAATTTTGCTCATGTTCGGGTGGCACCACTAGTCACCCGAATTTATTGCGCTGGAACAAGTTATGAAAACCGTGTTTTCCGCACCTACTAGTGACTATGAGTCCTAAAATGTATTCCGGAACGATCCAAGCGTGAAACGTCGACACACATTTTTGGTTATGTTCAGGTGGGCCCACTACGGACCCGAATTTATTGCGTCGGGCAAGTTGTGAAAACTGTGTTTTCCGGACCTAATAGTGTCTAGGAGTCCAAAAATGTGTTCCGGAACGATCCGTGTGCCAAACGCCGACGCACAATTTTTTTCATGTTCGGGTGGCCCCACTAGTCACCCGAATTTATTGCGTCGGGACAAGTTGTGAAAACTGTGTTTTCCGCACCTGCTAGTGACTATGAGTCCTAAAATGTATTCCGGAACGATCCAAGCGTCAAACACCGACGCACATTTTTGTTTATGTTCGGGTGGGCTCACTACGGACCCGCATTTATTGCTTCGGGAGAAGTTTTGAAAACTGTATTTTCCACACCTACTAGTGTCTATGAGTCCAAAAATGTATTCCGAAACGATCCTAGCGTGAAACACCGACATATATTTTTGTTTATGTTCGGGTGGGCGCACTACGTGACCCGCATTTATTACGTCGGGACAAGTTGTGAAAAGTGTGTTTTCCACACCCGGTAGTATCTAGGAGTCCAAAAATGTATTCCGGAACGATCCCGGCGTGAAACACCGACGCACATTTTTATTTATGTTCGGGTGGGCCCACTACGGATCCGAATTTAGGTCGGGACAAGTTGTGAAAACTGTGTTTTTCGGACCTACTTGTGTCTATGAGTCCTAAAATGTATTTCGGAACGATCCCGACGTGAAACACCGAAGTATATTTTTGTTTATGTTCGGGTGGGCCCACTACGGACCCGCATTTATTGCTTCGGGACAAGTTGTGAAAACTGTGTTTTCCACACCTACTAGTGTCTATGAGTCCTAAAATGTATTCCGAACGATCCCGAGTGTGAGACACCGACGCATATTTTTGTTTATGTTCGGATGGGCCCACTACGGACCCGCATTTATTACCTCGGGACAAGTTGTGAAAGGTAGTGGCTATGAGTCCAAAAATGTGTTCCGGAATGATCCGTGTGCTGAAACACCGACGCACAAATTTGTTCATGCTCGGGTGGCCCCACTACGGACCCGAATTTATTGCGCCGAGACAAGTTATGAAAACTATGTTTTCTGCACCCGGTAGTGTCTAGGAGTCCAAAAATGTGTTCCGGAACGATCCGTGTGCGAAACACCGACGTACAATTTTGTTCATGTTCGGGTGGCCCCACTAGTGACCCGAATTTATTGCGTCGGGACAAGTTGTGAAAACCGCGTTTTCCGCACCCGTAGTGTCTAGGAGTCCAAAAATATGTTTCGGAACGATCCGTGTGCGAAACACCAACGCACAATTTTGTTCATGTTCTGGTGGCCCCACTAGTGACCCGAATTTATTGCGCGTGGACAAGTTGTGAAAACTGTGTTTTCCGCACCCAGTAGTGTCTAGGAGTCGAAAAATGTGTTCCGGAACGATCCGTGTGCGAAAGACGATGCACAATTTAGTTCATGTTCGGGTGGCCCCACCGGTGACCCGAATTTATTGCGCCGAGGCAAGTTGTGAAAACTGTGTTTTCCGTACCTAGTAGTGACTAGGAGTCCAAAAATGTGTTTCGGAATGATCCGTGTGCGAAACACCACGCACAATTTTGTTCATGTTCTGGTGGCCCCACTAGCGACCCGAATTTATTATGATCGGACAAGTTGTGTAAACTGTATTTTCCGCACCTGGTAGTGTCTAGGAGTCGAAAAATGTGTTCCGGAACGAGCCGTGTGTAAAACACCGACGCACAATTTTGTTCATGTTCGGGTGGCCCCACAAGTCACCCGAATTTATTGCGTCGGGACAAGTTGTGAAAACTGTGTTTTCCGCACCTAGTAGTGTCTATGAGTCCCAAAATGTATTCCCGAACGACCCTTGATGGAAACACCGATGCATAATTTTGTTCATGTTCGGGTGGCCCCACTAGTGACCCGAATCTATTGCGCCGAGACAAGTTATGAAAATTGTGTTTTCCGCACCTGGTAGTGTCTAGGAGTCCAAAAATGTGTTCCGAACGATCCGTGTGCCAAACGCCGACGCACAATTTTTTTCATGTTCGGGTGGCCCCACTAGTCACCCGAATTTATTGCGTCGGGACAAGTTGTGAAAACTGTGTTTTCCGCACCTGCTAGTGACTATGAGTCCTAAAATGTATTCCGGAACGAACCGTGTGCGAAACACCGACGCACAAGTTTGTTAATGTTCGGCTGGCCCCACTAGTCACCCGACTTTATTGCGTCGGGACAAGTTGTGAAAACTGTGTTTTCAACACCGAGTAATGTCTATGAGTCCTCAAATGTATTCCGGAACGCTCCCGGTGTGAAACACCGACACACATTTTTGTTTATGTTCGGGTGGGCCCACTATAGACCCGCATTTATTGCTTCGTGACAAGTTGTGAAAACAGTGTTTTCCGCACCCGGTAGTGTCTACGAGTCCAAAAATGTGTTCCGTAACGATCCGTGTGCCAAACGCCGATGCACAATTTTCTTCATGTTCGGGTGGCCCCACTAGTCACCCGAATTTATTGCGTCGGGACAAGTTATGAAAACTGTGTTTTCCGCACCTACTAGTGACTATGAGTCCTAAAATGTATTCCGGAATGATCCCAGCGTGAAACGCCGACTCACATTTTTATTTATGTTCGGGTGGGCCCACTACGGACCCAAATTTATTGCGTTGGGACAAGTTGTGAAAACTGTGTTTTCTGCACCTACTAGTGTCTATGAGTCCTAAAATGTATTTCGGAATGATCCCAGCGTGAAACACGGACGCACATTTTTGTTTATGTTCGGGTGGGCCCACTACGGACCCGCATTTATTGCTTCGGGACAAGTAGTGAAAATTGTGTTTTCCGCACCTACTAGTGTCTATGAGTCCTAAAATGTATTCCGGAACGATCCCGGTGTGAAACACCGACGAATATTTTTGTTTATGTTCGGGTGGGCCCGCTACGGACCCGCATTTATTACCTCGGGACAAGTTGTGAAAGGTAGTGTCTATGAGTCCAAAAATGTGTTCCGGAACGATCCGTGTGCGAAACACCGACGCACAAATTTGTTCATGTTCGGGTGGCCCCACTACGTGACCCAAATTTATTGCGTCGGGACAAGTTATGAAAACTGTGTTTTCCGTACCTGGTAGTGTCTAGGAGTCCAAAAATGTGTTCCGGAAGGATCCGTGTGCGAAACGCCGACGCACAATTTTGCTCATGTTCGGGTGGCACCACTAGTCACCCGAATTTATTGCGCTGGAACAAGTTATGAAAACTGTGTTTTCCGCACCTACTAGTGACTATGAGTCCTAAAATGTATTCCGGAACGATCCAAGCGTGAAACGTCGACACACATTTTTGGTTATGTTCGGGTGGGCCCACTACGGACCCGAATTTATTGCGTCGGGGCAAGTTGTGAAAACTGTGTTTTCCGGACCTAATAGTGTCTAGGAGTCCAAAATGTGTTCCGGAACGAGCCGTGTGTAAAACACCGACGCACAATTTTGTTCATGTTCGGGTGGCCCCACAAGTCACCCGAATTTATTGCGTCGGGACAAGTTGTGAAAACCGTGTTTTCCGCACCTAGTAGTGTCTATGAGTCCCAAAATGTATTCCTAAACGACCCTTGATGGAAACACCGATGCACAATTTTGTTCAGGTTCGGGTGGCCCCACTAGTGACCCGAATCTATTGCGCCGAGACAAGTTGTGAAAACTGTGTTTTCCGCACCTGGTAGTGTCTAGGAGTCCAAAAATGTGTTTCGGAACGATCCGTGTGCGCAACAACGACGCACAATTTTGTTCATGTTCGGGTAGGCCCACTAGGCACCTGAATTTATTGCGTCAGGACAAGTTGTGAAAGCTGTGTTTTCCGCACCTACTAGTGTCTAGGAGTCAAAAAATGTGTTCCGGAACGAACCGTGTGCGAAACACCGACGCACAAGTTTGTTAATGTTCGGCTGGCCCCACTAGTCACCCGACTTTATTGCGTCGGGACAAGTTATGAAAACTATGTTTTCAGCACCGAGTAATGTCTATGAGTCCTCAAATGTATTCCGGAACGGTCCCAGCGTGAAACACCGACGCATATTTTTGTTTATGTTCGGGTAGGCCCACTACGGACCCGCATTTATTGCTTCGGGACAAGTTGTGAAAATTGTGTTTTCCGCACATACTAGTGTCTATGAGTCCTGAAATGTATTCCGGAACGATCCCGGTGTGAAACACCGATACACATTTTTGTTTATGTTCGGGTGGGCCCACTACGGACCCGCATTTATTGCTTCGTGACAAGTTGTGAAAACAGTGTTTTCCGCACCCGGTAGTGTCTAGGAGTCCAAAAATGTGTTCCCGAACGATCCGTGTGCCAAACGCCGACGCACAATTTTCTTCATGTTCGGGTGGCCCCACTAGTCACCCGAATTTATTGCGTCGGGACAAGTTGTGAAAACTGTGTTTTCCGCACCTACTAGTGACTATGAGTCCTAAAATGTATTCCGGAATGATCCCGAGTGTGAAACGCCGACTCACATTTTTATTTATGTTCGGGTGGGCCCACTACGGACCCAAATTTATTGCGTTGGGACAAGTTGTGAAAACCGTGTTTTCCGCACCGACTAGTGTCTATGAGTCCTAAAGTGTATTTTGGAATGATCCCAGCGTGAAACACCAACACACATTTTTGTTTATGCTCGGGTGGGCCCACTACGGACCCGCATTTATTGCTTCGGGACAAGTAGTGAAAATTGTGTTTTCCGCACCTACTAGTGTCTATGAGTCCTAAAATGTATTCCGGAACGATCCCGAGTGTGAAACACCGACGAATATTTTTTTTATGTTCGGGTGGGCCCGCTACGGACCCGCATTTATTACCTCTGGGCAAGTTGTGAAAGGTAGTGTCTATGAGTCCAAAAATGTGTTCCGAACGATCCGTGTGCGAAACACCGACGCACAAATTTGTTCATGTTCGGGTGGCCCCACTACGTGACCCTAATTTATTGTGTCGGGACAAGTTATGAAAACCGTGTTTTCTGCACCCGATAGTGTCTAGGAGTCCAAAAATGTGTTCCGGAACGATCCGTGTGCGAAACGCCGACGCACGCTTTGCTCATGTTCGGGTGGCACCACTAGTCACCCGAATTTATTGCGCTGGAACAAGTTGTGAAAACTGTGTTTTCCGCACCTACTAGTGACTATGAGTCCTAAAATGTATTCCGGAACGATCCAAGCGTGAAACGCCGACGCACATTTTTGGTTATGTTCGGGTGGGCCCACTATAGACCCGAATTTATTGCGTCGGGACAAGTTGTGAAAACTGTGTTTTCCGGACCTACTAGTGTCTAGGAGTCCAAAAATATGTTCCGGAACGAGCCGTGTGTAAAACACCGACGCACAATTTTGTTCATGTTCGGGTGGCCCCACAAGTCACCCGAATTTATTGCGTCGGGACAAGTTGTGAAAACTGTGTTTTCTGCACCTAGTAGTGTCTATGAGTCCCAAAATGTATTCCTAAACGACCCTTGATGGAAACACCGATGCACAATTTTGTTCATGTTTGAGTGGCCCCACTAGTGACCCGAATTTTTTTGCTCCGAGACAAGTTGTGAAAACTGTGTTTTCCGCACCCGGTAGTGTCTAGGAGTCCAAAAATGTGTTCCGGAACGATTCGTGTGCGTAACACCGACGCTCAATTTTGTTCATGTTCGGGTGGCCCCAGTAGTCATCCGAATTTATTGCGTCAGGACAAGTTGTGAAAACTGTATTTTCCGCACCTACTAGTGTCTAGGAGTCCAAAAATGTGTTCCGAAACGAACCGTGTGCGAAACACCGACGCACAATTTTGTTAATGTTCGGCTAGCCCCACTAGTCACCCGACTCTATTGCGTCGGGACGAGTTGTGAAAATTGTGTTTTCAGCACCGAGTAATGTCTATGAGTCCTCAAATGTATTCCGGAACGATCCCAGCGTGAAACACCGACGCACATTTTTGTTTATGTTCGGGTGGCCCCAATACGGACCCGCATTTATTGCGTCGGGAGTAGTTGTGAAAACTGTGTTTTTCGCACCCGGTAGTGTCTAGCTGTCTAAAAATATGTTCGGAACGATCCGTGTGAGAAACATCGACGCACAATGTTGTTCATGTTCGGGTGGCCCCACTTGTCACCCGAATTTATTACGTCGAGACAAGTTGTGAAAATTGTGTTTTCCGAAACTACTAGTGTCTAGGAGTCCAAAAATGTGTTCTAGAACGATCCGTGTGCGAAACACCGAGACACGATTCTGTTCATGTTCGGGTGGCCCCACTTGTCAACCGAATTTATTGCGTCGGGACAAGTTGTGAATATTGTGTTTACAGCACCTAGTAGTGTATATGAGTCCTAAACTTTATTCCGGAACGATCCCAGCGTGAAACACCGACGCACATTTTTGTTTATATTCGGGTGGGCCCACTATAGACCCAAATTTATTGCGTCGGGACAAGTTATGAAAACCGTGCATTCTGCACCTACTAATGTCTATGAGTCCTAAAATGTATTCCGGAACGATCCCAGCTTGAAAGACCGACGCACATTTTTGTTTATGTTCGGGTGGGCCCACTACGGACCCGCATTTATTGCTTCCGGACAAGTTTTGAAAATTGTGTTTTCCGCACCTACTAGTGTCTATGAGTCCAAAAATGTATTCCGGAACGATCCCAGCATGAAACACCGACATAAACTTTTGTTTATGTTCGGATGGGCCCACTACAAACCCGCATTTATTACGTCGGGACAAGTTGTGAAAAGTGTGTCTTCCACACCCGGTAGTGTCTAGGAGTCCAAAATTGCATTCCGAAACGACACCGGCGTGAAACACCGACATATATTTTTGTTTATGTTCGGGTGAGCCCACCGCAGACCCGCATTTATTACGTCGGGACAAGTTGTGAAAAGTCTGTTTTCCACACCCGGTAGTGTCTAGGAGTCCAAAAATGTGTTCCGGAACGATCCGTGTGCGAAACAGTGACGCACAAATTTGTTCATGTTCGGGTGGCCCCACTAGTGACCCGAATTTATTGCGTCGGGACAAGTTGTGAAAACTGCGTTTTCCGCACCCGTAGTGTCTAGGAGTCCAAAAATGTGTTTCGGAACGATCCGTGTGCGAAACACCAACGCACAATTTTGTTCATGCTCCGGTGACCCTAGTAGTGACCCGAATTTATCTGCGCTCGGACAGGTTGTGAAAACTGTGTTTTCCGCACCCGGTAGTGGCTAGGAGTCAAAAAATGTGTTCCAGGATGATCCGCGTGCGAAACATGATGCACAATTTTATTCATGTTCGGGTAGCCCCACTAGTGACCCGAATTTGTTGCACCGAGACAAGTTGTGAAAACCGTGTTTTCCGCACCCAGTAGTGTCTTGGAGTCCAAAAATGTGTTCTGGAACGATCCGTGTGCGCAACACCGACGCACAATTTTGTTCCTGTTCGGATGGCCCCACTAGTCACCCGAATTTATTGCGTCGAGACAAGTTGTGAAAACTGTGTTTTCCGCACCTGGTAGTGTCTAGCAGTCCAAAAATGTATTCCTGAACGACCCTTGATGGAAACACCGATGCATAATTTTGTTCATCTTCGGGTGGCCCCACCGGTGACCAGCATTTATTGCGTCGGGAGTAGTTGTGAAAACTGTGCTTTTTGCACCAGGTAGTGTGTCTAGGAGTCCAAAAATGTGTTCCGGAATGATCCGTGTGCGAAACATCGACGCACAATGTTGTTCATGTTCGGGTGGCCCCACTAGTCACCCGAATTTATTGCGTCGGGACAAGTTGTGAAAACTGTGTTTTCCGCACCTACTAGTGTCTAGGAGTCCAAAAATGTGTTCTAGAACGATCCATGAGCGAAACACCGACACACAATTTTGTTCATGTTCGGGTGGCCCCACTAGTCACCCGAATTTATTGCGTCGGGACAAGTTCTGAATATTGTGTTTTCAACACCTAGTAGTGTTTATGAGTCCTAAATGTATTCCGGAACGATCCCAGTGTGAAACACCGACACATATTTTTGTTTATGTTCGGGTGGGCCCACTACAGACCCGCATTTATTGCGTCGGGAGTAGTTGTGAAAACTGTGTTTTCCGCACCCGGTAGTGTCTAGCTGTCCAAAAATATGTTCTGGAACGATCCGTGTGAGAAACATCGACGCACAATGTTGTTCATTGATGAGGACATCACTACTTCCGTTACACCCACGCCTCCCACAACATCAATAACACCAACTCCGGCTGGCCCTCTTACCCGCGCTCGTGCTCGCCAACTAAACTATCAAGAATGATGGAGAGGATAAGAACGGGAGGGGATTCTCGCGTGTTGGATTCGGACTGCAGGACAGGGTCAACTTGTGACAGACGCCACGACTTCATCCGGACTCCGTTTTGGGCGTGCAAGCACAATTTGGAAAGCCTACAGAGTCTACTTTCCAACGGATCTGAGATCAACTTCATATCTGCTCCGAGTCGACCGCAATCGTCGTTTTGCTGCAGAGACATAAATCTGTCTAGTTTTGGGCCCGACGGGCCGTGTATCAAGTGGGGCCCAATAGGGGCCGCGTCTTAGGGTTTGGGGACGACCCCCACCATGTCCTGGTCGTCCTCCACCCTCCCATATACCCCATAGCCGCCACTTTTCAGATTGGGTTTTGTTGATTAGAGTTAGCCTTTGCTACTTGTTGCAGCGTGCTCGTGCCGCCTGCCCGTTCTTCTCCGGAATCCCACCATATTGTTTTCAGTTGTGAACCTTCAATTAAATCTAGCAATTTCAGTGCTTGTTCTACTTGTTCTTGCCAGTTCTTCGATTGCTTGCAGGACGAGTGCCCTCGTGGCCGGTGGTCGCGCTCCCACAAGACCGCGGCGACCATTGGAGGCGGTGTATCGGTTGCTAAGGCGCAACGTCCTTGGACGGTTGTAGTCGGGCCGTGAACGTCGACTTCATCACCAATCGAATTATCTTCCACTCTCATCGAAAGATCGACGCCAAAACCCTCACGGGTTCACATCATTCATGTTCGGGTGGCCCCACTAGTCACCCGAATTTATTGCGTCGAGACAAGTTGTGAAAACTGTGTTTTCCGCACCTACTAGTGTCTAGGAGTCCAAAAATGTGTTCTAGAATGATCCGTGTGCGAAACACCGAGACACGTTCTGTTCATGTTCGGGTGGCCCCACTTGTCACCCGAATTTATTGCGTCGGGACAAGTTGTGAATATTGTGTTTTCAGCACCTACTAGTGTCTATGAGTCCTAAAATGTATTCCGGAACGATCCCGGCGTGAAACACCGACGCACATTTTTGTTTATGTTCGGGTGGGCCCACTACGGACCCGCATTTATTGCTTCGGGACAAGTTTTGAAAACTGTGTTTTCCACACCTACTAGTGTCTAGGAGTCCAAAAATGTATTTCGGAACGATCCCAGCGTGAAACACCGACATATATTTTTGTTTATGTTCGGATGGGCCCTCTACGGACCCGCATTTATTACCTCGGGACAAGTTGTGAAAAGTGTGCTTTCCACACCCGGTAGTGTCTAGGAGTCCAAAAATGTATTTTGGAACGATACCAGCGTGAAACACCTACATATATTTTTGTTTATGTTCGGGTGGGCCCACTACGGACCCGCATTTATTACGTCGGGACAAGTTGTGAAAAGTGTGTTTTCCTCACCGGTTAGTGTATAGGAGTCCAAAAATGTGTTCCGGAACGATCCGTGTGCGAAACAGATGACGCACAAATTTGTTCATGTTCGGGTGGCCCCACTAGTGACCCGAATTTATTGCGCCGGACAAGTTGTGAAAACTGCGTTTTCCGCACCCGTAGTGTCTAGGAGTCCAAAAATGTGTTTCGGAACGATCCGTGTGCAAAACACCACCGCACAATTTTGTTCATGTTCTGGTGACCCCAGTAGTGACCCGAATTTACTCGCGCCTGGACAAGTTATGAAAACCGTGTTTTCCGCACCCGTAGTGTGTAGGAGTCAAAAAATGTGTTCCGGAACGATCCGTGTGCGAAACACGAAGCAGAATTTTGTTCATGTTCGGGTAGCCCCACTAGTGACCCGAATTTATTGCACCGAGACAAGTTGTTAAAACTGTATTTTCCGCACCCGGTAGTGTCTAGGAGTCCAAAAATGTGTTCCGGAAGGATCCGTGTGCGCAACACCGACGCATAATTTTGTTCATGTTCGGGTGGCCCCACTAGCCACACGAATTTATTGCGTCAGGACAAGTTGTGAAAATTTTGTTTTCCGCACGTACTAGTGTCTATGAGTCCTAAAATGTATTCCGGAACGATCCCAGCGTGAAACACCGACGCACATTTTTGTTTATGTTCGGGTGGGCCCAATACGGACCCGCATTTATTGCTTCGGGACAAGTTTTGAAAACTGTGTTTTCCGTACCTACTAGTGTCTATGAGTCCAAAAATGTATTTCGGAACGATCCCAGCGTGAAACACCGACATATATTTTTGTTTATGTTCGGGTGGGCCCACTACGGACCCGCATTTATTACGTCAGGACAAGTTGTGAAAAGTGTGTTTTCCACACCCGGCAGTGTCTAAGAGTCCAAAAATGTGTTCCGGAACGATCCGTGTGCGAAACAGTGACGCACAAATTAGTTCATGTTCGGGTGGCCCCACTAGTGACCCGAATTTATTGCGTCAGGACAAGTTGTGAAAACTGTGTTTTCCGCACCTACTAGTGTGATATGAAACCCGTCGGGTTTATTCCCGATCTTTCGATGAGAGTAGAAGATAGTTCGATTGATGATGAAGTCGACGTTCACGGCCCGACTACCACAGCCCAAGGACGTTGCGCCTTAGCAACCGATACACCGCCTCCAATGGTCGTCGTGAACTTGTGGTGCACGACAACCCGGCCACGAGGGCACTCGTCCTACAAGTAATCGAGAACAAGCAAGAACAAGTGGAAACAAGCACTGAATTGCTAGGTTAAATTAAAGGTTCACAACTGAAAACACAATATGGTGGGGTTCTCGAAGATGAATGGCAGGCGGAAAACACGCACTGCAGCAAGTAGCAATAGCTAACTCTAATCAACAAAACCCAAGTGTTCTTGGCGGTGGCCAAGGGGTATAAAAACGTGAAGGGACGACCATAGGGGTGCTGGAGTCGTCCTCCAACCCTAGAACGCGTCCTTAGGGGACTCAACTTGATACACGGCCCGTTGGGCCAGAACTGGACAGTTCTGATATCTTTGCACTTAAATGAAGATTGCGGTCGACTCAGAGCAGATATAGACTTGGTCTCGGATCCGTTGGACAGTAGACTCCGTGATCTTTCTATGCTGTGCTTGAACACCCAAAACGGAGTCCGGACGAAGCCGTGGCAGCCATCAAAAGTAAGCCTTTTTCTGGAGTCCGAATCCAGCTAGCGCGAGTCCGTTTCCCTTTAGCTCCTGTCCATCATTCCTAAGCAAAACAAGAGTGCAGACGTTTCCATGGTCTTAACGGGATTGAAAATAGCCTAAGAACGAACTCACTTGATGGTTCAATTTTCGAGCACGAGCACGCGTAATTGGTCCAGTAATAGGGTCCTGTGTAGGTATGGACGTATCGATGGTGTTGATGTCCTCATCATCCTCGCCTTCTTGCATTTGAGTCGTCCTCGACTCAAGCTCATCTTCTTCTCCCAAATAGGGCTTCAAATCTGCAATGTTAAATGTGGAACTAACCCCAAAATCTGAAGGTAAATCAAGCTTCTATGCATTCTCATTTTTTTCTCTAAAACTTTAAAAGGATCGTCAGCTCTAGGCATTAATTTAGACTTTCTCAATTGAGGAAACCTTTCTTTTCTCAAATGCAACCAAATCATGTCCCCTGGTTCAAAACTCAATTGTTTCCTACCTTTATCACTAGCAAGCTTATACTTTGCATTCATGAGCTCTATGTTTTCTTAAGTAGTTTCATGCAGTTTCAATATCAATTCAGCATGTTGCTTAGCATCAAAATTCAATTTTTCAGAAGGTGGGATAGGCATTAAATCAATAGGAGCACGAGGTAAAAATCCATAGACAATCTCAAATGGGCACATCTTTGTAATAGAATGCAGCGAACGTTTATAAGCAAATTCAATATGAGGCAAGCATTCTTCCCACATCTTAATATTCTTCTTTAAAATAGCCCGCAACATAGTAGATAAAGTCCTATTTACAACTTCTGTTTGGCCATCAGTTTGGGGACGACAAGTTGTGGAAAATAAAAGCTTAGTCCCAAATTTAGCCCACAAAGTTCTCCAAAAATGGCTAAGAAATTTAGTGTCCCTATCAGAAACTATGGTATTGGGCACACCATGCAATCGAACAATTTCTCGAAAGAACAAATCAGCAATATGTGAAGCATCATCAGTTTTATGACATGGTACGAAATGTGCCATCTTAGAAAATCTATCCACCACAACAAAGATGCTATCACGTCCCTTCCTAGTCCTGGGCAATCCCAACACAAAATCCATTGATATATCTTCCCAAGGCACACTAGGAACAGGAAGAGGCATATACAAACCATGTGGATTTAATCGTGACTTAGCCTTTTGACATGTAGCGCAGCGAGCAACAAATTTCCCAACATCTTTTCTCATATGTGGCCAAAAGAAATGACCAGCAAGTATGTCATGTGTCTTTTTTGCCCCAAAATGTCCCATCAAACCACCTCCATGCGCTTCCTGTAACAACAATAAACGAACAGAGCTAGCTGGAATGCATAGCTTGTTAGCTCTAAAAACAAAACCATCGTGGAGGATGAATTTATTCCTTGTCTTTCCACCCTCACAATGCAGCAACACATCTTTAAAATCAGCATCATGCACATATTGGTCTTTAATTGTTTCTAATCCAAAAATTTTATAGTCAAGTTGTGTCAACAAAGTATATCGTCTAGACAAAGCATCAACAATGATATTCTCCTTCCCTTTCTTGTGTTTAATGACATAAGGAAAAGATTCAATAAATTCTACCCACTTTGCATGTCTACGGTTTAGTTTTCCTTGACTACGAATATGCTTTAAAGATTCATGATCAGAATGTATAACAAATTCTTTTGGCCACAAATAATGCTGCCAAGTTTCTAAAGTACGCACAAGAGCATATAATTCCTTATCATAAGTGGAATAATTCAGAACAGGCCCACTCAATTTGTCACTAAAATATGTAACAGGTTTGCCCTCTTGTAACAAAACACCACCTAATCCAATCCCACTTGCATCACATTCAAGCTCAAAAGTCTTATTAAAATCAGGAAGTTGGAGAAGAGGTGCATGTGTCAACTTATCTTTTAACATGTTAAAGGCATTCTCTTGTGCTGGGCCCCAAGAGAAAGATACTCCCTTCTTTGTAAGCTCATTCAAAGGTGCAGCAATGGTGCTGAAATCACGCACAAAACGGCGATAGAATCCAGCTAGACCCAAAAACTCCGCACCTGTGTGAGAGTCTTTGGAACAGGCCAGCCTTGTATCGCCTCCACCTTGGCTTGATCAACTTCAATTCCCCGTGGAGTAACAACATAGCCAAGAAAAGAAACTCGATCCGTGCAAAAGGTGCACTTGTCAAGGTTACCAAATAAACGTGCATTACGTAAAGCATCAAAAACAGCACGTAAATGATCAAGATGTTCATCCAAAGACTTGTTGTAAATCAATATGTCATCAAAATAGACCACCACAAATTTTCCAATAAAAGCACGCAAAACTGTGTTTATCAACCGGGTGCGGAAAACATAGTTCTCACAACTTGTCCCGGCGCAATAAATGCGGGTCACTATTGGGGCCACCCGAACATGAACAAAATTGTGCGTCGATGTTTGCACACGGAGCGTTCCGAACACATTTTGGACTCATAGACAATAGTAGGTGCGGTAAACACAGCTTTCACAACTTGTCCCGCGCAATAAATGTGGGTCACTATTGGGGCCACCCGAACATGAACAAAATTGCGTGTCGTTGTTTCAAAAACGGACCATTCCGAACACATTTTTGGACTCCTATACACTACCGGTGGGGAAAACTAGTTTTCACAAGTTGTCTCTGCGCAATAAATGCGGGTCACTAGTGGGGCCACCCGAACATGAACAAAAATTGTGCATCGGTGTTTCGCACACCGATCGTTCCGGAATACATTTTTTGATTCCTAGACACTACCGGGTGCCGAAAACACAGCTTTCACAACTTGGCCTCGGCGCAATAAATGCGGGTCACTAGTGGGGCCACCCGAACATGAACAAAATTGTACGTCGGTGTTTGCACACGGATCGTTCCGAACACATTTTTGGACTCCTAGACAACAGTAGGTGCAGAAAACACAGCTTTAACAAGTTGTCCCGGCGCAATAATGCGGTTCACTATTGGAGCCACCCGAACATGAACAAAATTTCGCATCGGTGTTTCTCACACGGATCGTTCCGGAACACATTTTTGGACTCCTAGACACTACCGGGTGCGGAAAAACCAGTTTTCACAAGTTGTCCCGGCGCAATAAATGCCAGTCACTAGTGGGGCCGCCGAACATGAATAAAAATTGTGCATCGGTGTTTCGCACACGGATCGTTGCGAAAAACATTTTTGGACTCCTAGACACTACCGGGTGCGGAAAACACAGTTTTCACAACTTGGCCCGGCGCAATAAATGCGGGTCGCTAGTGCGGCCACCCGAACTCGAAGAAAATTGTGCATCGGTATTTCTCACACGGATCGTTTCGAACACATTTTTGGACTCCTAGACAATAGTAGGTGCGGAAAACACAGTTTCAACAACTTGTACCGGCGCAATAAATGTGGGTCACTATTGGGGCTACCCGAACATGAACAAAATTTCGCGTCGGTGTCTCTCACGCGGATCGTTCCGAACACATTTTTGGACTCCTAGAAACTACCGAGTGCGGAAAAACCAGTTTTCACACGTTGTCCCGGCGCAATAAATGTGGGTCACTATTGGGGCCACCCGAACATGAACAAAATCGAGTGTCGGTGTTTCGAAACGGATCATTCCGGAACACATTATTGGACTCCTAGACACTACCGGGTGCGGAAAACACAGTTTTCACAACTTGTCCCTGCACAATAAATGCCAGTAACTAGTGGGGCCACCCAACCATGAATAAAATTGTGCGTCGGTGATTCTCATGCGGATCGTTCCGAACACATTTTTGAACTCCTAGACACTACCGGGTGCGGAAAACACAGTTTTCACAACTAGTCCCGGCGCAATAAATGCGGGTCACTAGTGGGGCCACCCGAAGATGAAGAAAATTGCGTGTCGGTGTTTCGGAAACGGATCATTTCAGAACACATTTTTGGACTCCTAGACACTACCGGTGCTGAAAACACAGTTTTCACAACTTAGCCCGGCGCAATAAATGCGGGTCACTAGTGGGGCCACCGAAACCCGAACAAAATTGTGCGTCGGTGTTTCTCACACGGATCATTCCGGAACACATTCTTGGACTCCTAGACACTACCGGGTGCGGAAAACACAGTTTTCACAACTTGTCCCGGCGCAATAAATACGGGTCACTAGTGGGGCCACTCGAACATGAACAAAATTGTGCGTCGGTGTTTGCACACGGATCGTTCCGAAACACATTTTTGAACTCCTAGACAATAGTAGGTGCGGAACACACAGTTTTCACAACTTGTCTCGGCGCATTAAATGAGGGTAACTATTGGAGCCACCCGAACATGAACAAAATTGCGTGTCGGTGTTTCTCACACGGATCATTCTAGAACACATTTTTGGACGCCTAGACACTACCGGGTGCGAAAAACACAGTTTTCACAACTTGTCTCGGCGCAATAAATGAGGGTCACTATTGGAGCCACCCGAACATGAACAAAATTGCGTGTCGGTGTTTCGGAAACGGATCATTCCGAACACATTTTTGGACTCCTAGACACTACCGGGTGCCGAAAACACAGTTTTCACAACTTGGCCCGGCACAATAAATGCGGGTCACTAGTGGGGCCACCCAAATCTGAACAAAATTGTGCGTCGGTGTTTCTCATACGGATCGTTCCGAACACATTTTTGGACTCCTAGACACTACCGGGTGCGGAAAACACAGTTTTCACAACTTGTCCTGGCGCAATAAATGCGGGTCACTAGTGGGGCCACCCGAACATGAACAAAATTGTGCGTCGGTGTTTGCACACGGATCGTTCCAAAACACATTTTTGGACTCCTAGACAATAGTAGGTGCGGAACACACAGTTTTCACAACTTGTCTCAGCCGCATTAAATGAGGGTCACTATTGGAGCCACCCGAACATGAACAAAATTGCGTGTCGGTGTTTCGGAAACGGATCATTCTAGAACACATTTTTGGACTCCTAGACACTACCGGGTGCGAAAACACAGCTTTTACAACTTGTCCCGGCGCAATAAATGCGGATCATTAGTGGGGCCACCCGAACATGGACAAAATTGCGCGTCGGTGTTTGCCCACGGAGCGTTCCGAACACATTTTTGGACTTCTAGACAATACCGGAAAACACAGTTTTCACAACTTGTCCCGGGAAGTAAATGTGGGTCACTATTGGAGCCACCCGAACATGAACAAAATTGAGTGTCGGTGTTTCAAAACGGATCATTCCGAACACATTATTGGACTCCTAGGCACTACCAGGTGCGGAAAACACAGTTTTTACAACTTGTCCCGGCGCAATAAATGCCGGTAACTAGTGGGGCCACCCAACCGTGAATAAAATTGTGCGTCGGTGATTGTCACACGTCCGGGCCACCCGAACATGAATAAAAATTGTGCATCGGTGTTTCGCACACCGATCGTTCCGGAATACATTTTTGGATTCCTACACACTACCGGGTGCCGAAAACACAGCTTTGACAACTTGGCCCGGCGCAATAAATGCGGGTCACTAGTGGGGCCACCCGAGCGTGAACAAAATTGTACGTCGGTGTTTGCACGCGGATCGTGACGGAACACATTTTTGGACTCCTAGACAATAGTAGGTGCGGAAAACACAGCTTTCACAACTTGTCCGAGCGCAATAAATGCGGTTCACTATTGGAGCCACCCGAACATGAAAAAATTTCGCATCGGTGTTTCTAACACGGATCGTTCCGGAACACATTTTTGGACTCCTAGACACTACGTGGTGCGGAAAAACCAGTTTTCACAAGTTGTCCCGGCGCAATAAATGCCGGTCACTAGTGGGCCCGCCCGAACATGAACAAAAATTGTGCATCGGTGTTTCGCACACGGATCGTTGCGGAATGTATTTTTGGACTCCTAGACACTACCGGGTGCCGAAAACACAGTTTTCACAACTTGTCCAGGCGCAATAAATGCGGGTCACTAGTGGGGCCACCCGAACTCGAAGAAAATTGTGCGTCGGTGTTTCTCACACGGATCGTTCCGAACACATTTTTGGACTCCTAGACACTACCGGGTGCGGAAAACACAGTTCTCACAACTTGTCCCGGCGCAATAAATGCGGGTCACTAGTGGGGCCACCCGAACATGAACAAAAATTGTGCGTCGGTGTTTCGCATACGGATCATTCCGGAACACATTTTTGGACTCCCGGACACTACAGGGTGCGGAAAAAACAGCTTTCACAACTTGTCTCGGCGCAATAAATGCGGGTCACTAGTTGGGCCGCCCGAACATGAACGAAAATTGTGCATCGGTGTTTCGCACACGGATCGTCCGGGAATACATTTTTGGTACCCTGGACACTACCGGGCGCCGAAAACACAATTTTCACAACTTGGCCCGTCGCAATAAATGCGGGTCACCAGTGGGGCCAGCGAACTCGAACAAAATTGTGCGTCGGTGTTTCTCACACGGATCGTTCCGGAACACATTTTTGGACTCCTAGACACTACCGGGTTCGGAAAACACAGTTTTACAACTTGTCCCGGCGCAATAAATGCGGCTCACTAGTGGGGCCACCCGAACATGAAGAAAATTGTGCGTCGGTGTTGGCACACGGATCGTTCAGGAACACATTTCTGGACTCCTAGATAATAGTAGGTGTGGAAAACACAGTTTTCACAACTTGTCTCGGCGCAATAAATGCGGGTCACTATTGGAGCCACCCGAACATGAACAAACTTGCGTGTCGGTGTTCCGAAAACGGATCATTCCGGAACATATTTTTGGACTCCTAGACACTACAGGGTGCGGGAAACACAGTATTTACAACTTGTCCCGACGCAATAAATGCCGGTCACTAGTGAGGCCACCCGAACATGAACAAAATTGTGCGTCGGCGTTTCGCACACGGATCGTTCCGGAACAAATTTTTGGACTCCTAGACACTACCGGGTGCGGAAAACACAGTTCTCACAACTTATCCCGGCGCAATGAATGTGGGTCACTATTGGGGCCACCCGAACATGAACAAAATTTGGCGTCGGTGTTTCTCACACGGATCGTTCCGGAACACATTTTTAGACTCCTAGACACAACCAAGTGTGGAAAAACCAGTTTTCACAAGTTGTCCCGGCACAATAAATGCGGTCACTAGTGGGGCCACCCAAACATGAACAAAAATTTTGAATCGGTGTTTCGCACACGGATCGTTGCGGAATACATTTTTGGACTCTTAGACACTACCGGGTGCCGAAAACACAGTTTTCACAACTTGGCCCGTCGCAATAAATGCGGGTCACTAGTGCGGCCATCGAACGTGAACAAAATTGTGCGTCGGTGTTTCGCACACGGATCGTTCCGGAACACATTTTTGGACTCCTAGACACTACCGGGATCGGAAAACACAGTTTCACAACTTGTCCCGGCGCAATAAATGCGGCTCACTAGTGGGGCCACCCGAACATGAACAAAATTGTGCGTCGGTGTTTGCACACGGATCGTTCAGGAACACATTTTTGGAGTCCTAGATAATAGTAGGTGCGGAAAGCACAATTTTCACAACTTGTCTCGACGCAATAAATGCGGATCACTATTGGAGCCACCCGAACATGAACAAACTTGCGTGTCGGTGTTTCGGAAACGGATCATTCCAGAACACATTTTTGGACTCCTAGACACTACAGGGTGCGGGAAACACAGTTTTTACAACTTGTCCCGGCGCAATAAATGCCGGTCACTAGTCGGGCCACCCGAACATGAACAAAATTATGTGTCGGCGTTTCGCACGCGGATCGTTCCGAACAAATTTTTGGACTCCTAGACACTACCGGGTGCGGAAAACACAGTTCTCACAACTTATCCCGGCGCAATGAATGTGGGTCACTATTGGGGCCACCCGAACATGACCAAAATTTCGCGTCGGTGTTTCTCACACGGATCGTTCCGAACACATTTTTGGACTCCTAGACACAACCGAGTGCGGAAAAACCAGTTTTCACAAGTTGTCCCGGCACAATAAATGCGGTCACTAGTGGGGCCACCCAAACATGAACAAAAATTTTGAATCGGTGTTTCGCACACGGATCGTTGCGGAATACATTTTTGGACTCCTAGACACTACCGGGTGCCGAAAACACAGTTTTCACAACTTGGCCCGTCGCAATAAATGCGGGTCACTAGTGCGGCCATCGAACGTGAACAAAATTGTGCGTCGGTGTTTCGCACACGGATCGTTCCGGAACACATTTTTGGACTCCTAGACACTACCGGGTTCGGAAAACACAGTTTCACAACTTGTCCCGGCGCAATAAATGCGGCTCACTAGTGGGGCCACCCGAACATGAACCAAATTGTGCGTCGGTGTTTGCACACGGATCGTTTAGGAACACATTTTTGGAGTCCTAGATAATAGTAGGTGCGGAAAGCACAGTTTTCACAACTTGTCGCGACGCAATAAATGCGGGTCACTATTGGAGCCACCCGAACATGAACAAACTTGCGTGTCGGTGTTTCGGAAACGGATCATTCCAGAACACATTTTTGGACTCCTAGACACTACAGGGTGCGGGAAACACAGTTTTTACAACTTGTCCCGGCGCAATAAATGCCGGTCACTAGTCAGGCCACCCGAACATGAACAAAATTGTGCGTCGGCGTTTCGCACACGGATCGTTCCGGAACAAAATTTTTGGACTCCTAGACACTACCGGGTGCGGAAAACACAGTTCTCACAACTTATCCCGGCGCAATGAATGTGGGTCACTATTGGGGCCACCCGAACATGAACAAAATTTCGCGTCGGTGTTTCTCACACGGATCGTTCCGGAACACATTTTTGGACTCCTAGACACAACCGAGTGCGGAAAAACCAGTTTTCACAAGTTCTCCCGGCAAAATAAATGCGGTCACTAGTGGGGCCACCCGAACATGAACAAAAATTGTGCGTCGGTGTTTCGCATACGGATCATTCCGGAACACATTTTTGGACTCCCGGACACTACAGAGTGCGGAAAAAACAGCTTTCACAACTTGTCTCGGCGCAATAAATGCGGGTCACTAGTTGGGCCGCCCGAACATGAACGAAAATTGTGCATCGGTGTTTCGCACACGGATCGTCCGGGAATACATTTTTGGTACCCTGGACACTACCGGACGCCGAAAACACAATTTTCACAACTTGGCCCGTCGCAATAAATGCGGGTCACCAGTGGGGCCAGCGAACCCGAACAAAATTGTGCGTCGGTGTTTCTCACACGGATTGTTCCGGAACACATTTTTGGACTCCTAGACACTACCGGGTTCGGAAAACACAGTTTTACAACTTGTCCCGGCGCAATAAATGCGGCTCACTAGTGGGGCCACCCGAACATGAAGAAAATTGTGCGTCGGTGTTGGCACACGGATCGTTCAGGAACACATTTCTGGACTCCTAGATAATAGTAGGTGTGGAAAACACAGTTTTCACAACTTGTCTCGGCGCAATAAATGCGGGTCACTATTGGAGCCACCCGAACATGAACAAACTTGCGTGTCGGTGTTCCGAAAACGGATCATTCCAGAACATATTTTTGGACTCCTAGACACTACAGGGTGCGGGAAACACAGTATTTACAACTTGTCCCGACGCAATAAATGCCGGTCACTAGTGAGGCCACCCGAACATGAACAAAATTGTGCGTCGGCGTTTCGCACACGGATCGTTCCGGAACAAATTTTTGGACTCCTAGACACTACCGGGTGCGGAAAACACAGTTCTCACAACTTATCCCGGCGCAATGAATGTGGGTCACTATTGGGGCCACCCGAACATGAACAAAATTTGGCGTCGGTGTTTCTCACACGGATCGTTCCGGAACACATTTTTAGACTCCTAGACACAACCGAGTGTGGAAAAACCAGTTTTCACAAGTTGTCCCGGCACAATAAATGCGGTCACTAGTGGGGCCACCCAAACATGAACAAAAATTTTGAATCGGTGTTTCGCACACGGATCGTTGCGGAATACATTTTTGGACTCTTAGACACTACCGGGTGCCGAAAACACAGTTTTCACAACTTGGCCCGTCGCAATAAATGCGGGTCACTAGTGCGGCCATCGAACGTGAACAAAATTGTGCGTCGGTGTTTCGCACACGGATCGTTCCGGAACACATTTTTGGACTCCTAGACACTACCGGGTTCGGAAAACACAGTTTCACAACTTGTCCCGGCGCAATAAATGCGGCTCACTAGTGGGGCCACCCGAACATGAACAAAATTGTGCGTCGGTGTTTGCACACGGATCGTTCAGGAACACATTTTTGGAGTCCTAGATAATAGTAGGTGCGGAAAGCACAATTTTCACAACTTGTCTCGACGCAATAAATGCGGATCACTATTGGAGCCACCCGAACATGAACAAACTTGCGTGTCGGTGTTTCGGAAACGGATCATTCCAGAACACATTTTTGGACTCCTAGACACTACAGGGTGCGGGAAACACAGTTTTTACAACTTGTCCCGGCGCAATAAATGCCGGTCACTAGTCGGGCCACCCGAACATGAACAAAATTATGTGTCGGCGTTTCGCACGCGGATCGTTCGGAACAAATTTTTGGACTCCTAGACACTACCGGGTGCGGAAAACACAGTTCTCACAACTTATCCCGGCGCAATGAATGTGGGTCACTATTGGGGCCACCCGAACATGACCAAAATTTCGCGTCGGTGTTTCTCACACGGATCGTTCCGAACACATTTTTGGACTCCTAGACACAACCGAGTGCGGAAAAACCAGTTTTCACAAGTTGTCCCGGCACAATAAATGCGGTCACTAGTGGGGCCACCCAAACATGAACAAAAATTTTGAATCGGTGTTTCGCACACGGATCGTTGCGGAATACATTTTTGGACTCCTAGACACTACCGGTGCCGAAAACACAGTTTTCACAACTTGGCCCGTCGCAATAAATGCGGGTCACTAGTGCGGCCATCGAACGTGAACAAAATTGTGCGTCGGTGTTTCGCACACGGATCGTTCCGGAACACATTTTTGGACTCCTAGACACTACCGGGTTCGGAAAACACAGTTTCACAACTTGTCCCGGCGCAATAAATGCGGCTCACTAGTGGGGCCACCCGAACATGAACCAAATTGTGCGTCGGTGTTTGCACACGGATCGTTCAGGAACACATTTTTGGAGTCCCAGATAATAGTAGGTGCGGAAAGCACAGTTTTCACAACTTGTCGCGACGCAATAAATGCGGGTCACTATTGGAGCCACCCGAACATGAACAAACTTGCGTGTCGGTGTTTCGGAAACGGATCATTCCAGAACACATTTTTGGACTCCTAGACACTACAGGGTGCGGGAAACACAGTTTTTACAACTTGTCCCGGCGCAATAAATGCCGGTCACTAGTCAGGCCACCCGAACATGAACAAAATTGTGCGTCGGCGTTTCGCACACGGATCGTTCCGGAACAAAATTTTTGGACTCCTAGACACTACCGGGTGCGGAAAACACAGTTCTCACAACTTATCCCGGCGCAATGAATGTGGGTCACTATTGGGGCCACCCGAACATGAACAAAATTTCGCGTCGGTGTTTCTCACACGGATCGTTCCGGAACACATTTTTGGACTCCTAGACACAACCGAGTGCGGAAAAACCAGTTTTCACAAGTTCTCCCGGCAAAATAAATGCGGTCACTAGTGGGGCCACCCGAACATGAACAAAAATTGTGCGTCGGTGTTTCGCATACGGATCATTCCGGAACACATTTTTGGACTCCCGGACACTACAGGGTGCGGAAAAAACAGCTTTCACAACTTGTCTCGGCGCAATAAATGCGGGTCACTAGTTGGGCCGCCCGAACATGAACGAAAATTGTGCATCGGTGTTTCGCACACGGATCGTCCGGGAATACATTTTTGGTACCCTGGACACTACCGGACGCCGAAAACACAATTTTCACAACTTGGCCCGTCGCAATAAATGCGGGTCACCAGTGGGGCCAGCGAACCTGAACAAAATTGTGCGTCGGTGTTTCTCACACGGATCGTTCCGGAACACATTTTTGGACTCCTAGACACTACCGGGTTCGGAAAACACGTTTTACAACTTGTCCCGGCGCAATAAATGCGGCTCACTTGTGGGGCCACCCGAACATGAAGAAAATTGTGCGTCGGTGTTGGCACACGGATCGTTCAGGAACACATTTCTGGACTCCTAGATAATAGTAGGTGTGGAAAACACAGTTTTCACAACTTGTCTCGGCGCAATAAATGCGGGTCACTATTGGAGCCACCCGAACATGAACAAACTTGCGTGTCGGTGTTCCGAAAACGGATCATTCCGAACATATTTTTGGACTCCTAGACACTACAGGGTGCGGGAAACACAGTATTTACAACTTGTCCCGACGCAATAAATGCCGGTCACTAGTGAGGCCACCCGAACATGAACAAAATTGTGCGTCGGCGTTTCGCACACGGATCGTTCCGGAACAAATTTTTGGACTCCTAGACACTACCGGGTGCGGAAAACACAGTTCTCACAACTTATCCCGGCGCAATGAATGTGGGTCACTATTGGGGCCACCCGAACATGAACAAAATTTGGCGTCGGTGTTTCTCACACGGATCGTTCCGAACACATTTTTAGACTCCTAGACACAACCGAGTGTGGAAAAACCAGTTTTCACAAGTTGTCCCGGCACAATAAATGCGGTCACTAGTGGGGCCACCCAAACATGAACAAAAATTTTGAATCGGTGTTTCGCACACGGATCGTTGCGGAATACATTTTTGGACTCTTAGACACTACCGGGTGCCGAAAACACAGTTTTCACAACTTGGCCCGTCGCAATAAATGCGGGTCACTAGTGCGGCCATCGAACGTGAACAAAATTGTGCGTCGGTGTTTCGCACACGGATCGTTCCGGAACACATTTTTGGACTCCTAGACACTACCGGGTTCGGAAAACACAGTTTCACAACTTGTCCCGGCGCAATAAATGCGGCTCACTAGTGGGGCCACCCGAACATGAACAAAATTGTGCGTCGGTGTTTGCACACGGATCGTTCAGGAACACATTTTTGGAGTCCTAGATAATAGTAGGTGCGGAAAGCACAATTTTCACAACTTGTCTCGACGCAATAAATGCGGATCACTATTGGAGCCACCCGAACATGAACAAACTTGCGTGTCGGTGTTTCGGAAACGGATCATTCCAGAACACATTTTTGGACTCCTAGACACTACAGGGTGCGGGAAACACAGTTTTTACAACTTGTCCCGGCGCAATAAATGCCGGTCACTAGTCGGGCCACCCGAACATGAACAAAATTATGTGTCGGCGTTTCGCACGCGGATCGTTCCGGAACAAATTTTTGGACTCCTAGACACTACCGGGTGCGGAAAACACAGTTCTCACAACTTATCCCGGCGCAATGAATGTGGGTCACTATTGGGGCCACCCGAACATGACCAAAATTTCGCGTCGGTGTTTCTCACACGGATCGTTCCGAACACATTTTTGGACTCCTAGACACAACCGAGTGCGGAAAAACCAGTTTTCACAAGTTGTCCCGGCACAATAAATGCGGTCACTAGTGGGGCCACCCAAACATGAACAAAAATTTTGAATCGGTGTTTCGCACACGGATCGTTGCGGAATACATTTTTGGACTCCTAGACACTACCGGGTGCCGAAAACACAGTTTTCACAACTTGGCCCGTCGCAATAAATGCGGGTCACTAGTGCGGCCATCGAACGTGAACAAAATTGTGCGTCGGTGTTTCGCACACGGATCGTTCCGGAACACATTTTTGGACTCCTAGACACTACCGGGTTCGGAAAACACAGTTTCACAACTTGTCCCGGCGCAATAAATGCGGCTCACTAGTGGGGCCACCCGAACATGAACCAAATTGTGCGTCGGTGTTTGCACACGGATCGTTCAGGAACACATTTTTGGAGTCCTAGATAATAGTAGGTGCGGAAAGCACAGTTTTCACAACTTGTCGCGACGCAATAAATGCGGGTCACTATTGGAGCCACCCGAACATGAACAAACTTGCGTGTCGGTGTTTCGGAAACGGATCATTCCAGAACACATTTTTGGACTCCTAGACACTACAGGGTGCGGGAAACACAGTTTTTACAACTTGTCCCGGCGCAATAAATGCCGGTCACTAGTCAGGCCACCCGAACATGAACAAAATTGTGCGTCGGCGTTTCGCACACGGATCGTTCCGGAACAAAATTTTTGGACTCCTAGACACTACCGGGTGCGGAAAACACAGTTCTCACAACTTATCCCGGCGCAATGAATGTGGGTCACTATTGGGGCCACCCGAACATGAACAAAATTTCGCGTCGGTGTTTCTCACACGGATCGTTCCGGAACACATTTTTGGACTCCTAGACACAACCGAGTGCGGAAAAACCAGTTTTCACAAGTTCTCCCGGCAAAATAAATGCGGTCACTAGTGGGGCCACCCGAACATGAACAAAAATTGTGCGTCGGTGTTTCGCATACGGATCATTCCGGAACACATTTTTGGACTCCCGGACACTACAGGGTGCGGAAAAAACAGCTTTCACAACTTGTCTCGGCGCAATAAATGCGGGTCACTAGTTGGGCCGCCCGAACATGAACGAAAATTGTGCATCGGTGTTTCGCACACGGATCGTCCGGGAATACATTTTTGGTACCCTGGACACTACCGGACGCCGAAAACACAATTTTCACAACTTGGCCCGTCGCAATAAATGCGGGTCACCAGTGGGGCCAGCGAACCTGAACAAAATTGTGCGTCGGTGTTTCTCACACGGATCGTTCCGGAACACATTTTTGGACTCCTAGACACTACCGGGTTCGGAAAACACAGTTTTACAACTTGTCCGGCGCAATAAATGCGGCTCACTTGTGGGGCCACCCGAACATGAAGAAAATTGTGCGTCGGTGTTGGCACACGGATCGTTCAGGAACACATTTCTGGACTCCTAGATAATAGTAGGTGTGGAAAACACAGTTTTCACAACTTGTCTCGGCGCAATAAATGCGGGTCACTATTGGAGCCACCCGAACATGAACAAACTTGCGTGTCGGTGTTCCGAAAACGGATCATTCCAGAACATATTTTTGGACTCCTAGACACTACAGGGTGCGGGAAACACAGTATTTACAACTTGTCCCGACGCAATAAATGCCGGTCACTAGTGAGGCCACCCGAACATGAACAAAATTGTGCGTCGGCGTTTCGCACACGGATCGTTCCGGAACAAATTTTTGGACTCCTAGACACTACCGGGTGCGGAAAACACAGTTCTCACAACTTATCCCGGCGCAATGAATGTGGGTCACTATTGGGGCCACCCGAACATGAACAAAATTTGGCGTCGGTGTTTCTCACACGGATCGTTCCGAACACATTTTTAGACTCCTAGACACAACCGAGTGTGGAAAAACCAGTTTTCACAAGTTGTCCCGGCACAATAAATGCGGTCACTAGTGGGGCCACCCAAACATGAACAAAAATTTTGAATCGGTGTTTCGCACACGGATCGTTGCGGAATACATTTTTGGACTCTTAGACACTACCGGGTGCCGAAAACACAGTTTTCACAACTTGGCCCGTCGCAATAAATGCGGGTCACTAGTGCGGCCATCGAACGTGAACAAAATTGTGCGTCGGTGTTTCGCACACGGATCGTTCCGGAACACATTTTTGGACTCCTAGACACTACCGGGTTCGGAAAACACGGTTTCACAACTTGTCCCGGCGCAATAAATGCGGCTCACTAGTGGGGCCACCCGAACATGAACAAAATTGTGCGTCGGTGTTTGCACACGGATCGTTCAGGAACACATTTTTGGAGTCCTAGATAATAGTAGGTGCGGAAAGCACAATTTTCACAACTTGTCTCGACGCAATAAATGCGGATCACTATTGGAGCCACCCGAACATGAACAAACTTGCGTGTCGGTGTTTCGGAAACGGATCATTCCAGAACACATTTTTGGACTCCTAGACACTACAGGGTGCGGGAAACACAGTTTTTACAACTTGTCCCGGCGCAATAAATGCCGGTCACTAGTCAGGCCACCCGAACATGAACAAAATTATGTGTCGGCGTTTCGCACGCGGATCGTTCCGGAACAAATTTTTGGACTCCTAGACACTACCGGGTGCGGAAAACACAGTTCTCACAACTTATCCCGGCGCAATGAATGTGGGTCACTATTGGGGCCACCCGAACATGACCAAAATTTCGCGTCGGTGTTTCTCACACGGATCGTTCCGGAACACATTTTTGGACTCCTAGACACAACCGAGTGCGGAAAAACCAGTTTTCACAAGTTGTCCCGGCACAATAAATGCGGTCACTAGTGGGGCCACCCAAACATGAACAAAAATTTTGAATCGGTGTTTCGCACACGGATCGTTGCGGAATACATTTTTGGACTCCTAGACACTACCGGGTGCCGAAAACACAGTTTTCACAACTTGGCCCGTCGCAATAAATGCGGGTCACTAGTGCGGCCATCGAACGTGAACAAAATTGTGCGTCGGTGTTTCGCACACGGATCGTTCCGGAACACATTTTTGGACTCCTAGACACTACCGGGTTCGGAAAACACGGTTTCACAACTTGTCCCGGCGCAATAAATGCGGCTCACTAGTGGGGCCACCCGAACATGAACCAAATTGTGCGTCGGTGTTTGCACACGGATCGTTCAGGAACACATTTTTGGAGTCCTAGATAATAGTAGGTGCGGAAAGCACAGTTTTCACAACTTGTCGCGACGCAATAAATGCGGGTCACTATTGGAGCCACCCGAACATGAACAAACTTGCGTGTCGGTGTTTCGGAAACGGATCATTCCAGAACACATTTTTGGACTCCTAGACACTACGAGGTGCGGGAAACACAGTTTTACAACTTGTCCCGGCGCAATAAATGCCGGTCACTAGTCAGGCCACCCGAACATGAACAAAATTGTGCGTCGGCGTTTCGCACACGGATCGTTCCGGAACAAAATTTTTGGACTCCTAGACACTACCGGGTGCGGAAAACACAGTTCTCACAACTTATCCCGGCGCAATGAATGTGGGTCACTATTGGGGCCACCCGAACATGAACAAAATTTCGCGTCGGTGTTTCTCACACGGATCGTTCCGGAACACATTTTTGGACTCCTAGACACAACCGAGTGCGGAAAAACCAGTTTTCACAAGTTCTCCCGGCAAAATAAATGCGGTCACTAGTGGGGCCGCCCGAACATGAACAAAAATTGTGCGTCGGTGTTTCGCATACGGATCATTCCGGAACACATTTTTGGACTCCCGGACACTACAGGGTGCGGAAAAAACAGCTTTCACAACTTGTCTCGGCGCAATAAATGCGGGTCACTAGTTGGGCCGCCCGAACATGAACGAAAATTGTGCATCGGTGTTTCGCACACGGATCGTCCGGGAATACATTTTTGGTACCCTGGACACTACCGGACGCCGAAAACACAATTTTCACAACTTGGCCCGTCGCAATAAATGCGGGTCACCGGTGGGGCCAGCGAACCCGAACAAAATTGTGCGTCGGTGTTTCTCACACGGATCGTTCCGGAACACATTTTTGGACTCCTAGACACTACCGGGTTCGGAAAACACAGTTTTACAACTTGTCCCGGCGCAATAAATGCGGCTCACTAGTGGGGCCACCCGAACATGAAGAAAATTGTGCGTCGGTGTTGGCACACGGATCGTTCAGGAACACATTTCTGGACTCCTAGATAATAGTAGGTGTGGAAAACACAGTTTTCACAACTTGTCTCGGCGCAATAAATGCGGGTCACTATTGGAGCCACCCGAACATGAACAAACTTGCGTGTCGGTGTTCCGAAAACGGATCATTCCAGAACATATTTTTGGACTCCTAGACACTACAGGGTGTGGGAAACACAGTATTTACAACTTGTCCCGACGCAATAAATGCCGGTCACTAGTGAGGCCACCCGAACATGAACAAAATTGTGCGTCGGCGTTTCGCACACGGATCGTTCGGAACAAATTTTTGGACTCCTAGACACTACCGGGTGCGGAAAACACAGTTCTCACAACTTATCCCGGCGCAATGAATGTGGGTCACTATTGGGGCCACCCGAACATGAACAAAATTTGGCGTCGGTGTTTCTCACACGGATCGTTCCGGAACACATTTTTAGACTCCTAGACACAACCGAGTGTGGAAAAACCAGTTTTCACAAGTTGTCCCGGCACAATAAATGCGGTCACTAGTGGGGCCACCCAAACATGAACAAAAATTTTGAATCGGTGTTTCGCACACGGATCGTTGCGGAATACATTTTTGGACTCTTAGACACTACCGGTGCCGAAAACACAGTTTTCACAACTTGGCCCGTCGCAATAAATGCGGGTCACTAGTGCGGCCATCGAACGTGAACAAAATTGTGCGTCGGTGTTTCGCACACGGATCGTTCCGGAACACATTTTTGGACTCCTAGACACTACCGGGTTCGGAAAACACAGTTTCACAACTTGTCCCGGCGCAATAAATGCGGCTCACTAGTGGGGCCACCCGAACATGAACAAAATTGTGCGTCGGTGTTTGCACACGGATCGTTCAGGAACACATTTTTGGAGTCCTAGATAATAGTAGGTGCGGAAAGCACAATTTTCACAACTTGTCTCGACGCAATAAATGCGGGTCACTATTGGAGCCACCCGAACGTGAACAAACTTGCGTGTCGGTGTTTCGGAAACGGATCATTCCAGAACACATTTTTGGACTCCTAGACACTACAGGGTGCGGGAAACACAGTTTTTACAACTTGTCCCGGCGCAATAAATGCCGGTCACTAGTCGGGCCACCCGAACATGAACAAAATTATGTGTCGGCGTTTCGCACGCGGATCGTTCCGGAACAAATTTTTGGACTCCTAGACACTACCGGGTGCGGAAAACACAGTTCTCACAACTTATCCCGGCGCAATGAATGTGGGTCACTATTGGGGCCACCCGAACATGACCAAAATTTCGCGTCGGTGTTTCTCACACGGATCGTTCCGAAACACATTTTTGGACTCCTAGACACAACCGAGTGCGGAAAAACCAGTTTTCACAAGTTGTAGTGGGACAATAAATGCGGTCACTAGTGGGGCCACCCAAACATGAACAAAAATTTTGAATCGGTGTTTCGCACACGGATCGTTGCGGAATACATTTTTGGACTCCTAGACACTACCGGGTGCCGAAAACACAGTTTTCACAACTTGGCCCGTCGCAATAAATGCGGGTCACTAGTGCGGCCATCGAACGTGAACAAAATTGTGCGTCGGTGTTTCGCACACGGATCGTTCCGGAACACATTTTTGGACTCCTAGACACTACCGGGTTCGGAAAACACAGTTTCACAACTTGTCCCGGCGCAATAAATGCGGCTCACTAGTGGGGCCACCCGAACATGAACCAAATTGTGCGTCGGTGTTTGCCCACGGATCGTTCAGGAACACATTTTTGGAGTCCTAGATAATAGTAGGTGCGGAAAGCACAGTTTTCACAACTTGTCGCGACGCAATAAATGCGGGTCACTATGGGAGCCACCCGAACATGAACAAACTTGCGTGTCGGTGTTTCGGAAACGGATCATTCCAGAACACATTTTTGGACTCCTAGACACTACAGGGTGCGGGAAACACAGTTTTTACAACTTGTCCCGGCGCAATAAATGCCGGTCACTAGTCAGGCCACCCGAACATGAACAAAATTGTGCGTCGGCGTTTCGCACACGGATCGTTCCGGAACAAATTTTTGGACTCCTAGACACTACCGGGTGCGGAAAACACAGTTCTCACAACTTATCCCGGCGCAATGAATGTGGGTCACTATTGGGGCCACCCGAACATGAACAAAATTTCGCGTCGGTGTTTCTCACACGGATCGTTCCGAACACATTTTTGGACTCCTAGACACAACCGAGTGCGGAAAAACCAGTTTTCACAAGTTCTCCCGGCAAAATAAATGCGGTCACTAGTGGGGCCACCCGAACATGAACAAAAATAGTGTATTGGTGTTTCGCACACGGATCGTTGCGGAATACATTTTTGGACTCCTCGACACTACCGGGTGCCGAAAACACAGCTTTTCACTAGTGGGGCCACCCGAACCTGAAGAAAATTGTGCGTCGGTCTTTCACACACGGATCGTTCGGAACACATTTTTGGACTCCTAGACACTACCGGGTGCGGAAAACACAGTTCTCACAACTTGTCCCAGACGCAATAAATGCGGGTCACTAGTGGGGCCACTCGAACTTGAACAAAATGTGCGTCGGTGTTTCGCACACGGGTCGTTCCGGAACACATTTTTGGACTCCTAGACACTACCGGGTGTGCAGATCACAGTTTTCACATGTTGTCCCGGTGCGATAATTGCGGGTCACTAGTGGGGCCACCCGAGCAGGAACAAAATTGTGCGTCGGTGTTTCGCACACGGATCACTTTGGAACACATTTTTGGACTCGTAGACTCTACCGGGTGTGCAAATCACAGTTTTCAGAACTTGTCCCGGCGCAATAAATGCCGGTCACTGGTCAGAGCCACCCGAACATGAACAAAATTGTGCGTCGGCGTTTCGCACACGGATCGTTCCGGAACAAATTTTTGGACTCCTAGACACTATCGGGTGCGGAAAACACAGTTCTCACAACTTATGCCGGCACAATGAATGTGGGGTCACTATTGGGGCCACCCGAACATGAACAAAATTTCGCGCCGGTGTTTCTCACACGGATCGTTCCGGAACACATTTTTGGACTCCTAGACACTACCGAGTGCGGAAAAACTAGTTTTCACAAGTTGTCCCAAGCACAATAAATGCGGTCACTAGTGGGGCCACCCGAACATGAAGAAAAATTGTGCATCGGTGTTTCGCACAGGATCGTTGCGGAATACATTTTTGGACTACTAGACACTACCGGGTGCCGAAAACACAGTTTTCACAACTTGGCCCGGCGCAATAAATGCGGGTCACTAGTGGGGCCACCCGAACCTGAAGAAAATTGTGCGTCGGTGTTTCTCACACGGATCGTTCCGGAACACATTTTTGGACTCCTAGACAATACCGGGTGCGGAAAACACAGTTCTCACAACTTGTCCCGACGCAATAAATGCGGGTCACTAGTGGGGCCACCCGAACATGAACAAAAATTGTGCGTCGGTGTTTCGCAGACGGATCGTTCGGAACACATTTTTGGACTCCCGGACACAACAGGGTGCGGAAAAACAGCTTTCACAACTTGTCCCGGCGCAATAAATGCGGGTCACTAGTTGGGCCGCCCGAACATGAACGAAAATTGTGCATCGGTGTTTGGCACACGGATCAACCCGGAATACATTTTTGGTACCCTAGACACTACGGGTGCCGAAAACACAGTTTTCACAACTTGGCCCGTCGCAATAAATGCGGGTCACTAGTGGGGCCAGCGAACCCGAAAAAAATTGTGCGTCGGTGTATCTCACACGGATCGTTCCGAACACATTTTTGGACTCCTAGACACTACCGGGTTCGGAAAACACAGTTTTACAACTTGTCCCGACGCAATAAATGCGGCTCACCAGTGGAGCCACCCGAACATGAACAAAATTGTGCCTCGGTGTTAGCACACGGATCGTTCAGGAACACATTTCTGGACTCCTAGATAATAGTAGGTGCGGAAAACACAGTTTTCACAACTTGTCTCGGTGCAATAAATACGGGTCACTAGTGGCGCCACCCGAACATGAATAAAATTGTGCATCGGTGTTTGCACACGGAGCGTTCCGGAACATATTTTTGGACTCCTAGACACTACCGGGTTCGGAAAACACAGTTTTCACAACTTGTCCCGACGCAATAAATGGCGGTCACTAGTGGGGCCACCCAACCATGAATAAAATTATGCGTCGGTGATTCTCACACGGATCGTTCCGAACACATTTTTGGACTCCTAGACACTATCGGGTGCGAAAAACACGGTGTTCACAACTTGTCCCGGCGCAATAAATGCGGGTCACTAGTGGGGCCACCCGAACATGAAGAAAATTGTGCGTTGGTGTTTTGCACACGGGTCGTTCCGGAACACATTTTTGGGCTCCTAGATACTACCGGGTGTGGAAATCACAGTTTCCACATGTTGTCCCGGTGCAATAAATGCGGGTCACTAGTGGGGCCACCCGAGCAGAAACAAAATAGTGCCTCGGTGTTTCTCACACGGATTATTTCGGAACACATTTTTGGACTCCTAGACACTACCGAGAGCGAAAAACCAGTTTTCACAAGTTGTCCCAGCACAATAAATGCGGTCACTAGTGGGGCCACCCGAAGAGGAACGAAAATTGTGCATCGGTGTTTCGCACACGGATCATTGCGGAATACATTTTTGGACTCCTAGACACTACCGGTGCCGAAAACACAGTTTTCACAACTTCGCCGGCGCAATAAATGCGGGTCACTAGTGCGGTCACTAGTTGGACTCCTAGACACTATCGGGTGCGGAAAACACACTTTTCACAACTTGTCCCGACGCAATAAATGCGGGTCTATAGTGGGCCCACCCGAACATAAAGAAAAATGTGCGTCGCATTTGACGCCGGGATCGTTCCGGAATACATTTTAGGACTCATAGACACTACCGGGTGTGGAAATCACAGTTTTCACATGTTGTCCCTGTGCAATGATTTCGGGAGACTAGTGGGGCCACCCGAACATGAACAAAATTGTGCGTCGGTGTTTCTCACGCGGATCGTTCCGAACACATTTTTGGACTCCTAGACACTACCGGGTTCGGAAAACACAGCTTTACAACTTGTCCCGACGCAATAAATGCGGCTCACCAGTGGGGCCACCCGAACATGAACAAAATTGTGCCTCGGTGTTAGCACACGGATCGTTCAGGAACACATTTCCGGACTCCTAGATAATAGTAGGTGCGGAAAACACAGTTTTCACAACTTGTCTCGGTGCAATAAATACGGGTCACTAGTGGCGCCACCCGAACATGAATAAAATTGTGCATCGGTGTTTGCACACGGAGCGTTCCGAACATATTTTTGGACTCCTAGACACTACGGGTTCGGAAAACACAGCTTTCACAACTTGTCCCGGCGCAATAAATGGCGGTCACTAGTGGGGCCACCCAACCATGAATAAAATTATGCGTCGGTGATTCTCACACGGATCGTTCCGAACACATTTTTGGACTCCTAGACACTATCGGGTGCGAAAAACACGGTGTTCACAACTTGTCCCGGCGCAATAAATGCGGGTCACTAGTGGGGCCACCCGAACATGAAGAAAATTGTGCGTTGGTGTTTTGCACACGGGTCGTTCCGAACACATTTTTGGGCTCCTAGATACTACCGGGTGTGGAAATCACAGTTTCCACATGTTGTCCCGTGCAATAAATGCGGGTCACTAGTGGGGCCACCCGAGCAGAAACAAAATAGTGCCTCGGTGTTTCTCACACGGATTATTTCGGAACACATTTTTGGACTCCTAGACACTACCGAGAGCGAAAAAACCAGTTTTCACAAGTTGTCCCAAAGACAATAAATGCGGTCACTAGTGGGGCCACCCGAAGAGGAACGAAAATTGTGCATCGGTGTTTCGCACACGGATCATTGCGGAATACATTTTTGGACTCCTAGACACTACCGGTGCCGAAAACACAGCTTTCACAACTTCGCCCGGCGCAATAAATGCGGGTCACTAGTGCGGTCACTAGTTGGACTCCTAGACACTACCGGGTGCGGAAAACACACTTTTCACAACTTGTCCCGACGCAATAAATGCGGGTCTATAGTGGGCCCACCCGAACATAAAGAAAAATGTGCGTTAGTATTTCACGCCGGGATCGTTCCGAATACATTTTAGGACTCATAGACACTACCGGGTGTGGAAATCACAGTTTTCACATGTTGTCCCGGTGCAATGATTTCGGGAGACTAGTGGGGCCACCCGAACATGAACAAAATTGTGCGTCGGTGTTTCTCACGCGGATCGTTCCGGAACACATTTTTGGACTCTTAGACACTACCGGGTGCGGAAAACACACTTTTCACCACTTGTCCCGACGCAATAAATACAGGTCACTAGTGGGGCCACCCGAACATGAACAAAATTGTGCGTCGGTGTTTTACACACGGATCATTGCGGAATACATTTT
This sequence comes from Chloris gayana, assembly GCA_031894775.1. Taxonomy (NCBI): domain Eukaryota; kingdom Viridiplantae; phylum Streptophyta; class Magnoliopsida; order Poales; family Poaceae; genus Chloris; species Chloris gayana. The sequence goes on from JAUNZO010000207.1 coordinate 306,605, forward strand.
TGGACTCCGGACATTACCGGTGCCGAAACACAGTTTTCACAACTTGGCCGGCGCAATAAATGCGGGTCACTAGTGGGGCCACCCGAACCTCGAAGAAAATTGTGCGTCGGTGTTTCTCACACGGATCGTTCCGAACACATTTTTGGACTCCTAGACACTACCGGGTGCGGAAAACACAGTTCTCGCGACTTGTCCCGGCGCAATAAATGCGGGTCACTAGTGGGGCCACCCGAACATGAACAAAAATTGTGCGTCGGTGTTTCGCACACGGATCGTTCCGAACACATTTTTGGACTCCCGCACACTACAGGGTGCAGAAAAACAGCTTTCACAACTTGTCCCGGCGCAATAAATGCGGGTCACTAGTTGGGCCGCCCGAACATGAACGAAAATTGTGCATCGGTGTTTCGCACACGGATCATCCCGGAATACATTTTTGGTACCCTAGACACTACCGGGTGCCGAAAACACAGTTTTCACAACTTGGACTCCTAGACACTACCGGGTGTGCAGATCACAGCTTTCACATGTTGTCCCGGTGCGATAATTGCGGGTCACTAGTGGGGCCACCCGAGCAGGAACAAAATTGTGCGTCGGTGTTTCGCACACGGATCACTTTGGAACACATTTTTGGACTCGTAGACTCTACCGGGTGTGCAAATCACAGTTTTCACATGTTGTCCCGGTGCAATGATTTCGGGAGACTAGTGGGGCCACCCTAACATGAACAAAATTGTGCGTCGGTGTTTCTCACGCGGATCGTTCCGGAACACATTTTTGGACTCTTAGACACTACCGGGTGTGGAAAACACACTTTTCACAACTTGTCCCGACGCAATAAATGCAGGTCACTAGTGGGGCCACCCGAACATGAACAAAATGGTGCGTCGGTGTTTTGCACACGGATCATTCCGAACACATTTTTGGACTCTTATACACTACCGGGTGCAGAAAACACAGTTTTCACAATCGTCCCAGCGCAATAAATGCGGGTCACTAGTGGAACCACCCGAACATGAACAAAATTGTGCGTCGGTGTTTCGCATACGGATCGTTCTAGAACACAATTTTGGACTCGTAGACACTACCGGGTGCGAAAAACAGTTTTCACAACTTGCCCGGTGCAATAAATGCGGTTCGTAGTGGGCCCACCCGAACATAAATAAAATTGTGCGTCGGGTTTTAACCCTAGAATCGTTTTGGAATACATTTTTGGACTCATAGACACTACTGGGTACAGAAAACACAATTTTCACAACTTGTTCCAACGCAATGATTTCGGGTGACTAGTGGGGCCATCCGAACCCGAACAAAATTGTGCGTCGGTGTTTCTCACGCGGATCATTCCGGAACACTTTTTTGGACTCTTAGACACTATCGGGTGCGGAAAACACAGTTTTCACAACTTGTCCCAACGCAATAAATGCGGGTCACTAGTGGGGCCACCCGAACATGAACAAAATTGTGCGTCGGTGTTTCGCACACGGATCGTTCCGAACACATTTTTGGACTCCTAGACACTACCGGGTGCGGAAAACACACTTTTCACAACTTGTCCCGGCGCAATAAATGCGGGTCACTAGTGGGGCCACCCGAACATGAACAAAATTGTGCGTCCGTGTTTCGCACACGGATCGTTCCGAACACATTTTTGGACTCCTATACAATACCGGGTGCGGAAAAACAGTTTTCACAACTTGTCCCGCGCAATAAATGCGAGTCCGTAGTAGGACCACGCGAACATAAATAAAATTGTGCGTCGGGGTTTAACGCTGGAATCGTTTCGGAATACATTTTAGGACTCATAGACACTAGTGGGTGCGGAAAACACAGTTTTCACAACTTGTCTCGACACAATAAATTCAAGTGACTAGTGGGGCCACCCGAACATGAATAAAATTGTGCGTCGGTGTTTCTCACGCGGATCGTTCCAGCACACATTTTTGGACTCCTAGACACTACCGAGTGTGGAAAAGACACTTTTCACAACTTGTCCCGGCGTAATAAATGCGGGTCACTAGTGGGGCCACCCGAACATGAACAAAATTGTGCGTCCGTGTTTCGCACACGGATCGTTCCGAACACATTTTTGGACTCCTATACACTACCGGGTGCGGAAAACACAGTTTTCACAACTTGTCCCGACGGAATAAATGCGGGTCACTAGTGGGGCCACCCGAACATGAACAAAATTGTGCGTCGTTGTTTTGCACACGGATCTTTCCAGAACACATTTTTGGACTCCTATACACCACCGGGTGCAGAAAACAAAGTTTTCACAGCTTGTCCCGGCGCAATAAATGCGGGTCACTAGTGGGGCCACCCGAACATGAACAAAATTGTGCGTCGTTGTTTTGCACACGGATCTTTCCAGAACACATTTTTGGACTCCTAGACACTACCGGGTGCGGAAAACACACTTTTCACAACTTGTCCCGACGCAATAAATGCGGGTCTATAGTGGGCCCACCCGAACATAAAGAAAAATGTGCGTCGGTATTTCACGCCGGGATCGTTCCGAAATACATTTTAAGACTCATAGACACTACCGGGTGTGGAAATCATAGTTTTCACATGTTGTCCCGGTGCAATGATTTCGGGTGACTAGTGGGGCCACCCGAACCTGAACAAAATTGTGCGTCGGTGTTTCTCACGCGGATCGTTCCGGAACACATTTTTGGACCCTTAGACACTACCGGGTGCGGAAAACACACTTTTCACAACTTGTCCCGACGCAATAAATGCAGGTCACTAGTGGGACCACCCGAACATGAACAAAATTGTGCGTCGGTGTTTTGCACACGGATCATTCCAGAACACATTTTTGGACTCCTATACACTACCGGGTGCAGAAAACACAGATTTCACAGCTTGTCCCGGCGCAATAAATGCGGGTCACTATTGGGACCACCCGAACATGAACAAAATTGTGCGTCGGTGTTTCGCACACGGATCGTTCCAGAACACATTTTTGGACTCCTATCCACTACCGGATGCGGAAAACACACTTTTCACAACTTGTCCCGCGCAATAAATGCGAGTCCGTAGTAGGACCACGCGAATATAAATAAAATTGTGCGTCGGGGTTTAACGCTGGAATCGTTCCGAATACATTTTAGGACTCATAGACACTAGTGGGTGCGGAAAACACAGTTTTCACAACTTGTCTCGACACAATAAATTCAAGTGACTAGTGGGGCCACCTGAACATGAATAAAATTGTGCGTCGGTGTTTCTCACGCGGATCGTTCCGGAACACATTTTTGGACTCCTAGAAACTACTCGGGTGCGGAAAATACAGTTTTCACAACTTGTGCCAACGCAATAAATACGGGTCACTAGTGGGGCCACCCGAACATGAACAAAATTGTGCGTCCGTGTTTCGCACACGGATCGTTCCGGAACACATTTTTGGACTCCTATACACTACCGGGTGCGGAAAACACAGTTTTCACAACTTGTCCCGACGGAATAAATGCGGGTCACTAGTGGGGCCACCCGAACATGAACAAAATTGTGCGTCGTTGTTTGCTCACGGATCTTTCCAGAACACATTTTTGGACTCCTATACACTACCGGGTGCAGAAAACAAAGTTTTCACAGTTGTCCCGGCGCAATAAATGCGGGTCACTAGTGGGGCCACCCGAGCAGGAACAAAATAGTGCCTCGGTGTTTCTCATACGGATTATTTCGGAACACATTTTTGGACTCTTAGACACTACCGGGTGTGGAAATCACAGTTTTTACAACTTGTCCCGGCGCAATAAATGCGAGTCACGTAGTGGCATCACCCGAACATAAATAAAATTGTGCGTCGGTGTTTAACGCTGGAATCGTTCCGGAATACATTTTAGGACTCATAGACACTAGTGGGTGCGGAAAACACAGTTTTCACAACTTGTCTCGACGCAATAAATTCAAGTGACTAGTGGGGCCACCCGAACATGAATAAAATTGTGTGTCGGTGTTTCTCACGCGAATCGTTCCGCAACACATTTTTGGACTCCTAGACACTACCGGGTGCGGAAAACACACTTTTCGTAACTTGTCCCGACGCAATAAATGCGGGTCTATAGTGGGCCCACCCGAACATAAAGTAAAATGTGCGTCGGTATTTCACGCCGGGATCGTTTCGGAATACATTTTAGGACTCATAGACACTACCAGGTGTGGAAATCACAGTTTTCACATGTTGTCCCGTGCAATGATTTCGGGTGAGAAGTGGGGCCACCCGAACCTGAACAAAACTGTGCGTCGGTGTTTCTCACGCGGATCGTTCCGGAACACATTTTTGGACTCCTAGACACTACCGGGTGCGGAAAACACACTTTTCACAACTTGTCCGGACGCAATAAATGCGGGTCTATAGTGGGGCCACCCGAACATGAACAAAATTGTGCGTCGGTGTTTTGCACACGGATCATTCCGAACACATTTTTGGACTCCTATACACTACCGGGTGAAGAAAACACAGTTTTCACAGTTGTCCCAGCGCAATAAATGCGGGTCACTAGTGGGACCACTCGAACATGAACAAAATTGTGCGTCGGTGTTTCGCACACGGATCGTTCTAGAACACAATTTTGGACTCGTAGACACTACCGGGTGCAAAAAAAAACAGTTTTCACAACTTGCCCCGGTGCAATAAATGCGGTTCTGTAGTGGGCCCACCCGAACATAAATAAAATTGTGCGTCGGGTTTTAACGCTAGAATCGTTGCGGAATACATTTTTGGACTCATAGACACTACTCGGGTACAGAAAACACAATTTTCACAACTTGTTCCGACGCAATGATTTCGGGTGACTAGTGGGGCCAACCGAACCTGAACAAAATTGTGCGTCGGTGTTTCTCACGCGGATCATTTCGGAACACATTTTTGGACTCTTAGACACTACTCGGGTGCGGAAAACACAGTTTTCACAACTTATCCCAACGCAATAAATGCGGGTCACTAGTGGGGCCACCCGAACATGAACAAAATTGTGCGTCGGTGTTTCGCACACGGATCGTTCTAGAACACATTTTTGGACTCCTAGACACTACCGGGTGCGGAAAACACAGTTTTCACAACTTGTCCGGGTGCAATAAATGCGAGTCCGTAGTAGGACCATGCGAACAGAAATAAAATTGTGCGTCGGGGTTTAACGCTGGAATCGTTCGGAATACATTTTATGACTCATAGACACTAGTGGGTGCGGAAAACACAGTTTTCACAACTTGTCTCGACACAATAAATTCAAGTGACTAGTGGGGCCACCTAAACATGAATAAAATTGTGCGTCGGTGTTTCTCACGCAGATCGTTCCGAACACATTTTTGGACTCCTGGACACTACAGAGTGTGCGAAAAACATAGTTTTCACAACTTGTCCCAGCGCAATAAATGCGGGTCACTAGTGGGGCCACCCGAACATGAACAAAATTGTGCGTCGGTGTTTCGCACACGGGTCGTTCCGGAACACATTCTTGGACTCGTAGACACTACCGGGTGTGGAAATCACAGTTTTCACAACTTGTCCCATCGTAATAAATGCGGGTCACTAGTGGGGCCACCCGAACATGAACAAAATTGCGCGTCGGTGTTTCGCACAGGGATCGTTTCGGAACACATTTTTGGACTTGTAGACACTAACAGGTGTGGAAATCACAGTTTTCGAACTTGTCTCGACGCAATAAATGCGGGTCCGTAGTGGGCCCACCTGAACATAAATAAAATTGTGCGTCGGGGTTTAATGCTGGAATCGTTCCGGAATACATTTTAGGACTCATAGACACTAGTGGGTACGAAAAACACAATTTTCACAACTTCTTCCGACGCAATGATTTCGGGTGACTCGTGGGGCCACCCGAACATGAATAAATATTGTGCGTCGGTGTTTCGCACACGGGTCGTTCCGGAACACATTTTTGGACTCGTAGACACTACCGAGTGTGTATATCACAGTTTTCACAACTTGTCCGGCGCAATAAATGCGGGTCACGTAGTGGGCCCACCCGAACATAAATAAAATTGTGCGTCGGGGTTTAACGCTGGAATCGTTCCGGAATACATTTTAGGACTCATAGACACTAGTGGTAACGGAAAACACAATTTTCCCAACTTGCTCCGACGCAATGATTTCGGGTGACTAGTGGGGCCACCCGAACCTGAACAAAATTGTGTGTCGGTGTTTCTCACGCAGATCGTTCCGGAACAAATTTTTGGACTCCTGGACACTACGGGGTGCGGAAAACATAGTTTTCACAACTTGTCCCGGCGCAATAAATGCGGGTCACTAGTGGGGCCACCCGAACTTGAACAAAATTGTGCGTAGGTGTTTCGCACACGGGTCGTTCCGGAACACATTTTTGGACTCGTAGACACTATCGAGTGTGGAAATCACAGTTTTCACAATTTGTCCCGCGCAATAAATGCGGGTCCGTAGTGGGCCCACCCAAACATAAATAAAATTGTGCGTCGGGTTATAACGCTGGAATCATTCTGGAATACATTTTAGGACTCATAGACACTAGTTTGAACGGAAAACACAATTTTCCCAACTTGCTCCGACGCAATGAAATCGGGTGACTAGTGGGGCCACCCGAACCTGAATAAAATTGTGCGTTGGTGTTTCTTACACGGATGGTTCTGGAACACATTTTCGGACTCCTAGACACTACCTGGTTCGGAAAACACACTTTTCACAACTTGTCCCGACGCAATAAATGCGGGTCTATAGTGGGCCCACCCGAACATAAAGAAAAATGTGCGTCAGTATTTGACGCTGGGATCGTTCCGGAATACATTTTAGGACTCATAGACACTACCGGGTGTGGAAATCACAGTTTTCACATGTTGTCCTGGTGCAATGATTTCGGGAGACTAGTGGGGCCACCCGAACATGAACAAAATTGTGCGTCGGTGTTTCTCACGCGGATCGTTCCGGAACACATTTTTGGACTCCTAGACACTACCGGGTTCGGAAAACACAGCTTTACAACTTGTCCCGACGCAATAAATGCGGCTCACCGGTGGGGCCACCCGAACATGAACAAAATTGTGCCTCGGTGTTAGCACACGGATCGTTCAGGAACACATTTCCGGACTCCTAGATAATAGTAGGTGCGGAAAACACAGCTTTCACAACTTGTCTCGGTGCAATAAATACGGGTCACTAGTGGCGCCACCCGAACATGAATAAAATTGTGCATCGGTGTTTGCACACCGGAGCGTTCCGAACATATTTTTGGACTCCTAGACACTACCGGGTTCGGAAAACACAGTTTTCACAACTTGTCCCGGCGCAATAAATGGCGGTCACTAGTGGGGCCACCCAACCATGAATAAAATTATGCGTCGGTGATTCTCACACGGATCGTTCCGAACACATTTTTGGACTCCTAGACACTATCGGGTGCGAAAAACACGGTGTTCACAACTTGTCCCGGCGCAATAAATGCGGGTCACTAGTGGGGCCACCCGAACATGAAGAAAATTGTGCGTTGGTGTTTTGCACACGGGTCGTTCCGGAACACATTTTTGGGCTCCTAGATACTACCGGGTGTGGAAATCACGGTTTCCACATGTTGTCCCGGTGCAATAAATGCGGGTCACTAGTGGGGCCACCCGAGCAGAAACAAAATAGTGCCTCGGTGTTTCTCACACGGATTATTTCGGAACACATTTTTGGACTCCTAGACACTACCGAGAGCGAAAAACCAGTTTTCACAAGTTGTCCCAAGACAATAAATGCGGTCACTAGTGGGGCCACCCGAAGAGGAACGAAAATTGTGCATCGGTGTTTCGCACACGGATCATTGCGGAATACATTTTTGGACTCCTAGACACTACCGGGTGCCGAAAACACAGCTTTCACAACTTCGCCCGGCGCAATAAATGCGGGTCACTAGTGCGGTCACTAGTTGGACTCCTAGACACTACCGGGTGCGGAAAACACACTTTTCACAACTTGTCCCGACGCAATAAATGCGGGTCTATAGTGGGCCCACCCGAACATAAAGAAAAATGTGCGTCAGTATTTCACGCCGGGATCGTTCCGAATACATTTTAGGACTCATAGACACTACCGGGTGTGGAAATCACAGTTTTCACATGTTGTCCCGGTGCAATGATTTCGGGAGACTAGTGGGGCCACCCGAACATGAACAAAATTGTGCGTCGGTGTTTCTCACGCGGATCGTTCCGGAACACATTTTTGGACTCTTAGACACTACCGGGTGCGGAAAACACACTTTTCACCACTTGTCCCGACGCAATAAATGCAGGTCACTAGTGGGGCCACCCGAACATGAACAAAATTGTGCGTCGGTGTTTTACACACGGATCATTGCGGAATACATTTTTGGACTCCGGACATTACCGGTGCCGAAAACACAGTTTTCACAACTTGGCCGGCGCAATAAATGCGGGTCACTAGTGGGGCCACCCGAACTCGAAGAAAATTGTGCGTCGGTGTTTCTCACACGGATCGTTCCGGAACACATTTTTGGACTCCTAGACACTACCGGGTGCGGAAAACACAGTTCTCGCGACTTGTCCCGGCGCAATAAATGCGGGTCACTAGTGGGGCCACCCGAACATGAACAAAAATTGTGCGTCGGTGTTTCGCACACGGATCGTTCCGGAACACATTTTTGGACTCCCGGACACTACAGGGTGCAGAAAAAACAGCTTTCACAACTTGTCCCGGCGCAATAAATGCGGGTCACTAGTTGGGCCGCCCGAACATGAACGAAAATTGTGCATCGGTGTTTCGCACACGGATCATCCCGGAATACATTTTTGGTACCCTAGACACTACCGGGTGCCGAAAACACGCTTTTCACAACTTGGACTCCTAGACACTACCGGGTGTGCAGATCACGGTTTTCACATGTTGTCCCGGTGCGATAATTGCGGGTCACTAGTGGGGCCACCCGAGCAGGAACAAAATTGTGCGTCGGTGTTTCGCACACGGATCACTTTGGAACACATTTTTGGACTCGTAGACTCTACCGGGTGTGCAAATCACGGTTTTCACATGTTGTCCCGGTGCAATGATTTCGGGAGACTAGTGGGGCCACCCTAACATGAACAAAATTGTGCGTCGGTGTTTCTCACGCGGATCGTTCCGGAACACATTTTTGGACTCTTAGACACTACCGGGTGTGGAAAACACACTTTTCACAACTTGTCCCGACGCAATAAATGCAGGTCACTAGTGGGGCCACCCGAACATGAACAAAATGGTGCGTCGGTGTTTTGCACACGGATCATTCCGAACACATTTTTGGACTCCTATACACTACCGGGTGCAGAAAACACAGTTTTCACAGATCGTCCTGCGCAATAAATGCGGGTCACTAGTGGAACCACCCGAACATGAACAAAATTGTGCGTCGGTGTTTCGCATACGGATCGTTCTAGAACACAATTTTGGACTCGTAGACACTACCGGGTGCGAAAAAACAGTTTTCACAACTTGCCCGGTGCAATAAATGCGGTTCCGTAGTGGGCCCACCCGAACATAAATAAAATTGTGCGTCGGGTTTTAACCCTAGAATCGTTTTGGAATACATTTTTGGACTCATAGACACTACTGGGTACAGAAAACACAATTTTCACAACTTGTTCCAACGCAATGATTTCGGGTGACTAGTGGGGCCATCCGAACCCGAACAAAATTGTGCGTCGGTGTTTCTCACGCGGATCATTCCGGAACACTTTTTGGACTCTTAGACACTATCGGGTGCGGAAAACACAGTTTTCACAACTTGTCCCAACGCAATAAATGCGGGTCACTAGTGGGGCCACCCGAACATGAACAAAATTGTGCGTCGGTGTTTCGCACACGGATCGTTCCGAACACATTTTTGGACTCCTAGACACTACCGGGTGCGGAAAACACACTTTTCACAACTTGTCCCGGCGCAATAAATGCGGGTCACTAGTGGGGCCACCCGAACATGAACAAAATTGTGCGTCCGTGTTTCGCACACGGATCGTTCCGAACACATTTTTGGACTCCTATACAATACCGGGTGCGGAAAAAACAGTTTTCACAACTTGTCCCGGCGCAATAAATGCGAGTCCGTAGTAGGACCACGCGAACATAAATAAAATTGTGCGTCGGGGTTTAACGCTGGAATCGTTTCGGAATACATTTTAGGACTCATAGACACTAGTGGGTGCGGAAAACACAGTTTTCACAACTTGTCTCGACACAATAAATTCAAGTGACTAGTGGGGCCACCCGAACATGAATAAAATTGTGCGTCGGTGTTTCTCACGCGGATCGTTCCAGCACACATTTTTGGACTCCTAGACACTACCGAGTGTGGAAAAGACACTTTTCACAACTTGTCCCGGCGTAATAAATGCGGGTCACTAGTGGGGCCACCCGAACATGAACAAAATTGTGCGTCCGTGTTTCGCACACGGATCGTTCCGAACACATTTTTGGACTCCTATACACTACCGGGTGCGGAAAACACAGTTTTCACAACTTGTCCCGACGGAATAAATGCGGGTCACTAGTGGGGCCACCCGAACATGAACAAAATTGTGCGTCGTTGTTTTGCACACGGATCTTTCCAGAACACATTTTTGGACTCCTATACACCACCGGGTGCAGAAAACAAAGTTTTCACAGCTTGTCCCGGCGCAATAAATGCGGGTCACTAGTGGGGCCACCCGAACATGAACAAAATTGTGCGTCGTTGTTTTGCACACGGATCTTTCCAGAACACATTTTTGGACTCCTAGACACTACCGGGTGCGGAAAACACACTTTTCACAACTTGTCCCGACGCAATAAATGCGGGTCTATAGTGGGCCCACCCGAACATAAAGAAAAATGTGCGTCGTATTTCACGCCGGGATCGTTCCGAAATACATTTTAAGACTCATAGACACTACCGGGTGTGGAAATCATAGTTTTCACATGTTGTCCCGGTGCAATGATTTCGGGTGACTAGTGGGGCCACCCGAACCTGAACAAAATTGTGCGTCGGTGTTTCTCACGCGGATCGTTCCGGAACACATTTTTGGACCCTTAGACACTACCGGGTGCGGAAAACACACTTTTCACAACTTGTCCCGACGCAATAAATGCAGGTCACTAGTGGGACCACCCGAACATGAACAAAATTGTGCGTCGGTGTTTTGCACACGGATCATTCCAGAACACATTTTTGGACTCCTATACACTACCGGGTGCAGAAAACACAGATTTCACAGCTTGTCCCGGCGCAATAAATGCGGGTCACTATTGGGACCACCCGAACATGAACAAAATTGTGCGTCGGTGTTTCGCACACGGATCGTTCCGAACACATTTTTGGACTCCTATCCACTACCGGATGCGGAAAACACACTTTTCACAACTTGTCCCGGCGCAATAAATGCGAGTCCGTAGTAGGACCACGCGAATATAAATAAAATTGTGCGTCGGGGTTTAACGCTGGAATCGTTCCGGAATACATTTTAGGACTCATAGACACTAGTGGGTGCGGAAAACACAGTTTTCACAACTTGTCTCGACACAATAAATTCAAGTGACTAGTGGGGCCACCCGAACATGAATAAAATTGTGCGTCGGTGTTTCTCACGCGGATCGTTCCGGAACACATTTTTGGACTCCTAGAAACTATCGGGTGCGGAAAATACAGTTTTCACAACTTGTGCCAACGCAATAAATACGGGTCACTAGTGGGGCCACCCGAACATGAACAAAATTGTGCGTCCGTGTTTCGCACACGGATCGTTCCAGAACACATTTTTGGACTCCTATACACTACCGGGTGCGGAAAACACAGTTTTCACAACTTGTCCCGACGGAATAAATGCGGGTCACTAGTGGGGCCACCCGAACATGAACAAAATTGTGCGTCGTTGTTTGCTCACGGATCTTTCCGAACACATTTTTGGACTCCTATACACTACCGGGTGCAGAAAACAAAGTTTTCACAGCTTGTCCCGGCGCAATAAATGCGGGTCACTAGTGGGGCCACCCGAGCAGGAACAAAATAGTGCCTCGGTGTTTCTCATACGGATTATTTCGGAACACATTTTTGGACTCTTAGACACTACCGGGTGTGGAAATCACAGTTTTTACAACTTGTCCCGGCGCAATAAATGCGAGTCCGTAGTGGCATCACCCGAACATAAATAAAATTGTGCGTCGGTGTTTAACGCTGGAATCGTTCCGGAATACATTTTAGGACTCATAGACACTAGTGGGTGCGGAAAACACAGTTTTCACAACTTGTCTCGACGCAATAAATTCAAGTGACTAGTGGGGCCACCCGAACATGAATAAAATTGTGCGTCGGTGTTTCTCACGCGGATCGTTCCGCAACACATTTTTGGACTCCTAGACACTACCGGGTGCGGAAAACACACTTTTCAGAACTTGTCCCGACGCAATAAATGCGGGTCTATAGTGGGCCCACCCGAACATAAAGTAAAATGTGCGTCGGTATTTCACGCCGGGATCGTTTCGGAATACATTTTAGGACTCATAGACACTACCAGGTGTGGAAATCACAGTTTTCACATGTTGTCCCGTGCAATGATTTCGGGTGAGAAGTGGGGCCACCCGAACCTGAACAAAACCGTGCGTCGGTGTTTCTCACGCGGATCGTTCCGGAACACATTTTTGGACTCCTAGACACTACCGGGTGCGGAAAACACACTTTTCACAACTTGTCCGGACGCAATAAATGCGGGTCTATAGTGGGGCCACCCGAACATGAACAAAATTGTGCGTCGGTGTTTTGCACACGGATCATTCCAGAACACATTTTTGGACTCCTATACACTACCGGGTGAAGAAAACACAGTTTTCACAGTTGTCCCGGCGCAATAAATGCGGGTCACTAGTGGGACCACTCGAACATGAACAAAATTGTGCGTCGGTGTTTCGCACACGGATCGTTCTAGAACACAATTTTGGACTCGTAGACACTACCGGGTGCAAAAAAAAAACAGTTTTCACAACTTGCCCCGGTGCAATAAATGCGGTTCTGTAGTGGGCCCACCCGAACATAAATAAAATTGTGCGTCGGGTTTTAACGCTAGAATCGTTGCGGAATACATTTTTGGACTCATAGACACTACTCGGGTACAGAAAACACAATTTTCACAACTTGTTCCGACGCAATGATTTCGGGTGACTAGTGGGGCCAACCGAACCTGAACAAAATTGTGCGTCGGTGTTTCTCACGCGGATCATTTCGGAACACATTTTTGGACTCTTAGACACTATCGGGTGCGGAAAACACAGTTTTCACAACTTATCCCAACGCAATAAATGCGGGTCACTAGTGGGGCCACCCGAACATGAACAAAATTGTGCGTCGGTGTTTCGCACACGGATCGTTCTAGAACACATTTTTGGACTCCTAGACACTACCGGGTGCGGAAAACACAGTTTTCACAACTTGTCCGGTGCAATAAATGCGAGTCACGTAGTAGGACCATGCGAACAGAAATAAAATTGTGCGTCGGGGTTTAACGCTGGAATCGTTCGGAATACATTTTATGACTCATAGACACTAGTGGGTGCGGAAAACACAGTTTTCACAACTTGTCTCGACACAATAAATTCAAGTGACTAGTGGGGCCACCTAAACATGAATAAAATTGTGCGTCGGTGTTTCTCACGCAGATCGTTCCAGAACACATTTTTGGACTCCTGGACACTACGAGTGTGCGAAAAACATAGTTTTCACAACTTGTCCCAGCGCAATAAATGCGGGTCACTAGTGGGGCCACCCGAACATGAACAAAATTGTGCGTCGGTGTTTCGCACACGGGTCGTTCCGGAACACATTCTTGGACTCGTAGACACTACCGGGTGTGGAAATCACGGTTTTCACAACTTGTCCCATCGTAATAAATGCGGGTCACTAGTGGGGCCACCCGAACATGAACAAAATTGCGCGTCGGTGTTTCGCACGAGGATCGTTTCGGAACACATTTTTGGACTTGTAGACACTAACAGGTGTGGAAATCACAGTTTTCAGAACTTGTCTCGACGCAATAAATGCGGGTCCGTAGTGGGCCCACCTGAACATAAATAAAATTGTGCGTCGGGGTTTAATGCTGGAATCGTTCCGGAATACATTTTAGGACTCATAGACACTAGTGGGTACGAAAAACACAATTTTCACAACTTCTTCCGACGCAATGATTTCGGGTGACTCGTGGGGCCACCCGAACATGAATAAATATTGTGCGTCGGTGTTTCGCACACGGGTCGTTCCGGAACACATTTTTGGACTCGTAGACACTACCGAGTGTGTATATCACAGTTTTCACAACTTGTCCGGCGCAATAAATGCGGGTCCGTAGTGGGCCCACCCGAACATAAATAAAATTGTGCGTCGGGGTTTAACGCTGGAATCGTTCCGGAATACATTTTAGGACTCATAGACACTAGTGGTAACGGAAAACACAATTTTCCCAACTTGCTCCGACGCAATGATTTCGGGTGACTAGTGGGGCCACCCGAACTCGAACAAAATTGTGTGTCGGTGTTTCTCACGCAGATCGTTCCAGAACAAATTTTTGGACTCCTGGACACTACGGGGTGCGGAAAACATAGTTTTCACAACTTGTCCCGGCGCAATAAATGCGGGTCACTAGTGGGGCCACCCGAACTTGAACAAAATTGTGCGTAGGTGTTTCGCACACGGGTCGTTCCGGAACACATTTTTGGACTCGTAGACACTATCGAGTGTGGAAATCACAGTTTTCACAATTTGTCCCGGCGCAATAAATGCGGGTCCGTAGTGGGCCCACCCAAACATAAATAAAATTGTGCGTCGGGTTATAACGCTGGAATCATTCTCGGAATACATTTTAGGACTCATAGACACTAGTTTGAACGGAAAACACAATTTTCCCAACTTGCTCCGACGCAATGAAATCGGGTGACTAGTGGGGCCACCCGAACCTGAATAAAATTGTGCGTTGGTGTTTCTTACACGGATGGTTCCGGAACACATTTTCGGACTCCTAGACACTACCTGGTTCGGAAAACACACTTTTCACAACTTGTCCCGACGCAATAAATGCGGGTCTATAGTGGGCCCACCCGAACATAAAGAAAAATGTGCGTCGGTATTTGACGCTGGGATCGTTCCGGAATACATTTTAGGACTCATAGACACTACCGGGTGTGGAAATCACAGTTTTCACATGTTGTCCTGGTGCAATGATTTCGGGAGACTAGTGGGGCCACCCGAACATGAACAAAATTGTGCGTCGGTGTTTCTCACGCGGATCGTTCCGGAACACATTTTTGGACTCCTAGACACTACCGGGTTCGGAAAACACAGTTTTACAACTTGTCCCGACGCAATAAATGCGGCTCACCAGTGGGGCCACCCGAACATGAACAAAATTGTGCCTCGGTGTTAGCACACGGATCGTTCAGGAACACATTTCTGGACTCCTAGATAATAGTAGGTGCGGAAAACACGGTTTTCACAACTTGTCTCGGTGCAATAAATACGGGTCACTAGTGGCGCCACCCGAACATGAATAAAATTGTGCATCGGTGTTTGCACACGGAGCGTTCCGGAACATATTTTTGGACTCCTAGACACTACCGGGTTCGGAAAACACAGTTTTCACAACTTGTCCCGGCGCAATAAATGGCGGTCACTAGTGGGGCCACCCAACCATGAATAAAATTATGCGTCGGTGATTCTCACACGGATCGTTCCGAACACATTTTTGGACTCCTAGACACTATCGGGTGCGAAAAACACGGTGTTCACAACTTGTCCCGGCGCAATAAATGCGGGTCACTAGTGGGGCCACCCGAACATGAAGAAAATTGTGCGTTGGTGTTTTGCACACGGGTCGTTCCGGAACACATTTTTGGGCTCCTAGATACTACCGGGTGTGGAAATCACGGTTTCCACATGTTGTCCCGGTGCAATAAATGCGGGTCACTAGTGGGGCCACCCGAGCGAAACAAAATAGTGCCTCGGTGTTTCTCACACGGATTATTTCGGAACACATTTTTGGACTCCTAGACACTACCGAGAGCGAAAAAACCAGTTTTCACAAGTTGTCCCAAGCACAATAAATGCGGTCACTAGTGGGGCCACCCGAAGAGGAACGAAAATTGTGCATCGGTGTTTCGCACACGGATCATTGCGGAATACATTTTTGGACTCCTAGACACTACGGGTGCCGAAAACACAGTTTTCACAACTTCGCCCGGCGCAATAAATGCGGGTCACTAGTGCGGTCACTAGTTGGACTCCTAGACACTACCGGGTGCGGAAAACACACTTTTCACAACTTGTCCCGACGCAATAAATGCGGGTCTATAGTGGGCCCACCCGAACATAAAGAAAAATGTGCGTCGAGTATTTCACGCCGGGATCGTTCGGAATACATTTTAGGACTCATAGACACTACCGGGTGTGGAAATCACAGTTTTCACATGTTGTCCCGGTGCAATGATTTCGGGAGACTAGTGGGGCCACCCGAACATGAACAAAATTGTGCGTCGGTGTTTCTCACGCGGATCGTTCGGAACACATTTTTGGACTCTTAGACACTACCGGGTGCGGAAAACACACTTTTCACCACTTGTCCCGACGCAATAAATGCAGGTCACTAGTGGGGCCACCCGAACATGAACAAAATTGTGCGTCGGTGTTTTACACACGGATCATTGCGGAATACATTTTTGGACTCCGGACATTACCGGGTGCCGAAAACACAGTTTTCACAACTTGGCCGGCGCAATAAATGCGGGTCACTAGTGGGGCCACCCGAACTCGAAGAAAATTGTGCGTCGGTGTTTCTCACACGGATCGTTCCGGAACACATTTTTGGACTCCTAGACACTACCGGGTGCGGAAAACACAGTTCTCGCGACTTGTCCCGGCGCAATAAATGCGGGTCACTAGTGGGGCCACCCGAACATGAACAAAAATTGTGCGTCGGTGTTTCGCACACGGATCGTTCCGGAACACATTTTTGGACTCCCGGACACTACAGAGTGCAGAAAAAACAGCTTTCACAACTTGTCCCGGCGCAATAAATGCGGGTCACTAGTTGGGCCGCCCGAACATGAACGAAAATTGTGCATCGGTGTTTCGCACACGGATCATCCCGGAATACATTTTTGGTACCCTAGACACTACCGGGTGCCGAAAACACGGTTTTCACAACTTGGACTCCTAGACACTACCGGGTGTGCAGATCACGGTTTTCACATGTTGTCCCGGTGCGATAATTGCGGGTCACTAGTGGGGCCACCCGAGCAGGAACAAAATTGTGCGTCGGTGTTTCGCACACGGATCACTTTGGAACACATTTTTGGACTCGTAGACTCTACCGGGTGTGCAAATCACAGTTTTCACATGTTGTCCCGATGCAATGATTTCGGGAGACTAGTGGGGCCACCCTAACATGAACAAAATTGTGCGTCGGTGTTTCTCACGCGGATCGTTCCGGAACACATTTTTGGACTCTTAGACACTACCGGGTGTGGAAAACACACTTTTCACAACTTGTCCCGACGCAATAAATGCAGGTCACTAGTGGGGCCACCCGAACATGAACAAAATGGTGCGTCGGTGTTTTGCACACGGATCATTCCAGAACACATTTTTGGACTCCTATACACTACCGGGTGCAGAAAACACAGTTTTCACAGTCGTCCGGCGCAATAAATGCGGGTCACTAGTGGAACCACCCGAACATGAACAAAATTGTGCGTCGGTGTTTCGCATACGGATCGTTCTAGAACACAATTTTGGACTCGTAGACACTACCGGGTGCGAAAAAAACAGTTTTCACAACTTGCCCCGGTGCAATAAATGCGGTTACGTAGTGGGCCCACCCGAACATAAATAAAATTGTGCGTCGGGTTTTAACCCTAGAATCGTTTTGGAATACATTTTTGGACTCATAGACACTATCGGGTACAGAAAACACAATTTTCACAACTTGTTCCAACGCAATGATTTCGGGTGACTAGTGGGGCCATCCGAACCTCGAACAAAATTGTGCGTCGGTGTTTCTCACGCGGATCATTCCGGAACACTTTTTTGGACTCTTAGACACTATCGGGTGCGGAAAACACAGTTTTCACAACTTGTCCCAACGCAATAAATGCGGGTCACTAGTGGGGCCACCCGAACATGAACAAAATTGTGCGTCGGTGTTTCGCACACGGATCGTTCCGAACACATTTTTGGACTCCTAGACACTACCGGGTGCGGAAAACACACTTTTCACAACTTGTCCCGGCGCAATAAATGCGGGTCACTAGTGGGGCCACCCGAACATGAACAAAATTGTGCGTCCGTGTTTCGCACACGGATCGTTCCGAACACATTTTTGGACTCCTATACAATACCGGGTGCGGAAAAAACAGTTTTCACAACTTGTCCCGGCGCAATAAATGCGAGTCCGTAGTAGGACCACGCGAACATAAATAAAATTGTGCGTCGGGGTTTAACGCTGGAATCGTTTCGGAATACATTTTAGGACTCATAGACACTAGTGGGTGCGGAAAACACAGTTTTCACAACTTGTCTCGACACAATAAATTCAAGTGACTAGTGGGGCCACCCGAACATGAATAAAATTGTGCGTCGGTGTTTCTCACGCGGATCGTTCCAGCACACATTTTTGGACTCCTAGACACTACCGAGTGTGGAAAAGACACTTTTCACAACTTGTCCCGGCGTAATAAATGCGGGTCACTAGTGGGGCCACCCGAACATGAACAAAATTGTGCGTCCGTGTCGCACACGGATCGTTCCGAACACATTTTTGGACTCCTATACACTACCGGGTGCGGAAAACACAGTTTTCACAACTTGTCCCGACGGAATAAATGCGGGTCACTAGTGGGGCCACCCGAACATGAACAAAATTGTGCGTCGTTGTTTTGCACACGGATCTTTCCGAACACATTTTTGGACTCCTATACACCACCGGGTGCAGAAAACAAAGTTTTCACAGCTTGTCCCGGCGCAATAAATGCGGGTCACTAGTGGGGCCACCCGAACATGAACAAAATTGTGCGTCGTTGTTTTGCACACGGATCTTTCCGAACACATTTTTGGACTCCTAGACACTACCGGGTGCGGAAAACACACTTTTCACAACTTGTCCCGACGCAATAAATGCGGGTCTATAGTGGGCCCACCCGAACATAAAGAAAAATGTGCGTCGATATTTCACGCTGGGATCGTTCCGAAATACATTTTAAGACTCATAGACACTACCGGGTGTGGAAATCATAGTTTTCACATGTTGTCCCGGTGCAATGATTTCGGGTGACTAGTGGGGCCACCCGAACCTGAACAAAATAGTGCGTCGGTGTTTCTCACGCGGATCGTTCCGGAACACATTTTTGGACCCTTAGACACTACCGGGTGCGGAAAACACACTTTTCACAACTTGTCCCGACGCAATAAATGCAGGTCACTAGTGGGACCACCCGAACATGAACAAAATTGTGCGTCGGTGTTTTGCACACGGATCATTCCAGAACACATTTTTGGACTCCTATACACTACCGGGTGCAGAAAACACAGATTTCACGGTTGTCCCGGCGCAATAAATGCGGGTCACTATTGGGACCACCCGAACATGAACAAAATTGTGCGTCGGTGTTTCGCACACGGATCGTTCCAGAACACATTTTTGGACTCCTATCCACTACCGGATGCGGAAAACACACTTTTCACAACTTGTCCGGCGCAATAAATGCGAGTCCGTAGTAGGACCACGCGAATATAAATAAAATTGTGCGTCGGGGTTTAACGCTGGAATCGTTCCGGAATACATTTTAGGACTCATAGACACTAGTGGGTGCGGAAAACACAGTTTTCACAACTTGTCTCGACACAATAAATTCAAGTGACTAGTGGGGCCACCTGAACATGAATAAAATTGTGCGTCGGTGTTTCTCACGCGGATCGTTCCGGAACACATTTTTGGACTCCTAGAAACTATCGGGTGCGGAAAATACAGTTTTCACAACTTGTGCCAACGCAATAAATACGGGTCACTAGTGGGGCCACCCGAACATGAACAAAATTGTGCGTACGTGTTTCGCACACGGATCGTTCCAGAACACATTTTTGGACTCCTATACACTACCGGGTGCGGAAAACACAGTTTTCACAACTTGTCCCGACGGAATAAATGCGGGTCACTAGTGGGGCCACCCGAACATGAACAAAATTGTGCGTCGTTGTTTGCTCACGGATCTTTCCGAACACAATTTTGGACTCCTATACACTACGGGTGCAGAAAACAAAGTTTTCACGGTTGTCCCGGCGCAATAAATGCGGGTCACTAGTGGGGCCACCCGAGCAGGAACAAAATAGTGCCTCGGTGTTTCTCATACGGATTATTTCGGAACACATTTTTGGACTCTTAGACACTACCGGGTGTGGAAATCACAGTTTTTACAACTTGTCCCGGCGCAATAAATGCGAGTCCGTAGTGGCATCACCCGAACATAAATAAAATTGTGCGTCGGTGTTTAACGCTGGAATCGTTCCGGAATACATTTTAGGACTCATAGACACTAGTGGGTGCGGAAAACACAGTTTTCACAACTTGTCTCGACGCAATAAATTCAAGTGACTAGTGGGGCCACCCGAACATGAATAAAATTGTGCGTCGGTGTTTCTCACGCGGATCGTTCCGCAACACATTTTTGGACTCCTAGACACTACCGGGTGCGGAAAACACACTTTTCAGAACTTGTCCCGACGCAATAAATGCGGGTCTATAGTGGGCCCACCCGAACATAAAGTAAAATGTGCGTCGGTATTTCACGCTGGGATCGTTTCGAATACATTTTAGGACTCATAGACACTACCAGGTGTGGAAATCACAGTTTTCACATGTTGTCCCGGTGCAATGATTTCGGGTGAGAAGTGGGGCCACCCGAACCTGAACAAAGCTGTGCGTCGGTGTTTCTCACGCGGATCGTTCCGGAACACATTTTTGGACTCCTAGACACTACCGGGTGCGGAAAACACACTTTTCACAACTTGTCCGGACGCAATAAATGCGGGTCTATAGTGGGGCCACCCGAACATGAACAAAATTGTGCGTCGGTGTTTTGCACACGGATCATTCCAGAACACATTTTTGGACTCCTATACACTACCGGGTGAAGAAAACACGGTTTTCACAGTTGTCCCGGCGCAATAAATGCGGGTCACTAGTGGGACCACTCGAACATGAACAAAATTGTGCGTCGGTGTTTCGCACACGGATCGTTCTAGAACACAATTTTGGACTCGTAGACACTACCGGGTGCAAAAAAAAAACAGTTTTCACAACTTGCCCGGTGCAATAAATGCGGTTCTGTAGTGGGCCCACCCGAACATAAATAAAATTGTGCGTCGGGTTTTAACGCTAGAATCGTTGCGGAATACATTTTTGGACTCATAGACACTACTCGGGTACAGAAAACACAATTTTCACAACTTGTTCCGACGCAATGATTTCGGGTGACTAGTGGGGCCAACCGAACCTGAACAAAATTGTGCGTCGGTGTTTCTCACGCGGATCATTTCGGAACACATTTTTGGACTCTTAGACACTACTCGGGTGCGGAAAACACAGTTTTCACAACTTATCCCAACGCAATAAATGCGGGTCACTAGTGGGGCCACCCGAACATGAACAAAATTGTGCGTCGGTGTTTCGCACACGGATCGTTCTAGAACACATTTTTGGACTCCTAGACACTACCGGGTGCGGAAAACACAGTTTTCACAACTTGTCCGGGTGCAATAAATGCGAGTCCGTAGTAGGACCATGCGAACAGAAATAAAATTGTGCGTCGGGGTTTAACGCTGGAATCGTTCGGAATACATTTTATGACTCATAGACACTAGTGGGTGCGGAAAACACAGTTTTCACAACTTGTCTCGACACAATAAATTCAAGTGACTAGTGGGGCCACCTAAACATGAATAAAATTGTGCGTCGGTGTTTCTCACGCAGATCGTTCCAGAACACATTTTTGGACTCCTGGACACTACGAGTGTGCGAAAAACATAGTTTTCACAACTTGTCCCAGCGCAATAAATGCGGGTCACTAGTGGGGCCACCCGAACATGAACAAAATTGTGCGTCGGTGTTTCGCACACGGGTCGTTCCGGAACACATTCTTGGACTCGTAGACACTACCGGGTGTGGAAATCACAGTTTTCACAACTTGTCCCATCGTAATAAATGCGGGTCACTAGTGGGGCCACCCGAACATGAACAAAATTGCGCGTCGGTGTTTCGCACGAGGATCGTTTCGGAACACATTTTTGGACTTGTAGACACTAACAGGTGTGGAAATCACAGTTTTCGAACTTGTCTCGACGCAATAAATGCGGGTCCGTAGTGGGCCCACCTGAACATAAATAAAATTGTGCGTCGGGGTTTAATGCTGGAATCGTTCCGGAATACATTTTAGGACTCATAGACACTAGTGGGTACGAAAAACACAATTTTCACAACTTCTTCCGACGCAATGATTTCGGGTGACTCGTGGGGCCACCCGAACATGAATAAATATTGTGCGTCGGTGTTTCGCACACGGGTCGTTCCGGAACACATTTTTGGACTCGTAGACACTACCGAGTGTGTATATCACAGTTTTCACAACTTGTCCGGCGCAATAAATGCGGGTCACGTAGTGGGCCCACCCGAACATAAATAAAATTGTGCGTCGGGGTTTAACGCTGGAATCGTTCCGGAATACATTTTAGGACTCATAGACACTAGTGGTAACGGAAAACACAATTTTCCCAACTTGCTCCGACGCAATGATTTCGGGTGACTAGTGGGGCCACCCGAACCTGAACAAAATTGTGTGTCGGTGTTTCTCACGCAGATCGTTCCAGAACAAATTTTTGGACTCCTGGACACTACGGGGTGCGGAAAACATAGTTTTCACAACTTGTCCCGGCGCAATAAATGCGGGTCACTAGTGGGGCCACCCGAACTTGAACAAAATTGTGCGTAGGTGTTTCGCACACGGGTCGTTCCGGAACACATTTTTGGACTCGTAGACACTATCGAGTGTGGAAATCACAGTTTTCACAATTTGTCCCGGCGCAATAAATGCGGGTCCGTAGTGGGCCCACCCAAACATAAATAAAATTGTGCGTCGGGTTATAACGCTGGAATCATTCGGAATACATTTTAGGACTCATAGACACTAGTTTGAACGGAAAACACAATTTTCCCAACTTGCTCCGACGCAATGAAATCGGGTGACTAGTGGGGCCACCCGAACCTGAATAAAATTGTGCGTTGGTGTTTCTTACACGGATGGTTCCGGAACACATTTTCGGACTCCTAGACACTACCTGGTTCGGAAAACACAGTTTTCACAACTTGTCCCGACGCAATAAATACGGGTCACTAGTGGGGCCATCCTAACATGAACAAAATTCTGCGTCGTGTTTCGCACACGGATCGTTCCGGAACACATTTTTGGACTCCTAGACACTACCGGGTGTGGACATCACAGTTTTCACAACTTGTCCCGGCGCAATAAATGCGGGAGTACTAGTGGGCCCACCCGAACAAAAACAAAAATGTGTGTCGGTGTTTCACACACGGATCGTTCGGAACACATTTTTGGACGCCAAGATAGTACCGTGTGTGGAAATCACAGTTTTCACAACTGGATCCGACGCAATAAATGCGGGTCACCGGTGAGGCCACCCGAACATGAACAAATTTGTGCGTCGGTGTTTAGCACACGGATCGTTCGGAACACATTTTTCGACTCGTAGACACTACTGAGTGTGGAAATCACAGTTTTCACAACTTGTCCCGACGCAATAAATGCGGGTCACGTAGTGGGCCCACCAGAACATAAATAAAATTGTGCGTCGGGGTTTGACGCTGGAATCGTTCCGGAATACATTTTACGACTCATAGACACTAGTGAGTACGGAACACCGACGCACAATTTTGTACATGTTCGGGTGGCCCCACTAGTGCCCGCATTTATTGCGTTGGGACAAGTTGTGAAAACTGTGTTTTCCGCACCCGAGTAGTGTCTAAGAGTCCAAAAATGTGTTCCGGAACGATCCGCGTGAGAAACACCGACGCACAATTTTGTTCGGGTTCAGGTGGCCCCACTAGTCACCCGAAATCATTGCGTCAAAACAAGTTGTGAAAATTGTGTTTTCCGTACCCACTAGTGTCTATTAGTCCTAAAATTTATTCTGGAACGATCCCAGCGTGACACACTCGACGCACATTTTTCTTTATGTTCGGGTGGGCCCACTATAAACCCGCGAGTTATTGCGTCGGGACAAGTTGTGAAAAGTGTGTTTTCCGCACCCGGTAGTGTCTAGGAGTCCAAAAATGTGTTCCGGAACGATCCGTGTGCGAAACACCGACGCACAATTTTGTTCATGTTCGGGAGGCCCCACTAGTAACCCACATTTATTGCGTTGGGACAAATTGTGAAAACTGTGTTTTCCGCACCCACTAGTGTCTATGAGTCCTAAAATGTATTCCGGAACGATTCCTGCGTTAAACCCCGACGCACAATTTTATTTATGTTCGGGTGGTCCCACTACGGACTCGCATTTTTGCGCCCGAACAAGTTGTGAAAACTGTGATTTCCATACCCGGTCGTGTCTACGAGTCCAAAAATGTGTTTCGAAATAATCCGTCTGCGAAACACCGAGGCACAATTTTTTCCTGCTCGGGTGGCCCCACTAGTGACCCGCATTTATTGCACCGGGACAACATGTGAAAACTGTGATTTCCACACCCGGTAGTGTCTACGAGTCCAAAAATGTGTTCCGGAATGACCCGTGTGCGAAACACCGACGAACAATTTTGTTCATGTTCGGGTGGCCCCACTAGTGACCCGCATTTATTGCGCAGGGACAAGTTGTGAAAACTGTGTTTTCCACACCCGTAGTGTATAGGTGTCCAAAAATGTGTTCGGAACGATCCGTGTGCGAAACACCGACGCACAATTTTGTTCATGTTCGGGTGGCCCCACTAGTGACCCGCATTTATTGCGTTGGGACAAGTTATGAAAACTGTGTTTTCCGCACCCGATAGTGTCTAAGAGTCCAAAAATGTGTTCGGAACGCTCCGCGTGAGAAACACAGACGCACAATTTTGTTCGTGGTCGGGTGGCCCCACTAGTCACCCGAAATCATTGCTTCGGAACAAGTTGTGAAAATTGTGTTTTCCGTACCCACAAGAGTCTATGAGTCCTAAAATGTATTCGAACGATCCCAGCGTGAAACACCGACGCACATTTTTGTTTATGTTCGGGTGGGCCCACTATAGACCCGCATTTATTGCGTCGGGACAAGTTGTTAAAAGTGTGTTTTCCGCACTTGTGTCTAGGAGTCCAAAAATGTGTTCGGAACAATCCGTGTGCGAAACACCGACGCACAATTTTGTTCATGTTCGGGTGGCCCCACTAGTCAGCCGAAATCAATGCGTCGGGACAAGTTGTGAAAACCGTGTTTTCCGCACCAACTAATGTCTATGAGTCCTAAAATGTATTCCGGAACGATCCTACCGTGAAACACCGACGCACATTTTTGTTTATGTTCGGGTGGGCCCACTACGGACCCGCATTTATTGGGTCGGGACAAGTTCCGAAAACTGTGATTTCCACACCTGCTAGTGTCTACGAGTCCAAAAATGTGTTTCGAAACGATCCGTCTGCGAAACACCGACGCACAATTTTGTTCATGTTCGGGTGGCCCCACTAGTGACCCGCATTTACTGCGTTGGGACAAGTTGTGAAAACTGTGTTTTCCGCACCCGAAGTGTCTAAGAGTCCAAAAATGTGTTCCGGAACGCTCCGCGTGAGAAACACCGACGCACAATTTTGTTCGAGTTCGGGTGGCCCCACTAGTTACCCGAAATCATTGCGTCGGAACAAGTTGTGAAAATTGTGTTTTCCGTACCCACTAGTGTCTCTCGAGTCCTAAAATGTATTCCGGAACGATCACAGCGTGAAACACCGATGCACATTTTTGTTTATGTTCGGGTGGGCCCACTATAGACCCGCATTTTTTGCGTCGGGACAAGTTGTTAAAAGTGTGTTTTCCGCACCCGGTAGTGTCTCCGAATCCAAAAATGTGTTCCGGAACGATCCGTGTGCGAAACACCGACGCACAATTTTGTTCATGTTCGGGTGGCCCCACTAGTGACCCACATTTATTGCGTTTGGACAAGTTATGAAAACCGTGTTTTTCGCACCCGATAGTTTCTAGAAGTCCAAAAATGTGTTCCGGAACGATCCGCGTGAGAAACACCGACGCACAATTTTATTCATGTTCGGGTGGCCCCACTAGTCACTTGAATTTATTGCGTCGAGACAAGTTGTGAAAACTGTGTTTTCCACACCCTGTAGTGTCTATGAGTCCTAAAATGTATTCCGGAACGATTGCAGCGTTGAACCCCGACGCACGATCTTATTTATGTTCGGGTGGTCCCACTACGGACTCGCATTTATTGCGCCAGAACAAGCTGTGAAAACTATGATTTCCACACCCGGTAGTGTCTACGAGTCCAAAAATGTGTTTCGAAATAATCCGTGTGCGAAACACCGACGCACAATTTTGTTCCTGCTCGGGTGGCCCCCACTAGTGACCCGCATTTATAGCACCGGGACAACATGTGAAAACTGTGATTTCGACACCCGGTAGTGTCTAGGAGTCCAAAAATATGTTCCGGAACGACCCATGTGCGAAACACCGACGCACAATTTTAGTCATGTTCGGGTGGCCCCACTAGTGACCCGCATTTATTGCGCCGGGACAAGTTGTGAAAACGGTGTTTTCCGCACCCGGTAGTGTATAGGAGTCCAAAAATGTGTTCTGGAACAATCCGTGTGCGAAACACCGACGTACAATTTTGTTCATGTTCGGGTGGCCCCACTAGTGACCCGCATTTATTGCGCCGGGACAAGCTGTGAAAACTGTGTTTTCCACACCCAGTAGTGTCTAAGAGTCCTAAAATGTGTTCCGGAACGATCCGCGTGAGAAACACCGACGCACAATTTTGTTCATGTTCGGGTGGCCCCACTAGTGACCCGTATTTATTGCGCCGGGACAAGTTGTGAAAATTGTGTTTTCCGAACCAGGTAGTGTCTAGGAGTCCGAAAATGTGTTACAGCAGAACCATGCGTGTAAGAAACACCGACGCACAATTTTGTTCAAGTTCGGGTGGCCCCACTAGTCACCCGAATTCATTGCGTGCGGACAAGATGTCAAAATTGTGTTTTCCGTACCTACTAGTGTCTATGAGTCCTAAAATGTATTCCGGAACGATCCTAGTGTTAAATTCCGACACACAATTTTATTTAGGTTCGGGTGAGCCCACTATCGACCCGCATTTATTGCACCGAGACAAGATGTGAAAACTGTTTTTTCCGCACAAAAATGTGTTCTGGAACCGGTGGCGAGAGGACAATGGTGGCCAAGTATGGCACTCGCCATACCTCAATTTGGCCGCCATAGTTAGCTACTTTTGTTTTCTAGTCATGAATAAAAACAAGAAGACATGTAATTTATTTTGTGGATCAGTAGATAGCAAGAGAAACAAAGAAAAATATGCTTAGTGTACCATCAAAGATCTGTACTCGATAGATGACGAGGCAATAGAAAAATTGGCCAAGCTTGCTTTGTTAAACATTTTTTAGCTATCATTTTCTACAATTTACTAATTTTGCCACACCTTAAATCTTGTCCGTCCTCCGCCACTGTCCGGAACGATCCGTGTGCGAAACACCGACGCACATTTTTGTTTATGTTCGGGTGGGCCCACTATAGACCCGCAATTATTCCATCGAGACAAGTTGTGAAAACCGTGATTTTCACACCTGGTAGTGTCTACGAGTCCAAAAATGTGTTCCGTAACGATCCGTGTGCGAAACACCGACGCACAATTTTGTTCATGTTCGGGTGGCCCCACTAGTGACCTGCACCCGGTAGTGTCTAGGAGTCCAAAAATGTGTTCCGGAACGACCCGTGTGCGAAACACCGACGCTCAATTTTGTTCATGTTCGGGTGGCCCCACTAGTGACCCGCATTTATTGCACCAGGACAAGTTGTGAAAACTATGTTTTTCGCATCCTGTAGTGTCCAGGAGTACAAAAATGTGTTCGGAACGATCTGCGTGAGAAACACCGACACACAATTTTGTTCGGGTTCGAGTGGCCCCACTAGTCACCCGAAATCATTGCGTCGGAGCAAGTTATGAAAATTGTGTTTTCCGTACCCACTAGTGTCTATGAGTCGTAAAATGTATTCCGGAACGATTCCAGCATTAAACCCCGACGCACAATTTTATTTATGTTCAGGTGGGCCCACTACGGACCCGCATTTATTGCGCCGGGACAAGTTGTGAAAACAGTGATTTCCACACCCGGTAGTGTCTAGGAGTCCAAAAATGTGTTCCGGAACGATCTGCGTGAGAAACACCGACACACAATTTTGTTCGGGTTCGAGTGGCCCCACTAGTCACCCGAAATCATTGCGTTGGAGCAAGTTATGAAAATTGTGTTTTCCGTACCCACTAATGTCTATGAGTCGTAAAATGTATTCCGGAACGATTCCAGCATTAAACCCCGACGCACAATTTTATTTATGTTCAGGTGGGCCCACTACACACCCGCATTTATTGCACCGGGACAAGTTGTGAAAACAGTGATTTCCACACCCGGTAGTGTCTAGGAGTCCAAAAATGTGTTCCGGAACGATCCGTGTGCGAAACACGGACGCAGAATTTTGTTCATGTTCGTGTGGCCCCACTAGTGACCCGTATTTATTGCGTCGGGACAAGGTGTGAAACCTGTGATTTCCCCACCCGGTAGTGTCTAGGAGTCCAAAAATGTGTTCGGAACGATCCGTGTGCGAAACACGGACGCAGAATTTTGTTCATGTTCGTGTGGCCCCACTAGTGACCCGTATTTATTGCGCCGGGACAAGTTGTGAAAACTGTGTTTTCCGAACCAGGTAGTGTCCAGGAGTCCGAAAATGTGTTACAGCAGAACCATCCGTGTAAGAAACACCGATGCAAAATTTTGTTCAGGTTCGGGTGGCCCCACTAGTCACCCGAATTCATTGCGTGCGGACAAGATGTCAAAATTGTGTTTTCCGTACCTACTAGTTTCTATGAGTCCTAAAATGTATTCCGGAACGATCCTAGTGTTAAATTCCGACACACAATTTTATTTATGTTCGGGTGAGCCCACTATCGACCCGCATTTATTGCACCGAGACAAGTTGTGAAAACTGTTTTTTCCACACTCGGTAGTGTCTACGAGCCCAAAAATGTGTTCGGAACGATCCGTGTGCGAAACACCGACGCACAATTTTGTTCATGTTCGGGTGGCCCATTAGTCACCCGAAATCAATGCGTCGGGACAAGTTGTGAAAACTGTGTTTTCCGCACCAACTAGTGTCTATGACTCCTAAAATGTATTTCGGAACGATCCTACCGTGAAACACCGACGCATATTTTTGTTTATGTTCGGGTGGGCCCACTAAAGACCCGCATTTATTGCGTCGGGACAAGTTCTGAAAACTGTGATTTCCACACCTGTTAGTGTCTACAAGTCCAAAAATGTGTTCCGAAATGATCCCTGTGCGAAACACCGACGTACAATTTTGTTCATGTTCGGGTGGCCCCACGAGTGACCCGCATTTATTACGTTGGGACAAGTTGTGAAAACTGTGATTTCCACACCCGGTAGTGTCTAGGAGTCCAAGAATGTGTTCCGGAACGACCCGTGTGCGAAACACCGACGCACAATTTTGTTCATGTTCGGGTGGCCCCATTAGTCACCCGAAATCAATGCGTCGGGACAAGTTGTGAAAACTGTGTTTTCCGCACCAACTAGTGTCTATGACTCCTAAAACGTATTTCGGAACGATCCCGTGAGAAACTCCCGACGCACAATTTTATTCATGTTCGGGTGGCCCACTGGTCACTTGAATTTATTGCGTCGAGACAAGTTGTGAAAACTGTTTTTTCCGCACCCACTAGTGTCTATGAGTCCTAAAATGTATTCCGGAACGATTCCAGCGTTAGACCCCGACGCACAATTTTATTTATGTTCGGGTGGTCCCACTACGGACTCACATTTATTGCGCCGAACAAGTTGTGAAAACTGTGATTTCCACACCCGTAGTGCCTACGAGTCCAAAAATGTGTTGTGTGTGTTTCTTGTTTTCATCTAATCATTGCAGGTGATACGGAGCTTCTTGAGATGACAAAAGTGCAGCCTCACATTCAGGACATCATTCAACACTTGCCTTCATATGATGGTGAGTTTTTGAATCCTAGAGCATATATTGATTGGGAGCTAAAGTTAGAGAGTGAGTTTGATGAGCATGATCTTTCCGAGGAACAAAATTATTATATTGCTTCTAATATATTGACTAAAGATGCTTTGTATGAATGGAATCGTATTTGTAGGCGGCACAAAGTTCCACAATCATGGCATGACTTCAAACTTCTTTTTAGAGATGCTTTCATTCCTGAATATTATGCTGATCGTTTGATTAAAAAATTAGACCACTTGAAGCAAGGTAGTAGGAGTGTGAAAGAATATTATCGTGTTTCTAAGATTTGTGTCATATTTGGTGGTCTAGATGAATGCTACAAAGACATAACAAGTAGGTTCATGAGAGGACTCAACTTTGAAATTCAATCCATGCTGAAATCTAAAAATTATACCCACCTATCTCTCATGTATTTGCTTGCTCGTGAAGCTGAAAATCAGATTTTAATGTCTTCTACTGCTTGTAAAACCGACATGATGTCCACTTTTCCATGTTCCGCAATGACTAACTTTGGGCAGGATAATAGTTATTTGGTTGAAGACAAATCAAAGGAAGATAGTGAAAAAGGTATTTCTATTTGTACTGAAATTGACCAAGTGAATGAAGGGACACATGAGCTAATTGTGGCTGCATGTGATCCTAATGCTTTGGCGCTGAATTTGTCCACTTCTTATGCTAGTTTAGAGCAATCCTTAGTGGAATCTCCTGCTGAATTTCCTTTGTTACAAGATTCTAAGGTAGTTGCTTGTGACAAAGAAGAGTTGTGTGATCATGCTTCACTTATATCTACAACACAACTAATGCATGGGCATGAGAATTATATTCTTGATGATAAACTTGCTAAAATAAGACAGGTTCATTGCATTAACAGTGAGAAAGATGAGTTGAAATTCATATCGTCTCTAAATTGTTTAGGTTATATTGAATTTGATAGTCCTTTTGACCTGAATAGTTTGGAGACTGAATTATTTTTGAAATCTGGTTTGCTATATCTTGATTATTGCTCGTTTCATGCAATTGGCAAATATGATGAAAATGATAAGTTCATGGTGCATAGGGTATATATCTGTTCAGATTTGACAACACTTTTAATGAAGTCCTCAAGTAATCAAATGATGACTTGCATTGAAGCTAACAACACCATATCTAGTTTGTCTTCTATTGATTATAAGTTGCAGGTCAAGCTTCAAGAAGGGGAGAAATTCTTGTTGCGATCTGAATTAGTGAAAGTTCGAGAATCATATTTGAAAGAGCATAATCCCTCTATTTGCATGAACTTCAACCACGACGCCAAACCGAGGACGGTTTGCAGCCAAGAAGGGGAGAATGATGAGGACATCACTCGTACGAGATACAACCAACACTCCCTCATTTGATATTCATGGTCCAATCATGAGAGCTCAAGCGTGAATTTGGAATTTATCGGAACCATGCAGATGATGAGGATATGGCTAGAGAGGTGCTCAAAGGCGTGGAGGGCCGGCCATGTATTGCAAATCAAGTGGGAGGCCCAATCAAAGTCGATTTCGGATCCGATTCGGACTCCAGGACCAGTCCGCACTAAAACGGACGCCCAGATCGCATACGGGATCGGTTTTGGACGTTCTACATATGGCTGCAAAGATAAGAAGATCACCTTTCCAATGGCTCTGATTTGAGGTCGAAATTTGTTCGGAGTCTACGGGAATCATCGAAACAATTTGACGGACAGAATCTATCTCGGTGCTGAGTCACCGTTATATCGCTATTGGGCTTTGTATCAAGTTGGGCCCAATAGGGGCGCGTCCTAGGGTTGGAGGACGACCCCCACCATGTCTTGGTCGTCCTCTCCCCTTCTCTTATACCCCCATAGCCGCCACAAACAGATTGGGTTTTGTTTTGTTAGTTTAGCCATTGCTACTACCTTGTAGACGCATGCGTCGGCTAGATCATTCGTTCTACTTCATTCAGAACCCCACCTTTGTGAGTTGAGTTACTTGTTTATCTTGTTCTTGCTTGTTCTTCGATTGCTTGCAGGAATTACCCTCGTGGTTTGATTGATCGTGCTCCACAAGATCGTGATTAACCGCTGGAGTTGGTGGATCGGTTGCTAAGGCGCATCCTTGTTGGCTGTAGTCGGGCCGTGAACGTCTCTCCAGTTCAAATCGAAGTTATCCCCTCTCATCGAAAGATCGGGCAGCACTTGTGTACTTATCGAGTATCTGTACGAGTGATGTCCTCATCATTCTCCCCTTCTTGGCTGCAAACCGTCCTCGGTTTGGCGTCGTGGTTGAAGTTCATGCAAAGAGTGGGATTATGCTCTTTCAAATATGATTCTCGAACTTCCACTAATTCACATTGCAGCAAGAATTGCTCCCCTTCTTGAAGCTTGACCTGCAACTTATAATCAATAGAAGAAAAACTAGATATGGTGTTGTTAGCTTCAATGCAAGTCATCATTTGAGTACTTGAGAACTTCATTAAAAGTGTTGTCAAATCTGAACAGATATATACCCTATGCACCATGAACTTATCATTTTTATCATATTTGCCAATTGCATGAAACGAGCAATAATCAAGATATAGCAAATCAGATTTCAGAAATAATTCAGTCTCCAAACTATTCAGGTCAAAAGGACTATCAAATTCAATATAACCTAAACAATTTAGAGACGATATGATTTTCAACTCATCTTTCTCACTGTTAATGCAATGAACCTGTCGTATTTCAGCAAGTGTATCATCCAGAATCTGAACAGATATATACCCTATGCACCATGAACTTATCATTTTTATCATATTTGCCAACTGCATGAAACGAGCAATAATCAAGATATAGCAAATCAGATTTCAGAAATAATTCAGTCTCCAAACTATTCAGGTCAAAAGGACTATCAAATTCAATATAACCTAAACAATTTAGAGACGATATGATTTTCAACTCATATTTCTCACTGTTAATGCAATGAACCTGTCGTATTTCAGCAAGTGTATCATCAAGAATAGAACTATCATGCCCATGCATTAGTTGTGTTGTAGATATAAGTGAAGCATGATCACACAACTCTTCTTTGCCACAAGCAACTATCTTAGAATCTTGTAACAAAGGAAATTCAGCAGGAGATTCCACTAAGGATTGCTCTAAACTAGCATAAGAAGTGGACAAATTCAGCACCAAATCATTAGGATTACATACAGCCACAGTTAGCTCATGTGCCCCTTCATTCACATAGTCAATTACAACACAAATAGAACTACCTTTTTCACTATCTTCCTTGGACTTGTCCTCAACCGAATAATTATTATCCTGCCCAAAGTTAGTCATCATAGAACATGGAACAATGGACATCATGTCGGTTTCACAAGCAGAAGAAGACATTAAAATCTGATCTTCAGCGTCACGAGAAAACAAATACATGAGAGATAAGTGGGTATAATTTTCAGATTTCAGCATGGATTGAATTTCAAAATTGAGTCCTCTCATGAACCTACTCGTTATGTCTTTGTAGCATTCATCTAGACCACCAAATATGACACAAATCTTAAAAATATGATAGTATTCTTTCACACTCCTACTACCTTGCTTCAAGTTATCTAATTTTTTAATCAAACGATCAGCATAATATTCAGGAATGAAAGCATCTCTAAAAAGAAGTTTGAAGTCATGCCATGATTGTGGAACTTTGTGCCGCCTACAAATACGATTCCATTCATACAAAGCATCTTTAGTTAATATATTAGAAGCAATATAAACCTTTTGTTCCTCGGAAAGATCATGCTCATCAAACTCACTCTCTAACTTTAGCTCCCAATCAATATATGCTCTAGGATTCAAAAACTCACCATCATATGAAGGCAAGTGTTGAATGATGTCCTGAATGTTACAATGCAACCATGATGGCTCAAATATCTTCGTGTCACCACCCATGATTAGCAGAAAGCAACAACACAAACAATAATTTGTATGCTCCTATCAACTACTAGGATGTGTCGTTGTTATTCTCTCAAACTAATTTGTTCAAACAAGCCCTTTCAAGTTCTTACCTTGCTCAACAGGTGGTTGGCAACCAACAAGTCGAAACCGTGCAAGAAAGTGTATCGAGTGCCACAGCAACAACACCGGTCAAGCTCTAATCAAATATGTGGAGTTGTAGATGGGTTGAAAGTAATGCACAAGGAAAGCTAGTACCACGTTAGTTAAAAGCAACTTGAATAAGTGTTCAATGACGGTACTGTGCTGGTCCTAGGCTAAACCGTGCTAGAGACGCAAGCCTAAACACAAAGGTTGTCACAAAAATGAAATATGATGGAAACAAGCAACAACTTTAGCTCACTTTTCTTCTCTCTTTTTCTTTTCTTCGATGTATGGCTTTCTTTTTTTTTAGCCGATTGACACGCACTGTTTTGAAACAACAGATATCTCTTTGATGATTGTGGCACACTCAGATGGAATTTTTGTGCAAGATCAGATCCGATTGAAAGATAATATCATAAGCTTTCTAGATTGTGCTTAAAGACACAAAACGCACCAGCGATGATAAAAATATAGCCTTTTTGTTAGAGATCAGAAATTTCTCTGCATGAATCTGTCTTGATATTGAATTGATTTTCTTTCTTCTCGGTGCAAAACAAGAGGTAGACAAAGATAAATTTGGTGTGGCACAACACGAAACAACAAGTATGATGGTGATGGTGGATAATTTCGTGGTTCTATAGGTGGAACAAAAAAATGATGACAACAGCGGTGGATTTAGTGGTGACTAAAACATGAATAGAACTCAAAACTCTAGTGGATTAAACACTAAGACCAGCAACACGACACGACGATGCAACCACAAACTCAACAAGAATTAACTAAGTAGTAACAGCAAAATCTCAAAGTGTTTAAAGGTAAAGGGAATTATGATGTGTGTGATTTTTTGTTGTATGGCTGTTTTTGGACTATAGGAGAAAAAAAATTAGGGAGGAACACGAAATCTCTCACCGATGAACCTTGCTCCGATTACCAACCGATAAAATTTGTCTTGATATTTCCGATCTTTCGATGAGAGGGGATAACTTCGATTTGGACTGGAGAGACGTTCACGGCCCGACTACAGCCAACAAGGATGCGTCTTAGCAACCGATACACCAACTCCAGCGGTTAATCACGATCTTGTGGAGCACGATCAACCAAACCACGAGGGTAATTCCTGCAAGCAATCGAAGAACAAGCAAGAACAAGATAAACAAGTAACTCAACTCACAAAGGTGGGGTTCTGAATGAAGTAGAACGGATGGTCTAGCCGACGCATGCGTCTACAAGGTAGTAGCAATGGCTAAACTAACAAAACAAAACCCAATCTGTTTGTGGCGGCTATGGGGGTATAAGAGAAGGGGAGAGGATGACCAGGACATGGTGGGGGTCGTCCTCCAACCCTAGGACGCGCCCCTATTGGGCCCAACTTGATACAAAGCCCAATAGCGATATAACGGTGACTCAGCACCGAGACAGATTCTGTCCGTCATATTGTTTCGACGCTTCCCGTCGACTCCGAACGAATTTGCACCTCCAACCGGCGCCATTGGAAAGGTGATCTTCTTATCTTTCCAACCATACGTAGAACGTCCAAAACCGAGCCCGTATGCGATCTGGACGTCCGTTTTAGTGCGGACTGGTCCTGGAGTCCGAATCGGATCCGAAATCGACTTTGATTGGGCCTCCCACTTACTTTGCAATACATGGCCGGCCCTCCACGCCTGTGAGCACCTCTCTAGCCATATCCTCATCATCTCCATGGTTCCTAACAATAATTAAATCATTAGGTAGTATTTTATTCTCAAAACTGTATAAGGAAAGCATTAGAAACGAGCTCACCGATAAATTCCAAATTCGCGCTTGAGCTCTCATGATTGGACCATGAATATCAAATGAGGGAGTGTTGGTAGTATCTGTACGAGTGATGTCCTCATCGGGTGGCCCCACAAGTGACCCGCATTTATTGCGTGGGGACAAGTTGTGAAAACTGTGTTTTCCGCACCCGATAGTGTCTAAGAGTCCGAAAATGTGTTCCGAAACGTTCCGCGTGAGAAACACCGACGCACAATTTTGTTCGAGCTCGGGTGGCCCCACTAGTCACCAGAAATCATTGCGTCGGAACAAGTTGTGAAAATTGTGTTTTCCGTACCCACTAGTGCCTATGAGTCCTAAAATGTATTCCGGAACGATCCCAGCGTGAAACACCGACGCACATTTTTCTTTATGTTCGGGTGGGCCCACTATAGACCCGCATTTATTGCGTCGAGACAAGTTGTGAAAACAGTATTTTCCGCACCTACTAGTGTCTATAAGTCTAAAAATGTGTTCCGGAATAACCCTTGATGAAAACACCGACGAACATTTTTGTTTATGTTCGGGTGGGCCCACTACGGATCCGCATTTATTGCGGCGGGACAAGTTGTGAAAAGTATGTTTTCCGCACCCGGTAGTGTCTACGAGTCCAACAATGTGTTCCGGAAGGATCCGTGTGCGAAACAGCGGCGCACAATTTTGTTCATGTTCGGGTGGCCCCACTAATGATCCGAATTTATTGCGTCGGGACAAGTTGTGAAAGCTGTGTTTTCCGCACCCGATAGTGTCTAGGAGTCCAAAAATGTGTTCCGGAACGATCCATGTGAGAAACACCGACGCACAATTTTGTTTTCAAGTTTGGGTGGCCCCACTAGTCAGCCCGAATTTATTACGTCGGGACAAGTTGTGAAAACAGTATTTTCCGCACCTACTAGTGTCTATGAGTCTAAAAATGTGTTCAGGAATCACCCTTGATGGAAACACCGACGCACATTTTTGTTTATGTTCGGGTGGGCCCACTACGGACCCGCATTTATTGCTTCGGGACAAGTTGTGAAAACTGTGTTGTCCGCACTTACTAGTGTCTAGGAGTCCTAAAATGTATTCCGGAACGATCTCGATGTGAAACACCGACGCATATTTTTTATGTTCGGTGGCCCCACTACGGACATGCATTTATTGCGTCGGGACAAGTTGTGAAAAGTGTGTTTTCCGCACCCGGTAGTGTCTACGAGTCCAACAATGTGTTCCGGAAAGATCCGTGTGCGAAACAACGGCGCACAATTTTGTTCATGTTCGGGTGGCCCCACTAGTGATCCGAATTTATTGCGCCGGGACAAGTTGTGAAAGCTGTGTTTTCCGCACCCGGTAGTGTCTAGGAGTCCAAAAATGTGTTCGGAACGATCCATGTGAGAAACACCGACGCACAATTTTGTTCATGTTCGGATGGCCCCACTAGTCACCCGAATTTATTGTGTCGGGACAAGCTGTGAAAACTGTGTTTTCCGCACCTACTAGTGTCTAAGAGTCCAAAAATGTGTTCCGGAACGAGCCGTGTGCGAAACACCGACGCACAAGTTTGTTTTCAAGTTCGGGTGGCCCCACTAGTCACCCGAATTTATTACGTCGGGACAAGTTGTGAAAACAGTATTTTCCGCACCTACTAGTGTCTATGAGTCTAAAAATGTGTTCGGAATAACCCTTGATGGAAACACCGACGAACATTTTTGTTTATGTTCGGGTGGGCCCACTACGAGATCCGCATTTATTGCGTCGGGACATGTTGTGAAAAGTGGGTTTTCCGCACCCGTAGTGTCTACGAGTCCAACAATGTGTTCCGGAAGGATCCTCGTGCGAAACACCGGCGCACAATTTTATTCATGTTCGGGTGGCCCCACTAGTGATCCGAATTTGTTGCGCCGGGACAAGTTGTGAAAGCTGTGTTTTCCACACCCGGTAGTGTCTAGGAGTCCAAAAATGTGTTCGGAACGATCCATGTGAGAAACACCGACGCACAATTTTGTTCATGTTCGGATGGCCCCCTAGTCACCCGAATTTATTGTGTCGGGACAAGCTGTGAAAACTGTGTTTTCCGCACCTACTAGTGTCTAAGAGTCCAAAAATGTTTTCCGGAACGAGCCGTGTGCGAAACACCGGCGCATAATTTTGTTCATGTTCGGGTGGCCCCACTAGTGATCCGAATTTATTGCGCCGGGACAAGTTCCGAAAGCTGTGTTTTCCGCACCCAGTAGTGTCTAGGAGTCCAAAAATGTGTTCCGGAATGATCCATGTGAGAAACACCGACGCACAATTTTGTTCATGTTCGGATGGCCCCACTAGTCACCCGAATTTATTGTGTCGGGACAAGCTGTGAAAACTGTGTTTTCCGCGCCTACTAGTGTCTAAGAGTCCAAAAATGTATTCCGGAATGAGCCGTGTGCGAAACACCGACGCACAATTTTGTTTTCAAGTTCGGGTGGCCCCACTAGTCACCCGAATTTATTACGTCGGGACAAGTTGTGAAAACAGTATTTTCCGCACCTACTAGTGTCTATGAGTCTAAAAATGTGTTCCGAAATAACCCTTGATGGAAACACCGACGCACATTTTTGTTTATGTTCGGGTGGGCCCACTACGGACCCGCATTTATTGCTTCGGGACAAGTTGTGAAAACTGTGTTGTCCGCACTTACTAGTGTCTAGGAGTCCTAAAATGTATTCCGGAACGATCTCGGTGTGAAACACCGACGCATATTTTTTTATGCTCGGTGGCCCCACAACGGACATGCATTTATTGCGTCGGGACAAGTTGTGAAAAGTGTGTTTTCCACTCCCGGTAGTGTGTAGGAGTCCAAAAATGTGTTCCGGAACGATTCGTTTCCGAAGCACCAACACACAATTTTGTTCGGGTTCGGGTGGCCCCACTGGTGACCCGCATTTATTGCGCCGGGACAAGTTGTGAAAACTGTGTTTTCCGCACCCGGTAGTGTCTAGGAGTCCAAAAATGTGTTCCGGAACTATCCGTGTGAGAAACACCGATGCACAATTTTGTTCATGTTCGGATGGCCCCACTAGTCACCCAAATTTATTGCGTCGGGACAAGTTGTGAAACCTGTGTTTTCCGCACCTACAAGTGCCTATGAGTCCTAAAATGTATTCCGGAATGATCCCAACGTGAAACACCGACGCACATTTTTTTATGTTCGGGTGGGCCCACTACGGACCCGCATTTATTGGTTCGGGACAAGTTGTGAAAACTGTGTTTTCCGCACCTACTAGTGTCTATGAGTACTAAAATGTATTCCGGAACGATCCCGAGTGTGAAACACCGACGCATATTGTTGTTTATGTTCGGTGGGCTCGCTACGAACCGCATTTATTGCGGCGGGACAAGTTGTGAAAAGTATGTTTTCCGCACCCGGTAGTGTCTAGGAGACCAAAAATGTGTCCCGGAACGATCCGTGTGCGAAACACCGACGCACAATTTTGCTCATGTTCGGGTGGCCCCACTAGTCACCCGAATTTATTGCGTCGGGACAAGTTGTGAAAACTGTGTTTTCCACACCTACTAGTGTCTCGGAGTCAAAAAAT
Organism: Chloris gayana; assembly: GCA_031894775.1. NCBI lineage: Eukaryota > Viridiplantae > Streptophyta > Magnoliopsida > Poales > Poaceae > Chloris > Chloris gayana. Next base: position 346,345 of record JAUNZO010000207.1, read on the forward strand.
GTGTTCCGGAACGAGACGTTTGTGAAACACCAATGCACAATATTCTTCATGTTCGGGTGCCCGACTTGTGACCCGAATTTATTGCGTCGGGACAAGTTGTGAAAAGTGTGTTTTCCGCACCCGGTAGTGTCTAGGAGTCCAAAAATGCGTTCCGGAATGATCCGTGTGCGAAACACCGACGCACAATTTTGTTTTCAAGTTCGGGTGGCCCCACTAGTCATCCGAATTTATTGCGTCGGGACAAGTTGTGAAAATTGTGTTTTGTGCACCAACTAGTGTCTATGAGTCCTAAAATCTATTCCGGAACGATCCCGGTGTGAAACACCGACGAACATTTTTGTTTATGTTCGGGTGGGCCCACTACGGATCCGCATTTATTGCGTCGGGACATGTTGTGAAAAGTGGGTTTTCCGCACCCGGTAGTGTCTACGAGTCCAACAATGTGTTCGGAAGGATCCGTGTGCGAAACACCGGCGCACAATTTTGTTCATGTTCGGGTGGCCCCACTAGTGATCCGAATTTATTGCGCCGGGACAAGTTGTGAAAGCTGTGTTTTCCACACCCAGTAGTGTCTAGGAGTCCAAAAATGTGTTCCGGAACGATCCATGTGAGAAACACCGACGCACAGTTTTGTTCATGTTCGGATGGCCCCACTAGTCACCCGAATTTATTGTGTCGGGACAAGCTGTGAAAACTGTGTTTTCCGCACCAACTAGTGTCTAAGAGTCCAAAAATGTGTTCGGAACGATCCATGTGAGAAACACCGACGCACAATTTTATTCATGTTCGGATGGCCCCACTAGTCACCCGAATTTATTGCGTCAGGACAAGCTGTGAAAACTGTATTTTCCGCACGTACTAGTGTCTATGAGTCTAAAAATGTGTTCCGGAATAACCCTTGATGGAAACACCGACGCACATTTTTGTTTATGTTCGGGTGGGCCAACTACGGACCCGCATTTATTGCTTCGGGACAAGTTGTGAAAACTGTGTTGTCCGCACTTACTAGTGTCCAGGAGTCCTAAAATGTATTCCGGAAAAATCTCGGTGTGAAACACCAACGCATATTTTTTTATGTTCTGGTGGCCCCACTACGGACATGCATTTATTGCGTCGGGACAAGTTGTGAAAAGTGTGTTTTCCGCTCCCGGTAGTGTCTAGGAGTCCAAAAATGTGTTCCGGAACGATCCGTTTCCGAAGCACCAACACACAATTTTGTTCAAGTTCGGGTGGCCCCACGGGTGACCCGCATTTATAGCACCGGGACAAGTTGTGAAAACTGTGTTTTCCGCGCCCGGAAGTGTCTAGGAGTCCAAAAATGTGTTCCGGAACTATCCGTGTGAGAAACACCGATGCGCAATTTTGTTCATGTTCGGATGGCCCCACTAGTCACCCAAATTTATTGCGTCGGGACAAGTTGTGAAACCTGTGTTTTCCGCACCTACAAGTGTCTATGAGTCCTAAAATGTATTCCGGAATGATCCGAACGTGAAACACCAACGCACATTTTTTTATGTTCGGGTGGGCCCACTACGGACCCGCATTTATTGCTTCGGGATAAGTTGTGAAAACTGTGTTTTCCGCACCTACTAGTGTCTATGAGTACTAAAATGTATTCGGAACGATCCCGAGTGTGAAACACCGACGCATATTGTTGTTTATGTTCGGTGGGCTCACTACGAACCGCATTTATTGCGGCGGGACAAGTTGTGAAAAGTATGTTTTCCGCACCGGTAGTGTCTAGGAGACCAAAAATGTGTCCCGGAACGATCCGTGTGCGAAACACCGACGCACAATTTTGCTCATGTTCGGGTGGCCCCACTAGTCACCCAAATTTATTGCATCGAGACAAGTTGTGAAAACCGTGTTGTCCACACCTACTAGTGTGTACGAGTCCAAAAATGTGTTCCGGAACGAGCCGTGTGCGAAACACCGACGCACAACTTTGTTCATGTTCGGGTGGCCCCAATAGTCACCCGAATTTATTGCGTCGAGACAAGTTGTGAAAACTATGTTTTCCACACCTACTAGTGTCTAGGAGTCGAAAAATGTGTTCGGAACGACCCTTGACGGAAACACCGACGCACATTGGTTCATGTTCGGGTGGCCGCACCGGTGAACCGCATTTATTGCACCGGGACATGTTGCGTAAACTGTGTTTTTCACACCCGGTAGTGTCTAGGAGACCAAAAATTTGTTCCGGAACGATCCGTGTGCGAAACACCGACACACAATTTTGTTCATGTTCGGGTGGCCCCACTAGTCACCCGAATTTATTGTGTCGGGACAACTTATGAAATCTATGTTTTCCACACCTACTAGTGTCTATGAGTCCTAAGATGTATTCCGGAACGATCCCTGCGTGAAACGCCGACGCACATTTTTGTTTATGTTCGGGTGGGCCCCCTAGTGACCCGAATTTATTGCGCCGGGACAAATATATTCGAAACGATCTCAGCGTGAAACACCGACGCACATTTTTGTTTATGATCGGGTGGGCCCACTACGGACCCGTATTTATAGCTTCGGGACAAGTTGTAAAAACGGTTTTCCGCACCTACTAGTGTCTATGAGTCCTAAAATGTATTCGGAACGATCCTAGTGTGAAACACCGACGGACATTTTTGTTTATGTTCGTGTGGGCACACTAGAGACCCGCATTTATTCCTTTCGGACAAGTTGTGAAAACTGTGCTTTCCGCGCTCGATAATGTCTAGGAGTCCAAAAATGTGTTCCGGAACGATCCGTGTGCGAAACACCAACGCACAATTTTGTTCATGTTCGGGTGGCCCCACTAGTCACCCGAATTTATTGCGTCGGGACAAGTTGTGAAAACTGCTTTTCCGCACCTACTAGTGTCTATGAGTCCTGAAATGTATTCGGAACGATCCCAGCGTGAAACACCGACGCACATTTTTATTTATGTTCGGGTGGGCCCACTACGGACCCGCATTTATTGCTTCGGGACAAGTTTTGAAAACTGTGTTTTCCGCACCTACTAGTGTCTATGAGTCCTAAAATGTATTCCGGAACGATCCTCGTGTGAAACACCGACGCATATTTTTGTTTACGTTTTGGTGAGCCCACTACGGACCCGTATTTATTGCGTCGGGACAAGTTGTGAAAAGTGTGTTTTCCGCACCCGGTAGTGTCCATGACTCCGAAAATGTATTCTGGAACCATCCCGGTGTGAAACACCGACGGACATTTTTGTTTACGTTCGTGTGGGCACACTACGGACCCGCATTTATTCCTTCGAGACAAGTTGTGAAAATTGTGTTTACTGCACCTGGTAGTGTCTAGGAGTCCAAAAATGTGTTCCGGAACGATCCGTGTGCGAAACACCCACGCTCAATTTTGTTCATGTTCGGATGGCCCCACTAGTCACCCGAATTTATTGCTTCGGGACAAGTTGTGAAAACTGTTTTTTCCGTACCTACTAGTGTCTATGAGCCCTAAAATGTATTCCGAACGATCCCGGCGTGAAACGTCGACGCATATTTTTGTTTATGTTCGGGTGGGCCCACTAAAGGCCCGCATTTATTGCTTCGGGACAAGTTGTGAAAACTGTGTTTTCCGCACCCGTAGTATCTAGGAGTCCAAAAATGTGTTCCGAAACAATCCGTGTGAGAAACACCGACGCACAATTTTGTTCATGTTCGGGTGGCCCCACCGGTCACCCGAATTCATTGCGTCGGGACAAGTTGTGAAAACTGTGTTTTGCGCACCTACTACTGTCTATGAGTCCTAAAATGTGTTCCGGAACGACCCTTGATGGAAACACCGACGCACATTTATTCATGTTCGGGTGGCCCCACTGGTTACCCGCATTTATTGTACGGGGACAAGTTGTGTAAACTGTGTTTTTCACACCCGTAGTGTCTAGGAGTCCAAAAATATGTTCCGGAACGATCCGTGTGCGAAACATCGATGCACAATTTTAATCAAGTTCGGATGGCCCCACTAGTCACCCGATTTTATTACGTCGGGACAAGTTGTGAAACCTGTGTTTTCTGCACCTACTAGTGTCTATGAGTCCTAAAATGTATTCCGGAACGATCCCGAGTGTGAAACACCGACGCATATTTTTGTTTATGTTCGGGTGGGCCCACTACGGACCCACATTTATTGCGTCGGGACAAGTTGTAAAAACTGTGTTTTCTGCAGCTACTAGTGTCTAAGAGTCCAAAAATATGTTCCAGAATGATCCGTGTGCGAAACACCGGCGCACAATTTTGTTCATGTTCGGGTAGCCCCAGTAGTCACCCGAATTTATTGCGTCGGGACAAGTTGTGAAAACTGTGTTTTCTGCACATAGTAGTGTTTAGGAGTCCGAAAATGTGTTCCGGAACGATCTGTGTGCGAAACATCGACGCACAATTTTGTTCATGTTCGGGTGGCCCCACAAGTCACCCGAATTTATTGCGTCGGGACAAGTTGTGAAAACTTTGTTTTCCGCACCCGGAAGTGTCTAGGAGACCAAAAATGTGTTCCGGAACGATACATGTGCGAAACACCGACGCATATTTTTGTTTATGTTTGGGTGGGCCCACTACAGGCCCGCATTTATTGCTTCAGGACAAGTTGTGAAAATTGTGTTTTCCGCACCCGGTAGTATCTAGGAGTCCACAAATATGTTCAGGAACGATCCGTGTGAGAAACACCGACGCACAATTTTGTTCATGCTCGGGTGCCCCACTAGTCACCCGAGACAAGTTGTGAAAACTATTTCTTCCACACCTACTACTGTCTATGAGTCCTAAAATGTATTTCGGAACGATTCCAGCGGGAAACGTCGACGCACATTTTTGTTTATGTTCGGGTGGGCTCACTACAGGCCCGCATTATTGCTTCGGGACAAGTTGTGAAAACTGTGTTTTCTGCAGCTACTAGTGTCTAAGAGTCCAAAAATGTGTTCCGGAATGATCCGTGTGCGAAACACCGACGCACAATTTTGTTCATGTTCGGGTAGCCCCACTAGTCACCCGAATTTATTGCGTCGGGACAAGTTGTGAAAACTGTGTTTTCCGCACCTAGTAGTGTCTAGGAGTCCAAAAATGTGTTCGGAACGATCCGTGTGAGAAACACCGACGCACAATTTTGTTTATGTTCGGGTAGCCCCACTAGTCACCCGAATTTATTGCGTCGGGACAAGTTGTGAAAACTGTGTTTTCCGCACCTAGTAGTGTCTAGGAGTCCAAAAATGTGTTCCGGAACGATCCGTGTGCAAAACACCGATGCACAATTTTGTTCATGTTCGGGTGGCCCCACTAGTCACCCGAATTTATTGCGTCGGGACTAGTTGTGAAAATTGTGTATTCAGCACCTAGTAATGTCTATTTAGTCCTTAAATGTATTTCGGAACGATCCCAGCGTGAAACACCGAAGCACATTTTTGTTTATGTTCGGTGGGCCCACGACGGACCCGCATTTATTGCGTTGGGAGAAATTGTGAAAACTGTGTTTTCCGCACTCGGTAGTGTCTAGCAGTACAAAAATGTGCTATCGAACGATCCGTGTGAGAAACATCGACGCACAATGTTGTTCATGTTCGGGTGGCCCCACTAGTCACCCGATTTTATTGCGTCGGGACAAGTTGTGAAAAACTGTGTTTTCCGCACCTACTAGTATCTAGGAGTCCAAAAATGTGTTCCGGAACGATCCGTGAGCGAAACACCGACACACAAATTTTGTTCATGTTCGGGTGGCCCCACTAGTCGCCCGAATTTATTGCGTGGGGACAAGTTGTGAAAATTGTGTTTTCAGCACCAAGTAGTGGCTATGAGTCCTAAAATGTATTCCGGAACGATCCCAACGTGAAACACCGACACATATTTTTGTTTATGTTCGGGTGGGCCCACTACAGATCCGCATTTATTGCATCGGGACAAGTTGTGAAAAGTGTGTTTTCGGCACCCGTAGTGTCTAGGAGTCCAAAAATGTGTTCCGGAACGATCCTGTGCGAAACGCCGATGCACAGCTTTGTTCATGTTCGGGTGGCCCACTAGTGACCCGAATTTATTGCGCTGGGACAAGTTGTGAAAACTGTGTTTTCCGCACCCGGTAGTGTCTAGGTGTCCCAAAATGTGTTCGAAACGATCAATGGACGAACCACCAACGCACATTTGTTCATGTTCGGGTGGCCCCACTAGTGACCCGCATTTATTGCGCCGGGACAAGTTGTGAAAACTATGTTTTCTACACCCGGTAGTATCTAAGAGTCCAAAAATGTGTTCCGGAACGACCCGTGTGAGAAACACCGACGCACAACTTTGTTCATGTTCAGGTGGCCCCACTATTCACCCGAATTTATTACGTCGGGACAAGTTGTGAAAACTATGTTTTCCGCACCAACTAGTGTCTATGAGTCCTAAAATGTAATCCGAAACAATCCCATCGTGAAACACCGACGCACATTTTTGTTTATGTTCGGGTGGGCTCACTACGAGCCCGCATTATTGCTTCGGGACAAGTTGTGAAAACTGTGTTTTCTGCAGCTACTAGTGTCTAAGAGTCCAAAAATGTGTTCCGGAATGATCCGTGTGCGAAACACCGACGCACAATTTTGTTCATGTTCGGGTAGCCCCACTAGTCACCCGAATTTATTGCGTCGGGACAAGTTGTGAAAACTGTGTTTTCCGCACCTAGTAGTGTCTAGGAGTCCAAAAATGTGTTCCGAACGATCCGTGTGAGAAACACCGACGCACAATTTTGTTTATGTTCGGGTAGCCCCACTAGTCACCCGAATTTATTGCGTCGGGACAAGTTGTGAAAACTGTGTTTTCCGCACCTAGTAGTGTCTAGGAGTCCAAAAATGTGTTCCGAACGATCCGTGTGCAAAACACCGATGCACAATTTTGTTCATGTTCGGGTGGCCCCACTAGTCACCCGAATTTATTGCGTCGGGACTAGTTGTGAAAATTGTGTATTCAGCACCTAGTAATGTCTATTTAGTCCTTAAATGTATTTCGGAACGATCCCAGCGTGAAACACCGAAGCACATTTTTGTTTATGTTCAGGTGGGCCCACGACGGACCCGCATTTATTGCGTTGGGAGAAATTGTGAAAACTGTGTTTTCCGCACTCGGTAGTGTCTAGCAGTACAAAAATGTGCTATCGAACGATCCGTGTGAGAAACATCGACGCACAATGTTGTTCATGTTCGGGTGGCCCCACTAGTCACCCGATTTTATTGCGTCGGGACAAGTTGTGAAAAACTGTGTTTTCCGCACCTACTAGTATCTAGGAGTCCAAAAATGTGTTCCGGAACGATCCGTGAGCGAAACACCGACACACAAATTTTGTTCATGTTCGGGTGGCCCCACTAGTCGCCCGAATTTATTGCGTGGGGACAAGTTGTGAAAATTGTGTTTTCAGCACCAAGTAGTGGCTATGAGTCCTAAAATGTATTCCGGAACGATCCCAACGTGAAACACCGACACATATTTTTGTTTATGTTCGGGTGGGCCCACTACAGATCCGCATTTATTGCATCGGGACAAGTTGTGAAAAGTGTGTTTTCGGCACCCGGTAGTGTCTAGGAGTCCAAAAATGTGTTCCGGAACGATCCTGTGCGAAACGCCGATGCACAGCTTTGTTCATGTTCGGGTGGCCCACTAGTGACCCGAATTTATTGCGCCGGGACAAGTTGTGAAAACTGTGTTTTCCGCACCCGGTAGTGTCTAGGTGTCCCAAAATGTGTTCGAAACGATCAATGGACGAACCACCAACGCACATTTGTTCATGTTCGGGTGGCCCCACTAGTGACCCGCATTTATTGCGCGGGACAAGTTGTGAAAACTATGTTTTCTACACCCGGTAGTATCTAAGAGTCCAAAAATGTGTTCCGGAACGACCCGTGTGAGAAACACCGACGCACAACTTTGTTCATGTTCAGGTGGCCCCACTATTCACCCGAATTTATTACGTCGGGACAAGTTGTGAAAACTATGTTTTCCGCACCAACTAGTGTCTATGAGTCCTAAAATGTAATCCGAAACAATCCCATCGTGAAACACCGACGCACATTTTTGTTTATGTTCGGGTTGGCTCACTACGAGCCCGCATTATTGCTTCGGGACAAGTTGTGAAAACTGTGTTTTCTGCAGCTACTAGTGTCTAAGAGTCCAAAAATGTGTTCCAGAATGATCCGTGTGCGAAACACTCGACGCACAATTTTGTTCATGTTCGGGTAGCCCCACTAGTCACCCGAATTTATTGCGTCGGGACAAGTTGTGAAAACTGTGTTTTCCGTACCTAGTAGTGTCTAGGAGTCCAAAAATGTGTTCCGGAACGATCCGTGTGAGAAACACCGACGCACAATTTTGTTTATGTTCGGGTAGCCCCACTAGTCACCCGAATTTATTGCGTCGGGACAAGTTGTGAAAACTGTGTTTTCCGCACCTAGTAGTGTCTAGGAGTCCAAAAATGTGTTCCGGAACGATCCGTGTGCAAAACACCGATGCACAATTTTGTTCATGTTCGGGTGGCCCCACTAGTCACCCGAATTTATTGCGTCGGGACTAGTTGTGAAAATTGTGTATTCAGCACCTAGTAATGTCTATTTAGTCCTTAAATGTATTTCGGAACGATCCCAGCGTGAAACACCGAAGCACATTTTTGTTTATGTTCGGTGGGCCCACGACGGACCCGCATTTATTGCGTTGGGAGAAATTGTGAAAACTGTGTTTTCCGCACTCGGTAGTGTCTAGCAGTACAAAAATGTGCTATCGAACGATCCGTGTGAGAAACATCGACGCACAATGTTGTTCATGTTCGGGTGGCCCCACTAGTCACCCGATTTTATTGCGTCGGGACAAGTTGTGAAAAACTGTGTTTTCCGCACCTACTAGTATCTAGGAGTCCAAAAATGTGTTCCGGAACGATCCGTGAGCGAAACACCGACACACAAATTTTGTTCATGTTCGGGTGGCCCCACTAGTCGCCCGAATTTATTGCGTGGGGACAAGTTGTGAAAATTGTGTTTTCAGCACCAAGTAGTGGCTATGAGTCCTAAAATGTATTCCGGAACGATCCCAACGTGAAACACCGACACATATTTTTGTTTATGTTCGGGTGGGCCCACTACAGATCCGCATTTATTGCATCGGGACAAGTTGTGAAAAGTGTGTTTTCGGCACCCGGTAGTGTCTAGGAGTCCAAAAATGTGTTCCGGAACGATCCCGTGCGAAACGCCGATGCACAGCTTTGTTCATGTTCGGGTGGCCCACTAGTGACCCGAATTTATTGCGCGGGACAAGTTGTGAAAACTGTGTTTTCCGCACCCGTAGTGTCTAGGTGTCCCAAAATGTGTTCGAAACGATCAATGGACGAACCACCAACGCACATTTGTTCATGTTCGGGTGGCCCCACTAGTGACCCGCATTTATTGCGTCGGGACAAGTTGTGAAAACTATGTTTTCTACACCGGTAGTATCTAAGAGTCCAAAAATGTGTTCCGGAACGACCCGTGTGAGAAACACCGACGCACAACTTTGTTCATGTTCGGGTGGCCCCACTATTCACCCGAATTTATTACGTCGGGACAAGTTGTGAAAACTATGTTTTCCGCACCAACTAGTGTCTATGAGTCCTAAAATGTAATCCGAAACAATCCCATCGTGAAACACCGACGCAGATTTTTGTTTATGTTCGGGTGGGACCACTACGGACCCGCATTTATTGCTTCGGGACAAGTTGTGAAAACTGTGGTTTCCGCACCTACTAGTGTCTATGAGTCCAAAAATGTGTTCGGAACGACCCTTGATGGAAACACCGACGCACATTTATTCATGTTCGGGTGGCCCCACTGGTGACCCGCATTTATTGTACCGGGACAAGTTATGTAAACTGTGTTTTTCACACCCGGTAGTGTCTAGTAGTCCAAAAATGTGTTCCGGAACGATCCGTGTGCGAAACATCGATGCACAATATTAATCATGTTCGGATGGCCCCACTAGTCACCGAATTTATTGCGTCGGGACAAGTTGTGAAACCTGTGTTTTCCGCACCTACTAGTGTCTATGAGTCCTACAATGTATTCCGAAACGATCCCAACGTGAAACACCGACGCACATTTTTATTTATGTTCGAGTGGGCCCACTACGGAGTTGCATTTATTGCTTCGGGACAAGTTGTGAAAACTGTGTTTTCCGCACCCGGTAGTGTCTAGGAGACCAAAAATGTGTTCCGGAACGATACATGTGCGAAACACCGACGCATATTCTTGTTTATGTTTGGGTGGGCCCACTACGGATCCGCATTTATTGCATCGGGACAAGTTGTGAAAAGTGTGTTTTCCGCACCCGGTAGTGTCTAGGAGTCCAAAAATGTGTTCCGGAACGATCCCGTGCGAAGCGCCGACGCACAATTTTGTTCATGTTCGGGTGGCCCACTAGTGACCCGAATTTGCTGCGTCTGGGACAAGTTGTGAAAACTGTGTTTTCCGCACCCGTAGTGTCTAGGTGTCCCAAAATGTGTTCCGAAACGATCAATGGACGAACCACCAACGCACATTTGTTCATGTTCGGGTGGCCCCACTAGTGACCCGCATTTATTGCGCCGGGACAAGTTGTGAAAACTATGTTTTCTACACCCGGTAGTATCTAAGAGTCCAAAAATGTGTTCCGGAACGACCCGTGTGAGAAACACCGACGCACAACTTTGTTCATGTTCGGGTGGCCCCACTATTCACCCGAATTTATTGCGTCGGGACAAGTTGTGAAAACTATGTTTTCCGCACCAAGTAGTGTCTATGAGTCCTAAAATGTATTTCGAAACAATCCCATCGTGAAACACCGACGCACATTTTTGTTTATGTTCGGGTCGGACCACTACGGACCCGCATTTATTGCTTCGGGACAAGTTGTGAAAACTGTGGTTTCCGCACCTACTAGTGTCTATGAGTCCAAAAATGTGTTCCGGAACGACCCTTGATGGAAACACCGACGCACATTTATTCATGTTCGGGTGGCCCCACCGGTGACCCGCATTTATTGTACCGGGACAAGTTATGTAAACTGTGTTTTTCACACCCGGTAGTGTCTAGTAGTCCAAAAATGTGTTCCAGAACGATCCGTGTGCGAAACATCGATGCACAATATTAATCATGTTCGGATGGCCCCACTAGTCACCGAATTTATTGCATCGGGACAAGTTGTGAAACCTGTGTTTTCCGCACCTACTAGTGTCTATGAGTCCTACAATGTATTCCGAAACGATCCCAACGTGAAACACCGACGCATATTTTTATTTATGTTCGGGTAGGCCCACTACGGACTTGCATTTATTGCTTCAGGAGAAGTTGTGAAAACTGTGTTTTCAGTACCTACTAGTGTCTATGAGTCCTAAAATGTATTCCGGAACAATCCTAGTGTGAAACACCGACGCATATTTTTGTTTACGTTCGGTGAGCCCACTACGGACCCGTATTTATTGCGTCGGGACAAGTTGTGAAAAGTGTGTTTTCCGCACCCGGTAGTGTCCATGACTCCGAAAATGTATTCTGGAACGATCCCGAGTGTGAAACACCGACGGACATTTTTGTTTCTGTTCGTGTGGGCACACTACGGACCCGCATTTATTCCTTCGAGACAAGTTGTGAAAATTGTGTTTACCGTACCTGGTAGTGTCTAGGAGTCTAAAAATGTGTTCCGGAACGATCCGTGTGCGAAACACCAACGCACAATTTTGTTCATGTTCGGATGGCCCCACTAGTCACCCGAATTTATTGCGTCGGGACAAGTTGTGAAAACTGTTTTTTCCGTACCTACTAGTGTCCATGAGCCCTAAAATGTATTCCGAACGATCCCGGCGTGAAACGTCGACGCATATTTTTGTTTATGTTCGGGTGGGCCCACTAAAGGCCCGCATTTATTGCTTCGGGACAAGTTGTGAAAACTGTGTTTTCCGCACCCGGTAGTATCTAGGAGTCCAAAAATGTGTTCCGGAACGATCCGTGTGAGAAACACCGACGCACAATTTTGTTCATGTTCGGGTGGCCCCACTAGTCACCCGAATTTATTGCGGCGGGACAAGTTCTGAAAATTATGTTTGTGCACCTACTAGTGTCTATGAGTCCTGAAATGTATTCCGGAATGATCCCAGCGTGAAACACGGACGCGCATTTGTGTTTATGTTCGAGTGGGCCCAAGTACGGACCCGCATTTATTGCTTCGGAACAAGTTGTGAAAACTGTGTTTTCCTCACCTACTAGTCTCTATGATTCCTAAAATCTATTCCGAACGATCCCAGTGTGAAACACCGATGCAGATTTTTGGTTATGTTCGTGTGGGCCCACTACGAGATCCGCATTTATTGCGTCGGGACGTATTGTGAAAAGTGGTTTTCCGCACCCGGTAGTGTGTAGGAGTCCAAAAATGTGTTCCGGAATGATCCGTGTGCGAAACACCGGCGCACAATTTTGTTCATGTTCGGGTGGCCCCACTAGTCACCCGAATTTATTGCGTCGGGACAAGTTGTGAATAGTGTGTTTTTTGCTCCTACTAGTGTCTATGAGTCCAAAAATGTGTTCGGAACTATCCACGGGTGAACCATTGACGCACATTTGTTCATGTTCGGGTGGCCCCGAGTAGTGGCCCGTATTTATTGCGCTGGAACAAGTTGTGAAAACTGTGTTTTCTGCACCCGTAGTATCTAGGAGTCCAAAAATGTGGTTCAGAACTATCCGTGTGAGAAACACCGACGCACCATTTTGTTATTGTTTGGGTGGCCCCAGGAGTCACCCAAATTTATTGCGTCGAGACAAGTTGTGAAAACTGTGTTTTCCGCACCTACAAGTGTCTATGAGTCCAAAATGTGTTCCGGAACGACCCTTGATGGAAACACCGACGCACATTTGTTCATGTTCGGGTGGCCCCACTGGTGACCCGCATTTATTGCACCGGGACTAGTTGTGTAAACTATTTTTTCACACCCGAAGTGTCTAGGAGTCCACAAATGTGTTCGGAACGATCCGTATGTGAAACACCGATGCACAATTTTAATCATGTTCGGATGGCCCCACTAGTCACCCGAATTTATTGCGTCGGGACAAGTTGTGAAACCTGTGTTTTCCGCACCTACAAGTGTCTATGAGTCCTAAAATGTATTCCGGAACGATCCCAATGTGAAACACCGACGCACATTTTTGTTTATGTTCGGGTGGGCCCACTACGGACTTGCATTTATTGCTTCGGGACAAGTTGTGAAAACAGTGTTTTCTGCACCTACCAGTGCCTATGAGTCCTAAAATGTATTCGGAACGATCCCAATGTGAAACACCGACGCATATTTTTGTTTCTGTTCCGGTGGGCCCGCTACGGACCCGTATTTATTGCCTCGGGACAACTTGTGAAAAGTGTGTTTTCCGCACCCGGTAGTGTCTAGGAGACCAAAAATGTGTTTCGGAATGATCCGTGTGCGAAACACCGACGCACAATTTTGTTCATGTTCGGGTGGCCCCACTAGTCACCCAAATTTATTGCGTCGGGACAAGTTCGAGAACTGTTTTTTCCGCACCTACTAGTGTCTATGAGTCCTAAAATGTATTCCGAAACGATCTCGGCGTGAAACGTCGACGCACATTTTTGTTTATGTTCGGGTGGGCCCACTATAGGCCCGCATTTATTGCTTCAGGACAAGTTGTGAAAACTGTGTTTTCCGCACCCGGTAGTATCTAGGAGTCCACAAATGTGTTCCGGAACGATCCGTGTGAGAAACACCGACGCACAATTTTGTTCATGCTCGGGTGCCCCACTAGTCACCCGAATTTATTGCGTCCGGACAAGTTGTGAAAACTATTTCTTCCGCACCTACTACTGTCTATGAGTCCTAAAATGTATTTCGGAACGATCCCAGCGGTAAACGTCGACGCACATTTTTGTTTATGTTCGGGTGGGCTCACTACAGGCCCGCATTATTGCTTCGGGACAAGTTGTGAAAACTGTGTTTTCCGCACCTACTAGTGTCTAGGAGTCCAAAAATGTGTTCCGAACGAGCCATGTGCGAAACACCGACGCACAATTTTGTTCATGTTCCGGTGGCCCCACTAGTCACCCAAATTTATTGCGTCGAGACAAGTTGTGAAAACTGTGGTTTCCGCACCTACTAGTGTCTATGAGTCCAAAAATTTGTTCCGGAACGACCCTTGATGGAAACACCGACGCACATTTATTCATGTTCGGGTGGCCCCACTGGTGACCCGCATTTATTGTACCGGGACAAGTTATGTAAACTGTGTTTTTCACACCCGGTAGTGTCTAGTAGTCCAAAAATGTGTTCCGAGAATGATCCGTGTGCGAAACATCGATGCACAATATTAATCATATTCGGATGGCCCCACTAGTCACCCGAATTTATTGCGTCGGGACAAGTCGTGAAACCTGTGTTTTCCGCACCTACTAGTGTCTATGAGTCCTAAAATGTATTCCGGAACGATCCCAACGTGAAACACCGACGCACATTTTTGTTTATGTTCGGGTGGGCCCACTACGGACTTGCATTTATTGCTTCGGGACAAGTTGTGAAAACAGTGTTTTCTGCACCTACCGAGTGCCTATGAGTCCTAAAATGTATTCGGAACGATCCCGAGTGTGAAACACCGACGCATATTTTTGTTTCCGTTCCGGTGGGCCCGCTACGGACCCGTATTTATTGCCTCGGGACAACTTGTGAAAAGTGTGTTTTCCGCACCCGGTAGTGTCTAGGAGACCAAAAATGTGTTTCGGAATGATCCGTGTGCGAAACACCGACGCACAATTTTGTTCATGTTCGGGTGGCCCCACTAGTCACCCAAATTTATTGCGTCGGGACAAGTTGTGAGAACTGTTTTTTCCGCACCTACTAGTGTCTATGAGTCCTAAAATGTATTCCGAAACGATCTCGGCGTGAAACGTCGACGCACAATTTTGTTTATGTTCGGGTGGGCCCACTATAGGCCTGCATTTATTGCTTCAGGACAAGTTGTGAAAACTGTGTTTTCCGCACCCGGTAGTATCTAGGAGTCCACAAATGTGTTCCGGAACGATCCGTGTGAGAAACACCGACGCACAATTTTGTTCATGCTCGGGTGCCCCACTAGTCACCCGAATTTATTGCGTCCGGACAAGTTGTGAAAACTATTTCTTCCGCACCTACTACTGTCTATGAGTCCTAAAATGTATTTCGGAACGATCCCAGCGGTAAACGTCGACGCACATTTTTGTTTATGTTCGGGTGGGCTCACTACGAGGCCCGCATTATTGCTTCGGGACAAGTTGTGAAAACTGTGTTTTCCGCACCTACTAGTGTCTAGGAGTCCAAAAATGTGTTCGGAACGAGCCATGTGCGAAACACCGACGCACAATTTTGTTCATGTTCCGGTGGCCCCACTAGTCACCCAAATTTATTGCGTCGAGACAAGTTGTGAAAACTGTGGTTTCCGCACCTACTAGTGTCTATGAGTCCAAAAATGTGTTCCGGAACGACCCTTGATGGAAACACCGACGCACATTTATTCATGTTCGGGTGGCCCCACTGGTGACCCGCATTTATTGTACCGGGACAAGTTATGTAAACTGTGTTTTTCACACCCGGTAGTGTCTAGTAGTCCAAAAATGTGTTCCGGAATGATCCGTGTGCGAAACATCGATGCACAATATTAATCATATTCGGATGGCCCCACTAGTCACCCGAATTTATTGCGTCGGGACAAGTCGTGAAACCTGTGTTTTCCGCACCTACTAGTGTCTATGAGTCCTACAATGTATTCCGGAACGATCCCAACGTGAAACACCGACGCACATTTTTATTTATGTTCGAGTGGGCCCACTACGGAGTTGTATTTGTTGCTTCGGGACAAGTTGTGAAAACTGTGTTTTCCGCACCCGGTAGTGTCTAGGAGACCAAAAATGTGTTCCGGAACGATACATGTGCGAAACACCGACGCATATTTTTGTTTATGTTTGGGTGGGCACACTACGGATCCGCATTTATTGCATCGGGACAAGTTGTGAAAAGTGTGTTTTCCACACCCGGTAGTGTCTAGGTGTCCCAAAATGTGTTTCGAATCGATCAATGGACGAACCACCAACGCACATTAGTTCATGTTCGGGTGGCCCCACTAGTGACCCGCATTTATTGCGCCGGGACAAGTTGTCAAAACTATGTTTTCTACACCGGTAGTATCTAAAAGTCCAAAAATGTGTTCCGGAACGACCCGTGTGAGAAACACCGACGCACAAATTTGTTCATGTTCGGGTGGCCCCACTATTCACCCGAATTTATTGCGTCGGGACAAGTTGTGAAAACTATGTTTTCCGCATCAACTAGCGTCTATGAGTCCTAAAATGTATTCCGAAACAATCCCAGCGTGAAACACCGACGCACATTTTTGTTTATGTTCGGGTGGGACCACTACGGACCCGCATTTATTGCTTCGGGACAAGTTGTGAAAACTGTGTTTCCACACCTACTAGTGTCTATGAGTCCTAATTGGTATTCGGAATGATCCCAGTGTGAAACACCGACGCACATTATTGTTTATGTTCGGGTGGGCCCACTAAAGACCCACATTTATTGCGTCGGGACAAGTTGTGAAAACTGTGTTTTCCACAGCTACTAGTGTCAAAGAGTCCAAAAATGTGTTCCGGAATGATCGGTGTGCGAAACACTCGACGCACAATTTTGTTCATGTTCGGGTGGCCCCACTAGTCACCCGAATTTATTGCGTCGGGACAACTTGTGAAAATTGTGTATTCAGCAGCTAGTAATGTCTATTGAGTCCTTAAATGTATTTCGGAACGATCCTAGCGTGAAACACCAACGCACATTTTTGTTTATGTTCGGGTGGGCCCACTACGAGGCCCGCATTTATTGCTTCAGGACAAGTTGTAAAAGCTGTGTTTTCCGCGCCCGGTAGTATCTAGGAGTCCACAAATGTGTTCCGGAACGATCCGTGTGAGAAACACCGACGCACAATTTTGTTCATGCTCGGGTGCCCCACTAGTCACCCGAATTTATTGCGTCCGGACAAGTTGTGAAAACTATTTCTTCCGCACCTACTACTGTCTATGAGTCCTAAAATGTATTTCGGAACGATCACAGCGGGAAACGTCGCCGCACATTTTTGTTTATGTTCGGGTGGGCTCACTACAGGCCCGCATTATTGCTTCGGGACAAGTTGTGAAAACTGTGTTTTCCGCACCTACTAGTGTCTAGGAGTCCAAAAATGTGTTCGGAACGAGCCATGTGCGAAACACCGACGCACAATTTTGTTCATGTTCGGGTGGCCCCACTAGTCACCCAAATTTTTTGCGTCGAGACAAGTTGTGAAAACTGTGGTTTTCGCACCTACTAGTGTCTATGAGTCCAAAAATGTGTTTCGGAACGACCCTTGATGGAAACACCGACGCACATTTATTCATGTTCGGGTGGCCCCATTGGTGACCCGCATTTATTGTACCGGGACAAGTTATGTAAACTGTGTTTTTCACACCGGTAGTGTCTAGTAGTCCAAAAATGTGTTCCGGAACGATCCGTGTGCGAAACATCGATGCACAATATTAATCATGTTCGGATGGCCCCACTAGTCACCCGAATTTGTTGCGTCGGGACAAGTTGTGAAACCTGTGTTTTCCGCACCTACTAGTGTCTATGAGTCCTACAATGTATTCCGGAACGATCGCAACGTGAAACACCGACGCACATTTTTATTTATGTTCGAGTGGGCCCACTATGGAGTTGCATTCATTGCTTCGGGACAAGTTGTGAAAACTGTGTTTTCCGCACCCGGTAGTGTCTAGGAGACCAAAAATGTGTTCCGAAACGATACATCTGCGAAACACCGACGCATATTTTTGTTTATGTTTGGGTGGGCCCACTACGGATCCGCATTTATTGCATCGGGACAAGTTGTGAAAAGTGTGTTTTCCGCACCCGGTAGTGTCTAGGAGTCCAAAAATGTGTTCGGAACGATCCTGTGCGAAGCGCCGACGCACAATTTTGTTCATGTTCGGGTGGCCCACTAGTGACCCGAATTTGCTGCGCCGGGACAAGTTGTGAAAACTGTGTTTTCCGCACCCAGTAGTGTCTAGGTGTCCCAAAATGTGTTCGAAACGATCAATAGACGAACCACCAACGCACATTTGTTCATGTTCGGGTGGCCCCACTAGTGACCCGCATTTATTGCGCCGGGACAAGTTGTGAAAACTATGTTTTCTACACCCGGTAGTATCTAAGAGTCAAAAAATGTGTTCCGGAACGACCCGTGTGAGAAACACCGACGCACAACTTTGTTCATGTTCGGGTGGCCCCACTATTCACCCGAATTTATTGCGTCGGGACAAGTTGTGAAAACTATGTTTTCCGCACCAACTAGTGTCTATGAGTCCTAAAATGTATTCCGAAACAATCCCGGCGTGAAACACCGACGCACATTTTTGTTTATGTTCGGGAGGGACCACTACGGACCCGCATTTATTGCTTCGGGACAAGTTGTGAAAGCTGTGTTTTCCACACCTACTAGTGTCTATGAGTCCTAAATGGTATTCCGGAATGATCCCAGTGTGAAACACCGACGCACATTATTGTTTATGTTCGGGTGGGCCCACTACGGACCCACATTTATTGCGTCGGGACAAGTTGTGAAAACTGTGTTTTCCGCAGCTACTAGTGTCTAAGAGTCCAAAAATGTGTTCCGAGAATGATCGGTGTGCGAAACACCGACGCACAATTTTGTTCATGTTCGGGTAGCCCCACTAGTCACCCGAATTTATTGCGTCGGAACAAGTTGTGAAAACTGTGTTTTCCGTACCTAGTAGTGTCTAGGAGTCCAAAAATGTGTACTAGAACGATCACGAGCGTGAAACACCGATGCACATTTTTGTTTATGTTCGGGTGGGCCCACTATAGACCCGCATTTTTTGCGTCGGGACAAGTTGTTAAAAGTGTGTTTTCCGCACCCGGTAGTGTCTCCGAGTCCAAAAATGTGTTCCGGAACGATCCGTGTGCAAAACACCGACGCACAATTTTGTTCATGTTCGGGTGGCCCCACTAGTCACCCGAATTTATTGCGTCGGGACAAGTTGTGAAAATTGTGTATTCAGCGCCTAGTAATGTCTATTGAGTCCTTAAATGTATTTCGGAACGATCCCGAGCATGAAACACCGACGCACATTTTTGTTTATGTTCGGGTGGGCCCACTACGAGACCCGCATTTATTGCGTCGGGAGAAATTGTGAAAATTGTGTTTTCCGCACTCGGTAGTGTCTAGCAGTCCAAAAATGTGCTATGGAACGATCCGTGTGAGAAACATCGACGCACAATGTTGTTCATGTTCGGGTGGCCCCACTAGTCACCCGAATTTATTGCGTCGGGACAAGTTGTGAAAACTGTGTTTTCCGCACCTACTAGTATCTTGGAGTCCAAAAATGTGTTCCGGAACGATCCGTGAGCGAAACACCGACACACAATTTTGTTCATGTTCGGGTGGCCCCACTAGTCACCCGAATTTATTGCGTTGGGACAAGTTGTGAAAATTGTGTATTCAGCGCCTAGTAATGTCTATTGAGTCCTTAAATGTATTTCGGAACGATCCCGAGCATGAAACACCGACGCACATTTTTGTTTATGTTCGGGTGGGCCCACTACGGACCCGCATTTATTGCGTCGGGAGAAATTGTGAAAATTGTGTTTTCCGCACTCGGTAGTGTCTAGCAGTCCAAAAATGTGCTATGGAACGATCCGTGTGAGAAACATCGACGCACAATGTTGTTCATGTTCGGGTGGCCCCACTAGTCACCCGAATTTATTGCGTCGGGACAAGTTGTGAAAACTGTGTTTTCCGCACCTACTAGTATCTTGGAGTCCAAAAATGTGTTCCGGAACGATCCGTGAGCGAAACACCGACACACAATTTTGTTCATGTTCGGGTGGCCCCACTAGTCACCCGAATTTATTGCGTTGGGACAAGTTGTGAAAATTGTGTTTTTAGCACCTAGTAGTGGCTATGAGTCCTAAAATGTATTCGGAACGATCCCAACGTGAAACACCGACACATATTTTTGTTTATGTTCGGGTGGGCCCACTACAGATCCGCATTTATTGCATCGGGACAAGTTGTGAAAAGTGTGTTTTCGGCACCCGGTAGTGTCTAGGAGTCCAAAAATGTGTTCGGAACGATCTCGTGCGAAGCGCCGACGCACAATTTTGTTCATGTTCGGGTGGCCCACTAGTGACCCGAATTTATTGCGCGGGACAAGTTGTGAAAACTGTGTTTTCCGCACCCGTAGTGTCTAGGTGTCCCAAAATGTGTTCGAAACGATCAATGGACGAACCACCAACGCACATTTATTCATGTTCGGGTGGCCCCACTAGTGACCCGCATTTATTGCGCCGGGACAAGTTGTGAAAACTATGTTTTCTACACCCGGTAGTATCTAGGAGTCCAAAAATGTGTTCCGGAACGAACCGTGTGAGAAACACCGACGCACAACTTTGTTCTTGTTCGGGTGGCCCCACTA
This sequence comes from Chloris gayana, assembly GCA_031894775.1. Taxonomy (NCBI): domain Eukaryota; kingdom Viridiplantae; phylum Streptophyta; class Magnoliopsida; order Poales; family Poaceae; genus Chloris; species Chloris gayana. Next base: position 366,843 of record JAUNZO010000207.1, read on the forward strand.
TTCACCCGAATTTATTGCGTCGGGACAAGTTGTGAAAACTATGTTTCCGCACCAACTAGTGTCTATGAGTCCTAAAATGTATTCCGAAACAATACCAGCGTGAAACACCGACGCACATTTTTGTTTATGTTCGGGTGGGACCACTACGGACCCGCATTTATTGCTTCAGGACAAGTTGTGAAAACTGTGTTTTCCACACCTACTAGTGTCTATGAGTCCTAAATGGTATTCCGGAATGATCCCAGTGTGAAACACCGACGCACATTTTTGTTTATGTTTGGGTGGGCCCACTATAGACCCACATTTATTGCGTCGGGACAAGTTGTGAAAACTGTGTTTTCCGCACCCGGTAGTCTCTTGGAGACCAAAAATGTGTTCCGGAACGATACATGTGCGAAACACCGACGCATATTTTTGTTTATGTTTGGGTGGGCCCACTACAGGCCCGTATTTATTGCTTCAGGACAAGTTGTGAAAACTGTGTTTTCCGCACTCGGTAGTATCTAGGAGTCCACAAATGTGTTCGGAACGATCCGTGTGAGAAACACCGACGCACAATTTTGTTTATGCTCGGGTGCCCCACTATTTCTTCCGCACCTACTATTGTCTATGAGTCCTAAAATGTATTTCGGAACGATCCCAGCGGGAAATGTCGACGCACATTTTTGTTTATGTTCGGGTGGGCACACTACAGGCCCGCATTATTGCTTCAGGACAAGTTGTGAAAACTGTGTTTTCCGCACCTACTAGTGTCTAGGAGTCCAAAAACGTGTTCCGGAACGAGCCATGTGCGAAACACCGACGCACAATTTTGTTCATGTTCGGGTGGCCCCACTAGTCACCTAAATTTATTGCGTCGAGACAAGTTGCGAAACTGTGGTTTCCGCACCTACTAGTGTCTATGAGTCCAACAATGTGTTCCGGAACGAACCTTGATGGAAACACCGACGCACATTTATTCATGTTCGGGTGGCCCCACCGGTGACCCGCATTTATTGTACCGGGACAAGTTATGTAAACTGTATTTTTCACACCCGGTAGTGTCTAGTAGTCCCAAAATGTGTTCCGGAACGATCCGTGTGCGAAACATCGATGCACAATATTAATCATGTTCGGATGGTCCCACTAGTCACCGAATTTATTGCGTCGGGACAAGTTGTGAAACCTGTGTTTTCCGCACTCTGTGTCTATGAGTCCTACAATGTATTCCGAACGATCCCAACGTGAAACACCGACGCACATTTTTATTTATGTTCGAGTGGGCCCACTAAGGAGTTGCATTTATTGCTTCGGGACAAGTTGTGAAAACTGTGTTTTCCGCACCCGTAGTGTCTAGGTGTCCCAAAATGTGTTCGAAACGATCAATGGACGAACCACCAACGCACATTTGTTCATGTTCGGGTGGCCCCACTAGTGACCCGCATTTATTACGCGGGACAAGTTGTGAAAACTATGTTTTCTACACCCGGTAGTATCTAAGAGTCCAAAAATGTGTTCCGGAACGACCCGTGTGAGAAACACCGACGCACAACTTTATTCATGTTCGGGTGGCCCCACTATTCACCCGAATTTATTGCGTCGGGACAAGTTGTGAAAACTATGTTTTCCGCACCAACTAGTGTCTATGAGTCCTAAAATGTATTCCGAAACAATCCCATCGTGAAACACCGACGCACATTTTTGTTTATGTTCGGGTCGGACCACTACGGACCCGCATTTATTGCTTCGCGACAAGTTGTGAAAACTGTGTTTTCCACCCCTACTTGTGTCTATGTGTCCTAAATGGTATTCCGGAATGATCCCGAGTGTGAAACACCGACGCACATTATTGTTTATGTTCGGGTGGGCCCACTACGGACCCACATTTATTGCGTCGGGACAAGTTGTGAAAACTGTATTTTCCGCAGCTACTAGTGTCTAAGAGTCCAAAAATGTGTTCCGGAATGATCGATGTGCGAAACACCGACGCACAATTTTGTTCATGTTCGGGTAGCCCCACTAGTCACCCGAATTTATTGCGTCGGGACAAGTTGTGAAAACTGTGTTTTCCGCACCTAGTAGTGTCTAGGAGTCCAAAAATGTGTTCCGGAACGATCCGTGAGCGAAACACCGACACACAATTTGGTCATGTTCGGGTGGCCCCACTAGTCACCCGAATTTATTACGTCGGGACAAGTTGTGAAAATTGTGTTTTCAGCACCTAGTATTGTCTATTTAGTCCTTAAATGTATTTCGGAACGATCCCAGCGTGAAACACCGACGCACATTTTTGTTTATGTTCGGCTGGGCCCACTACGGACCCGCATTTATTGCGTCGGGAGAAATTGTGAAAACTGTGTTTTCCACACTCGGTAGTGTCTAGCAGTCCAAAAATGTGCTATGGAACGATCCGTGTGAGAAACATCGACGCACAATGTTGTTCATGTTCGGGTGGCCCCACTAGTCACCCGATTTTATTGCGTCGGGACAAGTTGTGAAACCGTGTTTTCCGCACCTACTAGTGTCTAGGAGTCCAAAAATGTGTTCCAGAACGATCCGTGAGCGAAACACCGACACACAATTTTGTTCATGTTCGGGTGGCCCCACTAGTCACCCGAATTTATTGCGTTGAGACAAGTTGTGAAAATTGTGTTTTCAGCACCTAGTAGTGGCTATGAGTCCTAAAATGTATTCCGGAACGATCCCAACGTGAAACACCGATACATATTTTTGTTTATGTTCGGGTGGGCCCACTACGGATCCGCATTTATTGCATCGGGACAAGTTGTGAAAAGTGTGTTTTCGGCACCCGGTAGTGTATAGGAGTCCAAAAATGTGTTCGGAACGATCTCGTGCGAAGCGCCGACGCACAATTTTGTTCATGTTCGGGTGGCCCGCTAGTGACCCGAATTTATTGCACCGGGACAAGTTGTGAAAACTGTGTTTACCGCACCCGTAGTGTCTAGGTGTCCCAAAATGTGTTCTGAAACGATCAATGGACGAACCACCAACGCACATTTGTTCATGTTCGGGTGGCCCCACTAGTGACCCGCATTTATTGCGCGGGACAAGTTGTGAAAACTATGTTTTCTACACCCGGTAGTATCTAAGAGTCCAAAAATGTGTTCCGAACGACCCGTGTGAGAAACTCCAACGCACAACTTTGTTCATGTTCGGGTGGCCCCACTATTCACCCGAATTTATTGCGTCGGGACAAGTTGTGAAAACTATGTTTTCCGCACCAACTAGTGTCTATGAGTCGTAAAATGTATTCCGAAACCATCCCATCGTGAAACACCGACACACATTTTTGTTTATGTTCGGGTGGGACCACTACGGACCCGCATTTATTGCTTCGGAACAAGGTGTGAAAACTGTGTTTTCCGCAGCAACTAGTGTCTAAGAGTCCAAAAATGTGTTCCGGAATGATCGGTGCGCGAAACACCGACGCACAATTTTGTTCATGTTCGGGTAGCCCCACTAGTCACCCGAATTTATTGCGTCGGGACAAGTTGTGAAAACTGTGTTTTCCGCACCTACTAATGTCTACGGAGTCCAAAAATGTGTTCCGGAACGATCCGTGAGCGAAATACCGACACACAATTTGGTCATGCTCGGGTGGCCCCACTAGTCACCCAAATTTATTACGTCGGGACAAGTTGTGAAAATTGTGTTTTCAGCACCTAGTAGTGGCTATGAGTCCTAAAATGTATTCGGAACGATCCCAATGTGAAACACCGACACATATTTTTGTTTATGTTCGGGTGGGCCCACTACAGATCCGCATAAGTTGTGAAAAGTGTGTTTTCCTCACCCGGTAGTGTCTAGGAGTTCAAAAATGTGTTCCGGAACGATCCTGTGCGAAACGCCGACGCACAGCTTTGTTCATGTTCGTGTGGCCCACTAGTGACCCGAATTTATTGCGCCGGGACAATTTGTGAAAACTGTGTTTTCCGTAACCGGTAGTGTCTAGGTGTCCCAAAATGTGTTCGGAACGATCCATGGACGAACGACCGACGCACATTTGTTCATGTTCGGGTGGCCCCACTAGTCACCCGAATTTATTGCGTCGGGACAAGTTGTGAAAACTGTGTTTTTGCACCTACTGGTATCTAGGAGTCCAAAAATGTGTTCTAGAACGATCCGTGTGCGAAACACCGAGACACAATTTTGTTCATGTTCGGGTGGCCCCACTTGTCACCCGAATTTATTGCGTCGGGACAAGTTCCGAATATTGTGTTTTCAAAACCTAGTAGTGTCTATGAGTCCTTAAATGTATTCCGAAACAATCCCAGCGTGAAACACCGACGCACATTTTTGTTTATGTTCGGGTGGGACCGCTACGAACCCGCATTTATTGCTTCGGGACAAGTTGTGAAAACTGTGTTTTCCACAGCTACTAGTGTCTAAGAGTCCAAAAATGTGTTCCAGAATGATCCCCGTGCGAAACGCCGACGCACATTTTTGTTCATGTTCGGGTGGCTCACTAGTGACCCGAATTTATTGCGCCGGGACAAGTTGTGAAAACTGTGTTTTCCGGACCTACTAGTGTCTAGGAGTCCAAAAATGTGTTCGGAACGAGCCGTGTGTAAAACACCGACGCACAATTTTGTTCATGTTCGGGTGGCCCCACTAGTCACCCGAATTTATTGGTCGGGACAAGTTGTGAAAACTGTGTTTTCTGCACCTAGTAGTGTCTAGGAGTCCAAAAATGTGTTCGGAACGATCCGTGTGCGAAACACCGACGCACAATTTTGTTAATGTTCGGGTGGCCCCACCGGTGACCCGCATTTTTGCGACGGGACAAGTTGTGAAAACTGTGTTTTTTGCACCAGCTAATGTCTAGGAGTACAAAAATGTGTTCCGGAATGATCCGTGTGCGCAACATCAACGCGCAATTTTGTTCATGTTCGGGTGGCCCCACTAGTCACCCGAATTTATTGCGTCGGGACAAGTTGTGAAAACTGTGTTTTCTGCACCTACTAGTATCTAGGAGTCCAAAAATGTGTTCTAGAACGATCCGTGTACGAAACACCGAGACACAATTTTGTTCATGTTCGGGTGGCCCCACTTGTCACCCGAATTTATTGCGTCGGCACAAGTTCGAATATTGTGTTTTCAACACCTAGTAGTGTCTATGTGTCCTTAAATGTATTTCAGAATGATCCCAGCGTGAAACACCGACGCACATTTTTGTTTATGTTCGGGTGGGCCCACTATAGACCCGCATTTATTGCATCGGGAGAAGTTGTGAAAACTGTGTTTTCCGCACCCGGTAGTGTCTAGCAGTCCAAAAATATGTTCGGAACGGTCCATGTGAGAAACATCGACGCACAATGTTGTTCATGTTTGGGTGGCCCCACTAGTCACCCGAATTTATTACGTCGGGACAAGTTGTGAAAACTGTGTTTTCCGCACCTACTAGTGTCTAGGAGTCGAAAAATGTGTTCCGGAACGATCCGTGAGCGAAACACCGACACACAATTTTGTTCATGTTCGGGTGGCCCCACTAGTCACCCGAATTTATTGCTTCGGGACAAGTTGTGAAAACTGTGTTTTCCGCACCCGGTAGTGTCTAGGAGTCCAAAAACGTGTTTCGGAACGATCCCGTGCGAAACGCCGACGCACAATTTTGTTCATGTTCGGGTGGCTCACTAGTGACCCGAATTTATTGCGCCGGGACAAGTAGTGAAAACTGTGTTTTCCGCACCCGGTAGTGTCTAGGTGTCCCAAAATGTGTTCCAAAACAATCAATGGACGAACCACCGACGCACATTTGTTCCTGTTCGGCTGGCCCCACTAGTGACCCGCATTTATTGCGCCGGGACAATGTGTGAAAACTATGTTTTCTACACCCGGTAGTATCTAGGAGTCCAAAAATGTGTTCCGGAACGACCCGTGTGAGAAACACCGACGCACAACTTTGTTCATGTTCGGGTGGCCGCACTATTCACCCGAATTTATTGCGTCGGGACAAGTTGTGAAAACTGTGTTTTCCGCACCAACTAGTGTCTAGAGTCCTAAAATGTATTCCGAAACAATCCCAGCGTGAAACACCGACGCACATTTTTGTTTATGTTCGGGTGGGACCACTACGGACCCGCATTTATTTCTTCGGGACAAGTTGTGAAAACTGTGTTTTCCACGACTACTAGTGTCTAAGAGTCAAAAATGTGTTCCGAGAATGATCCGTGTGCGAAACACCGACACACAATTTTGTTCATGTTCGGGTAGCCCCACTAGTCACCCGAATTTATTGCGTCGGGACAAGTTGTGAAAACTCGTGTTTTCCGCACCTAGTAGTGTCTAGGAGTCCAAAAATTGTTCCGGAACGATTTGTGTGCGAAACACCGACGCACAATTTTGTTCATGTTCGGGTGGCCCCACTAGTCACCCGAATTTATTGCGTCGGGACAAGTTGTGAAAACTGTGTTTGCCGCACCTACTAGTGTCTACGGCGTCCAAAAATGTGTTCCGGAACGATCCATGAGCGAAACACCGACACACCATTTTGTTCATGTTCGGGTGGCCCCACTAGTCACTCGAATTTATTGCGTCGGGAAAAGTTGTGAAAATTGTGTTTTCAGCACCGAGTAGTGGCTATGAGTCCTAAAATGTATTTCGGAACGATCCTAATGTGAAACACCGACGCATATTTTTGTATATGTTCGGGGGGCCCACTACAGATCCGCAAAAGTTGTGAAAAGTGTGTTTTCCGCACGCGGTAGTGTCTAGGAGTCCAAAAATGTGTTCGGAACGATCCTGTGCGAAACGCCGACACACAATTTTGTTCATGTTCGGGTGGCCCACTAGTGACCCAAATTTATTGCGCTGGGACAAGTTGTGAAAGCTGTGTTTTCCGCACCCGGTACTTGTCTAGGTGTCCCAAAATGTGTTCCGGAACGATCCATGGACGAACGACCGACGCACATTTGTTCATGTTCGGGTGGCCCCACTAGTGATCCGAATTTATTGCGCCGGGACAAGTTGTGAAAGCTGTGTTTTCCGCACCCAGTATTGTCTAGGAGTCCAAAAATGTGTTCGGAACGATCCCTGTGAGAAACACCGACGCACAATTTTGTTCATGTTCGGTTGGCCCCACTAATCACCCGAATTTATTGTGTCGGGACAAGCTGTGAAAACTGTGATTTCCGGACCTACTAGTGTCTAGGAGTCCAAAAATGTGTTCGGAACGAGCCGTGTGTAAAACACCGACGCACAATTTTGTTCATGTTCGGGTGGCCCCACTTGTCACCCGAATTTATTGCGTCGGGACACGTTGTGAATATTGTGTTTTCAGCACCTAGTAGTGTCTATGAGCCCTAAAATTTATTCCGGTACGATCCTTGCGTGAAACACCGTCGAACATTTTTTTTTATGTTCGGGTGGGCCCACTAGAGACCCGAATTTACTCGCGTCGGGACAAGTTGTGAAAACTGTGTTTTCTGCACCTACTAGTGTCTATGAGTCCTAAAATGTATTCCGGAACGATCCCAGCGTGAAACACCGACGCACATTTTTGTTTATGTTCGGGTGGGCCCACTACGGACCCGCATTTATTGCTTCGGGACAAGTTTTGAATACTGTGTTTTCCGCACCTACTAGTGTCTATGAGTCCAAAAATGTATTCGGAACGATCCCAGCGTGAAACACCGACGTATATTTTAGTTTATGTTCGGGTGGGCCCGCTACGGACCCGCATTTATTAAGTCGGGACAAGTTGTGAAAAGTGTGTTTTCCAAACCCGGTAGTGTCTAGGAGTCCAAAAATGTATTCCGAACGATCCCAGCGGGAAACACCGACATATATTTTTGTTTATGTTCGGGGGGCCTACTACGGACCCGCATTTATTACGTCGGGACAAGTTGTGAAAAGTGTGTTTTTCACACCCGGTAGTGTCTAGGAGTCCAAAAATGTGTTCCGGAATGATCCGTGTGCGAAACAATAATGCATAAATTTGTTCATGTTCGGGTGGCCCCACTAGTGACCCGAATTTATTGCGCCGGGACAAGTTGTGAAAACTGCGTTTTCCGCACCCGGTAGTGTCTAGGTGTCCCAAAATGTGTTCCGAAACGATCAATGGATGAACCACCGATGCACATTTGTTCATGTTCGGGTAGCCCCATTAGTGACCCGCATTTATTGCGCCGGGACAAGTTGTGAAAACTATGTTTTCTACACCCGGTAGTATCTAGGAGTCCAAAAATGTGTTCCGGAACGACCCGTGTGAGAAACACCGACGTACAACTTTGTTCATGTTTGGGTGGCCCCACTATTCACCAGAATTTATTGCGTCGGGACAACTTGTGAAAACTGTGTTTTCCGCACCAACTAGTGTTGATGAGTCCTAAAAGGTATTCCGAAACAATCCCAGCGTGAAACACCGACACACATTTTTGTTTATGTTCGGGTGGGACCACTACGGACCCGCATTTATTGCTTCGGGACAAGTTGTGAAAACTGTGTTTTCCACAGCTACTAGTGTCTAAGACTCCAAAAATGTGTTCCGAGTATGATCCATGTGCGAAACACTCGACGCACAATTTTGTTCATGTTCGGGTAGCCCCACTAGTCACCCGAATTTATTGCGTTGGGACAAGTCTTGAAAACTGTGTTTTCCGCACCTAGTAGTGTCTAGGAGTCCAAAAATGTGTTCCGGAACGATCGGTGTGCGAAACACCGACGCACAATTTTGTTCATGTTCGGGTGGCCCCACTAGTCACACGAATTTATTGCGTCGGGACAAGTTGTGAAAATTGTGTATTCAGCACCTAGTAATGTCTATTGAGTCCTTAAATGTATTCCGGAACGATCCCAGCGTGAAACACCGACGCACATTTTTGTTTATGTTCGGGTGGGCCCACTACAGATCTGCATTTATTGCATCGAGACAAGGTTGTGAAAAGTGTGTTTTCCGCACCCGGTAGTGTCTAGGAGTCCAAAAATGTGTTCCGGAACGATCCTGTGCGAAACGCCGACGCACAAATGTGTTCATGTTCGGGTGGCCCACTAGTGACCTGAATTTATTGCGCCGGGACAAGTTGTGAAAACTGTGTTTTCCGCACCGGTAGTGTCTAGGTGTCCCAAAATGTGTTCCGAAACGATCAATGGACGAACCACCGACGCACATTTCTTCATGTTCGGGTGGTCCCACTAGTGACCCGCATTTATTGCACGGGACAAGTTGTGAAAACTATGTTTTCTACACCCGGTAGTATCTAGGAGTCCAAAAATGTGTTCCGGAACGAACCGTGTGAGAAACACCGACGCACAACTTTGTTCATGTTCGGGTGGCCCCACTAGTCACCCGAATTAATTGCGTCGGGACAAGTTGTTAAAATTGTGTATTCAGCACCTAGTAATGTCTATTGAGTCCTTAAATGTATTTCGGAACAATCCCAGCGTGAAACACCAACGCACATTTTTGTTTATGTTCGGGTGGGCCCACTACGGACCCGCATTTATTGCGTCGGGAGAAATTGTGAAAATTGTGTTTTCCGCACTCGGTAGTGTCTAGCAGTCCAAAAATGTGTTATGGAACGATCCTCGTGAGAAACATCGACGCACAATGTTGTTCATGTTCGGATGGCCCCACTAGTCACCCGATTTTATTGCGTCGGGACAAGTTGTGAGAACTGTGTTTTCCGTGCCTACTAGTGTCTAGGAGTCCAAAAATGTGTTCCGGAACGATCCGTGAGCGAAACACCGACACACAATTTTGTTCATGTTCGGGTGGCCCCACTAGTCACCCGAATTTATTGCGTCGGGACAAGTTGTGAAAATTGTGTTTTCAGCACCTAGTAGTGGTTATGAGTCCTAAAATGTATTCGGAACGATCCCAATGTGAAACTCCGACGCACATTTTTGTTTATGATCGGGTGGGCCCACTAGAGACCCGAATTTATTGCGTCGGGACAAGTTGTGAAAACTGTGTTTTCTGCACCTACTAGTGTCTATGAGTCCTAAAATGTATTCGGAACGATCCCAGCGTGAAACACCGACGCACATTTTTATTTATGTTCGGGTGGGCCCACTACGGACCCGCATTTATTGCTACGGTACAAGTTTTGAAAACTGTGTTTTCCGCACCTACTAATGTCTATGTGTCCAAAAATGTATTCCGGAACGATCCCAGCATGAAACACCGACGTATATTTTTGTTTATGTTCGGTTGGGCCCACTACGGACCCGCATTTATTACGTCGGGACAAGTTGTGAAAAGTGTGTTTTCCAAACCCGGTAGTGTCTAGGAGTCCAAAAATGTATTCGGAACGATCCCGGCGTGAAACACCGACATATATTTTTGTTTATGTTCGGGTGGGCCCACTACGGACCCGCATTTATTAGGTCGGGACAAGTTGTGAAAAGTGTGTTTTCCACACCCCGTAGTGTCTAGGAGTCCAAAAATGTGTTCGGAACGATCCGTGTGCGAAACAATAACGCATAAATTTGTTCATGTTCGGGTGGGCCCACTAGACCCGCATTTATTACGTCGGGAGAAGTTGTGAAAACTATGTTTTCCGCACCCGGCAGTGTCTAGCAGTCCAAAAGTATGTTCTGGAACGGTCCGTGTGAGAAACATCGACGCACAATGTTGTTCATGTTTGGGTGGCCCCACTAGTCACCCGAATTTATTGCGTCGGGACAAGTTGTGAAAACTGTGTTTTCCGCACATACTAGTGTCTAGGAGTGCAAAATTGTGTTCTAGAACAATCCACCGACACACAATTTTGTTCATGTTCGAGTGGCCCCACTAGTGACCCGAATTTATTGCGCCGGGACAAGTTGTGAAAACTGCGTTTTCCGCACCCGGTAGTGTCTAGGAGTCCAAAAACATGTGCGAAACACCGACGTATAATTTTGTTAATGTTCGGGTGGCCCCACTAGTCACCCGACCATTGCGTCGGGACGAGTTGTGAAAATTATGTTTTGAGCACCGAGTAATGTCTATGAGTCCTCAAATGTATTCGGAACGATCCCGGCGTGAAACACCGACGCACATTTTTGTTTATGTTCGGGTTGGCTCACTACGAGACCCGCATTTATTGCTTCGGGACAAGTTGTGAAAATTGTGTTTTCCGCACCTACTAGTGTCTATGAGTCCTAAAATGTATTCCGGAACGATCCAAGTTTGAAACATCGACACACATTTTTGTTTATGTTCGGGTGGGCCAACTACGGTCCCGCATTTATTGCTTCGGGACAAGTTCGAAAACTGTATTTTCCGCACCTACTAGAGGCTATGAGTCCAAAAATGTGTTCGGAACGATCCGTGTGCGAAACACCAACGCACAAATTTGTTCTTGTTCGGTGGCCCCACTACGGACCCGAATTTATTGCGCGGGACAAGTTATGAAAACAGTGTTTTCTGCACCCGGTAGTGTCTAGGAGTCCAAAAATGTGTTCCGGAATGATCCGTGTGCGACACACCGACGCACACCCTCACATGATTAAATTGGAGACCGTACGGGGAAGTGCATGTGTAGGAATGCGGTGTCAAGATTGGCCCTTGTTCGCCATAGCCCCGTGCGTGTCGGTTGAGGAACGTTTGTTGTGACTCTTGCGAGCAAGTATTGAGTTATGTACCAAATGCATACCGTTGTATGGGAGTTGGTAAACCGATGTTACTTGAGCGTCGTAGTGTTGAACGGTATCTCCACCCTTTGTGCAAGTGTTGGTCACGGTGGATGCACGTGTTTGTGTGTAGACGGAGGGTGTGTTGTTTACCCTTGGACCCGACGCTACCGTGATTGCATGGAAAACGCACACTCGGAGGGTGGACCCGGCTCATATCTATGGTGATCTTGTGAAAGGTGGTCATACGTGTTCTTAAATGATGCGTATGTCGTGCATTTGGGTTTCTCCTACAGGATGTAAATCGATTCGCATCATAGTAATAAAGTGAATATGGATATTATACTTGGTGATTTTGAAGCACTTAATTTTTGTATTGCAACCATGTTTGTTAGTCTTGCTCACTAAATTTATGTTTACGTCACAACACTCTTAATATGGCTCAAACATGGAATTTTAGACTTAACATTGGTGCTGTTTTTGGCTATTTCCAGCAAGCCCGGTCCGCCCCTGCATACTAGGAGTTGGTTTTAGAAACCATTTTTGTCGGGTAAGACCTGCGCAGTATATGAGATACTCGGGGCTTTGTTGTTAACATTTTTGTGCAGGTGAGATTGTCGAGAAGAATGGGCACATCTACGGGCTTGATGTGTTATATTTTAGGCAACTATCGTCGAGATTATCTTTACGCTTCCGCTCATTATATATTAATATATATTAAATCTGAATTTTGAACTTCATATATAATAATAACTTGAACTTCAGATGTAAAATATGTCACTCATGTATCTAAACATGTATATGAAAATTTTGAATGTATTGTTAACGTATGTGCAATGAACGTTTGCTTCGTCAAATGTCTCCCGATGCGGTCTGTGCGACAATCCCTCTTGCTTTGCTGGATACGGAACCGGCCAAGGAGCGCTCTTAGGAGGAGGGAGAGGAAGAGGAGGAAGAAGAAGCGGAGGATTCGGAGGCGAAGGAAATGGAAGACCCTGCTCCGCTCTGTGGTGGACGATCGCGGCGCGGAGCCTTCGCTGCGAGGGCTAGATCCGACCAAGAGGCCTAGGAGCGAATAGAAATGCTCTTCGCCCCCTCGTTTTTATTTTAATTTTTGGGGCTTCGCGCTTTATTGCGCAAGGCCAAATTTTTTATAAATGAATAATTTTAAAGCTGCGCAGGTTACGTGCGATGCTTCGGAGTTAATTTTGGAATTGGGTCTACCCGGTGACTCTTTGCGGAGCTACGGTGCGGCCTCGAGCTCCGAGGTCGACTTAGATTATTTTGAGGTGCTAGACGATACGAGTGATGAAGCAGGCCGAGTGGCTAGAGACGACGTCGATTCTGGTTATGCGGCGGGCGAAGCGAGCACTTCGCAGCGCCCCTTCGCCTCGGGTTGCGTCCGGGCGAAGCATTCCTCGCCCCCTCGTCAAGTAGGTCCAAGACACTTAGAAGTAAGTGGCGATATTGATAAAAGGTAGTCCTGCCGGTTTCGCTTCAGCCCCTTAGATTGGCCGCGACTATCGCCCCAATCTTTTGGGCGGGACGAGTGGGACATTGTGAAACCAGCATTTTTTTAGTCCGGTGTTGTTATAAAAAGGAGGCACCATAGTTTCTCATGGAGTTGTGCTCTGCTTTGCTTTGTAGGATTCAGCCCCGACGGCGGATGAGTTCTTGCACGACTCTTTTGTCGACGCCACTCCCCTTGCATGGGAGCGACGTCATCTAAGAGTTACGCGGGGCTGTTATGATCGTTACCTTGCTAAGTACCCTCCGGGCGACTTGGCCCATTTTTGGAGCATTATGGTTCAATTTACCAAAGGCCGATCAGTTTTTTAAAGACCAAACGCCGGTGTTAAGATTGAAGTTCGGAATGTGACCGGACGGATATGTTTTTTGCCTACGATACTCCGCGCCGTGAGGGGGACAAGAGAGGATCGGTCGTAGAGATTTTTTAGTTTACTTTTGTGACCCGACTTCGTCTTCCCGTTTTCTAAGCTTGATGTGCTTCGGTCGTGTTGCTTCGTTGTGCGCCGTTTTCTAATTTGCGCTATGTTGGTGTCCACTTGTAAGATCATTTTGGTATGGAAATCTTGTATATATGGTTTCTTGCGAGGGCTCGCCTTCCTCTTTACTTTTTTAAAAGGCGAAGCTTGTTGTTTACTTTCGTAAATAAGCGTGAGCCCCCTTACGACTTAATGTTTCGTTACGAGAACATGAGTCCCTTATTTGCTTTGCGCATCGTTTTGTTTAAATAAAATGCCAATGCCCACCCCCCCACTTTGTCGTTTAGGGGCGAAGTGAAAATTGCTTCGGACGAAAACGGGAGCCCCTTAGCGGCTTTACGCATAGTTTACTTTAAATAAAATGCCACCCCCCCCGCCCCACTTAGTCATTTAGGGGCGAAGCGAAAATTGCTTCGAATGAAAACGCGAGCACCATAGTGGCTTTACGCATCGTTTTGTTTAAATAAAACGCCACTCCCCCCCCTCCCCCACTTAGTTGTTTAGGGGCGAAGTAAAAATTAATTCGGACGAAAACGCGAGCCCCTTAGCAACTTTACGCATGGTTTTGTTTAAATAAAACGCCACCCCCCCCTATTTAGTCGTTTAGGGGCAAAGTGAAAGTTCCTTCGAACGAAAACACGAGCCCCTTAGCAGCTTTACGCATCGTTTTATTTAAATAAAATGTCACTCCTCCCCCCCCCACACCCACTTTGTCGTTTAGGGGCGCAGTGAAAATTGCTTCGGACAAAAACGCGAGCACCTTAGCGGCTTTACGCATCGTTTTGTTTAAATAAAACGCCACCCCCCCCCTCCTCACTTAGTCGTTTAGGGGCGAAGTGAAAATTGCTTCGGATGAAAACGCGAGCCCCTTAGCGGCTTTACGCATCGTTTTGTTTAAATAAAACACCCCCCCCACCCCACCTAGTCGTTTAGGGGCAAAGTGAAAGTTGCTTTGAACGAAAACGTGAGCCCCTTAGCGACTTTACGCATTGTTTTGTTTAAATAAAACGCCGCTCCCCCACTCCCACTTAGTCGTTTAGGGGCAAAGTGAATATTGCTTGGAACGAAACGTGAGCCCCTTAGCGGCGTTATGCATCGTTTTGCTTCGTCGTTCTAGGGTTTTTGTTTTTCACCCGATTAGATATGATGCTTTGTTTTGTGGCTTGTACTCCGAGGTATGTTGGTTTTGCCCAACGGAGTGATTGTTTTGCAAGCCGGTTTTCCGAGGCTTTTGTTTTTCGCCCGATCGGAGCAGGTTTCTAGCTAGTACTCCGGGGTATATTGCTTATGCCTGGCGGAGTACAACTATCTCGTCGAGGCATTGCTTCGTTGTCGAATATTCGGACTTCCGTTATTTCAGGAGGTCGTTTCGATTGTTTTTGCTTCGCTTTAGGGAATGCAGCTTTGTATTGATTGTAGCTGCTATTACACATGTTGCATCTTAAAAACCTCGCGCCCTTTCGGGGCTTCCGCTTTTGTGCCCTTGATTATAACTCGCGAAGGGGTTGTTTTACAATGCTTGTTTATGATTGGTGTAGTTCCGACGCTCCTTTGTGAAGGTCTTGCTTTCCTTTGATTAAGTCCCTCTTTGTTGTCTTGTCTTGTGCTGCTTGTGGGGCTTCATTCATTTTGTGCAAGATGATTCCCTCTGCTTCGTCTCGTTGTTTTGACGCTTGATGGGTCGTGGCTGAGGATTCTTGTTTTCTTGGTTTCCTTCACTCTAAACTATTCCATGGTAAACCTCTCGGATGTTGTGAATGTTTCCTATTCCATGTGTGAACCCTTTTTTGATATTTCTTGCCAACTGCTGGTCCCCTTTTACGGTTATGACGCCTTTAGCCAACGGGATTTTCATGCGAAGGTACGCATTGTGGATTGCTGCTTCGAATGTGTTGATTGTTGGTCTTCCCGGGATAGCGAAGTAAGGGTAGTTTAGCCTTACTACGTCGAAAGTGACAAATTCCATTCTTGGGTTGGAGTCCCGAGGAAACTTTATTTTTCCAGTTGGTTCGACTCTGTTCCCACCGAAGCCATATAATGGCGTGTTGGATGGTTCGAGGTCTTGGGCTGTGTAGCCCATCCTTAGGAGTGTCCCGTGGAATATTATATTTGCCTGTCTACCGTTGTCAATGAGTACTTTATCGATTATCCACTTGTCAATGTGTGCTTCGATTACGAAGGCGTCCGAGTGTGGATAGCTTTTCGGATCGAGATCGGCTTTGGTGAAGGTGATTGGGATGTGAGACCACTTGGTCTTCCTGATTGGGGCTTCGACGAACATAGCATTTACCAGCCTGAAATAGTCTCTGCGTTGTCTTTTGTTTTCAAAGTCCATGCTAGAACCGCTCGATATCATCCCAAAGAATCCTTTTGTCTGGGAGAGGCTGAGCTTTGGTGTCTTGCTTGCTTACACCTTCGATTTTTGGCGGCGGTAGTGTTAAGGGTTCGGAGTAAGCGATTCTGTTTTTCTGCTCTGGATAGTATGAGGTACCCGACCCGTCTTGCGGCGGGGCTGGGTTGGTTGGTTTGGTCCGAAGTACTTGTGTTGGGTAATATTGCTTGGGGTGGGTAGTAATGGTTTTGGACGCTTGGCTGTTGGGGTTGCTTGTTGATGCCAATGACTTGTTGTAGTGTGGTTTATTTGTGCTAGTTGCTTGAGACTGCTTCTTTTCGATGTCGAGACTTCGATGATTCCTTCGTTCTTGGGCAATCTAATGTTTTGTGCCTAGTGTGGCCTTCGTGATATATGCAGTAAGGCTTCTTGTGCTGGCACCGATTGTTGTAGTTTCCATTCTTGGTGTTGCTTCGCGCCTTGCGCTGTTGTCTCCATTGTTGCGTGTTGTTGGCTCTGCTTCGTCTTGCTTTGTATTGTTGCGGTTGATGGCTTTGGTCGGCTACTTTTCTCTCGCTTTTGCCCTTAGCCTTCTGATTTCCCTTGCGAGTTCCTCGGTGCTTGTGTTTCTCCTCTAAGAGAGCTTCCTTTTCATGCAATAGTTTGTCCATCCGTTCTGCTTTCCGGAGGAGTTTGCTCTTTACTTCTTCGAGCGCTGAATTGTGCCTTCGCAACTCTTCTACTTCGCCGAGTGGTGTATCGCTGTCCCCGAGGTGTAGGTGTCTTCGGGCTCATCTTCTTGTATTGCTGGCAACTTGCCTGTGTTGTCATTGCCTCGCCCTTTGCTTGTACCTTCGCCGCTGGCCGAGGCGGGTGCTTGTTCGATTCGAAGTGTCCGGAGCCCTTCGACCCGAGATGGAGGTCTCTCGGTTTGGTTCCGAGAGCGTCAAGGCCGTTGCTCGATGATCTTGCGGGTAGCTCTTGTAGAGGCTGAGCCACTTCAGCTGTTCTTGTATTTCTTTTCATCGTGAGCTTGATCTTCGAGCTCACCCACGGTGGGCACCAATGTTGGTGTGCTAAGCAGCGAGGGTAATGCTCACTTAACACACCGAACACGAGAAGGGAATGTGCGAGTATGAATGACCGAAGTGGCAAAATAAAAACTCTTAGTATAAGCGAAGTTAAATTGCGGAATACATGTGTGTTTACAAGCGAACCTTGGGCTCCCTTTATAGTCTAGGGAGCCACATTTTACAAGACCATTATACCCTTGGCCAAATGCCCTAATCCTGCTATGAGACGATAACTCTCGAGGACCTTCCG
Organism: Chloris gayana; assembly: GCA_031894775.1. Taxonomy (NCBI): domain Eukaryota; kingdom Viridiplantae; phylum Streptophyta; class Magnoliopsida; order Poales; family Poaceae; genus Chloris; species Chloris gayana. The sequence goes on from JAUNZO010000207.1 coordinate 384,057, forward strand.
GAAAGCCGGCCGAAACCGCGTCGCTTGCGGCTTAGCCGTCTACTTAGCTGGAACGCACTCCGTCTCTTCGCTTCGCTTCTCCCGGGTGCTTCGCACCCACGCTGCTTCAGCTCGCCGGACGGTAGCCCCGAGGGTCACGGGCCTTCGCACCTAGGGCTTGACCCCTTCGTCGGCCTTCCCTTGACTTCGTCTCGAGGTACCTCCTTCGCTTCGGGTGCCTCGCGTCATTCGGCGACATGTGCGTCCTGCTTGAAGACAAAACTCGGTGTTAGTGTGAGAAATATGTATCGGGGGTCCTTGGCGTTGCTTCCACGCGAAGCCCAGCTCGCGACAGCCCCCAGACAAGCACATGTATAAATGAACTACTTAACATAACAATTAAAGACATTTAATTTACGTGAGCACATCTGCTAGTTTCTATACAAAAGCAACCTACGGATGTTATATACATGAAATAACAATATTATAAATAGGTTTCATTATTTTATGAAGAAGGGATTTAAATTTGGATATTAAAGCAATGATTTTTACTAACAAAATTCATAGGTTAGGGGACGAAGATAGACATGGTCATCCATTTCAAAGGTTAGTGGACGACATATTTTCTTCGCGTACATTTCTTGTCATTCTTTTGCAGCTCTCAAATTTGCTCGAATAGTGTGAACCTTTTCTTCGGCTTGCTGCACAAGATCAGGTCAAAAGGTAACTCTTTCTCCAGGTTCGGACCACTTGAGTGGAGTCCTACATTGCGACCATATAACGCCTCAAAAGGAGACATTCCTGCGCTCTATAGATAACTATTGTTATAAGAAAATTCAGCAAGAGGCAAGTGTTCATCCCAATTACCACCATTTATCAAAACACAGGCCCTAAGCATGTCTTCCAATATTTGGTTCACACGCTAAGTCTGTCCATCGGTGGCGGGGTGATACGCTGAACTGCGAATTAATCTGGTGCCCGAGAGATGCATATAGTTGTTCCCAAAATCGTGTCACAAATTGGGAACCACAATCTGAAATTATCGTGTTCGGTACGCCATGCAAGCACAATATTCTGAAGATATAAAGTTGAGCATATTGGCGAATGGAATAACAAGTGTGGACCTGTATAAAGTGAGCATTTTTTGTAAGCCGATCAATGATAACCCAAATGGAGTCATGCTTCCGAGAGGTGCGAGGAAGATCGACAATAAAATCCAAACCGATGTCATCCCATTTCCACTCGGGAATGCTTAACGGTTGTAGCAATCCAACTTTCTTTAAATGGTCAGCCTTAATGCGTTGACACGTGTCACATTCCATGACATAACGGGCGACTACCCACTTCATCCTAGTCCACCAAAAATTTTCCTTCAACCCTTGGTACATTTTGTTGCTACCCGGGTGAACTGGATATTTTGATTGATGAGCTTCGTCCAAAATTTTGCGACGCAACTCAAAATTTTTGGGGACTACCAAATGGTTATTGAATAATAGAACACCGTTGCTATCTTGCTGAAAACAAGCAACTTTGCCATCCTTAACTTTTTGTCGAATGTGAGCCATAACCGTATCATGTTTACGGGCGGCGATCACTTCATCTCGGATGGTAGAATGAATATCCGAATTGTGGATGGCTGCAACCGGTGAAATATGAACAGTTGATTCATCGTAGGGGACATCATTGCTGCTGTCCTCAAGTTGCAATTTCAGATTGTTGCAATGCACCTTTCGGCTCAATGCATCGGCTACAACATTGGCTTTACAAGGGTGGTAATAAATTTCCACTTCGTAGTCTTTAATTAGCTCGAGCCATCTGCGTTGTCGCATGTTCAAATCAGATTGTGTGAAGATATATTTGTGGCTCTTATGATCCGTGTAAATGTGCATAAGATTTCCCAACAAATAATGTCACCATATTTTTAGTGCAAGAACCGGTGAAGGAAACCGTATGAGCTCTTGCTCTAAGGCTAAAGGAGTGAGGTGCGCATCATCACGAAGAAAGAAAGGGGCAAATGGCTCACCGAGGCAGGGAGAATTCTTGAGCCGCGGCGGAGGAATGCGGTGGCGGCCCGAGGAAGAAGATGGCCTCGCCTTGACGGAGCGGAGGTGCTCAAGCTAATTGAACGGGTGGAGGAGGTCCACGGTGTCCTGGCGAAGCTCCGGCGGTGGTGGTGTGGACGGGGAGGGACCGGAGCGGCCGGCGGCGGTGCTCCGGAGACGGCGGTGAAGTATGGAGAATTAGGGAGAGGAGAAGAGAAAAATGAGGGCCGGGAGGGGCTTTATCTCGCCCTGGGAGGCGGTAAGGACGGAGCCCGGGCAGGTAGCTGCGTGGCTCCAAGCTGCTGCGTGGCTGGCCGCAGAGGCGGTGCGGCCGCGGCGGCGCCGAGAGCGCGGGTGAGAGAGGGAGAGAGAAGAAGAGATCGGCGCCGGGGCCATTCCGGCATTTTTGCAAAACGGTCCCTGGGCTTTCGCATAATTAAAAAGTAACCTTCCCGGGCTCCAAAAATTCCCAAAATTTTCTAGGGTGTTAACGAAAGTATTTTGGGCATTTTTCCTATTAAGTCCAGGTTAAGATTCCAAATCATTTTCGGATTAAAAATTCATAGTTAAATTAATAAAAGAAACTTTGTTTATTTCTTGCAAATATTTTTACAAAGCAAAATAATTTTAATTTCAGGGATTGTTTATAAATCTTTATTTATGATATTTGCGCAATAGAAAATGTTGAACAGATATTTTATTCTTATTTCATTTCTTTTTAAGCATTTCCTTTATTCTTTAGCTATTTTGATATTTTATGTGTATATTCTTAACACAAAATTTGATATCTTCATAAATGCAATAATATGATGCAATGCTCATGATAACATGAAATGTATTCATTTTCTCGAGAGTTGTTACAAAAGAACATCACCACATATTCATAAAGCTCGTATCTTCCGCAAAATGCGGTCTTTGGAATATCTTCTTCTCCGATTTTTATCCGATGGTAGCCTCGAGCAAAGATCAATTTTTGAAAATACCTTGGCACCAATCAGCTGATCAAAGAGAATGTCAATCTGTGGCAACGGGTATTTATTTTTTATGGTGACCTCATTCAACGGTCGATAATGGAGAACAAGGCGCAAACTTTTGTCCTTTTTCTTCACAAACATGGCAGGACAACCCAAAGGTGATGAACTTGGGTTTTCAGATCTGTCAATTCATTTAGTGTCATCTTGTACGGCGGTCGGAAACCGGAGATGTTCCTGGTCGTAACTCAATTTTGAATTCAACATCCCGGTCAGGAGGTAAACCAGGTAGGTCATTAGGCAATTGAGATATCATCCATAGATTTTTCCTCCAAATGATGGACAACAATGGCAGTGTTTGGAGATAGATGCAAAAGAATGGAATCAGGTCCATGGAGCGGGGAATTTAAATGGACGATACGAGGTGCAATATCGAGCATAGCCTTATGAAATGTCATCCATTGCATTCCCAAAATAAAATCTATTCCTTGCTGTTCTAGCATGATAAAAGTGGTAGGATTAAATTTTCGATTCAATTCTAAGGGTGCTCTACTCAAAACTTGATTAGCAATATTTTTCACACCGGGAGATTGGATAACATATGGTGTGCTAACAATATGGGTGAGCAAGTTATGAGTTTGTATGCATGGCTTGCTAACAAAGTTATGGGATGCACCATAATCGAATAAAATGACAATTGGCATTGATTTAACAAGAACGTACCCACAAAAAGCTGGTTCACCCCGTGGAATGTCTTCAACGTTGGTGAAGTTAACACGTCCAGATCCTATTAGCTTGTCCACGCTGCTGATTTGCAGCTCTCTCACGTGCTTGCCTTCCCGCTTCAATTCGGGGATAAGTACAATCTTTAGCAAAATGACCGTTTCGGCCACGGTTGAAGCATCGATGTGGGTTGTATTGTCCAGAAGGTTGTGTAGGGCGTGTATTCTGATTTTGCTGCTCCGAGGTGCACGTGGTGCATACTGCTGCTATTGGGGTGCACGCTGTGCATACTGCTGCTTAGGAGGAGGTGGAGCATAGCCTTGCTAAGGTGGACGGCCATAAACTTGCTATGGCGGGCGATAGAATTGCTGATTTGGTGCAGTCCGAAAATGTTGCCTATTAGGTGAAGTGTACACAAGCCGGTATTTTGGTGGAGGACCAGCTTGTGCACCACCTGTGGGAGCCTTTCTCTTGCGCTCATCCGCTTGAACTTCACAATGAGCGTCTTCTCGAACTATGGCAGCACTGATCAAATCATTCAATGTGCCAGTACTCTACCAAGTCAGCTTCTCTATGACCACAGGATTCATGCCCCTCCCGAAAGCGGCACGCTTCTTCTCCTCTCGTATCCGTGTGATGAGGAGCATACTGTGCCAAGTGGTTGAATCTCCGGGAGTACTCAAGGATGGTCCTCCCTCCTTGTTTTCAATTCTTCAAATTCATGCAACTTGCGCTCCATAAGTCCTGTGGGGATAAAGTGAGAGCGGAAAGCGGTCTTGAATTCATCCCACTAAACAATATGACCTTCGGGCAGCGATGCCAAGTAATTTGCCCACCAAGCACCGGCGAACCCTTGCAACTGTTGTGCGGCGAACAACAGCTTCGAGCATTGGTGCAATTGAGCAAACCATACTTCGACTCTAAGTTACGGAGGAAGTGGTCAGCATCAAGAGGTTCGTTTTTTCATGTTCGGGTGGCCCCACTAGTCACCCGAATTTATTGCGTCAGGACAAGTTGTGAAAACTGTGTTTTCCGCACCTACTAGTGTCTAGGAGTCCAAAAATGTGTTCGGAACGATCCGTGTGCGAAACACCGACGCACAATTTTGTTCATGTTCGGGTGGCCCCACTAGTCACCCGAATTAATTGCGTCGAGACAATTTGTGAAAACTTGTTTTCCGCACCTACTAGTGTCTATGAGTCAAAAAATGTATTCCGGAACGATCCCGGCGTCAAACACCGACGCACATTTTTATTTATGTTCGGTTGGGCCCACTACGGACCCGCATTTATTGCTTCGGGACAAGTTTTGAAAACTGTATTTTCCACACCTACTAGTGTCTATGAGTCCAAAAATGTATTCCGGAACGATCCTAGCGTGAAACACCGACATATATTTTTGTTTATGTTCGGGTGGGCCCACTACGGACCCGCATTTATTACGTCGGGACAAGTTGTGAAAAGTGTGTTTTCCACACCCGGTAGTGTCTAGGAGTCCAAAAAATGTATTCGGAACGATCCCAGCGTGAAACACCGACGCACATTTTTATTTATGTTCGGGTGGGCCCACTACGGACCCGAATTAAGGTCAAGACAAGTTGTGAAAACTGTGTTTTCCGAACCTACTTGTGTCTATGAGTCCTAAAATGTATTTCGGAACGATCCCAGCGTGAAACATCGAAGTATATTTTTGTTTATGTTCGGGTGGGCCCACTACGGACCCGCATTTATTGCTTCGGGACAAGTTGTGAAAACTGTGTTTTCCACACCTACTAGTGTCTATGAGTCCTAAAATGTATTCCGGAACGATCCCAGTGTGAAACACCGACGAATATTTTTGTTTATGTTCGGGTGGGCCCGCTATAGACCCGCATTTATTACCTCGGGACAAGTTGTGAAAGGTTGTGTCTATGAGTCCAAAAATGTGTTCCGGAACGATCCGTGTGCGAAACACCGACGCACAAATTTGTTCATGTTCGGGTGGCCCCACTACAAACCCTAATTTATTGCGTCGGGACAAGTTATGAAAACTGTGTTTCCTGCACCCGGTAGTGTCTAGGAGTCCAAAAATGTGTTCCGGAACGATCCGTGTGCGAAACACCGACGTACAATTTTGTTCATGTTCGGGTGGCCCCACTAGTGACCCGAATTTATTGCGTCGGGACAAGTTGTGAAAACTGCGTTTTCCGCACCCGGTAGTGTCTAGGAGTCCAAAAATGTGTTTCGGAACGATCCGTGTGCGAAACACCAACGCACAATTTTGTTCATGTTCGGTGGCCCCACTAGTGACCCGAATTTATTGCGCGTGGACAAGTTGTGAAAACTGTGTTTTCCGCACCCGGTAGTGTCTAGGAGTCGAAAAATGTGTTCCGGAACGATCCGTGTGCGAAAGACGATGCACAATTTAGTTCATGTTCGGGTGGCCCCACCTGGTGACCCGAATTTATTGCGCCGAGACAAGTTGTGAAAACTGTGTTTTCCGTACTTGGTAGTGTCTAGGAGTCCAAAAATGTGTTCGGAACGATCCGTGTGCGCAACACCGACGCACAATTTTGTTCATGTTCGGGTGGCCCCACTAGTCACCTGAATTTATTGCGTCGGGACAAGTTGTGAAAGCTGTGTTTTCCGCACCTACTAGTGTCTAGGAGTCCAAAAATGTGTTCCGGAACGAACCGTGTGCGAAACACCGACGCACAAGTTTGTTAATGTTCGGCTGGCCCCACTACGGACCCTAATTTATTGCGTCGGGACAAGTTATGGAAACTGTGTTTTCTGTACCGGTAGTGTCTAGGAGTCCAAAAATGTGTTCGGAAGGATCTGTGTGCGAAACGCCGACGCACAATTTTGCTCATGTTCGGGTGGCCCCACAAGTCACCCGAATTTATTGCGTCGGGACAAGTTGTGAAAACTGTGTTTTTCGCACCTAGTAGTGTCTATGAGTCCCAAAATGTATTCCTAAACGACCCTTGATGGAAACACCAATGCACAATTTTGTTCATGTTCGGGTGGCCCCACTAGTGACCCGAATTTATTGCGCCGAGACAAGTTGTGAAAACTGTGTTTTCCGTACCTAGTAGTGTCTAGGAGTCCAAAAATGTGTTCCGGAACGATCCGTGTGCGCAACACCGACGCACAATTTTGTTCATGTTCGGGTAGGCCCACTAGGCACCTGAATTTATTGTGTCGGGACAAGTTGTGAAAGCTGTGTTTTCCGCACCTACTAGTGTCTAGGAGTCCAAAAATGTGTTCCGGAACGAACCGTGTGCGAAACACCGACGCACAAGTTTGTTAATGTTCGGCTGGCCCCACTAGTCACCCGACTTTATTGCGTCGGGACAAGTTGTGAAAACTATGTTTTCAGCACCGAGTAATGTCTATGAGTCCTCAAATGTATTCCGGAACGGTATCGGCGTGAAACACCGACGCATATTTTTGTTTATGTTCGGGTAGGCCCGCTACGAGACCCGCATTTATTGCTTCGGGACAAGTTATGAAAATTGTGTTTTCCGCACCCCGTAGTGTCTAGGAGTCCAAAAATGTGTTCCGGAACGATCTGTGTGCCAAACGCCGACGCGAGTCCTGAAATGTATTCCGGAACGATCCGGTGTGAAACACCGATACAGATTTTTGTTTATGTTCGGGTGGGCCCACTACGGACCCGCATTTATTGCTTCGTGACAAGTTGTGAAAACAGTGTTTTCCGCACCCCGTAGTGTCTAGGAGTCCAAAAATGTGTTCCCGAACGATCCGTGTGCCAAACGCCGACGCACAATTTTCTTCATGTTCGGGTGGCCCCACTAGTCACCCGAATTTATTGCGTCGGGACAAGTTGTGAAAACTGTGTTTTCCGCACCTACTTGTGACTATGAGTCCTAAAATGTATTCCGGAATGATCCCGGCGTGAAACGCCGACTCACATTTTTATTTATGTTCGGGTGGGCCCACTACGGACCCAAATTTATTGCGTTGGGACAAGTTGTGAAAACTGTGTTTTCCGCACCGATGAGTGTCTATGAGTCCTAAAGTGTATTTCGGAATGATCCCAGCGTGAAATACCGACACACATTTTTGTTTATGTTCGGGTGGGCCCACTACGGACCCGCATTTATTGCTTCGGGACAAGTAGTGAAAATTGTGTTTTCCGCACCTACTAGTGTCTATGAGTCCTAAAATGTATTCCGGAACGATCCCGAGTGTGGAACACCGACGAATATTTTTGTTTATGTTCGGGTGGGCCCGCTACGGACCCGCATTTATTAGCTCGGGACAAGTTGTGAAAGGTAGTGTCTATGAGTCCAAAAATGTGTTACGGAACGATCCGTGTGCGAAACACCGACGCACAAATTTGTTCATGTTCGGGTGGCCCCACTACGGACCCTAATTTATTGCGTTGGGACAAGTTATGAAAACTGTGTTTTCTACACCCGGTAGTGTCTAGGAGTCCAAAAATATGTTCCGGAACGATACGTGTGCGAAACGCCGACGCACGGTTTTGCTCATGTTCGGGTGGCACCACTAGTCACCCGAATTTATTGCTGCTGGAACAAGTTGTGACAACTGTGTTTTCCGCACCTACTAGTGACTATGAGTCCTAAAATGTATTCCGGAACGATCCAAGCGTGAAACGCCGACGCACATTTTTGGTTAAGTTCGGGTGGGCCCACTACGGACCCGAATTTATTGCGTCGGGACAAGTTGTGAAAACTGTGTTTTCCGGACCTCCTAGTGTCTAGGAGTCCAAAAATATGTTCGGAACGAGCCGTGTGTAAAACACCGACGCGCAATTTGGTTCATGTTCGGGTGGCCCCACAAGTCACCCGAATTTATTGCGTCGGTACAAGTTGTGAAAACTGTGTTTTCCGCACCTAGTAGTGTCTATGAGTCCCAAAATGTACTCCTGAACGACCCTTGATGGAAACACCGATGCACAATTTTGTTCATGTTCGAGTGGTCCCACTAGTGACCCGAATTTTTTGCTCCGAGACAAGTTGTGAAAACTGTGTTTTCCGCACCCGGTAGTGTCTAGGAGTCCAAAAATGTGTTCGGAACGATTCGTGTGCGTAACACCGACGCTCAATTTTGTTCATGTTCGGGTGGCCCTAGTAGTCACGCGAATTTATTGCGTCAAGACAAGTTGTGAAAACTGTATTTTCCGCACCTACTAGTGACTATGAGTCCTAAAATGTGTTCGGAAGGATCCCGACGTGAAACGCCGACTCACATTTTTATTTATGTTCGGGTAGGCCCACTACGGAGCCAAATTTATTGCGTTGGGACAAGTTGTGAAAACCGTGTTTTCCGCACCGACTAGTGTCTATGAGTCCAAAGTGTATTTCGGAATGATCCCGAGCATGAAACACCGACACACATTTTTGTTTATGTTCGGGTGGGCCCACTACGGTCCCGCATTTATTGCTTCGGGACAAGTAGTAAAAATTGTGTTTTCCGCACCTACTAGTGTCTATGAGTCCTAAAATGTATTCCGGAACGATCCCGAGTGTGAAACACCGACGAATATTTTTGTTTATGTTGGGGTGGGCCCGCTACGGACCCGCATTTATTACCTCGGGACAAGTTGTGAAAGGTTGTGTCTATGAGTCCAAAAATGTGTTCGGAACGATCCGTGTGCGAAACACCGACGCACAAATTTGTTCATGTTCGGGTGGCCCCACTACGGACCCTAATTTATTGCGTCGGGACAAGTTATGAAAACTGTGTTTTCTACACCGGTAGTGTCTAGGAGTCCAAAAATGTGTTCCGGAACGATACGTGTGCGAAACGCCGACGCACGGTTTTGCTCATGTTCGGGTGGCACCACTAGTCACCCGAATTTATTGCTGCTGGAACAAGTTGTGACAAGCTGTGTTTTCCGCACCTACTAGTGACTATGAGTCCTAAAATGTATTCGGAACGATCCAAGCGTGAAACGCCGACGCACATTTTTGGTTATGTTCGGGTGGGCCCACTACGGACCCGAATTTATTGCGTCGGGACAAGTTGTGAGAACTGTGTTTTCCGGACCTACTAGTGTCTAGGAGTCCAAAAATATGTTCCGGAACGAGCCGTATGTAAAACACCGACGCACAATTTTGTTCATGTTCGGGTGGCCCCACAAGTCAGCCGAATTTATTGCGTCGGGACAAGTTGTGAAAACTGTGTTTTCCGCACCTAGTAGTGTCTATGAGTCCCAAAATGTACTCCTGAACGACCCTTGATGGAAACACCGATGCACAATTTTGTTCATGTTCGGGTGGCCCCACCAGTGACCCGAATTTTTTGCTCCGAGACAAGTTGTGAAAACTGTGTTTTCCGCACCCGGTAGTGTCTAGGAGTCCAAAAATGTGTTCCGAGAATGATCGGTGTGCGAAACACCGACGCACATTATTGTTTATGTTCGGGTGGGCCCACTACGGACCCACATTTATTGCGTCGGGACAAGTTGTGAAAACTGTGTTTTCCGCAGCTACTAGTGTCTAAGAGTCCAAAAATGTGTTCCGAGAATGATCGGTGTGCGAAACACCGACGCACAATTTTGTTCATGTTCGGGTAGCCCCACTAGTCACCCGAATTTATTGCGTCGGAACAAGTTGTGAAAACTGTGTTTTCCGTACCTAGTAGTGTCTAGGAGTCCAAAAATGTGTACCGGAACGATCACGAGTGTGAAACACCGATGCACATTTTTGTTTATGTTCGGGTGGGCCCACTATAGACCCGCATTTTTTGCGTCGGGACAAGTTGTTAAAAGTGTGTTTTCCGCACCCGGTAGTGTCTACGAGTCCAAAAATGTGTTCGGAACGATCCGTGTGCAAAACACCGACGCACAATTTTGTTCATGTTCGGGTGGCCCCACTAGTCACCCGAATTTATTGCGTCGGGACAAGTTGTGAAAATTGTGTATTCAGCGCCTAGTAATGTCTATTGAGTCCTTAAATGTATTTCGGAACGATCCCAGCATGAAACACCGACGCACATTTTTGTTTATGTTCGGGTGGGCCCACTACGTGACCCGCATTTATTGCGTCGGGAGAAATTGTGAAAATTGTGTTTTCCGCACTCGGTAGTGTCTAGCAGTCCAAAAATGTGCTATGGAACGATCCGTGTGAGAAACATCGACGCACAATGTTGTTCATGTTCGGGTGGCCCCACTAGTCACCCGAATTTATTGCGTCGGGACAAGTTGTGAAAACTGTGTTTTCCGCACCTACTAGTATCTTGGAGTCCAAAAATGTGTTCCAGAACGATCCGTGAGCGAAACACCGACACACAATTTTGTTCATGTTCGGGTGGCCCCACTAGTCACCCGAATTTATTGCGTTGGGACAAGTTGTGAAAATTGTGTATTCAGCGCCTAGTAATGTCTATTGAGTCCTTAAATGTATTTCGGAACGATCCCAGCATGAAACACCGACGCACATTTTTGTTTATGTTCGGGTGGGCCCACTACGGACCCGCATTTATTGCGTCGGGAGAAATTGTGAAAATTGTGTTTTCCGCACTCGGTAGTGTCTAGCAGTCCAAAAATGTGCTATGGAACGATCCGTGTGAGAAACATCGACGCACAATGTTGTTCATGTTCGGGTGGCCCCACTAGTCACCCGAATTTATTGCGTCGGGACAAGTTGTGAAAACCGTGTTTTCCGCACCTACTAGTATCTTGGAGTCCAAAAATGTGTTCCAGAACGATCCGTGAGCGAAACACCGACACACAATTTTGTTCATGTTCGGGTGGCCCCACTAGTCACCCGAATTTATTGCGTTGGGACAAGTTGTGAAAATTGTGTTTTTAGCACCTAGTAGTGGCTATGAGTCCTAAAATGTATTCCGGAACGATCCCAACGTGAAACACCGACACATATTTTTGTTTATGTTCGGGTGGGCCCACTACGAGATCCGCATTTATTGCATCGGGACAAGTTGTGAAAAGTGTGTTTTCGGCACCCGGTAGTGTCTAGGAGTCCAAAAATGTGTTCCGGAACGATCCTGTGCGAAGCGCCGACGCACAATTTTGTTCATGTTCGGGTGGCCCACTAGTGACCCGAATTTATTGCGCCGGGACAAGTTGTGAAAACTGTGTTTTCCGCACCCGTAGTGTCTAGGTGTCCCAAAATGTGTTCCGAAACGATCAATGGACGAACCACCAACGCACATTTGTTCATGTTCGGGTGGCCCCACTAGTGACCCGCATTTATTGCGCCGGGACAAGTTGTGAAAACTATGTTTTCTACACCCAGTAGTATCTAGGAGTCCAAAAATGTGTTCCGGAACGAACCGTGTGAGAAACACCGACGCACAACTTTGTTCTTGTTCGGGTGGCCCCACTATTCACCCGAATTTATTGCGTCGGGACAAGTTGTGAAAACTATGTTTCCGCACCAACTAGTGTCTATGAGTCCTAAAATGTATTCCGAAACAATACCAGCGTGAAACACCGACGCACATTTTTGTTTATGTTCGGGTGGGACCACTACGGACCCGCATTTATTGCTTCAGGACAAGTTGTGAAAACTGTGTTTTCCACACCTACTAGTGTCTATGAGTCCTAAATGGTATTCCGGAATGATCCCAGTGTGAAACACCGACGCACATTTTTGTTTATGTTTGGGTGGGCCCACTATAGACCCACATTTATTGCGTCGGGACAAGTTGTGAAAACTGTGTTTTCCGCACCCGGTAGTCTCTTGGAGACCAAAAATGTGTTCGGAACGATACATGTGCGAAACACCGACGCATATTTTTGTTTATGTTTGGGTGGGCCCACTACAGGCCCGTATTTATTGCTTCGGGACAAGTTGTGAAAGCTGTGTTTTCCGCACTCGGTAGTATCTAGGAGTCCACAAATGTGTTCGGAACGATCCGTGTGAGAAACACCGACGCACAATTTTGTTCATGCTCGGGTGCCCCACTATTTCTTCCGCACCTACTATTGTCTATGAGTCCTAAAATGTATTTCGGAACGATCCCAGCGGGAAATGTCGACGCACATTTTTGTTTATGTTCGGGTGGGCACACTACAGGCCCGCATTATTGCTTCAGGACAAGTTGTGAAAACTGTGTTTTCCGCACCTACTAGTGTCTAGGAGTCCAAAAATGTGTTCCGGAACGAGCCATGTGCGAAACACCGACGCACAATTTTGTTCATGTTCGGGTGGCCCCACTAGTCACCTAAATTTATTGCGTCGAGACAAGTTGCGAAACTGTGGTTTCCGCACCTACTAGTGTCTATGAGTCCAACAATGTGTTCCGGAACGAACCTTGATGGAAACACCGACGCACATTTATTCATGTTCGGGTGGCCCCACCGGTGACCCGCATTTATTGTACCGGGACAAGTTATGTAAACTGTGTTTTTCACACCCGGTAGTGTCTAGTAGTCCCAAAATGTGTTCCGGAACGATCCGTGTGCGAAACATCGATGCACAATATTAATCATGTTCGGATGGTCCCACTAGTCACCGAATTTATTGCGTCGGGACAAGTTGTGAAACCTGTGTTTTCCGCACCTGTGTCTATGAGTCCTACAATGTATTCCGGAACGATCCCAACGTGAAACACCGACGCACATTTTTATTTATGTTCGAGTGGGCCCACTAAGGAGTTGCATTTATTGCTTCGGGACAAGTTGTGAAAACTGTGTTTTCCGCACCCGTAGTGTCTAGGTGTCCCAAAATGTGTTCCGAAACGATCAATGGACGAACCACCAACGCACATTTGTTCATGTTCGGGTGGCCCCACTAGTGACCCGCATTTATTACGCGGGACAAGTTGTGAAAACTATGTTTTCTACACCCGGTAGTATCTAAGAGTCCAAAAATGTGTTCGGAACGACCCGTGTGAGAAACACCGACGCACAACTTTATTCATGTTCGGGTGGCCCCACTATTCACCCGAATTTATTGCGTCGGGACAAGTTGTGAAAACTATGTTTTCCGCACCAACTAGTGTCTATGAGTCCTAAAATGTATTCCGAAACAATCCCATCGTGAAACACCGACGCACATTTTTGTTTATGTTCGGGTCGGACCACTACGGACCCGCATTTATTGCTTCGCGACAAGTTGTGAAAACTGTGTTTTCCACCCCTACTTGTGTCTATGTGTCCTAAATGGTATTCCGGAATGATCCCGATGTGAAACACCGACGCACATTATTGTTTATGTTCGGGTGGGCCCACTACGGACCCACATTTATTGCGTCGGGACAAGTTGTGAAAACTGTATTTTCCGCAGCTACTAGTGTCTAAGAGTCCAAAAATGTGTTCCGGAATGATCGATGTGCGAAACACCGACGCACAATTTTGTTCATGTTCGGGTAGCCCCACTAGTCACCCGAATTTATTGCGTCGGGACAAGTTGTGAAAACTGTGTTTTCCGCACCTAGTAGTGTCTAGGAGTCCAAAAATGTGTTCCGGAACGATCCGTGAGCGAAACACCGACACACAATTTGGTCATGTTCGGGTGGCCCCACTAGTCACCCGAATTTATTACGTCGGGACAAGTTGTGAAAATTGTGTTTTCAGCACCTAGTATTGTCTATTTAGTCCTTAAATGTATTTTGGAACGATCCCAGCGTGAAACACCGACGCACATTTTTGTTTATGTTCGGCTGGGCCCACTACGGACCCGCATTTATTGCGTCGGGAGAAATTGTGAAAACTGTGTTTTCCACACTCGGTAGTGTCTAGCAGTCCAAAAATGTGCTATGGAACGATCCGTGTGAGAAACATCGACGCACAATGTTGTTCATGTTCGGGTGGCCCCACTAGTCACCCGATTTTATTGCGTCGGGACAAGTTGTGAAACCGTGTTTTCCGCACCTACTAGTGTCTAGGAGTCCAAAAATGTGTTCCGGAACGATCCGTGAGCGAAACACCGACACACAATTTTGTTCATGTTCGGGTGGCCCCACTAGTCACCCGAATTTATTGCGTTGAGACAAGTTGTGAAAATTGTGTTTTCAGCACCTAGTAGTGGCTATGAGTCCTAAAATGTATTCCGGAACGATCCCAACGTGAAACACCGATACATATTTTTGTTTATGTTCGGGTGGGCCCACTACAGATCCGCATTTATTGCATCGGGACAAGTTGTGAAAAGTGTGTTTTCGGCACCCGTAGTGTATAGGAGTCCAAAAATGTGTTCGGAACGATCTCGTGCGAAGCGCCGACGCACAATTTTGTTCATGTTCGGGTGGCCCGCTAGTGACCCGAATTTATTGCACCGGGACAAGTTGTGAAAACTGTGTTTACCGCACCCGTAGTGTCTAGGTGTCCCAAAATGTGTTCTGAAACGATCAATGGACGAACCACCAACGCACATTTGTTCATGTTCGGGTGGCCCCACTAGTGACCCGCATTTATTGCGCGGGACAAGTTGTGAAAACTATGTTTTCTACACCCGGTAGTATCTAAGAGTCCAAAAATGTGTTCCGGAACGACCCGTGTGAGAAACTCCAACGCACAACTTTGTTCATGTTCGGGTGGCCCCACTATTCACCCGAATTTATTGCGTCGGGACAAGTTGTGAAAACTATGTTTTCCGCACCAACTAGTGTCTATGAGTCGTAAAATGTATTCCGAAACCATCCCATCGTGAAACACCGACACACATTTTTGTTTATGTTCGGGTGGGACCACTACGGACCCGCATTTATTGCTTCGGAACAAGGTGTGAAAACTGTGTTTTCCGCAGCAACTAGTGTCTAAGAGTCCAAAAATGTGTTCCGGAATGATCGGTGCGCGAAACACCGACGCACAATTTTGTTCATGTTCGGGTAGCCCCACTAGTCACCCGAATTTATTGCGTCGGGACAAGTTGTGAAAACTGTGTTTTCCGCACCTACTAATGTCTACGGAGTCCAAAAATGTGTTCCGGAACGATCCGTGAGCGAAATACCGACACACAATTTGGTCATGCTCGGGTGGCCCCACTAGTCACCCAAATTTATTACGTCGGGACAAGTTGTGAAAATTGTGTTTTCAGCACCTAGTAGTGGCTATGAGTCCTAAAATGTATTCCGGAACGATCCCAATGTGAAACACCGACACATATTTTTGTTTATGTTCGGGTGGGCCCACTACAGATCCGCATAAGTTGTGAAAAGTGTGTTTTCCTCACCCGGTAGTGTCTAGGAGTTCAAAAATGTGTTCCGGAACGATCCTGTGCGAAACGCCGACGCACGGCTTTGTTCATGTTCGTGTGGCCCACTAGTGACCCGAATTTATTGCGCCGGGACAATTTGTGAAAACTGTGTTTTCCGCAACCGGTAGTGTCTAGGTGTCCCAAAATGTGTTCGGAACGATCCATGGACGAACGACCGACGCACATTTGTTCATGTTCGGGTGGCCCCACTAGTCACCCGAATTTATTGCGTCGGGACAAGTTGTGAAAACTGTGTTTTTTGCACCTACTGGTATCTAGGAGTCCAAAAATGTGTTCTAGAACGATCCGTGTGCGAAACACCGAGACACAATTTTGTTCATGTTCGGGTGGCCCCACTTGTCACCCGAATTTATTGCGTCGGGACAAGTTCTGAATATTGTGTTTTCAAAACCTAGTAGTGTCTATGAGTCCTTAAATGTATTCCGAAACAATCCCAGCGTGAAACACCGACGCACATTTTTGTTTATGTTCGGGTGGGACCGCTACGAACCCGCATTTATTGCTTCGGGACAAGTTGTGAAAACTGTGTTTTCCACAGCTACTAGTGTCTAAGAGTCCAAAAATGTGTTCCGGAATGATCCCTGTGCGAAACGCCGACGCACATTTTTGTTCATGTTCGGGTGGCTCACTAGTGACCCGAATTTATTGCGCCGGGACAAGTTGTGAAAACTGTGTTTTCCGGACCTACTAGTGTCTAGGAGTCCAAAAATGTGTTCGGAACGAGCCGTGTGTAAAACACCGACGCACAATTTTGTTCATGTTCGGGTGGCCCCACTAGTCACCCGAATTTATTGGTCGGGACAAGTTGTGAAAACTGTGTTTTCTGCACCTAGTAGTGTCTAGGAGTCCAAAAATGTGTTCCGGAACGATCCGTGTGCGAAACACCGACGCACAATTTTGTTAATGTTCGGGTGGCCCCACTGGTGACCCGCATTTTTGCGACGGGACAAGTTGTGAAAACTGTGTTTTTTGCACCAGCTAATGTCTAGGAGTACAAAAATGTGTTCCGGAATGATCCGTGTGCGCAACATCAACGCGCAATTTTGTTCATGTTCGGGTGGCCCCACTAGTCACCCGAATTTATTGCGTCGGGACAAGTTGTGAAAACTGTGTTTTCTGCACCTACTAGTATCTAGGAGTCCAAAAATGTGTTCTAGAACGATCCGTGTACGAAACACCGAGACACAATTTTGTTCATGTTCGGGTGGCCCCACTTGTCACCCGAATTTATTGCGTCGGGACAAGTTCTGAATATTGTGTTTTCAACACCTAGTAGTGTCTATGTGTCCTTAAATGTATTTCGGAATGATCCCAGCGTGAAACACCGACGCACATTTTTGTTTATGTTCGGGTGGGCCCACTATAGACCCGCATTTATTGCATCGGGAGAAGTTGTGAAAACTGTGTTTTCCGCACCCGGTAGTGTCTAGCAGTCCAAAAATATGTTCGGAACGGTCCATGTGAGAAACATCGACGCACAATGTTGTTCATGTTTGGGTGGCCCCACTAGTCACCCGAATTTATTACGTCGGGACAAGTTGTGAAAACTGTGTTTTCCGCACCTACTAGTGTCTAGGAGTCGAAAAATGTGTTCCGGAACGATCCGTGAGCGAAACACCGACACACAATTTTGTTCATGTTCGGGTGGCCCCACTAGTCACCCGAATTTATTGCTTCGGGACAAGTTGTGAAAACTGTGTTTTCCGCACCCGGTAGTGTCTAGGAGTCCAAAAACGTGTTTCGGAACGATCCTGTGCGAAACGCCGACGCACAATTTTGTTCATGTTCGGGTGGCTCACTAGTGACCCGAATTTATTGCGCCGGGACAAGTAGTGAAAACTGTGTTTTCCGCACCCGTAGTGTCTAGGTGTCCCAAAATGTGTTCCAAAACAATCAATGGACGAACCACCGACGCACATTTGTTCCTGTTCGGCTGGCCCCACTAGTGACCCGCATTTATTGCGCCGGGACAATGTGTGAAAACTATGTTTTCTACACCCGGTAGTATCTAGGAGTCCAAAAATGTGTTCCGGAACGACCCGTGTGAGAAACACCGACGCACAACTTTGTTCATGTTCGGGTGGCCGCACTATTCACCCGAATTTATTGCGTCGGGACAAGTTGTGAAAACTGTGTTTTCCGCACCAACTAGTGTCTAGAGTCCTAAAATGTATTCCGAAACAATCCCAGCGTGAAACACCGACGCACATTTTTGTTTATGTTCGGGTGGGACCACTACGGACCCGCATTTATTTCTTCGGGACAAGTTGTGAAAACTGTGTTTTCCACAGCTACTAGTGTCTAAGAGTCAAAAATGTGTTCCGAGAATGATCCGTGTGCGAAACACCGACACACAATTTTGTTCATGTTCGGGTAGCCCCACTAGTCACCCGAATTTATTGCGTCGGGACAAGTTGTGAAAACTGTGTTTTCCGCACCTAGTAGTGTCTAGGAGTCCAAAAATTGTTCCAGAACGATTTGTGTGCGAAACACCGACGCACAATTTTGTTCATGTTCGGGTGGCCCCACTAGTCACCCGAATTTATTGCGTCGGGACAAGTTGTGAAAACTGTGTTTGCCGCACCTACTAGTGTCTACGGCGTCCAAAAATGTGTTCCGGAACGATCCATGAGCGAAACACCGACACACCATTTTGTTCATGTTCGGGTGGCCCCACTAGTCACTCGAATTTATTGCGTCGGGAAAAGTTGTGAAAATTGTGTTTTCAGCACCGAGTAGTGGCTATGAGTCCTAAAATGTATTTCGGAACGATCCTAATGTGAAACACCGACGCATATTTTTGTATATGTTCGGGGGCCCACTACAGATCCGCAAAAGTTGTGAAAAGTGTGTTTTCCGCACGCGGTAGTGTCTAGGAGTCCAAAAATGTGTTCCGGAACGATCCTGTGCGAAACGCCGACACACAATTTTGTTCATGTTCGGGTGGCCCACTAGTGACCCAAATTTATTGCGCTGGGACAAGTTGTGAAAGCTGTGTTTTCCGCACCCGGTACTGTCTAGGTGTCCCAAAATGTGTTCCGGAACGATCCATGGACGAACGACCGACGCACATTTGTTCATGTTCGGGTGGCCCCACTAGTGATCCGAATTTATTGCGTCGGGACAAGTTGTGAAAGCTGTGTTTTCCGCACCCAGTATTGTCTAGGAGTCCAAAAATGTGTTCCGGAACGATCCTCGTGAGAAACACCGACGCACAATTTTGTTCATGTTCGGTTGGCCCCACTAATCACCCGAATTTATTGTGTCGGGACAAGCTGTGAAAACTGTGATTTCCGGACCTACTAGTGTCTAGGAGTCCAAAAATGTGTTCTGGAACGAGCCGTGTGTAAAACACCGACGCACAATTTTGTTCATGTTCGGGTGGCCCCACTTGTCACCCGAATTTATTGCGTCGGGACACGTTGTGAATATTGTGTTTTCAGCACCTAGTAGTGTCTATGAGCCCTAAAATTTATTCCGGTACGATCCTTGCGTGAAACACCGTCGAACATTTTTTTTTATGTTCGGGTGGGCCCACTAGAGACCCGAATTTATTGCGTCGGGACAAGTTGTGAAAACTGTGTTTTCTGCACCTACTAGTGTCTATGAGTCCTAAAATGTATTCCGGAACGATCCCAGCGTGAAACACCGACGCACATTTTTGTTTATGTTCGGGTGGGCCCACTACGGACCCGCATTTATTGCTTCGGGACAAGTTTTGAATACTGTGTTTTCCGCACCTACTAGTGTCTATGAGTCCAAAAATGTATTCGGAACGATCCCAGCGTGAAACACCGACGTATATTTTAGTTTATGTTCGGGTGGGCCCGCTACGGACCCGCATTTATTAAGTCGGGACAAGTTGTGAAAAGTGTGTTTTCCAAACCCGGTAGTGTCTATGTGTCCAAAAATGTATTCCGGAACGATCCCAGCATGAAACACCGACATATATTTTTGTTTATGTTCGGTTGGGCCCACTACGGACCCGCATTTATTACGTCGGGACAAGTTGTGAAAAGTGTGTTTTCCAAACCCGGTAGTGTCTAGGAGTCCAAAAATGTATTCCGGAACGATCCCAGCGTGAAACACCGACATATATTTTTGTTTATGTTCGGGTGGGCCCACTACGGACCCGCATTTATTAGGTCGGGACAAGTTGTGAAAAGTGTGTTTTCCACACCCCGTAGTGTCTAGGAGTCCAAAAATGTGTTCGGAACGATCCGTGTGCGAAACAATAACGCATAAATTTGTTCATGTTCGGGTGGGCCCACTAGACCCGCATTTATTACGTCGGGAGAAGTTGTGAAAACTATGTTTTCCGCACCCGGCAGTGTCTAGCAGTCCAAAAGTATGTTCGGAACGGTCCGTGTGAGAAACATCGACGCACAATGTTGTTCATGTTCGGGTGGCCCCACTAGTCACCCGAATTTATTGCGTCGGGACAAGTTGTGAAAACTGTGTTTTCCGCACATACTAGTGTCTAGGAGTGCAAAATTGTGTTCTAGAACAATCCACCGACACACAATTTTGTTCATGTTCGAGTGGCCCCACTAGTGACCCGAATTTATTGCGCCGGGACAAGTTGTGAAAACTGCGTTTTCCGCACCCGGTAGTGTCTAGGAGTCCAAAAACATGTGCGAAACACCGACGTATAATTTTGTTAATGTTCGGGTGGCCCCACTAGTCACCCGACCATTGCGTCGGGACGAGTTGTGAAAATTATGTTTTGAGCACCGAGTAATGTCTATGAGTCCTCAAATGTATTCCGAACGATCCCAGCGTGAAACACCGACGCACATTTTTGTTTATGTTCGGGTTGGCTCACTACGAGACCCGCATTTATTGCTTCGGGACAAGTTGTGAAAATTGTGTTTTCCGCACCTACTAGTGTCTATGAGTCCTAAAATGTATTCCGGAACGATCCAAGTTTGAAACACCGACACACATTTTTGTTTATGTTCGGGTGGGCCAACTACAGTCCCGCATTTATTGCTTCGGGACAAGTTCGAAAACTGTATTTTCCGCACCTACTAGAGGCTATGAGTCCAAAAATGTGTTCCGGAACGATCCGTGTGCGAAACACCAACGCACAAATTTGTTCTTGTTCGGTGGCCCCACTACGGACCCGAATTTATTGCGCGGGACAAGTTATGAAAACAGTGTTTTCTGCACCCGGTAGTGTCTAGGAGTCCAAAAATGTGTTCCGGAATGATCCGTGTGCGACACACCGACGCACACCCTCACATGATTAAATTGGAGACCGTACGGGGAAGTGCATGTGTAGGAATGCGGTGTCAAGATTGGCCCTTGTTCGCCATAGCCCCGTGCGTGTCGGTTGAGGAACGTTTGTTGTGACTCTTGCGAGCAAGTATTGAGTTATGTACCAAATGCATACCGTTGTATGGGAGTTGGTAAACCGATGTTACTTGAGCGTCGTAGTGTTGAACGGTATCTCCACCCTTTGTGCAAGTGTTGGTCACGGTGGATGCACGTGTTTGTGTGTAGACGGAGGGTGTGTTGTTTACCCTTGGACCCGACGCTACCGTGATTGCATGGAAAACGCACACTCGGAGGGTGGACCCGGCTCATATCTATGGTGATCTTGTGAAAGGTGGTCATACGTGTTCTTAAATGATGCGTATGTCGTGCATTTGGGTTTCTCCTACGAGGATGTAAATCGATTCGCATCATAGTAATAAAGTGAATATGGATATTATACTTGGTGATTTTGAAGCACTTAATTTTTGTATTGCAACCATGTTTGTTAGTCTTGCTCACTAAATTTATGTTTACGTCACAACACTCTTAATATGGCTAAAACATGGAATTTTAGACTTAACATTGGTGCTGTTTTTGGCTATTTCCAGCAAGCCCGGTCCGCCCCTGCATACTAGGAGTTGGTTTTAGAAACCATTTTTGTCGGGTAAGACCTGCGCAGTATATGAGATACTCGGGGCTTTGTTGTTAACATTTTTGTGCAGGTGAGATTGTCGAGAAGAATGGGCACATCTACGGGCTTGATGTGTTATATTTTAGGCAACTATCGTCGAGATTATCTTTACGCTTCCGCTCATTATATATTAATATATATTAAATCTGAATTTTGAACTTCATATATAATAATAACTTGAACTTCAGATGTAAAATATGTCACTCATGTATCTAAACATGTATATGAAAATTTTGAATGTATTGTTAACGTATGTGCAATGAACGTTTGCTTCGTCAAATGTCTCCCGATGCGGTCCTGTGCGACAATCCCTCTTGCTTTGCTGGATACGGAACCGGCCAAGGAGCGCTCTTAGGAGGAGGGAGAGGAAGAGGAGGAAGAAGAAGCGGAGGATTCGGAGGCGAAGGAAATGGAAGACCCTGCTCCGCTTTGTGGTGGACGATCGCGGCGCGGAGCCTTCGCTGCGAGGGCTAGATCCGACCAAGAGGCCTAGGAGCGAATAGAAATGCTCTTCGCCCCCTCGTTTTTATTTTAATTTTTGGGGCTTCGCGCTTTATTGCGCAAGGCCAAATTTTTTATAAATGAATAATTTTAAAGCTGCGCAGGTTACGTGCGATGCTTCGGAGTTAATTTTGGAATTGGGTCTACCCAGTGACTCTTTGCGGAGCTACGGTGCGGCCTCGAGCTCCGAGGTCGACTTAGATTATTTTGAGGTGCTAGACGATACGAGTGATGAAGCAGGCCGAGTGGCTAGAGACGACGTCGATTCTGGTTATGCGGCGGGCGAAGCGAGCACTTCGCAGCGCCCCTTCGCCTCGGGTTGCGTCCGGGCGAAGCATTCCTCGCCCCCTCGTCAAGTAGGTCCAAGACACTTAGAAGTAAGTGGCGATATTGATAAAAGGTAGTCCTGCCGGTTTCGCTTCAGCCCCCTTAGATTGGCCGCGACTATCGCCCCAATCTTTTGGGCGGGACGAGTGGGACATTGTGAAACCAGCATTTTTTAGTCCGGTGTTGTTATAAAAAGGAGGCACCATAGTTTCTCATGGAGTTGTGCTCTGCTTTGCTTTGTAGGATTCAGCCCCGACGGCGGATGAGTTCTTGCTCGACTCTTTTGTCGACGCCACTCCCCTTGCATGGGAGCGACGTCATCTAAGAGTTACGCGGGGCTGTTATGATCGTTACCTTGCTAAGTACCCTCCGGGCGACTTGGCCCATTTTTGGAGCATTATGGTTCAATTTACCAAAGGCCGATCGGTTTTTAAAGACCAAACGCCGGTGTTAAGATTGAAGTTACGGAATGTGACCGGACGGATATGTTTTTTGCCTACGATACTCCGCGCCGTGAGGGGGACAAGAGAGGATCGGTCGTAGAGATTTTTTAGTTTACTTTTGTGACCCAGCTTCGTCTTCCCGTTTTCTAAGCTTGATGTGCTTCGGTCGTGTTGCTTCGTTGTGCGCCGTTTTCTAATTTGCGCTATGTTGGTGTCCACTTGTAAGATCATTTTGGTATGGAAATCTTGTATATATGGTTTCTTGCGAGGGCTCGCCTTCCTCTTTACTTTTTTAAAAAGGCGAAGCTTGTTGTTTACTTTCGTAAATAAGCGTGAGCCCCCTTACGACTTAATGTTTCGTTACGAGAACATGAGTCCCTTATTTGCTTTGCGCATCGTTTTGTTTAAATAAAATGCCAATGCCCACCCCCCCCACTTTGTCGTTTAGGGGCGAAGTGAAAATTGCTTCGGACGAAAACGGGAGCCCCTTAGCGGCTTTACGCATAGTTTACTTTAAATAAAATGCCACCCCCCCCCGCCCCACTTAGTCATTTAGGGGCGAAGCGAAAATTGCTTCGAATGAAAACGCGAGCACCATAGTGGCTTTACGCATCGTTTTGTTTAAATAAAACGCCACTCCCCCCCCTCCCCCACTTAGTTGTTTAGGGGCGAAGTAAAAATTAATTCGGACGAAAACGCGAGCCCCTTAGCAACTTTACGCATGGTTTTGTTTAAATAAAACGCCACCCCCCCCCTATTTAGTCGTTTAGGGGCAAAGTGAAAGTTCCTTCGAACGAAAACACGAGCCCCTTAGCAGCTTTACGCATCGTTTTATTTAAATAAAATGTCACTCCTCCCCCCCCACACCCACTTTGTCGTTTAGGGGCGCAGTGAAAATTGCTTCGGACAAAAACGCGAGCACCTTAGCGGCTTTACGCATCGTTTTGTTTAAATAAAACGCCACCCCCCCCTCCTCACTTAGTCGTTTAGGGGCGAAGTGAAAATTGCTTCGGATGAAAACGCGAGCCCCTTAGCGGCTTTACGCATCGTTTTGTTTAAATAAAACACCCCCCCCCACCCCACCTAGTCGTTTAGGGGCAAAGTGAAAGTTGCTTTGAACGAAAACGTGAGCCCCTTAGCGACTTTACGCATTGTTTTGTTTAAATAAAACGCCGCTCCCCCACTCCCACTTAGTCGTTTAGGGGCAAAGTGAATATTGCTTGGAACGAAAACGTGAGCCCCTTAGCGGCGTTATGCATCGTTTTGCTTCGTCGTTCTAGGGTTTTTGTTTTTCACCCGATTAGATATGATGCTTTGTTTTGTGGCTTGTACTCCGAGGTATGTTGGTTTTGCCCAACGGAGTGATTGTTTTGCAAGCCGGTTTTCCGAGGCTTTTGTTTTTCGCCCGATCGGAGCAGGTTTCTAGCTAGTACTCCGGGGTATATTGCTTATGCCTGGCGGAGTACAACTATCTCGTCGAGGCATTGCTTCGCTGTCGAATATTCGGACTTCCGTTATTTCAGGAGGTCGTTTCGATTGTTTTTGCTTCGCTTTAGGGAATGCAGCTTTGTATTGATTGTAGCTGCTATTACACATGTTGCATCTTAAAAACCTCGCGCCCTTTCGGGGCTTCCGCTTTTGTGCCCTTGATTATAACTCGCGAAGGGGTTGTTTTACAATGCTTGTTTATGATTGGTGTAGTTCCGACGCTCCTTTGTGAAGGTCTTGCTTTCCTTTGATTAAGTCCCTCTTTGTTGTCTTGTCTTGTGCTGCTGTGGGGCTTCATTCATTTTGTGCAAGATGATTCCCTCTGCTTCGTCTCGTTGTTTTGACGCTTGATGGGTCGTGGCTGAGGATTCTTGTTTTCTTGGTTTCCTTCACTCTAAACTATTCCATGGTAAACCTCTCGGATGTTGTGAATGTTTCCTATTCCATGTGTGAACCCTTTTTTGATATTTCTTGCCAACTGCTGGTCCCCTTTTACGGTTATGACGCCTTTAGCCAACGGGATTTTCATGCGAAGGTACGCATTGTGGATTGCTGCTTCGAATGTGTTGATTGTTGGTCTTCCCGGGATAGCGAAGTAAGGGTAGTTTAGCCTTACTACGTCGAAAGTGACAAATTCCATTCTTGGGTTGGAGTCCCCGAGGAAACTTTATTTTTCCAGCTGGTTCGACTCTGTTCCCACCGAAGCCATATAATGGCGTGTTGGATGGTTCGAGGTCTTGGGCTGTGTAGCCCATCCTTAGGAGTGTCCCGTGGAATATTATATTTGCCTGTCTACCGTTGTCAATGAGTACTTTATCGATTATCCACTTGTCAATGTGTGCTTCGATTACGAAGGCGTCCGAGTGTGGATAGCTTTTCGGATCGAGATCGGCTTTGGTGAAGGTGATTGGGATGTGAGACCACTTGGTCTTCCTGATTGGGGCTTCGACGAACATAGCATTTACCAGCCTGAAATAGTCTCTGCGTTGTCTTTTGTTTTCAAAGTCCATGCTAGAACCGCCTCGATATCATCCCAAAGAATCCTTTTGCTTGGGAGAGGCTGAGCTTTGGTGTCTTGCTTGCTTACACCTTCGATTTTTGGCGGCGGTAGTGTTAAGGGTTCGGAGTAAGCGATTCTGTTTTTCTGCTCTGGATAGTATGAGGTACCCGACCCGTGCTTGCGGCGGGGCTGGGTTGGTTGGTTTGGTCCGAAGTACTCGTGTTGGGTAATATTGCTTGGGGTGGGTAGTAATGGTTTTGGACGCTTGGCTGTTGGGGTTGCTGTTGATGCCAATGACTTGTTGTAGTGTGGTTTATTTGTGCTAGTTGCTTGAGACTCGCTTCTTTTCGATGTCGAGACTTCGATGATTCCTTCGTTCTTGGGCAATCTAATGTTTTGTGCCTAGTGTGGCCTTCGTGATATATGCAGTAAGGCTTCTTGTGCTGGCACCGATTGTTGTAGTTTCCATTCTTGGTGTTGCTTCGCGCCTTGCGCTGTTGTCTCCATTGTTGCGTGTTGTTGGCTCTGCTTCTGTCTTGCTTTGTATTGTTGCGGTTGATGGCTTTGGTCGGCTACTTTTCTCTCGCTTTTGCCCTTAGCCTTCTGATTTCCCTTGCGAGTTCCTCGGTGCTTGTGTTTCTCCTCTAAGAGAGCTTCCTTTTCATGCAATAGTTTGTCCATCCGTTCTGCTTTCCGGAGGAGTTTGCTCTTTACTTCTTCGAGCGCTGAATTGTGCCTTCGCAACTCTTCTACTTCGCCGAGTGGTGTATCGCTGTCCCCGAGGTGTAGGTGTCTTCGGGCTCATCTTCTTGTATTGCTGGCAACTTGCCTGTGTTGTCATTGCCTCGCCCTTTGCTTGTACCTTCGCCGCTGGCCGAGGCGGGTGCTTGTTCGATTCGAAGTGTCCGGAGCCCTTCGACCCGAGATGGAGGTCTCTCGGTTTGGTTCCGAGAGCGTCAAGGCCGTTGCTCGATGATCTTGCGGGTAGCTCTTGTAGAGGCTGAGCCACTTCAGCTGTTCTTGTATTTCTTTTCATCGTGAGCTTGATCTTCGAGCTCACCCACGGTGGGCACCAATGTTGGTGTGCTAAGCAGCGAGGGTAATGCTCACTTAACACACCGAACACGAGAAGGGAATGTGCGAGTATGAATGACCGAAGTGGCAAAATAAAAACTCTTAGTATAAGCGAAGTTAAATTGCGGAATACATGTGTGTTTACAAGCGAACCTTGGGCTCCCTTTATAGTCTAGGGAGCCACATTTTACAAGACCATTATACCCTTGGCCAAATGCCCTAATCCTGCTATGAGACGATAACTCTCGAGGACCTTCCGGAAAGCCGGCCGAAACCGCGTCGCTTGCGGCTTAGCCGTCTACTTAGCTGGAACGCACTCCGTCTCTTCGCTTCGCTTCTCCCGGGTGCTTCGCACCCACGCTGCTTCAGCTCGCCGGACGGTAGCCCCGAGGGTCACGGGCCTTCGCACCTAGGGCTTGACCCCTTCGTCGGCCTTCCCTTGACTTCGTCTCGAGGTACCTCCTTCGCTTCGGGTGCCTCGCGTCATTCGGCGACATGTGCGTCCTGCTTGAAGACAAAACTCGGTGTTAGTGTGAGAAATATGTATCGGGGGTCCTTGGCGTTGCTTCCACGCGAAGCCCAGCTCGCGACGAGCCCCCGAGCAAGCACATGTATAAATGAACTACTTAACATAACAATTAAAGACATTTAATTTACGTGAGCACATCTGCTAGTTTCTATACAAAAGCAACCTACGGATGTTATATACATGAAATAACAATATTATAAATAGGTTTCATTATTTTATGAAGAAGGGATTTAAATTTGGATATTAAAGCAATGATTTTTACTAACAAAATTCATAGGTTAGGGGACGAAGATAGACATGGTCATCCATTTCAAAGGTTAGTGGACGACATATTTTCTTCGCGTACATTTCTTGTCATTCTTTTGCAGCTCTCAAATTTGCTCGAATAGTGTGAACCTTTTCTTCGGCTTGCTGCACAAGATCAGGTCAAAAGGTAACTCTTTCTCCAGGTTCGGACCACTTGAGTGGAGTCCTACATTGCGACCATATAACGCCTCAAAAGGAGACATTCCTGCGCTCTATAGATAACTATTGTTATAAGAAAATTCAGCAAGAGGCAAGTGTTCATCCCAATTACCACCATTTATCAAAACACAGGCCCTAAGCATGTCTTCCAATATTTGGTTCACACGCTAAGTCTGTCCATCGGTGGCGGGGTGATACGCTGAACTGCGAATTAATCTGGTGCCCGAGAGATGCATATAGTTGTTCCCAAAATCGTGTCACAAATTGGGAACCACAATCTGAAATTATCGTGTTCGGTACGCCATGCAAGCACAATATTCTGAAGATATAAAGTTGAGCATATTGGCGAATGGAATAACAAGTGTGGACCTGTATAAAGTGAGCATTTTTTGTAAGCCGATCAATGATAACCCAAATGGAGTCATGCTTCCGAGAGGTGCGAGGAAGATCGACAATAAAATCCAAACCGATGTCATCCCATTTCCACTCGGGAATGCTTAACGGTTGTAGCAATCCAACTTTCTTTAAATGGTCAGCCTTAATGCGTTGACACGTGTCACATTCCATGACATAACGGGCGACTACCCACTTCATCCTAGTCCACCAAAAATTTTCCTTCAACCCTTGGTACATTTTGTTGCTACCCAGGTGAACTGGATATTTTGATTGATGAGCTTCGTCCAAAATTTTGCGACGCAACTCAAAATTTTTGGGGACTACCAAATGGTTATTGAATAATAGAACACCGTTGCTATCTTGCTGAAAACAAGCAACTTTGCCATCCTTAACTTTTTGTCGAATGTGAGCCATAACCGTATCATGTTTACGGGCGGCGATCACTTCATCTCGGATGGTAGAATGAATATCCGAATTGTGGATGGCTGCAACCGGTGAAATATGAACAGTTGATTCATCGTAGGGGACATCATTGCTGCTGTCCTCAAGTTGCAATTTCAGATTGTTGCAATGCACCTTTCGGCTCAATGCATCGGCTACAACATTGGCTTTACAAGGGTGGTAATAAATTTCCACTTCGTAGTCTTTAATTAGCTCGAGCCATCTGCGTTGTCGCATGTTCAAATCAGATTGTGTGAAGATATATTTGTGGCTCTTATGATCCGTGTAAATGTGCATAAGATTTCCCAACAAATAATGTCACCATATTTTTAGTGCAAGAACCAGTGAAGGAAACCGTATGAGCTCTTGCTCTAAGGCTAAAGGAGTGAGGTGCGCATCATCACGAAGAAAGAAAGGGGCAAATGGCTCACCGAGGCAGGGAGAATTCTTGAGCCGCGGCGGAGGAATGCGGTGGCGGCCCGAGGAAGAAGATGGCCTCGCCTTGACGGAGCGGAGGTGCTCAAGCTAATTGAACGGGTGGAGGAGGTCCACGGTGTCCTGGCGAAGCTCCCGGCGGTGGTGGTGTGGACGAGGGAGGGACCGGAGCGGCCGGCGGCGGTGCTCCGGAGACGGCGGTGAAGTATGGAGAATTAGGGAGAGGAGAAGAGAAAAATGAGGGCCGGGAGGGGCTTTATCTCGCCCTGGGAGGCGGTAAGGACGGAGCCCGGGCAGGTAGCTGCGTGGCTCCAAGCTGCTGCGTGGCTGGCCGCAGAGGCGGTGCGGCCGCGGCGGCGCCGAGAGCGCGGGTGAGAGAGGGAGAGAGAAGAAGAGATCGGCGCCGGGGCCATTCCGGCATTTTTGCAAAACGGTCCCCGGGCTTTCGCATAATTAAAAAGTAACCTTCCCGGGCTCCAAAAATTCCCAAAATTTTCTAGGGTGTTAACGAAAGTATTTTGGGCATTTTTCCTATTAAGTCCAGGTTAAGATTCCAAATCATTTTCGGATTAAAAATTCATAGTTAAATTAATAAAAGAAACTTTGTTTATTTCTTGCAAATATTTTTACAAAGCAAAATAATTTTAATTTCAGGGATTGTTTATAAATCTTTATTTATGATATTTGCGCAATAGAAAATGTTGAACAGATATTTTATTCTTATTTCATTTCTTTTTAAGCATTTCCTTTATTCTTTAGCTATTTTGATATTTTATGTGTATATTCTTAACACAAAATTTGATATCTTCATAAATGCAATAATATGATGCAATGCTCATGATAACATGAAATGTATTCATTTTCTCGAGAGTTGTTACAAAAGAACATCACCACATATTCATAAAGCTCGTATCTTCCGCAAAATGCGGTCTTTGGAATATCTTCTTCTCCGATTTTTATCCGATGGTAGCCTCGAGCAAAGATCAATTTTTGAAAATACCTTGGCACCAATCAGCTGATCAAAGAGAATGTCAATGCGTGGCAACGGGTATTTATTTTTTATGGTGACCTCATTCAACGGTCGATAATGGAGAACAAGGCGCAAACTTTTGTCCTTTTTCTTCACAAACATGGCAGGACAACCCAAAGGTGATGAACTTGGGTTTTCAGATCTGTCAATTCATTTAGTGTCATCTTGTACGGCGGTCGGAAACCGGAGATGTTCCCGGTCGTAACTCAATTTTGAATTCAACATCCCGGTCAGGAGGTAAACCAGGTAGGTCATTAGGCAATTGAGATATCATCCATAGATTTTTCCTCCAAATGATGGACAACAATGGCAGTGTTTGGAGATAGATGCAAAAGAATGGAATCAGGTCCATGGAGCGGGGAATTTAAATGGACGATACGAGGTGCAATATCGAGCATAGCCTTATGAAATGTCATCCATTGCATTCCCAAAATAAAATCTATTCCTTGCTGTTCTAGCATGATAAAAGTGGTAGGATTAAATTTTCGATTCAATTCTAAGGGTGCTCTACTCAAAACTTGATTAGCAATATTTTTCACACCGGGAGATTGGATAACATATGGTGTGCTAACAATATGGGTGAGCAAGTTATGAGTTTGTATGCATGGCTTGCTAACAAAGTTATGGGATGCACCATAATCGAATAAAATGACAATTGGCATTGATTTAACAAGAACGTACCCACAAAAAGCTGGTTCACCCTGTGGAATGTCTTCAACGTTGGTGAAGTTAACACGTCCAGTCCTATTAGCTTGTCCACGCTGCTGATTTGCAGCTCTCTCACGTGCTTGCCTTCCCGCTTCAATTCGGGGATAAGTACAATCTTTAGCAAAATGACCGTTTCGGCCACGGTTGAAGCATCGATGTGGGTTGTATTGTCCAGAAGGTTGTGTAGGGCGTGTATTCTGATTTTGCTGCTCCGAGGTGCACGTGGTGCATACTGCTGCTATTGGGGTGCACGCTGTGCATACTGCTGCTTAGGAGGAGGTGGAGCATAGCCTTGCTAAGGTGGACGGCCATAAACTTGCTATGGCGGGCGATAGAATTGCTGATTTGGTGCAGTCCGAAAATGTTGCCTATTAGGTGAAGTGTACACAAGCCGGTATTTTGGTGGAGGACCAGCTTGTGCACCACCTGTGGGAGCCTTTCTCTTGCGCTCATCTGCTTGAACTTCACAATGAGCGTCTTCTCGAACTATGGCAGCACCGATCAAATCATTCAATGTGCCAGTACTCTACCAAGTCGGCTTCTCTATGACCACAGGATTCATGCCCCTCCCGAAAGCGGCACGCTTCTTCTCCTCTCGTATCCGTGTGATGAGGAGCATACCGTGCCAAGTGGTTGAATCTCCGGGAGTACTCAAGGATGGTCCTCCCTCCTTGTTTTCAATTCTTCAAATTCATGCAACTTGCGCTCCATAAGTCCTGTGGGGATAAAGTGAGAGCGGAAAGCAGTCTTGAATTCATCCCACTAAACAATATGACCTTCGGGCAGCGATGCCAAGTAATTTGCCCACCAAGCACCGGCGAACCCTTGCAACTGTTGTGCGGCGAACAACAGCTTCGAGCATTGGTGCAATTGAGCAAACCATACTTCGACTCTAAGTTACGGAGGAAGTGGTCAGCATCAAGAGGTTCGTTTTTTCATGTTCGGGTGGCCCCACTAGTCACCCGAATTTATTGCGTCGGGACAAGTTGTGAAAACTGTGTTTTCCGCACCTACTAGTGTCTAGGAGTCCAAAAATGTGTTCGGAACGATCCGTGTGCGAAACACCGACGCACAATTTTGTTCATGTTCGGGTGGCCCCACTAGTCACCCGAATTAATTGCGTCGAGACAATTTGTGAAAACTTGTTTTCCGCACCTACTAGTGTCTATGAGTCAAAAAATGTATTCCGGAACGATCCCGGCGTCAAACACCGACGCACATTTTTATTTATATTCGGTTGGGCCCACTACGGACCCGCATTTATTGCTTCGGGACAAGTTTTGAAAACTGTATTTTCCACACCTACTAGTGTCTATGAGTCCAAAAATGTATTCGGAACGATCCTAGCGTGAAACACCGACATATATTTTTGTTTATGTTCGGGTGGGCCCACTACGAGACCCGCATTTATTACGTCGGGACAAGTTGTGAAAAGTGTGTTTTCCACACCCGGTAGTGTCTAGGAGTCCAAAAAATGTATTCGGAACGATCCCGAGCGTGAAACACCGACGCACATTTTTATTTATGTTCGGGTGGGCCCACTACGGACCCGAATTAAGGTCAAGACAAGTTGTGAAAACTGTGTTTTCCGAACCTACTTGTGTCTATGAGTCCTAAAATGTATTTCGGAACGATCCCAGCGTGAAACATCGAAGTATATTTTTGTTTATGTTCGGGTGGGCCCACTACGGACCCGCATTTATTGCTTCGGGACAAGTTGTGAAAACTGTGTTTTCCACACCTACTAGTGTCTATGAGTCCTAAAATGTATTCCGGAACGATCCCGGTGTGAAACACCGACGAATATTTTTGTTTATGTTCGGGTGGGCCCGCTATAGACCCGCATTTATTACCTCGGGACAAGTTGTGAAAGGTTGTGTCTATGAGTCCAAAAATGTGTTCCGGAACGATCCGTGTGCGAAACACCGACGCACAAATTTGTTCATGTTCGGGTGGCCCCACTACAAACCCTAATTTATTGCGTCGGGACAAGTTATGAAAACTGTGTTTCCGGCACCCGGTAGTGTCTAGGAGTCCAAAAATGTGTTCCGGAACGATCCGTGTGCGAAACACCGACGTACAATTTTGTTCATGTTCGGGTGGCCCCACTAGTGACCCGAATTTATTGCGTCGGGACAAGTTGTGAAAACTGCGTTTTCCGCACCCGGTAGTGTCTAGGAGTCCAAAAATGTGTTTCGGAACGATCCGTGTGCGAAACACCAACGCACAATTTTGTTCATGTTCCGGTGGCCCCACTAGTGACCCGAATTTATTGCGCGTGGACAAGTTGTGAAAACTGTGTTTTCCGCACCCGGTAGTGTCTAGGAGTCGAAAAATGTGTTCCGGAACGATCCGTGTGCGAAAGACGATGCACAATTTAGTTCATGTTCGGGTGGCCCCACCGGTGACCCGAATTTATTGCGCCGAGACAAGTTGTGAAAACTGTGTTTTCCGTACCTGGTAGTGTCTAGGAGTCCAAAAATGTGTTCCGGAACGATCCGTGTGCGCAACACCGACGCACAATTTTGTTCATGTTCGGGTGGCCCCACTAGTCACCTGAATTTATTGCGTCAGGACAAGTTGTGAAAGCTGTGTTTTCCGCACCTACTAGTGTCTAGGAGTCCAAAAATGTGTTCCGGAACGAACCGTGTGCGAAACACCGACGCACAAGTTTGTTAATGTTCGGCTGGCCCCACTACGGACCCTAATTTATTGCGTCGGGACAAGTTATGGAAACTGTGTTTTCTGTACCCGGTAGTGTCTAGGAGTCCAAAAATGTGTTCGGAAGGATCTGTGTGCGAAACGCCGACGCACAATTTTGCTCATGTTCGGGTGGCCCCACAAGTCACCCGAATTTATTGCGTCGGGACAAGTTGTGAAAACCGTGTTTTTCGCACCTAGTAGTGTCTATGAGTCCCAAAATGTATTCCTAAACGACCCTTGATGGAAACACCAATGCACAATTTTGTTCATGTTCGGGTGGCCCCACTAGTGACCCGAATTTATTGCGCCGAGACAAGTTGTGAAAACTGTGTTTTCCGTACACTGGTAGTGTCTAGGAGTCCAAAAATGTGTTCGGAACGATCCGTGTGCGCAACACCGACGCACAATTTTGTTCATGTTCGGGTAGGCCCACTAGGCACCTGAATTTATTGTGTCGGGACAAGTTGTGAAAGCTGTGTTTTCCGCACCTACTAGTGTCTAGGAGTCCAAAAATGTGTTCGGAACGAACCGTGTGCGAAACACCGACGCACAAGTTTGTTAATGTTCGGCTGGCCCCACTAGTCACCCGACTTTATTGCGTCGGGACAAGTTGTGAAAACTATGTTTTCAGCACCGAGTAATGTCTATGAGTCCTCAAATGTATTCGGAACGGTATCGGCGTGAAACACCGACGCATATTTTTGTTTATGTTCGGGTAGGCCCGCTACGAGACCCGCATTTATTGCTTCGGGACAAGTTATGAAAATTGTGTTTTCCGCACCCCGTAGTGTCTAGGAGTCCAAAAATGTGTTCGGAACGATCTGTGTGCCAAACGCCGACGCGAGTCCTGAAATGTATTCGGAACGATCCGGTGTGAAACACCGATACAGATTTTTGTTTATGTTCGGGTGGGCCCACTACGGACCCGCATTTATTGCTTCGTGACAAGTTGTGAAAACAGTGTTTTCCGCACCCCGTAGTGTCTAGGAGTCCAAAAATGTGTTCCCGAACGATCCGTGTGCCAAACGCCGACGCACAATTTTCTTCATGTTCGGGTGGCCCCACTAGTCACCCGAATTTATTGCGTCGGGACAAGTTGTGAAAACTGTGTTTTCCGCACCTACTAGTGACTATGAGTCCTAAAATGTATTCCGGAATGATCCCGGCGTGAAACGCCGACTCACATTTTTATTTATGTTCGGGTGGGCCCACTACGGACCCAAATTTATTGCGTTGGGACAAGTTGTGAAAACTGTGTTTTCCGCACCGATGAGTGTCTATGAGTCCTAAAGTGTATTTCGGAATGATCCCAGCGTGAAATACCGACACACATTTTTGTTTATGTTCGGGTGGGCCCACTACGGACCCGCATTTATTGCTTCGGGACAAGTAGTGAAAATTGTGTTTTCCGCACCTACTAGTGTCTATGAGTCCTAAAATGTATTCCGGAACGATCCCGGTGTGGAACACCGACGAATATTTTTGTTTATGTTCGGGTGGGCCCGCTACGGACCCGCATTTATTAGCTCGGGACAAGTTGTGAAAGGTAGCGTCTATGAGTCCAAAAATGTGTTACGGAACGATCCGTGTGCGAAACACCGACGCACAAATTTGTTCATGTTCGGGTGGCCCCACTACGGACCCTAATTTATTGCGTTGGGACAAGTTATGAAAACTGTGTTTTCTACACCCGTAGTGTCTAGGAGTCCAAAAATATGTTCCGGAACGATCCGTGTGCGAAACGCCGACGCACGGTTTTGCTCATGTTCGGGTGGCACCACTAGTCACCCGAATTTATTGCTGCTGGAACAAGTTGTGACAACTGTGTTTTCCGCACCTACTAGTGACTATGAGTCCTAAAATGTATTCCGGAACGATCCAAGCGTGAAACGCCGACGCACATTTTTGGTTAAGTTCAGGTGGGCCCACTACGGACCCGAATTTATTGCGTCGGGACAAGTTGTGAAAACTGTGTTTTCCGGACCTCCTAGTGTCTAGGAGTCCAAAAATATGTTCCGGAACGAGCCGTGTGTAAAACACCGACGCGCAATTTGGTTCATGTTCGGGTGGCCCCACAAGTCACCCGAATTTATTGCGTCGGTACAAGTTGTGAAAACTGTGTTTTCCGCACCTAGTAGTGTCTATGAGTCCCAAAATGTACTCCTGAACGACCCTTGATGGAAACACCGATGCACAATTTTGTTCATGTTCGAGTGGTCCCACTAGTGACCCGAATTTTTTGCTCCGAGACAAGTTGTGAAAACTGTGTTTTCCGCACCTGGTAGTGTCTAGGAGTCCAAAAATGTGTTCCGGAACGATTCGTGTGCGTAACACCGACGCTCAATTTTGTTCATGTTCGGGTGGCCCTAGTAGTCACGCGAATTTATTGCGTCAAGACAAGTTGTGAAAACTGTATTTTCCGCACCTACTAGTGACTATGAGTCCTAAAATGTGTTCGGAAGGATCCCGGCGTGAAACGCCGACTCACATTTTTATTTATGTTCGGGTAGGCCCACTACGGAGCCAAATTTATTGCGTTGGGACAAGTTGTGAAAACCGTGTTTTCCGCACCGACTAGTGTCTATGAGTCCAAAGTGTATTTCGGAATGATCCCAGCATGAAACACCGACACACATTTTTGTTTATGTTCGGGTGGGCCCACTACGGTCCCGCATTTATTGCTTCGGGACAAGTAGTAAAAATTGTGTTTTCCGCACCTACTAGTGTCTATGAGTCCTAAAATGTATTCGGAACGATCCCGAGTGTGAAACACCGACGAATATTTTTGTTTATGTTGGGGTGGGCCCGCTACGGACCCGCATTTATTACCTCGGGACAAGTTGTGAAAGGTTGTGTCTATGAGTCCAAAAATGTGTTCCGGAACGATCCGTGTGCGAAACACCGACGCACAAATTTGTTCATGTTCAGGTGGCCCCACTACGGACCCTAATTTATTGCGTCGGGACAAGTTATGAAAACTGTGTTTTCTACACCCGGTAGTGTCTAGGAGTCCAAAAATGTGTTCCGGAACGATCCGTGTGCGAAACGCCGACGCACGGTTTTGCTCATGTTCGGGTGGCACCACTAGTCACCCGAATTTATTGCGTCTGGAACAAGTTGTGACAAGCTGTGTTTTCCGCACCTACTAGTGACTATGAGTCCTAAAATGTATTCGGAACGATCCAAGCGTGAAACGCCGACGCACATTTTTGGTTATGTTCAGGTGGGCCCACTACGGACCCGAATTTATTGCGTCGGGACAAGTTGTGAGAACTGTGTTTTCCGGACCTACTAGTGTCTAGGAGTCCAAAAATATGTTCCGGAACGAGCCGTATGTAAAACACCGACGCACAATTTTGTTCATGTTCGGGTGGCCCCACAAGTCAGCCGAATTTACTTGCGTCGGGACAAGTTGTGAAAACTGTGTTTTCCGCACCTAGTAGTGTCTATGAGTCCCAAAATGTACTCCTGAACGACCCTTGATGGAAACACCGATGCACAATTTTGTTCATGTTCGGGTGGCCCCACTAGTGACCCGAATTTTTTTGCTCCGAGACAAGTTGTGAAAACTGTGTTTTCCGCACCCGTAGTGTCTAGGAGTCCAAAAATGTGTTCCGGAACGATTCGTGTGCGTAACACCGACGCTCAATTTTGTTCATGTTCGGGTGGCCCCGTAGTCACCCGAATTTATTGCGTCCGGACAAGTTGTGAAAACTGTATTTTCCGCACCTACTAGTGTCTAGGAGTCCAAAAATATGTTCCGGAACGAACCGTGTGCGAAACACCGACGCACATTTTTGTTTATGTTCGGGTGGGCTCACTACGGACCCGCATTTATTGCTTCGAAACAAGTTGTGAAAACTGTGTTTTCCGCACCTACTAGCGTTTATGAGTCCTAAAATGTATTCCGAACGATCCTAGTGCGAAACGCCGATGCACATTTTTGTTTATGTACAAGTGGGCCCACTACGGACCCGAATTTATTGCGTCGGGACAAGATGTGAAAACTGTATTTTCCGGACCTACTAGTGTCTAGGAGTCCAAAAATGTGTTCCGGAACGAGCCGTGTGTAAAACACGGACGCACAATTTTGTTTACGTTCGGGTGGCCCCACAAGTCACCCGAATTTATTGCGTCGCGACAAGTTGTGAAAACTGTTTTTTCCGGACCTACTAGTGTCTAGGAGTCCAAAAATGTGTTCGGAACGAGCCGTGTGTAAGACACCGACGTACAATTTTGTTCATGTTCGGGTGGCCCCACAAGTCACCGGAATTTATTGCGTCGGGACAAGTTGTGAAAACTGTGTTTTCCGCACCTAGTCGTGTCTATGAGTCCACAAATGTATTCCTGAACGACCCTTGATGGAAACACCGATGCACAATTTTGTTTATGTTCGGGTGGCCCCACCGGTGACCCGCATTTTTTGCGTCGGGACAAGTTGTGAAAACTGTGTTTTTTGCACCGGTAGTGTCTAGGAGTCCAAAAATGTGTTCCGGAATGATCCGTGTGCAAAACATCAACGCACAATTTTGTTCATGTTAAGGTGGCCCCACTAGTCACCCGAATTTATTGCGTCGGGACAAGTTTTGAAAACTGTGTTTTCCGCACCTACTACTATCTAGGAGTCCAAAAATGTGTTTTAGAACGATCCGTGTGCCAAACACCGAGACACAATTTTGTTCATGTTCGGGTGGCCCCACTTGTCACCCGAAATTATTGCGTCGGGACAAGTTCGAATATTGTGTCTTCAACACCTAGTAGTGTCTATGAGTCCTTAAATGTATTTCGGAACGATCCCAGCGTGAAACACCGACGCACATTTTTGTTTATGTTCGGGTGGGCCCACTACGGACCCGCATTTATTGCGTCGGGAGTAGTTGTGAAAACGGTGTTTTCCGCACCCGGTAGTGTCCAGCTGTC
The DNA here is from genome assembly GCA_031894775.1 of Chloris gayana. NCBI lineage: Eukaryota > Viridiplantae > Streptophyta > Magnoliopsida > Poales > Poaceae > Chloris > Chloris gayana. The sequence goes on from JAUNZO010000207.1 coordinate 422,339, forward strand.
CAAAAATATGTTCTCGAACGATCCGTGTGAGAAACATCGACGCACAATGTTGTTCATGTTTGGGTGGCCCCACTAGTCACCCCAATTTATTGCGTCGGGACAAGTTGTGAAAACCGTGTTTTCCGCACCTACTACTATCTAGGAGTCCAAAAATGTCTTCTAGAATGATCCGTTTGCGAAACACCGAGACACAATTTTGTTCATGTTCGGGTGGCCCCACTTGTCACCCGAATTTATTGCGTCGGGACAAGTTCTGAATATTGTGTCTTCAACACCTAGTAGTGTTTATGAGTCCTTAAATGTATTCGGAACGATCCCAGCGTGAAACACCTACGCACATTTTTGTTTATGTTCGGGAGGGCCCACTACGGACCCGTATTTATTGCGTCGGGAGTAGTTGTGAAAAGTGTGTTTTTCGCACCGGTAGTGTCTAGGAGTCCTAAAATGTTTTCCGGAACGATCCTGTGCGAAACACCGACGCACAATTTTTTCATGTTCGGGTGGCCCACTAGTGACCCGACCTTATTACTGTCGGGACAAGTTGTGAAAACTGTGTTTTCCGTACCGGTAGTGTCTAGGTGTAACAAAATGTGTTCGGAACAATCCATGGACGAACCACCGACGCACAATTTTGTTCATCTTCGGGTGGCCCCTCTATTCACCCCAATTTATTGCGTCGGGACAGGTTGTGAAAACTGTGTTTTCCGGAACTACTAGTGTCTATGAGTCCAAAAATGTGTTCTAGAACGATCCGTGTGCGAAACACCGAGACACGGTTCTGTTCATGTTCGGGTGGCCCCACTTGTCACCCGAATTTATTGCGTCGGGAGAAGTTGTGAATATTGTGTTTACAGCACCTAGTAGTGTCTATGAGTCCTAAACTTTATTCCGGAACGATCCCGAGTGTGAAACACCGACACGTATTTTTGTTTATGTTCGGGTGGGCCCACCCGACCATGAACAAAGTTATGCGTCGGTGTTTCGCACACGGATCATTCCGGAACACATTTTTGGACTCCTAGACACTACCGGAGTGCGGAAAAACCAGTTTTCACAACTTGTCCCGGCGCAACAAATGCGGGTCACTAGTGGGGCCACTCGAACATGAACAAAAACTGTGCCTCGGTGTTTCGCACAAGGATCGTTCCGAATACATTTCTGGACTCCTAGACACTACCGGGTGCCGAAAACACAGTTTTCACAAGTTGTCCCGGCGTAATAAATGCCGGTCACTAGTGGGCCCACCCGAACTCGAAAAAATTGTGCGTCGGTGATTCGCACACGGATCGTTCCGGAACACATTTTTGGGCTCCTTGACACTACCGGGTGCGGAAACTACAGTTTTCACAACTTGACCCGACGCAATAAATGCGGGTCACTAATGGGGCCACGCGAACATGAGCAAAATTACGCGTCGGTATTTTTCACACGGATCGTTCCGAACACATTTTTGCACTCCGAGACAGTAGTAGGTGCGAAAACACAGTTTTCACAACTTGTCCCGGTGCAATAAATGCGGGTCACTAGTGGGGCCACCCATACATGAACAAAATTGTGCGTCGGTGTTTCGCACACGGATCGTTCCGGAACACATTTTTGGACTCCTCTTGTGGAGGATCTTCATCTTGACTTGGAGAAGATGGATCACATTGCAATTGAGTTGGGTCTTGTGGCCTTATTTCACCAATTGCCATGTTCCTTGTTGCTTCACAAGGAGCTTCATCACCTACATCACTTGGATTAACTTGCTCTACTTGAGAGCCGTTAGATTCATCAAATGTTACATCACGCGTGATCTCAACAATGCCGGTGACTTTGTTGAAAACTCGGTATGCATACACATTTGATCCGTACCCAAGCAAGAAACCTTCATTGGTCTTTGGAGCAAACTTAGAAGACCTTGGCTTCTTGTTAAGAATAAAGCACTTGCTCCCAAAGACACGGAAATACGACACGTTAGGAATTTTACCGGTGAGAAGATCATAGGGTGTCTTTTTCAATATCTTGTGAAGGTACAACCGATTGGTTGCATGGCAAGCGGTGTTGATGGCTTCGGCCCAAAAGGTATCGGGAGTCTTGTATTCATCAAGCACGGTTCTTGCCATCTCAATAAGTGTACGGTTCTTTCTCTCGGCTACACCATTTTGTTGAGGGGTGTATGGTGCCGAGAACTCATGCTTGATGCCTTCTTCATCTAGGTACTCCTCGACTTGTGTATTCTTGAACTCGGTGCCATTGTCACTTCTAATCTTCTTGATCTTTACTTCATATTCATTTTATGCTCTTCTCAAGAAGCTCTTTAGAACACCTTGTGTCTCACTTTTATTCTTCAAAAGAGTACCCAAGTGAAACGGGAATAATCATCAACAATGACAAGGCCATACTTGTTACCGGCAATGCTTAGGTATGTGACCGGTCCGAAGAGGTCCATGTGAAGCATCTCCAATGGTCTTGTCGTCGTCGTCATCGTCTTGGATGGATGGTTAGCTCCAACTTGCTTTCCGGCTTGACATGCGCTACACACTTTGTCCTTCTCAAAAGCAACATCTTTTAGTCCAACAACGTGGCCACCCTTTAGAAGTTTATGTAGATTCCTCATCCCAACATGAGCTAGTCGGCGATGCCATAACCAACCCAAAGTGGTTTTTGCTATCAAACAAGCACTTAGATTTGGACCTTCTTTCTTGGTGAAATCAACAAGATAGATCTTATCCTCCAAGTACCCTTTGAATGCAATTGAGGAATCCGCTTTTCTAAAGACGGTCACGCCTTCATCGGTAAAGAGACAATTAAAACCCATTCCACAAAGTTGTGATATGGACATTAAGTTGTACCCTAAACCTTTCACAAGAAACACATTACTAATTGAAAGGTCATGGGTGATTTGAATTCCACCACGACCAATTACCTTTCCTTGTTGATCATTTCCATAAGATATACTCCCACTTGTTAGATTGTGTTTGTCAAGTGTGGAGAACATCTTCTCCCCGGTCATATAATTTGAGCACCCGGTGTCGAGCACCCATATTGAACCGCCCGAGGAGTATCCCTACACACAATTAAGCACAAGATTTAGGCACCCAAACTTGCTTGGGTCCCTTAACTTTAGAAACAACACTTTTGGGCACCCACACACAAGGATTCCATCTTGCATAGTGTGGCCCAACAAATCTTGCAACTACTTTCCCATGAGCACCATGGGTTAGCTCATATGTTGCATGATCGTACACATAGAAGGATACGGGTGAGCTCTTCTTTTTGAGCTCTTGTGTTGTCTTGGCCTTCTTCACTTGCTTAACTTGAGCATCTCGCTTTTGTTGATTCATGTTGTTGCTCTTGATGTTGTATTTCTTCTTGGGTTGCTCCTTAAACCCAATGCCTTTGTTGCCATTGAACTTTCTTTCCTCACTAACAATTTTCTTAGCTAGCTCAACTTGAGCCGCTCTTTCAAGACTCTTGACCTTGTTAGTGAGATCCTTGATTGTCACCTTATCGGTGGCAATGTTGTCAATGTCAACACCTTCACATCTTGTACACTTTTTGCTTGATGAAGATTGTATTGACTCGGCCTCGCTTTTGTAAGTCAATGTGCTATTCTTGAGGACTTCAATCTCTCCTTCCAACAACTTGTGATTCTCTTCAAGAGATTCACACTTTGTTTGGAGTGAGAGGTTCATGTCTTCTAGCTTAGCATTTGACTTGTTTACCTTTGTAAGGCATAGAGTCAACTCCTCGTTCTTCTTTCTTTCTTCCTCAAGCAAGGTCTTCAACTCTTTAATCTCATCAAGCTTCTTGATAAGCATGTTTTCTTGCTTGTCCACCATATCTTCACTCTCTTCAACCTTCTCTTACATTATCCCTAACATTTTCACCATATCTTGCAAGGAGGGGACTAGCTCCTCCTCATTATCATGGTTAGAGGAATTGACAAGAGGTTTAGTTTGTACCTTATTTTCTTTGGCCATGAAGCATTTGGGGGCGTCATCCTCATCATCGGTGAGGTTGTTGAAGAGTGATGATTTGGCCGGTGTTAGGCCATATGCAAGATTGGCAATCCCTCCTTCTTCACAAACAAGGCAAGCTCTTCATTGTCTTCTTCAATCTCAATTTGGTCTACCTCTACAACTGCTTTCTTTATTGCCTTGAGTGCCACATCTTGCTTGCTTGTGCTCTCATCTCCAATTAGCACACTCACTCTCTTTCCCTCATCATCACGGCTTTTGTGAGCAAGGATTCTCCCAATTACTTCGTCCGTGGAGAATCCATCAAATCCTTCCTTTTCTTTAATGATGGTGCAAAGGGTGGAGTTCCACACTCTTAGTGACATTATAAGCTTGAGATTCACTTCTTGCTCGCTCACGTCATCTCCAAGTGACCTTCGCTCATTCACAATATCCAAGAGCCTATCATGTGTTTGTTAAGGGTCTTCGCCTTTCTTCATCACAAAGAAGTTGAATTGATTTTTCAGCACTTGCATTCTTGACTTCTTCACTACATCGACCGCAATTAGCTTGTCCCAAATGGCTTTGGCATTCTCGAGTCGGGACACTTTAGAGTACTCTTTAGCACTCAAGGATGATAGCATGGCCGACACGGCTTGGGCATTGCGATGTATGTTGATGTTGTCCATAATGGTGTGTTCGTTTTAATTCTCAATCACATATCCTTTTTCAACCACTTCCCACACGGGTGGACCAATCAATAATAGGTACATCTTCATCCTATGCTTGTACCAACAAAAATCTTTTCCATCAAACCAAGGTAGTCGCCCACTACCACAACTATTCACATTTGCCACATCATTATAGTTGAAGCTGTACCTTGTGTCCGACTTCCCACCACTAGTGTCATCCTTTGCAAATGGATTCTTGGTAGGGTCATTTTCCTCAACACGTTTCCCGACATCTTTTCTTCTCAAGCGGTTAAGCTCTTCTCGAGAAGACCTGCTCCGATACCAATTGAAAGTTGCCTAGAGGGGGGGGTGAATAGGCAATACAAAATAATTCCTGAAAAACGCAACACTAAACTAGCGATGAAACCAAAAGGGGCGGAACTTCCGTCACACACGGAACTTCCGTCACTCGACGAAACTTCCGTTCCTCCTAGGGTAAACAAGGAATCTAAAGAGATAAGGTGAAGATCTCACAAATATGGTTGAATTCAATCCTTCCTTGATCGATGACAAGTATTCCACCTGCAGGAAAAGTAAATCCACACAACACACACGTAGATCGGCCACAACCTTTCTCGAGAGAAACAAGAACAAGGAAACACAAACAAGAACAAACACAAGGGAGACACAAGATTTGTTGACCGAAGTTCGGACCCCTCACAAAGAGGTTCCTACGTCTCCGTTGAGGAGTTCACAAAGAGCCGGGTTTCTTTCAACCCTTTTCCTCCCAAGCAGCCACAAAGGTCAAACTTGGTTTCCTTCTTCTTCTTCTTGGTTGAGTCCTTTCCTTTGGGAGGCGAATCACAACGTTCACAAACTTCCCTAGACTCACCACAATCTTGGGAGCTCTAGGGTGACACCTAGCCAATCTAGGAGAGCAAATCTCCAAGAGTAACAAGTGAAGTAGGGTTTGCTTGCTAAGGAAGATGTGCTCAAGGTTGGGATGATGCTTCTCAAGCTTGGATTTGATTTTGGGCTCTCACAAATGGTTTTGGGATCACAAGGAAGATGAGAGAGATGAGAGCAAGTGCTTGAGTGAGATGGGAGTGTTCAAAAAGCACCAGCAAACTTGCTCACGGGTTGGTCAAAGCTATATATAGGAAGAGGCCAAAAAGAGCCGTTGGGAAGTGTGAAAAGGTGGTTTGACGGAACTTCCGTGAACCGGACGAAACTTCCGTGAGACTTAACCTAGGGCATGAACAGATCGGACGGAACATGCAAGTTCCGTCCTACACTCTTTGGAAATCACCGACGGAACTTCCTTGGAGACTTGGCTAGTTCGAACTTCTAAGGACGGAACTTGCAAGTTCCATCCTGCACTCTCTGGAACCACTTTGGAGTTGACGGAAGTTCCGTGAGAGGTCACGGAACTTCCGTGAGTTCTGGTTTTGTGGTTTGGCTTCTTTTGAACTTTTGGTGGATTTGATTTTATCCAAGCTTGTGTATGGAACAAAGAGCACATATTCCCTGCAACAAAAACTAATTCACCCCTCTTTATAGTTTTGGCAAGCCTAGACTCAAGGAAATAAAAAACTAAGAGACACGTTCTTGAGTCCATCTTTCAACTTTTTATATGAGGGGCTATCAGTCACATAATGTGGGTTAATCAATTAAGGTATCCTGCACATTAGCTCAATTAACTCATTAGTCATTTTAATTGTTTGTCATTTATCACCAAAACCCACTAGGGGGCCTAGTTTCATCTTCAAACACATTTTTGGACTCCTAGACACTACCGGGTGCGGAAAAACCAGTTTTCACAACTTGTCACGGCGCAATAAATGCGGGTCACCAGTGGGGCCACCCGAACATGAACAAAAATTGTACATCGATGTTTCGCACACGGCTCGTTCCAGAATACATTTTTGGACTCCTAGACACTACCGGGTGCCGAAAACACAGTTTTCACAACTTGTCCCGCGCAATAAATGCCGGTCACTAGTGGGGCCACCCAACCATGAATGAAATTGTGCGTCGGTGATTCGCACACGGATCGTTCCGGAACACATTTTTGGACTCCTAGACACTACTGGGTGCGGAAAACACAGTTTTCACAAGTTGTCCCGGTGCAATAAATGCGGGTCACTTGTGGGGCCACCCGAACATGAACAAAATTGTGCGTCGGTGTTTCGCACACGGACCGTTCCGGAACACAATTTTGGACTCCTAGACACTAGTAGGTGTGGAAAACACAGTTTTCATAACTTGGCCGAGCACAATAAATGAAGATCACTGGTGGGGTCACTCGAACCTGAACAAAATTGTGCGTCGTTGTTTCTCAGACGGATCGTTCCTGAATACATTTTTGGACTCTTAGACACTACGGGAGCGGAAAACACAGTTTTCACAACTTCTCCGAGCGCAATAAATGCGGGTCACTAGTGGGGCCACCCAAACATGAACAAAATTGTGCGTCGGTGTTTCGCACACGGATCATTCCGGAAAACATTTTTGGACTCCTAGACACTACCGGGTGCGGAAAAACCAGTTTTCACAACTTGTCCCGACGCAACAAATGCGGGTCACTAGTGGGGCCATCCGAACATGAACAAAAATTGTGCCTCGGTGTTTCGCATAAGGATCGTTCCGGAATATATTTTTGAACTCCTAGACACTATCGGGTGCCGAAAACACAGTTTTCACAATTTGGCCTGGCGCAATAAATGCGGGTCACTAGTGGGCCACCCGAACCTGAACAAAATTGTGCGTCGGTGTTTCTCACACGGATCGTTCCGGAACACATCTTTGGACTCCGAGACAATAGTAGGTGCGAAAAACACAGTTTTCACAACTTGTCCCGGTGCAATAAATGCGGGTCACTAGTGGGGCCACCCATACATGAACAAAATTGTGCGTCGGTGTTACGCACACGGATCGTTCCGGAGCACATTTTTGGACCCAAGACACTAGTAGGTGTGGAAAATACAGTTTTCACAACTTGTCCCGGCGCAATAAATGCGGGTCACTATTGTGGCCACCCGAACATGAACAAAATTCAGTGTCGGTGTTTCGGAAACGGAACATTCCGAACATATTTTTGGACTCCTAGACACTACCGGGTGCGGAAAACACAGTTTTCACAATTTGTCCCGGCCCAATAAATGCCGTTCACTACTGGGGCCACCCGTACATGAACAAAATTGTGCGTCGGCGTTTCGCACACGGGTCGTTCCGGAACACATTTTTGGACTCCTAGACAGTACCGGGTGCGGAAAAACCAGTTTTCACAACTTGTCCCGGCGCAATAAATATCGTTTACTAGTGGGGCCACCCGTACATGAACAAAATTGTGCGTCGGTGTTTCGCACGAGGATCGTTCCGGAACACATTTTTGGACCCCTAGACACTACCGGGTGCAGGAAAAACCAGTTTTCACAACTTGTCCCGGCGCAATAAATGCGGGTCACTAGTGGGGCCACCCGAACATGAACTAAAATTGTGCATCGGTGTTTCGCACACGGATCGTTCCGAAATACATTTTTGTACTCCTAGACACTATCGGGTGCCGAAAACACAGTTTTCACAACTTGTCCCGACGCAATAAATGCGGGTGTCACTAGTGGGGCCACCCGAACATGAACAAAATTCTGCGTCGGTGTTTGCACACGGATCGTTCCGGAACACATTTTTGAACTCTACACAATAGTAGGTGCGGAAAGAACAGTTTTCACAACTTGTCCAGGCGCAATAAATGCGGGTCATTATTGGAGCCACCCGAGCATGAATGAAATTGCGTGTCGGCGTTTCGGAAACGGATCATTCTAGACCACATTTTTGGACTCCTAGACACTACCGGGTGCGGAAAACACAGTTATTACAACTTGTCTCGGCGCAATAAATGCCGGTCACTAGTAGGGCCACCCGAACATGAACAAAATTTTGCTTCGGTGTTTCGCACACGGATCGTTCCGGAAGACATTTTTGGACTCGTAGACACTACCGGTGTGGAAAACACAGTTCTCACAACTTGTCCCGGCGCAATAAATGCGGATCATTAGTGGGGCCACCCGAACATGAACAAAATTGTGCGTCGGTGTTTGCACACGGAGCGTTCCGGAACAAATTTTTGGACTCCTAGACAATAGTAGGTGCGGAAAACACAGTTTTCACAACTTGTCCCGGCGCAATAAATGTGGGTCACTATTGGGGCCACCCGAACATGAACAAAATTGAGTGTTGGTGTTTCGATAACGGATCATTCCAGAACACATTATTGGACTCCTAGGCACTACCGGGTGCGGAAAACACAGTTTTCACAACTTGTCCCGGTGCAATAAATGCCGGTAACTCGTGGAGCCACCCAACCGTGAATAAAATTGTGCGTCGGTGATTCTCACACGGATCGTTCCGGAACACATTTTTGGACTCCTAGACACTACCGGGTGCGGAAAACTCAGTTTTCACAACTAGTACCGGCGCAATAAATGCGGGTCACTAGTGGGGCCACCCGAACCTGAAGAAAATTGTGCGTCGGTATTTCTCACACAGATCGTTTCGGAACACATTTTTGCACTCCTAGACAATAGTGGGTGCGGAAAACACAGTTTTCACAACTTGTCTCGGCGCAATAAATGTGGGTCACTATTGGGGCCACCCGAACATGAACAAAATTTCGCGTCGGTGTCTCTCACACGGATCGTTCCGGAACACATTTTTGGACTCCTAGACACTACCGAGTGCGGAAAAACCAGTTTTCACACGTGGTCCCGGCGCAATAAATGTGGGTCACTATTGGGGCCACCCGAACATGAACAAAATTGAGTGTCGGTGTTTCGAAAACGGATCATTCCAAAACACATTATTGGACTCCTAGACACTACCGGGTGCGGAAAACACAGTTTTCACAACTTGTCCCAGCGCAATAAATGCCGGTAACTAGTGGGGCCACCCAACCATGAATAAAATTGTGCGTCGGTGATTCTCAAACGGATCGTTCCGGAACACATTTTTGGACTCATAGACACTACCGGGTGCGGAAAACACAGTTTTCACAACTAGTCCCGGCGCAATAAATGCGGGTCACTAGTGGGGCCACCCGAACTCGAAGAAAATTGTGCGTCGGTATTTCTCCCACGGATCGTTTCGGAACACATTTTTGCACTCCTAGACAATAGTGGGTGCGGGAAACACAGTTTTTACAACTTGTCCCGGCGCAATAAATGTGGGTCACTATTGGGGCCACCCGAACATGAACAAAATTATGCATCGGTGTTAGCACACGGACCGTTCCGGAACACATTTTTGGACTCCTAGTCATTAGTAGGTGCAGAAAACACAGTTTTCACAACTTGTCTCGGCGCAAATAAATGAGGGTCACTATTGGAGCCACCCGAACATGAACAAAATTGCGTGTCGGTGTTTCAAAAACGGATCATTCCATAACACATTTTTGGACTCCTAGACACTACCGGGTGCAGAAAACACAGTTTTCACAACTTGTCCCGACACAATAAATGCGGGTCACTAGTGGGGCCGGTCGAACGTTGAACAAAATTGTGCGTCGGTGTTTCGCACACGGATCATTCCACAACACATTTTTGGACTCCTAGACTCTACTATGTGCAGAAAACACAATTTTCACAACTTATCCCGGTGCAATAAATGTGGGTCACTAGTGGGCCCACTCGAACATAAACAAAATTGTGCGTCGGTGTTTCGCACATGGATCGTTCCGGAAGACTCCTAGACACTACAGGGTGCGGAAAACACAGTTGTCATAACATGTCCCGGCGAGATAAACGCGGGTCACTAGTGGGGCCATCCGAACATGAACAAAATTGTGCATCGGTGTTTCGCACACGGATCGTTCCTGAACACATTTTTGGACTCCTAGGCAGTATCGGGTGCAGAAAACACAGTTTTCACAACTTGTCCCGACACAATAAATGCGGGTCACTAGTGGGGCCGCTCGAACGTTGAACAAAATTGTGCGTCGGTGTTTCGCATACGGATCATTCCACAACACATTTTTGGACTCCTAGACTCTACTATGTGCGGGAAACACAATTTTCACAACTTATCCCGGTGCAATAAATGTGGGTCACTAGTGGGCCCACTCGAACATAAACAATATTGTGCGTCGGTGTTTCGCACACCGATCGTTCCGGAACACTTTTTTGGACTCCTAAACACTACTGGGTGCGGAAAACACAATTTTGGCAACTAGTCCCGGTGCAATAAATGCGGGTCCCTAGTGGGCCCACCCGAACATAAACAAAATTGTGCGTCGGTATTTCATACTCGGGATCGTTGCGAAATACATTTTAGGACTCATAGACACTACTCGGTGCGGAAAACATAGTTTTCACAACTTGTCCCGATGCAATAAATATGGGTCACTAGTGGGCCCACACGAACATGAACAAAATTGTGTGTTAGTGTTTCATACTAGGATCGTTGCGAAATACATTTTAGGACTCATAGATGCTACTAGGTGTGGAAAACACAGTTTTGACAACTTGTCCCGACATAATAAATGCGGGTCACTAGTGGGGCTGCCCGAACATGAACAAAATTGTGCATCGGTGTTTCATACACGGATCGTTCCGAACATATTTTTGGACTCCTAGACACTACCGGGTGCGGAAAACATAGTTTTAGCAACTTGTCCCGACACAATAAAACCGGGTCTCTAGTGGGCCCACTCGAACATAAACAAAATTGTGTGTCGGTGTTTGACGCGAATTACATTTTAATACTCATAGACGCTACTTGGCGCGGAAAACACAGCTTTCACAACTTGTCCCGATGCAATAAATGCGGGTCACTAGTGGGGCCACCCGAACATGAACAAAATTGTGCGCTCGTGTTTCGCACACGGATCATTCCGGAACATATTTTTGGACTCCTAGACACTATCGACTGCAGAAAACATAGTTTTCACAACATCTCCCGACGCAATAAATGCGGGTCCATAGTGGGCCCATCCGAACATAAACAAAATTGTGTGTCGGTATTTGATACTCGTTATCGTTGCAAAATCCATTTTAGGACTCACGAGACACTACTAGGTGCAGAAAACATAGTTTTCACAACTTGTCCCGACGCAATAAATGTGGGTCACTAGTGGGCCCACCCGAACATGAACAACATTCTGCGTCGCTGTTTCGCACGTGGATCATTCCGAAACACATTTTTGGACTCCTAGACACTAGCGGGTGCGGAAAACACAGTTTGCAAAACTTGTCCCGACGCAATAAATTTGGGTCACTAGTTTGGCCACCCGAACATGAACAAAATTGTGCGCCGGTGTTTCGCACACGGATCATTCCGGAACATATTTTTGGACTCCTAGACACTACCAGGTGTGGAAAAGCCACTTCTCACAACTTGTCCCGACGCAATAAATGCGGATCCGTAGTGGGCCCACCAAAACATAAACAAAACCGTGCGTCGGTGTTTGACACTGGATCGTTCCGGAATACATTTTAGGACTCGGAGACTAGTAGGTGCGGAAAACACAGTTTTCACAACTTGTCCTGAAGCAATAAATGCAGGTCCGTAGTGGGCCCACCCGAACATAAACAAAAATGTGTGTCGGTGTTTCACACTGGTATTGTTTCGGAATACATATTAGGACTCATAGACACTAGTTGGTGTGGAAAACACCGTTTACACAACTTGTCCCGACGCAATAAATTCGGGTGAATAGTGGGGCCACCCGAACATGAACAAAATTGTGCGTCGGTGTTTCTCACACGGGTCGTTTCGAACATATTTTTGGACTCCTAGATACTACCGGGTGCAGAAAACATAGTCTTCACAACTTGTCCCGGTGCAATAAATGCGGGTCACTAGTGGGGCCACCCGAACATGAAAAAATGTGCGTCGGTGTTTCGTCCATGGATCGTTTCGGAACACATTTTGGGACACGTAGACACTACCGGGTGCGGAAAACATAGTTTTCACAACTTGTCCCGACGCAATAAATTCGGGTAACTAGTGGGGCCACCCGAACATGAACAAAAATGTGTGTTGGTGTTTCACACTGGGATCGTTCCGAATACATTTTAGGACTCATCGACACTAGTAGGTACGGAAAACACAGTTTTCACAACTTGTCCCGAAGCAATAAATGCGGGTCCGTAGTGGGCCCACCCGAACATAAACAAAAATGTGCGTCGGTGTTTCACGCTGGGATCGTTCCGGAATACATTTTCGGACTCATAGACACTGGTAGGTGCGGAAAACACGGTTTTAGCAACTTGTCCCGGCACAATAAAAGCGGGTCTCTAGTGGGCCCACTCGAACATAAATAAAATTGTGTGTCGGTGTTTGACGCGAATTACATTTTAATACTCATAGACGCTACATGGCGCGGAAAACACAACTTTCACAACTTGTCCCGACGCAATAAATGCGGGTCACTAGTGGGGCCACCCAAACATGAACAAAACGTGCGTCGGTGTTTCGCAAACGAGATCATTCCGGAACACATTTTTGGACTCCTAGACACTAGTAGGTGCGGAAAACACAGTTTTCACAACTTGTCCCGACACAATAAATTCGGATGACTAGTGGGGCCACCCGAACATGAACAAAATTGTGCGTCGATGTTTCTCACACGGATCGTTCCGAACACATTTTTGGACTCCTAGACACTTCCGGGTGTGAAAAACACAGTTTTCACAACTTGTCCCGGTGAAATAAATGCGGGTCACCGGTGGGGCCACCCGAACATGAACAAATGTGCGTCGGTGTTTCCATCAAGGGTCGTTCCGCAACATATTTTTGGACTCATAGACACTAGTAGGTGCGGAAAACACAGTTTTCATAACTTGTCCCGACGCAATAAATTCGGGTGACTAGTGGGGCGACCCGAACTTGAACAAAATTGTGCGTCGTTGTTTCTCACACGGATCGTTCCGGAACAGATTTTTGGACTCCTAGACACAACCGGGTGCGGAAAACACAGTTTTCACAACTTGTCTCGAAGCTATAAATGCGGGTCTCGTAGTGGGCCCACCCGAACATAAACAAAATTGTGTGTCGGTGTTTGACGCTGGGAACGTTGTGAAATACGTTTTAGGACTCATAGACGCTACTTGGCGTGGAAAACACAGCTTCACAACTTGTCCCGACGCAATAAATGCGAGTCACTAGTGGGGCCACCTGAACATGAACAAAATTGTGCGTCGGCGTTTCACGCTGGGATCGTTCCGGAATACATTTTAGGACTCATAGACACTATTAGGTGCGGAGAACACAGTTTTCACAACTTATCCCGAAGCAATAAATTCGGGTGACTAGTGGGGCCACCCGAACACGAACAAAATTGTGCGTCGGTGTTTGGCACGAGGATCATTCCGGAACACATTTTTGGACTCCTAGACACTACCGGGTGCGGAAAACACGAGTATGCACAATTTGTCCCGACGCAATAAATGCGGGTCCGTAGTGGGCCCACCCGAACATAAACAAAAATATGTGTCGGTGTTTCACGCTGGGATCGTTCGGAATACATTCACACACGAACATAAATAGACACTAGTAGGGGCCGACGTAATAATTTTCACAACTTGTTCCGGAACACAACTTGGCCCGGCGCAATAAATGCGGGTCACTAGTGGGGCCGCCCAAACCTGAACAAAATTGTGCTTCGGTGTTTCTCATACGGATCGTTCGGAACACATTTTTGGACTCCTAGACACTACCAGGTGCGGAAAACACAATTTTCACAACATGTCCTGGCGCAATAAATGCGGGTCGATAGTGGGGCCACCCGAACATGAACAAAATTATGCATCGCTGTTAGAACACGGACGGTTCCGGAACACATTTTTGGTAGGTGCAGAAAACACGGTTTTCACAACTTGTCTCGGCGCAAATAAATGAGGGTCACTATTGGAGCCACCCGAACATGAACAAAATTGCGTGTCTTTGTTTTGGAAACGGATCATTCCGAACACATTTTTGGACTCCTAGACACTACTGGGTGACGAAAACACAATTTTCACAACTTGGCCCGGTGCAATAAATGCGGGTCACTAGTGGGGCCACCCGAACCTGAAGAAAATTGTGCGTCGGTGTTTCTCACACTTATCGTTCCGAACACATTTTCGGACTCCTGGACTCTACCGGGTGCGGAAAACACAGTTCTCACAACTTGTCCCAGCGTAATAAATACGGGTCACTATTGGGGCCACCCGAACATGAACAAAATTGTGCGTCGATGTTTGCACACGGAGCGTTCCGGAACACATTTGGACTCCTAGACAATAGTAGGTGCGGAAAACACAGTTTTCACAACTTGTCCGGCGCAATAAATGTGGGTCACTATTGGGGCCACCCGAACATGAACAAAATTGCGTGTCGTTGTTTCGAAAATGGATCATTCCAGAACACATTTTTGGACTCCTAGACACTACCGGGTGCGGAAAACACAGTTCTCACAACTTGTCCCGGCGCAATAAATGCGGGTCACTATTGGGGCCACCCGAACATGAACAAAATTGTGCGTCGATGTTTGCACACGGAGCGTTCGGAACACAATTTGGACTCATAGACAATAGTAGGTGCGGAAAACACAGTTTTCACAACTTGTCCGGCGCAATATATGTGGGTCACTATTGGGGCCACCCGAAGATGAACAAAATTGCGTGTCGTTGTTTCGAAACGGATCATTCCAGAACACATTTTTGGACTCCTAGACACTACCGGGTGCGGAAAACACAATTTTCACAACTTGTCGCGGCGCAATAAATGCCCGTCACTAGTGGGGCCACCCAACCATGAATAAAATTGTGCGTCGGTGATTCTCACACGGATCGTTCCGGAACACATTTTTGGACTCCTAGACACTTCCGGGTGCGGAAAAACTAGTTTTCACAAGTTGTCTCGGCGCAATAAATGCGGGTCACTAGTGGGGCCACCCGAACATGAACAAAAATTGTGCATCGGTGTTTTGCACACCGATCGTTCCGGAATACATTTTTGGATTCCTAGACACTACTACGGGTGCCGAAAACACAGTTTTCACAAGTTGGCCCGGCACAATAAATGCGGGTCACTAGTGGGGCCACCCGAACATGAACAAAATTGTACGTCGGTGTTTGCACACGGATCATTCCAGAACACATTTTTGGACTCCTAGACAACGAGTAGGTGCGGAAAACACAGTTTTCACAACTTGTCCGGCGCAATAATGCGGTTCACTATTGGAGCCACCCGAACATGAACAAAATTTCGCATCGGTGTTTCTCACACGGATCGTTCCGGAACACATTTTTGGACTCCTAGACACTACCGGGTGCGGAAAAACTAGTTTTCACAAGTTGTCCGGCGCAATAAATGCCGGTCACTAGTGGGGCCGCCGAACATGAACAAAAATTGTGCATCGGTGTTTCGCACACGGATCGTTGATGAAAACATTTTTGGACTCCTAGACACTACCGGGTGCGGAAAACACAGTTTTCACAACGTGGCCCGGCGCAATAAATGCGGGTCACTAGTGGGTCCACCCAAACCTGAACAAAATTGTGCGTCGGTGTTTCTCATACGGATCGTTCCGGAACACATTTTTGGACTCCTAGACACTACCAGGTGCGGAAAACACAGTTTTCACAACTTGTCATGGCGCAATAAATGCGGGTCACTAGTGGGGCCACCCGAACATGAACAAAATTGTGCGTCGATGTTTGCACACGGAGCGTTCCGAACACATTTTGGACTCGGAGACAATAGTAGGTGCGGAAAATACAGTTTTCACAACTTGTCCCGGCGCAATAAATGTGGGTCACTATTGGGGCCACCCGAACATGAACAAAATTGCGTGTAGTTGTTTCGAAAACGGATCATTCCAGAACACATTTTTGGACTCCCGGACACTACCGGGTGCGGAAAACACAATTTTCACAACTTGTCGCGGCGCAATAAATGCCGGTCACTAGTAGGGCCACCCAACCATGAATAAAATTGTGCGTCGGTCATCCTCACGGGATCGTTCCGGAACACATTTTTGGACTCCTAGACACTACCGGGTGCGGAAAAACTGGTTTTCATAAGTTGTCTCGGCGCAATAAATGCGGGTCACTAGTGGAGCCACCCGAACATGAACAAAAATTGTGCATCGGTGTTTCGCACACTGATCGTTCCGGAATACATTTTTGGATTCCTAGACACTATCGGGTGCCGAAAACACAGTTTTCACAACTTGGCCGAGCGCAATAAATGCGGGTCACTAGTGGGGCCACCCGAACATGAACAAAATTGTACGTCGGTGTTTGCACACGGATCGTTCGAGAACACATTTTTGGACTCCGAGACAACAGTAGGTGCGGAAAACACAGTTTTCACAACTTGTCCCGACGCAATAATGCGGTTCACTATTGGAGCCACCCGAACATGAACAAAATTTCGCATTGGTGTTTCTCACACGGATCGTTCCGGAACACATTTTTGGACTCCTAGACACTACCGGGTGCGGAAAAACCAGTTTTCACAAGTTGCCTCGGCGCAATAAATGCCGGTCACTAGTGGGGCCGCTGAACATGAACAAAAATTGTGCATCGGTGTTTCGCACACGCATCGTTGCGGAAAACATTTTTGGACTCATAGACACTACCGGGTGCGGAAAACACAGTTTTCACAACTTGGCCGGTGCAATAAATGCAGGTCACTAGTGGGGCCACCCGAACCCGAAGAAAATCGTGCGTCGGTATTTCTCACACGGATCGTTTCGGAACACATTTGTGGACTCCTAGACAATAGTAGGTGCGGAAAACATAGTTTTCACAACTTGTCCCGGCGCAATAAATGTGGGTCACTATTGGGGCCACCCGAACATGAACAAAATTTCGCGTCGGTGTCTCTCACGCGGATCGTTCCGAACACATTTTTGGACTCCTAGACACTACCGAGTGCGGAAAAACCAGTTTTCACACGTTGTCCCGGCGCAATAAATGTGGGTCACTATTGGGGCCACCCAAACATGAACAAAAGCGAGTGTCGGTGTTTGGAAAACGGATCATTCCAGAACACATTTTTGGACTCCTAGACACTACCGGGTGCCGAAAACACAGTTTTCACAACTTGGCCCGGCGCAATAAATGCGGGTCACTAGTGGGGCCACCCAAACCTGAACAAAATTGTGCGTCGGTGTTTCTCATACGGATGGTTCCGGAACACATTTTTGGACTCCTAGACACTACCGGGTGCGGAAAACACAGTTCTCACAACTTGTCCCGGCGCAATAAATGCGGGTCACTATTGGGACCACCCGAACATGAACAAAATTGTGCGTCGATGTTTGCACACGGAGCGTTCCGGAACACATTTTGGACTCCTAGACAATAGTAGGCGCGGAAAACACAGTTTTCACAACTTGTCCGGCGCAATAAATATGGGTCACTATTGGGGCCACCCGAACATGAACAAAATTGCGTGCGTTGTTTCGAAAACGGATCATTCCAGAACACATTTTTGGACTCCTAGACACTACCGGGTGCGGAAAACACAGTTTTCACAACTTGTCGCGGTGCAATAAATGCCGGTCACTAGTGGGGCCACCCAACCATGAATAAAATTGTACATCGGTGATTCTCACACGGATCGTTCCGGACCACATTTTTGGACTCCTAGACACTACCAGTGCGGAAAAACTAGTTTTCACAAGTTGTCTCGGCGCAATAAATGCGGGTCACTAGTGGGGCCACCCGAACATGAACAAAAATTGTGCATCGGTGCTTTGAACACTGAACGTTCCGGAATACATTTTTGGATTCCTAGACACTACCGGGTGCCGAAAACACAGTTTTCACAAGTTGGCCCGGCGCAATAAATGCGGGTCACTAGTGGGGCCACCCGAACATGAACAGAATTCTACGTCGGTGTTTGCACACGGATCGTTCCAGAACACATTTTTGGACTCCTAGACAACAGTAGGTGCGGAAAACACAGTTTTCACAACTTGTCCCGGCGCAATAATGCGGTTCACTATTGGAGCCACCCGAACATGAACAAAATTTTGCATCGGTGTTTCTCACACGGATCGTTCGGAACACATTTTTGGACTCCTAGACACTACGGGTGCGGAAAAACCAGTTTTTACAAGTTGTCCCGGCGCAATAAATGCGGGTCACTAGTGGGGCCGCCGAACATGAACAAAAATTGTGCATCGGTGTTTCGCACACGCATCGTTGCGGAAAACATTTTTGGACTCCTAGACACTACCGGGTGCGGAAAACACAGTTTTCACAACTTGGCCCGAGCGCAATAAATGCGGGTCACTAGTGGGGCCGCCCAAACCTGAACAAAATTGTGCGTCGGTGTTTCTCATACGCATCGTTCCGGAACACATTTTTGGACTCCTAGACACTACCAGGTGCGGAAAACATAGTTTTCACAACTTGTCCTGGCGCAATAAATGCGGGTCACTAGTGGGGCCACCCGAACATGGACAAAATTGTGCATCGCTGTTAGAACACGGACCGTTCCGGAACACATTTTTGGACTCCTAGTCATTAGTAGGTGCAGAAAACACAGTTTTCACAACTTGTCTCGGCGCAAATAAATGAGGGTCACTATTGGAGCCACCCGAACATGAACAAAACTGCGTGTCGGTGTTTTGGAAACGGATCATTCCAGAACACATTTTTGTACTCCTAGACACTACCGGGTGCCGAAAACACGGTTTTCACAACTTGGCCCGGTGCAATAAATGCGGGTCACTAGTGGGGCCACCCGAACACGAAGAAAATTGTGCGTCGGTGTTTCTCACACTTATCGTTCCGGAACACATTTTTGGACTCCTGGACACTACCGGGTGCGGAAAACACAGTTCTCACAACTTGTCCCGGCGCAATAAATGCGGGTCACTATTGGGGCCACCCGAACATGAACAAAATTGTGCGTCGATGTTTGCACACGGAGCGTTCGGAACACATTTTGGACTCCTAGACAATAGTAGGTGCGGAAAACACGGTTTTCACAACTTGTCCCGGCGCAATAAATATGGGTCACTATTGGGGCCACCCGAACATGAACAAAATTGCGTGCGTTGTTTCGAAAACGGATCATTCCGAACACATTTTTGGACTCCTAAACACTACCGGGTGCGGAAAACACAGTTTTCACAACTTGTCGCGGTGCAATAAATGCCGGTCACTAGTGGGGCCACCCAACCATGAATAAAATTGTACATCGGTGATTCTCACACGGATCGTTCCGGAACACATTTTTGGACTCCTAGACACTACCAGTGCGGAAAAACTAGTTTTCACAAGTTGTCTCGGCGCAATAAATGCGGGTCACTAGTGGGGCCACCCGAACATGAACAAAAATTGTGCATCGGTGTTTTGCACACTGATCGTTCCGGAATACATTTTTGGATTCCTAGACACTACCGGGTGCCGAAAACACAGTTTTCACAAGTTGGCCCGGCGCAATAAATGCGGGTCACTAGTGGGGCCACCCGAACATGAACAAAATTGTACGTCGGTGTTTGCACACGGATCGTTCGAGAACACATTTTTGGACTCCTAGACAACGGTAGGTGCGGAAAACACAGTTTTCACAACTTGTCTCGGCGCAATGATGCGGTTCACTATTGGAGCCACCCGAACATGAACAAAATTTCGCATCGGTGTTTCTCACACGGATCGTTCGGAACACATTTTTGGACTCCTAGACACTACCGGGTGCGGAAAAACCAGTTTTCACAAGTTGCCTCGGCGCAATAAATGCCGGTCACTAGTGGGGCCGCCGAACACTGAACAAAAATTGTGCATCGGTGTTTCGCACACGCATCGTTGCGGAAAACATTTTTGGACTCATAGGCACTACCGGGTGCGGAAAACACAGTTTTCACAACTTGGCCCGGCGCAATAAATGCGGGTCACTAGTGGGGCCACCCGAACTCGAAGAAAATTTTGCGTCGGTATTTCTCACACGGATCGTTTCGGAACACATTTTTGGACTCCTAGACAATAGTAGGTGCGGAAAACACGGTTTTCACAACTTGTCCCGGCGCAATAAATGTGGGTCACTATTGGGGCCACCCGAACGTGAACAAAATTTCGCGACGGTGTCTCTCACGCGGATCGTTCCGGAACACATTTTTGGACTCCTAGACACTACCGAGTGCGGAAAAACCAGTTTTCACACGTTGTCCCGGCGCAATAAATGTGGGTCACTATTGGGGCCACCCAAACATGAACAAAGCGAGTGTCGGTGTTTGGAAAACGGATCATTCCAGAACACATTTTTGGACTCCTAGACACTACTGGGTGCCGAAAACACAGTTTTCACAACTTGGCCGGCGCAATAAATGCGGGTCACTAGTGGGGCCACCCAAACACTGAACAAAATTGTGCGTCGGTGTTTCTCATACGGATGGTTCCGGAACACATTTTTGGACTCCTAGACACTACCAGGTGCGGAAAACACAGTTTTCACAACTTGTCTGGCGTAATAAATGCGGGTCACTAGTGGGGCCACCCGAACATGAACAAAATTGTGCATCGCTGTTAGAACACGGACCGTTCCGGAACACATTTTTGGACTCCTGGTCATTAGTAGGTGCAGAAAACACAGTTTTCACAACTTGTCTCGGCGCAAATAAATGAGGGTCACTATTGGAGCCACCCGAACATGAACAAAATTGCGTGTCGGTGTTTTGGAAACGGATCATTCCAGAACACATTTTTGTACTCCTAGACACTACCGGGTGCCGAAACCACAGTTTTCACAACTTGGCCCGGTGCAATAAATGCGGGTCACTAGTGGGGCCACCCGAACACTGAAGAAAATTGTGCGTCGGTGTTTCTCACACTTATCGTTCGGAACACATTTTTGGACTCCTGGACACTACCGGGTGCGGAAAACACAGTTCTCACAACTTGTCCCGGCGCAATAAATGCGGGTCACTATTGGGACCACCCGAACATGAACAAAATTGTGCGTCGATGTTTGCACACGGAGCGTTCGGAACACATTTTGGACTCCTAGACAATAGTAGGTGCGGAAAACACAGTTTTCACAACTTGTCCCGGCGCAATAAATATGGGTCACTATTGGGGCCACCCGAACATGAACAAAATTGCGTGCGTTGTTTCGAAAACGGATCATTCCAGAACACATTTTTGGACTCCTAGACACTACGGGTGCGGAAAACACAGTTTTCACAACTTGTCGCGGTGCAATAAATGCCGGTCACTAGTGGGGCCACCCAACCATGAATAAAATTGTACATCGGTGATTCTCACACGGATCGTTCCGGAACACATTTTTGGACTCCTAGACACTACCAGGTGCGGAAAAACTAGTTTTCACAAGTTGTCTCGGCACAATAAATGCGGGTCACTAGTGGGGCCACCCGAACATGAACAAAAATTGTGCATCGGTGTTTTGCACACTGATCGTTCCGGAATACATTTTTGGATTCCTAGACACTACCGGGTGCCGAAAACACAGTTTTCACAAGTTGGCCCGGCGCAATAAATGCGGGTCACTAGTGGGGCCACCCGAACATGAACAAAATTGTACGTCGGTGTTTGCACACGGATCGTTCCGAACACATTTTTGGACTCCTAGACAACAGTAGGTGCGGAAAACACAGTTTTCACAACTTGTCCGGCGCAATAATGCGTTTCACTATTGGAGCCACCCGAACATGAACAAAATTTCGCATCGGTGTTTCTCACACGGATCGTTCGGAACACATTTTTGGACTCCTAGACACTACGGGTGCGGAAAAACAAGTTTTTACAAGTTGTCCCGGCGCAATAAATGCCGGTCACTAGTGGGGCCGCCGAACATGAACAAAAATTGTGCATCGGTGTTTCGCACACGCATCGTTGCGGAAAACATTTTTGGACTCCTAGACACTACCGGGTGCGGAAAACACAGTTTTCACAACTTGGCCCGGCGCAATAAATGCGGGTCACTAGTGGGGCCACCCGAACTCGAAGAAAATTTTGCGTCGGTATTTCTCACACGGATCGTTTCGGAACACATTTTTGGACTCCTAGACAATAGTAGGTGCGGAAAACACAGTTTTCACAACTTGTCCCGGGGCAATAAATGTGGGTCACTATTGGGGCCACCCGAACATGAACAAAATTTCGCGTCGGTGTCTCTCACGCGGATCGTTCCGGAACACATTTTTGGACTCCTAGACACTACCGAGTGCGGAAAAACCAGTTTTCACACGTTGTCCCGGCGCAATAAATGTGGGTCACTATTGGGGCCACCCAAACATGAACAAAGCGAGTGTCGGTGTTTGGAAAACGGATCATTCCAGAACACATTTTTGGACTCCTAGACACTACCGGGTGCCGAAAACACAGTTTTCACAACTTGGCCGGCGCAATAAATGCGGGTCACTAGTGGGGCCACCCAAACCTGAACAAAATTGTGCGTCGGTGTTTCTCATACGGATGGTTCCGGAACACATTTTTGGACTCCTAGACACTACCGGTGCGGAAAACACAGTTTTCACAACTTGTCTGGCGTAATAAATGCGGGTCACTAGTGGGGCCACCCGAACATGAACAAAATTGTGCGTCGCTGTTAGAACACGGACCGTTCCGAAACACATTTTTGGACTCCTAGTCATTAGTAGGTGCAGAAAACACAGTTTTCACAACTTGTCTCGGCGCAAATAAATGAGGGTCACTATAGGAGCCACCCGAACATGAACAAAATTGCGTGTCGGTGTTTTGGAAACGGATCATTCCAGAACACATTTTTGTACTCCTAGACACTACCGGGTGCCGAAACCACAGTTTTCACAACTTGGCCCGGTGCAATAAATGCGGGTCACTAGTGGGGCCACCCGAACACTGAAGAAAATTGTGCGTCGGTGTTTCTCACACTTATCGTTCCGGAACACATTTTTGGACTCCTGGACACTACCGGGTGCGGAAAACACAGTTCTCACAACTTGTCCCGGCGCAATAAATGCGGGTCACTATTGGGACCACCCGAACATGAACAAAATTGTGTGTCGATGTTTGCACACGGAGCATTCCGGAACACATTTTGGACTCCTAGACAATAGTAGGTGCGGAAAACACAGTTTTCACAACTTGTCCGGCGCAATAAATATGGGTCACTATTGGGGCCACCCGAACATGAACAAAATTGCGTGCGTTGTTTCGAAAACGGATCATTCCAGAACACATTTTTGGACTCCTAGACACTACGGGTGCGGAAAACACGAGTTTTCACAACTTGTCGCGGTGCAATAAATGCCGGTCACTAGTGGGGCCACCCAACCATGAATAAAATTGTACATCGGTGATTCTCACACGGATCGTTCCGGAACACATTTTTGGACTCCTAGACACTACCGGTGCGGAAAAACTAGTTTTCACAAGTTGTCTCGGCACAATAAATGCGGGTCACTAGTGGGGCCACCCGAACATGAACAAAAATTGTGCATCGGTGTTTTGCACACTGATCGTTCCGGAATACATTTTTGGATTCCTAGACACTACCGGGTGCCGAAAACACAGTTTTCACAAGTTGGCCGGCGCAATAAATGCGGGTCACTAGTGGGGCCACCCGAACATGAACAAAATTGTACGTCGGTGTTTGCACACGGATCGTTCCAGAACACATTTTTGGACTCCTAGACAACGGTAGGTGCGGAAAACACAGTTTTCACAACTTGTCCGGCGCAATAATGCGTTTCACTATTGGAGCCACCCGAACATGAACAAAATTTCGCATCGGTGTTTCTCACACGGATCGTTCGGAACACATTTTTGGACTCCTAGACACTACCGGGTGCGGAAAAACAAGTTTTTACAAGTTGTCCGGCGCAATAAATGCCGGTCACTAGTGGGGCCGCCGAACATGAACAAAAATTGTGCATCGGTGTTTCGCACACGCATCGTTGCGGAAAACATTTTTGGACTCCTAGACACTACCGGGTGCGGAAAACACAGTTTTCACAACTTGGCCCGGCGCAATAAATGCGGGTCACTAGTGGGGCCACCCGAACCTGAAGAAAATTTTGCGTCGGTATTTCTCACACGGATCGTTTCGGAACACATTTTTGGACTCCTAGACAATAGTAGGTGCGGAAAACACAGTTTTCACAACTTGTCCGGGGCAATAAATGTGGGTCACTATTGGGGCCACCCGAACATGAACAAAATTTCGCGTCGGTGTCTCTCACGCGGATCGTTCCGGAACACATTTTTGGACTCCTAGACACTACCGAGTGCGGAAAAACCAGTTTTCACACGTTGTCCCGGCGCAATAAATGTGGGTCACTATTGGGGCCACCCAAACATGAACAAAGCGAGTGTCGGTGTTTGGAAAACGGATCATTCCAGAACACATTTTTGGACTCCTAGACACTACCGGGTGCCGAAAACACAGTTTTCACAACTTGGCCGGCGCAATAAATGCGGGTCACTAGTGGGGCCACCCAAACCTGAACAAAATTGTGCGTCGGTGTTTCTCATACGGATGGTTCCGGAACACATTTTTGGACTCCTAGACACTACCAGGTGCGGAAAACACGGTTTTCACAACTTGTCTGGCGTAATAAATGCGGGTCACTAGTGGGGCCACCCGAACATGAACAAAATTGTGCGTCGCTGTTAGAACACGGACCGTTCCGAAACACATTTTTGGACTCCTAGTCATTAGTAGGTGCAGAAAACACAGTTTTCACAACTTGTCTCGGCGCAAATAAATGAGGGTCACTATAGGAGCCACCCGAACATGAACAAAATTGCGTGTCGGTGTTTTGGAAACGGATCATTCCAGAACACATTTTTGTACTCCTAGACACTACCGGGTGCCGAAACCACAGTTTTCACAACTTGGCCCGGTGCAATAAATGCGGGTCACTAGTGGGGCCACCCGAACCTGAAGAAAATTGTGCGTCGGTGTTTCTCACACTTATCGTTCGGAACACATTTTTGGACTCCTGGACACTACCGGGTGCGGAAAACACAGTTCTCACAACTTGTCCCGGCGCAATAAATGCGGGTCACTATTGGGACCACCCGAACATGAACAAAATTGTGCGTCGATGTTTGCACACGGAGCATTCGGAACACATTTTGGACTCCTAGACAATAGTAGGTGCGGAAAACACGGTTTTCACAACTTGTCCGGCGCAATAAATATGGGTCACTATTGGGGCCACCCGAACATGAACAAAATTGCGTGCGTTGTTTCGAAAACGGATCATTCCGAACACATTTTTGGACTCCTAGACACTACGGGTGCGGAAAACACGAGTTTTCACAACTTGTCGCGGTGCAATAAATGCCGGTCACTAGTGGGGCCACCCAACCATGAATAAAATTGTACATCGGTGATTCTCACACGGATCGTTCCGGAACACATTTTTGGACTGCTAGACACTACCAGGTGCGGAAAAACTAGTTTTCACAAGTTGTCTCGGCGCAATAAATGCGGGTCACTAGTGGGGCCACCCGAACATGAACAAAAATTGTGCATCGGTGTTTTGCACACTGAACGTTCCGGAATACATTTTTGGATTCCTAGACACTACCGGGTGCCGAAAACACAGTTTTCACAAGTTGGCCCGGCGCAATAAATGCGGGTCACTAGTGGGGCCACCCGAACATGAACAAAATTGTACGTCGGTGTTTGCACACGGATCGTTCAAGAACACATTTTTGGACTCCTAGACAACGAGTAGGTGCGGAAAACACAGTTTTCACAACTTGTCCGGCGCAATAATGCGGTTCACTATTGGAGCCACCCGAGCATGAACAAAATTTCGCATCGGTGTTTCTCACACGGATCGTTCGGAACACATTTTTGGACTCCTAGACACTACGGGTGCGGAAAAACCAGTTTTTACAAGTTGTCCCGGCGCAATAAATGCCGGTCACTAGTGGGGCCGCCGAACATTAACAAAAATTGTGCATCGGTGTTTCGCACACGCATCGTTGCGGAAAACATTTTTGGACTCCTAGACACTACCGGGTGCGGAAAACACAGTTTTCACAACTTGGCCCGGCGCAATAAATGCGGGTCACTAGTGGGGCCGCCCAAACCTGAACAAAATTGTGCGTCGGTGTTTCTCATACGGATCGTTCCGGAACACATTTTTGGACTCCTAGACACTACTAGGTGCGGAAAACACAGTTTTCACAACTTGTCTCGGCGCAATAAATGCGGGTCACTAGTGGGGCCACCCGAACATGAACAAAATTGTGCATCGCTGTTAGAACACGGACCGTTCCGGAACACATTTTTGGACTCCTAGTCATTAGTAGGTGCAGAAAACACAGTTTTCACAACTTGTCTCGGCGCAAATAAATGAGGGTCACTATTGGAGCCACCCGAACATGAACAATATTGCGTGTCGGTGTTTCGGAAACGGATCATTCCAGAACACATTTTTGGACTCCTAGACACTACCGGGTGCCGAAAACACAGTTTTCACAACTTGGCCGGCGCAATAAATAGGGGTCACTAGTGGGGCCACCCAAACCTGAACAAAATTGTGCGTCGGTGTTTCTCATACGGATGGTTCCGGAACACATTTTTGGTCTCCTAGACACTACCAGGTGCGGAAAACACAGTTTTCACAACTTGTCTGGCGTAATAAATGCGGGTCACTAGTGGGGCCACCCGAACATGAACAAAATTGTGCATCGCTGTTAGAACACGGACCGTTCCGGAACACATTTTTGGACTCCTAGTCATTAGTAGGTGCAGAAAACACAGTTTTCACAACTTGTCTCGGCGCAAATAAATGAGGGTCACTATTGGAGCCAACCGAACATGAACAAAATTGCGTGTCGGTGTTTTGGAAACGGATCATTCCAGAACACATTTTTGTACTCCTAGACACTACCGGGTGCCGAAACCACAGTTTTCACAACTTGGCCCGGTGCAATAAATGCGGGTCACTAGTGGGGCCACCCGAAGCTGAAGAAAATTGTGCGTCGGTGTTTCTCACACTTATCGTTCCGGAACACATTTTTGGACTCCTGGACACTACCGGGTGCGGAAAACACAGTTCTCACAACTTGTCCCGGCGCAATAAATGCGGGTCACTATTGGGACCACCCGAACATGAACAAAATTGTGCGTCGATGTTTGCACACGGAGCGTTCCGGAACACATTTTGGACTCCTAGACAATAGTAGGTGCGGAAAACACAGTTTTCACAACTTGTCCGGCGCAATAAATATGGGTCACTATTGGGGCCACCCGAACATGAACAAAATTGCGTGCGTTGTTTCGAAAACGGATCATTCCAGAACACATTTTTGGACTCCTAGACACTACCGGGTGCGGAAAACACAGTTTTCACAACTTGTCGCGGTGCAATAAATGCCGGTCACTAGTGGGGCCACCCAACCATGAATAAAATTGTACATCGGTGATTCTCACACGGATCGTTCGGAACACATTTTTGGACTCCTAGACACTACCAGGTGCGGAAAAACTAGTTTTCACAAGTTGTCTCGGCGCAATAAATGCGGGTCACTAGTGGGGCCACCCGAACATGAACAAAAATTGTGCATCGGTGTTTTGCACACTGATCGTTCCGGAATATATTTTTGGATTCCTAGACACTACGGGTGCCGAAAACACAGTTTTCACAAGTTGGCCCGGCGCAATAAATGCGGGTCACTAGTGGGGCCACCCGAACATGAACAGAATTGTACGTCGGTGTTTGCACACGGATCGTTCCAGAACACATTTTTGGACTCCTAGACAACGGTAGGAGCGGAAAACACAGTTTTCACAACTTGTCCGGCGCAATAATGCGGTTCACTATTGGAGCCACCCGAACATGAACAAAATTTCGCATCGGTGTTTCTCACGCGCATCGTTCGGAACACATTTTTGGACTCCTGGACACTACGGGTGCGGAAAACACGAGTTCTCACAACTTGTCCCGGCGCAATAAATGCGGGTCACTATTGGGGCCACCCGAACATGAACAAAATTGTGCGTCGATGTTTGCACACGGAGCGTTCCGGAACACATTTTGGACTCATAGACAATAGTAGGTGCGGAAAACACAGTTTTCACAACTTGTCCGGCGCAATAAATGCCGGTAACTAGTGGGGCCACCCAACCATGAATAAAATTGTGCGTCGGTGATTCTCTCACGGATCGTTCCGGAACACATTTTTGGACTCCTAGACACTACCGGGTGCGGAAAACACAGTTTTCACAACTAGTCCCGACGCAATAAATGCGGGTCACTAGTGGGGCCACCCGAACATGAACAAAATTGTGCATCGGTGTTAGCACACGGATCGTTCGGAACACATTTTTGTTCTCCTAGTCATTAGTAGGTGCAGAAAACACAGTTTTCACAACTTGTCTCGGCGCAATAAATGAGGGTCACTATTGGAGCCACCCGAACATGAAGAAAATTGCGTGTCGTTGTTTCGGAAACGGATCATTCCAGAACACATTTTTGGACTCCTAGACACTACTGGGTGCTGAAAACACAGTTTTCACAACTTGGCACGGCGCAATAAATGCGGGTCACTAGTGGGGCCACCCAAACCTGAACAAAATTGTGCGTCGGTGTTTCTCACACGGATCGTTCCGGAACAGATTTTTGGACTCCTAGACACTACCGGGTGCGGAAAACACAGTTTTCACAACTTGTCTGGCGCAATAAATGCGGGTCACTAGTGGGGCCACTCGAACATGAACAAAATTGTGCGTCGGTGTTTGCACACGGATCGTTCGAAACACATTTTTGAACTCTTAGACAATAGTAGGTGCGGAACACACAGTTTTCACAACTTGTCTCGGCGCATTAAGTGAGGGTAACTATTGGAGCCACCCGAACATGAACAAAATTGCGTGTCGGTGTTTCGGAAACGGATCATTCTAGAACACATTTTTTGACGCCTAGACACTATCGGGTGCGAAAAACACAGTTTTCACAACTTGTCTCGGCGCAATAAATGAGGCTCACTATTGGAGCCACCCGAACATGAACAAAATTGCGTGTCGGTGTTTCGGAAACGGATCATTCCAGAACACATTTTTGGACTCCTAGACAATACCGGGTGCGGAAAACACAGTTTTCACAACTTGTCCTGGCGCAATAAATGCGGGTCACTAGTGGGGCCACCCGAACATGAACAAAATTGTGCGTCGGTGTTTGCACACGGATCGTTCCGAAACACATTTTTGGACTCCTAGACAATAGTAGGTGCGGAACACACAGTTTTCACAACTTGTCTCGAGCGCATTAAATGAGGGTCACTATTGGAGCCACCCGAACATGAACAAAATTGCGTGTCCGTGTTTCGGAAACGGATCATTCTAGAACACATTTTTGGACTCCTAGACACTACCGGGTGCGAAAAACACAGTTCTTACAACTTGTTCCGGCGCAATAAATGCCGATCACTCGTGGGGCCACCCGAACATGAAAAAATTGTGCGCCGGTGTTTCGCTCACGGATCGTTCAGGAACATATTTTTGGACTCCTAGACACTACCGGGAGCGGAAAACCAATTTTCACAACTTGTCCTGGCGTAATAAATGCGGGTCACTAGTGGGGCCACCCGAACATGAACAAAAATTGTGCCTTGGTGTTTCGCACAAGGATCGTTCAAACAAAATTTCGCGTCGGTGTCTCTCACACGGATCGTTCC
Organism: Chloris gayana; assembly: GCA_031894775.1. NCBI lineage: Eukaryota > Viridiplantae > Streptophyta > Magnoliopsida > Poales > Poaceae > Chloris > Chloris gayana. The sequence continues at coordinate 452,591 of JAUNZO010000207.1, forward strand.
GGAACACATTTTTGGACTCCTAGACACTATCGAGTGCGGGAAAACCAGTTTTCACACGTTGTCCGTGCGCAATAAATGTGGGTCACTATTGGGGCCACTCGAACATGAACAAAATTGAGTGTCGGTGTTTCGGAAACGGATCATTCTAGAACACATTTTTTGACTCCTAGACACTACGGGTGCGAAAAACACAGTTTTTACATCTTGTCCGGCGCAATAAATGCCGATCACTCGTGGGGCCACCCGAACATGAAAAAAATTGTGTGCCGGTGTTTCGCTCACGGATCGTTCGGGAACATATTTTTGGACTCCTAGACACTACCGGGTGCGGAAAACCAATTTTCACAACTTGTCCTGGCGTAATAAATGCGGGTCACTAGTGGGGCCACCCGAACATGAACAAAAATTGTGCATCGAGTGTTTCGCACATGGATCGTTCCGGAATACATTTTTGGACTCGTAGACACTACCGGGTGCCGAAAACACGGTTTCGAACTCGGCCGGTCGCAATAAATGCGGGTCACTTGTGGGGCCACCCAAACCTGAACAAAATTGTACGTCGGTGTTTCTCACACGGATCGTTCCGGAACACATTTTTGGACTCCTAGACACTACTGGGTGCGGAAAACACAGTTTTCACAACTTGTGCCGGCGCAACAAATGCAGGTCACTAGTGGGGCCACCCGAACATGAACAAAAATTGTGCATCGGTGATGAGGACATCGGCACTATCGATATGTCCACACATACAAAAGACCCTATTACTTGGACCAATTACCCGTGCTCGTGCTCGACAATTGAACAATCAAGTGAGTTTGTTCTTATGCTCTTTTCAATCCTGTTTAGACCATGAAAACGTTTGCACTCTTGTTCCGCTTAGAAACGATGGATAGGAGCTAAAGGGAAACGGACTCGCGTTGGCTAGATTCGGACTCCGAGAAAAGACGGAATTTTTATGGCTGCCACGACTTCGTCCGAACTCCGTTTTGGGTGTTCAACAGCATGGAAAGATACTTGTATTCAGAACCCCACCATAGTTGAACTCCGTTTTGGGTGTCCGCCCGTATACTTGTATTCAAAACCCCACCATAGTTGAACTCCGTTTGAGAGCTTCAATTCCATCTTGAAATTCCAGTTCTTGTTTACTTGTTCTTGCTAGTTCTTCGATTGCTTGCAGGACGAGTGCCCTCGTGGCCGGTGGTCGCACTTCCACAACATTGGGGCAACCATTGGAGGCGGTGTATCGGTTGCCAAGGCGCAGCGTTTTCGGACGGTTGTAGTCGGGCTGTGAACGTCGTTTACATCCACCAAATCGAGTTATCTTCATCTCTCATCGAAAGATCGGCACCAAAACCCTCGCCGAAAACACGGTTTTCACAACTTGGCCCGATGCAATAAATGTGGGTCACTAGTGGGGCCCCGAACTCGAACAAAATTGTGCATCGGTGTTTCGCACATCGATCGTTCCGGAATACATTTTTGGATTCCTACACACTACCGGGTGCCGAAAACACAATTTTGACTACTTGGCCCGGCGCAATAAATGCGGGTCACTAGTGGGGCCACCCGAGCGTGAACAAAATTGTACGTCGGTGTTTGCACGCGGATCGTTACGGAACACATTTTTGGACTCCTAGACAATAGTAGGTGCGGAAAACACAGTTTTCACAACTTGTCCGGCGCAATAAATGCGGTTCACTATTGGAGCCACCCGAACATGAACAAAATTTCGCATCGGTGTTTCGACACGGATCGTTCCGGAACACATTTTTGGACTCCTAGACACTACCAGTGCGGAAAAACCAGTTTTCACGGAGTTGTCCGGCGCAATAAATGCCGGTCACTAGTGGGCCCGCCGAACATGAACAAAAATTGTGCATCGGTGTTTCGCACACGGATCGTTGCGGAATATATTTTTGGACTCCTAGACACTACCGGGTGCCGAAAACACAGTTTTCACAACTTGGCCCGGCGCAATAAATGCGGGTCACTAGTGGGGCCACCCGAACCTGAAGAAAATTGTGCGTCGGTGTTTCTCACACGGATCGTTTCGGAACATATTTTTGGACTCCTAGACACTACCGGGTGCGGAAAACACAGTTCTCAAAACTTGTCCGGCGCAATAAATGCGTGCCACTAGTGGGGCCATCCGAACATGAACAAAATTGTGCGTCGGAGTTTGCACACGGAGCGTTACGGAACACATTTTTGGAATCCTAGACAATAGTAGGTGCGGAAAACAAAATTTTCACAACTTGTCCGGCGTAATAAATGTGGGTCACTATTGGGGCCACCCGAACATGAACAAAATTACGAGTCGGTGTTTCGAAAACGGATCATTCCAGAACACAACTTTGAACTCCTAGAAGCTATCGGGTGTGGAAAACACAGTTTTCACAACTTGTCCCAACGCAATAAATGTGGGTCACTAGTGGGGCCGCCCGAACATGTACAGAATTGTGCGTCGATGTTTTGCACACGGATCGTTACGGAACACATTTTTGGACTGCTAGAAACTACTAGGTGCGGAAAATACAGTTTTCACAACTTGTGCCAACGTAATAAATGTGGGTCACTAGTGGGGCCTCCCGAACATGAACAAAATTGTGCGTCGGTGTTTCGCACACGGATCGTTCCGGAACACATTTTTGGACTCCTAGACACTACCAGGTGCGGAAAATACACTTTTCACAACTTGTCCCGGCGCAATAAATGCGGGTCACTAGTGGAGCCACCCGAACATGAACAAAATTGTGCGTCCGTGTTTCGCACACGGATCGTTCCAGAACACATTTTTGGACTCCTATACACTACGGGTGCGGAAAACACAGTTTTCACAACTTGTCCCGACCAATAAATGCGGGTCACTAGTGGGGCCACCCGAACATGAACAAAATTGTGCGTCGGTGTTTCGCACACGGATCGTTCTAGAACACAATTTTGGACTCGTTGACACTACCGGGTGCGAAAAAACAGTTTTCACAACTTGCCCGGTGCAATAAATGCGGTTACGTCGTGGGCCCACCCGAACATAAATAAAATTGTGCGTCGTATTTTAACGCTAGAATCGTTTCGGAATACATTTTTGGACTCATGGACACTACTGGGTACAGAAAACACAATTTTCACAACTTGTTCCGACGCAATGATTTCGGGTGACTAGTGGGGCCATCCGAACTCGAACAAAATTGTGCGTCGGTGTTTCTCACGCGGATCATTCCGGAACACATTTTTGGACTCTTAGACACTACGGGATGCGGAAAACACAGTTTTCACAACTTGTCCCAACGCAATAAATGCGGGTCACTAGTGGGGCCACCCGAACATGAACAAAATTGTGCGTCCGTGTTTCGCACACGGATCGTTCCAGAACACATTTTTCGACTCCTATACACTACCGGGTGCGGAAAACACAGTTTTCACAACTTGTCCCGGTGCAATAAATGCGAGTCCGTAGTAGGACCACGCGAACATATATAAAATTGTGCGTCGGGGTTTAACGCTGGAATCGTTCCTAAATACATTTTAGGACTCATAGACACTAGTGGGTGCGGAAAACATAGTTTTCACAACTTGTCTCGACACAATAAATTCAAGTGACTAGTGGGGCCACCTGAACATGAATAAAATTGTGCGTCGGTGTTTCTCACGCGGATCGTTCCGGAACACAATTTTGGACTCCTAGAAACTACTGGGTGCGGAAAATACAGTTTTCGCAACTTGTGCCAACGCAATAATTGTGGGTCACTAGTGGGGCCTCCCGAACATGAACAAAATTGTGCGTCGGTGTTTCGCACACGGATCGTTCCGGAACACATTTTTGGACTCCTAGACACTACCGAGTGCGGAAAACACACTTTTCGCAACTTGTCCCGGTGCAATAAATGCGGGTCACTAGTGGGGCCACCCGAACATGAACAAAATTCTGCGTCTGTGTTTCGCACACGGATCGTTCCAGAACACATTTTTGGACTCCTAGACACTACGGGTGCGGAAAACACACTTTTCACAACTTGTCCCGGCGCAATAAATGCGAGTCCGTAGTAGGACCACGCGAACATAAATAAAATTGTGCGTCGGGGTTTAACGCTGGAATCGTTCGGAATACATTTTAGGACTCATAGACACTATCGGGTGCGGAAAACACAGTTTTCACAACTTGTCTCGACACATTAAATTCAAGTGACTAGTGGGGCCACCCGAACCCGAACAAAATTGTGCGTCGGTGTTTCTCACGCGGATCGTTCCGGAACACATTTTTGGACTCTTAGACACTACCGGGTGCGGAAAACACACTTTTCACAACTTGTCCCGGCGCAATAAATGCAGGTCACTAGTGGGGCCACCCGAACATGAACAAAATTGTATGTCGGTGTTTTGCACATGGATCATTCCGGAACACATTTTTGGACTCCTAGACACTACCGAGTGCGGAAAACACACTTTTCACAACTTGTCCCGGCGCAATAAATGCGGGTCACTAGTGGGGCCTCCCGAACATGAACAAAATTGTGCGTCGGTGTTTCGCACACGGATCGTTCCGGAACACATTTTTGGACTCCTAGACACTACCGAGTGCGGAAAACACACTTTTCGCAACTTGTCCCGGTGCAATAAATGCGGGTCACTAGTGGGGCCACCCTAACATGAACAAAATTCTGCGTCCGTGTTTCGCCCACGGATCGTTCCGAACACATTTTTGGACTCCTAGACACTACCGGGTGCGGAAAACACACTTTTCACAACTTGTCCCGGCGCAATAAATGCGAGTCCGTAGTAGGACCACGCGAACATAAATAAAATTGTGCGTCGGGGTTTAACGCTGGAATCGTTCCGGAATACATTTTAGGACTCATAGACACTAGTGGGTGCGGAAAACACAGTTTTCACAACTTGTCTCGACACATTAAATTCAAGTGACTAGTGGGGCCACCCGAACTCGAACAAAATTGTGCGTCGGTGTTTCTCACGCGGATCGTTCCGAACACATTTTTGGACTCTTAGACACTACCGGGTGCGGAAAACACACTTTTCACAACTTGTCCCGGCGCAATAAATGCAGGTCACTAGTGGGGCCACCCGAACATGAACAAAATTGTATGTCGGTGTTTTGCACATGGATCATTCCGGAACACATTTTTGGACTCCTAGACACTACCGAGTGCGGAAAACACACTTTTCACAACTTGTCCCGGCGCAATAAATGCGGGTCACTAGTGGGGCCACCCGAACATGAACAAAATTGTGCGTCCGTGTTTCGCACACGGATCGATCCAGAACACATTTTTGGACTCCTATACACTACCGGGTGCGGAAAACACGGTTTTCACAACTTGTCCCGACGGAATAAATGCGGGTCACTAGTGGGGCCACCCGAACATGAACAAAATTGTGCGTCGTTGTTTTGCACACGGATCTTTCTAGAACAGTTTTTGGACTCCTATACACTACCGGGTGCAGAAAACAAAGTTTTCACAGTTGTCCGGCGCAATAAATGCGGGTCACTAGTGGGGCCACCCGAACATGAACAAAATTGTGCGTCGGTGTTTCGCACACGGATCGTTCTAGAACAAAATTTTGGACTCGTTGACATTACCGGGTGCGAAAAAAACAGTTTTCACAACTTGCCCCGTGCAATAAATGCGGTTCCGTAGTGGGCCCACCCGAACATAAATAAAATTGTGCGTCGGGTTTTAACGCTAGAATCGTTGCGAAATACATTTTTGGACTCATAGACACTAGTGGGTACGGAAAACACAATTTTCACAACTTGTTCCGACGCAATGATTTCGGGTGACTAGTGGGGCCACCCGAACTCGAACAAAATTGTGCGTCGGTGTTTCTCACACGGATCGTTCCGAACACATTTTAGGACTCCTAGACACCACTGGGTGCGGAAAACACAGTTTTCACGACTTGTCCCAACGCAATAAATGCGGGTCACTAGTGGGGCCACCCGAACATGAACAAAATTGTGCGTCGGTGTTTCGCACACGGATCGTTCCGAACACATTTTTGGACTCCTAGACACTACCGGGTGCGAAAAACACAGTTTTCACAACTTGTCCCGACGCAATTAATGCGGGTCACTAGTGGGGCCACCCGAACATGAAGAAAATTGTGCGTTGGTGTTTTGCACACGGGTCGTTCCGGAACACATTTTTGGGCTCCTAGATACTACCGGGTATGGAAATCACAGTTTTCACATGTTGTCCGGTGCAATAAATGCGGGTCACTAGTGGGGCCACCCGAGCAGGAACAAAATAGTGCCTCGGTGTTTCTCACACGGATTCTTTCGGAACACATTTTTGGACTCTTAGACACTATCGGGTGTGGAACTCACAGTTTTTAAAACTTGTCCCGGCGCAATAAATGCGAGTCTGTAGTGGGTCCACCCGAACATAAATAAAATTGTGCGTCGGGGTTTAACGCTGAAATCGTTCCGGAATACATTTTAGGACTCATAGACACTAGTGGGTGCGAAAACACAGTTTTCACAACTTGTCTCGATGCAATAAATTCAAGTGACTACTGGGGCCACCCGAACATGAATAAAATTGTGCGTCGGTGTTTCTCACGCGGATCGTTCCGGAACACATTTTTGGACTCGTAGACACTACGGGGTGCGGAAAAAAACAGTTTTCACAACTTGTCCCGGCGCAATAAATGCGGGTCACTAGTGGGGCCACTTGAACATGAACAAAATTGTGCGTCGGTGTTTCGCACACGGATCGTTCCAGAACACATTTTTGGACTCCTAGACACTACCGAGTGCGGAAAACACACTTTTCACAACTTGTCCCGGCGCAATAAATGCGAGTCCGTAGTAGGACCACGCGAACATAAATAAGTTGTGCGCCGTTTTCTAATTTGCGCTATGTTGGTGTCCACTTGTAAGATCATTTTGGTATGGAAATCTTGTATATATGGTTTCTTGCGAGGGCTCGCCTTCCTCTTTACTTTTTTAAAAAGGCGAAGCTTGTTGTTTACTTTCGTAAATAAGCGTGAGCCCCTTTACGACTTAATGTTTCGTTACGAGAACATGAGTCCCTTATTTGCTTTGCGCATCGTTTTGTTTAAATAAAATGCCAATGCCCCCCCCCCCCACTTTGTCGTTTAGGGGCGAAGTGAAAATTGCTTCGGACGAAACGGGAGCCCCTTAGCGGCTTTACGCATAGTTTACTTTAAATAAAATGCCACCCCCCCCCGCCCCACTTAGTCATTTAGGGGCGAAGCGAAAATTGCTTCGAATGAAAACGCGAGCACCATAGTGGCTTTACGCATCGTTTTGTTTAAATAAAACGCCACTCCCCCCCGCCCCTCCCCCACTTAGTTGTTTAGGGGCGAAGTAAAAATTAATTCGGACGAAAACGCGAGCCCCTTAGCAACTTTACGCATGGTTTTGTTTAAATAAAACGCCACCCCCCCCCTATTTAGTCGTTTAGGGGCAAAGTGAAAGTTCCTTCGAACGAAAACACGAGCCCCTTAGCAGCTTTACGCATCGTTTTATTTAAATAAAATGTCACTCCCCCCCCCCCACACACCCACTTTGTCGTTTAGGGGCGCAGTGAAAATTGCTTCGGACAAAAACGCGAGCACCTTAGCGGCTTTACGCATCGTTTTGTTTAAATAAAACGCCACCCCCCCCTCCTCACTTAGTCGTTTAGGGGCGAAGTGAAAATTGCTTCGGATGAAAACGCGAGCCCCTTAGCGGCTTTACGCATCGTTTTGTTTAAATAAAACACCCCCCCACCCCACCTAGTCGTTTAGGGGCAAAGTGAAAGTTGCTTTGAACGAAAACGTGAGCCCCTTAGCGGCTTTACGCATTGTTTTGTTTAAATAAAACGCCGCTCCCCCACTCCCACTTAGTCGTTTAGGGGCAAAGTGAATATTGCTTGGAACGAAAACGTGAGCCCCTTAGCGGCGTTATGCATCGTTTTGCTTCGTCGTTCTAGGGTTTTTGTTTTTCACCCGATTAGATATGATGCTTTGTTTTGTGGCTTGTACTCCGAGGTATGTTGGTTTTGCCCAACGGAGTGATTGTTTTGCAAGCCGGTTTTCCGAGGCTTTTGTTTTTCGCCCGATCGGAGCAGGTTTCTAGCTAGTACTCCGGGGTATATTGCTTATGCCTGGCGGAGTACAACTATCTGCCGAGGCATTGCTTCGCTGTCGAATATTCAGACTTCCGTTATTTCGGGAGGTCGTTTCGATTGTTTTTGCTTCGCTTTAGGGAATGCAGCTTTGTATTGATTGTAGCTGCTATTACACATGTTGCATCTTAAAAACCTCGCGCCCTTTCGGGGCTTCCGCTTTTGTGCCCTTGATTATAACTCGCGAAGGGGTTGTTTTACAATGCTTGTTTATGATTGGTGTAGTTCCGACGCTCCTTTGTGAAGGTCTTGCTTTCCTTTGATTAAGTCCCTCTTTGTTGTCTTGTCTTGTGCTGCTTGTGGGGCTTCATTCATTTTGTGCAAGATGATTCCCTCTCGCTTCGTCTGTTGTTTTGACGCTTGATGGGTCGTGGCTGAGGATTCTTGTTTTCTTGGTTTCCTTCACTCTAAACTATTCCATGGTAAACCTCCGGATGTTGTGAATGTTTCCTATTCCATGTGTGAACCCTTTTTTGATATTTCTTGCCAACTGCTGGTCCCCTTTTACGGTTATGACGCCTTTAGCCAACGGGATTTTCATGCGAAGGTACGCATTGTGGATTGCTGCTTCGAATGTGTTGATTGTTGGTCTTCCCAGGATAGCGAAGTAAGGGTAGTTTAGCCTTACTACGTCGAAAGTGACAAATTCCATTCTTGGGTTGGAGTCCCCGAGGAAACTTTATTTTTCCGGCTGGTTCGACTCTGTTCCCACCGAAGCCATATAATGGCGTGTTGGATGGTTCGAGGTCTTGGGCTGTGTAGCCCATCCTTAGGAGTGTCCCGTGGAATATTATATTTGCCTGTCTACCGTTGTCAATGAGTACTTTATCGATTATCCACTTGTCAATGTGTGCTTCGATTACGAAGGCGTCCGAGTGTGGATAGCTTTTCGGATCGAGATCGGCTTTGGTGAAGGTGATTGGGATGTGAGACCACTTGGTCTTCCTGATTGGGCCTTCGACGAACATAGCATTTACCAGCCTGAAATAGTCTCTGCGTTGTCTTTTGTTTTCAAAGTCCATGCTAGAACCGCCTGATATCATCCCAAAGAATCCTTTTGTCTGGGAGAGGCTGAGCTTTGGTGTCTTGCTTGCTTACACCTTCGATTTTTGGCGGCGGTAGTGTTAAGGGTTCGGAGTAAGCGATTCTGTTTTTCTGCTCCGGATAGTATGAGGTACCCGACCCGTGTCTGCGGCGGGGCTGGGTTGGTTGGTTTGGTCCGAAGTACTCGTGTTGGGTAATATTGCTGGGGTGGGTAGTAATGGTTTTGGACGCTTGGCCGTTGGGGTTGCTCGTTGATGCCAATGACTTGTTGTAGTGTGGTTTATTTGTGCTAGTTGCTCGAGACTGCTTCTTTTCGATGTCGAGACTTCGATGATTCCTTCGTTCTTGGGCAATCTAATGTTTTGTGCCTAGTGTGGCCTTCGTGATATATGCAGTAAGGCTTCTTGTGCTGGCACCGATTGTTGTAGTTTCCATTCTTGGTGTTGCTTCGCGTCTTTTCTTTGTGCGAAGCGTGTTGATCCTGCTCATCGGTGTCTTCTCCCGACTTCCTCGGTATATTGTTTACTTCGACTGCCTGGGTGTTTTCATGGGGCTTCGCTCTCTTTGAGTATCCGTTGGGGTTATTTTGCGATTCACGTGCTTGCTTTTGGTTTGTCTGTGCGCGTTTTGTAATTTGTTTCTGATCTATGGTATTCCTCGAACTTCCCGAACATATATTGCACTGTGCGAGGCCATTTCTTTGCATATTTTGAGCTTAGAGGGCTGGCGCGAAGCCCTTTGATTGCGTATTCCTCGAGGAATCTTTTGTAGTAATCTGTCAACAGTTCATTTGGCTGATGTGCTATGTTCCTCAAGTTCTCTAGTGCTTCGGATGATCCTTTGAATTCTCTCGAAGTTTGCTATTACTTTGTCCCTCAAATTTTCCCAGCTGTAGATCGACCCTTGAAGTACCATGTTGATGCCGGCCCTTCGAGTGCGCAAGCGAACATCTTTGCCGAGTTACTTCATCTCCTGCTGTTGTGGTTACTACTGCTTTATAGCTAATCAGAAATTGTCTTAGGTCTGTTTCCCCTCCGTACTTCGGGATGGTTCCCATGAGGAAATTCTCCGAGTAGCTTGCCCTTTGCAATGCTTCCTACACCGGCGAGTCTTTGTCTATGATTACGAGGCTTGACCTCCTCGAGGGTATTGCTTCGCGCCTTGCGCTGTTGTCTCCATTGTTGCGTGTTGTTGGCTCTGCTTCTGTCTTGCTTTGTATTGTTGCGGTTGATGGCTTTGGTCGGCTACTTTTCCTCGCTTTTGCCCTTAGCCTTCTGATTTCCCTTGCGAGTTCCTCGGTGCTTGTGTTTCTCCTCTAAGAGAGCTTCCTTTTCATGCAATAGTTTGTCCATCCGTTCCGCTTTCCGGAGGAGTTTGCTCTTTACTTCTTCGAGCGCTGAATTGTGCCTTCGCAACTCTTCTACTTCGCTCGAGTGGTGTATCGCTGTCCCCGAGGTGTAGGTGTCTTCGGGCTCATCTTCTTGTATTGCCGGCAACTTGCCCGTGTTGTCATTGCCTCGCCCTTTGCTTGTACCTTCGCCGCCGGCCGAGGCGGGTGCTTGTTCGATTCGAAGTGTCTGGAGCCCTTCGACCCGAGATGGAGGTCTCTCGGTTTGGTTCCGAGAGCGTCAAGGCCGTTGCTCGATGATCTTGCGGGTAGCTCTTGTAGAGGCCGAGCCACTGCAGCTGTTCTTGTATTTCTTTTCATCGTGAGCTTGATCTTCGAGCTCACCCACGGTGGGCACCAATGTTGGTGTGCTAAGCAGCGAGGGTAATGCTCACTTAACACACCGAACACGAGAAGGGAATGTGCGAGTATGAATGACCGAAGTGGCAAAATAAAAACTCTTAGTATAAGCGAAGTTAAATTGCGGATTACATGTGTGTTTACAAGCGAACCTTGGGCTCCCTTTATAGTCTAGGGAGCCACATTTTACAAGACCATTATACCCTTGGCCAAATGCCCTAATCCTGCTATGAGACGATAACTCTCGAGGACCTTCCGGAAAGCCGGCCGAAACCGCGTCGCTTGCGGCTTAGCCGTCTACTTAGCTGGAACGCACTCCGTCTCTTCGCTTCGCTTCTCCCGGGTCCTTCGCGCCCACGCTGCTTCACCTCGCCGGACGGTAGCCCCGAGGGTCACGGGCCTTCGCACCTAGGGCTTGACCCCTTCGTCGGCCTTCCCTTGACTTCGTCTCGAGGTACCTCCTTCGCTTCGGGTGCCTCGCGTCATTCGGCGACATGTGCGTCCTGCTTGAAGACAAAACTCGGTGTTAGTGTGAGAAATATGTATCGGGGTCCTTGGCGTTGCTTCCACGCGAAGCCCAGCTCGCGACAGCCCCCAGACAAGCACATGTATAAATGAACTACTTAACATAACAATTAAAGACATTTAATTTACGTGAGCACATCTGCTAGTTTCTATACAAAAGCAACCTACGGATGTTATATACATGAAATAACAATATTATAAATAGGTTTCATTATTTTATGAAGAAGGGATTTAAATTTGGATATTAAAGCAATGATTTTTACTAACAAAATTCATAGGTTAGGGGACGAAGATAGACATGGTCATCCATTTCAAAGGTTAGTGGACGACATATTTTCTTCGCATACATTTCTTGTCATTCTTTTGCAGCTCTCAAATTTGCTCGAATAGTGTGAACCTTTTCTTCGGCTTGCTGCACAAGATCAGGTCAAAAGGTAACTCTTTCTCCAGGTTCGGACCACTTGAGTGGAGTCCTACATTGCGACCATATAACGCCTCAAAAGGAGACATTCCTGCGCTCTATAGATAACTATTGTTATAAGAAAATTCAGCAAGAGGCAAGTGTTCATCCCAATTACCACCATTTATCAAAACACAGGCCCTAAGCATGTCTTCCAATATTTGGTTCACACGCTAAGTCCGTCCATCGGTGGCGGGGTGATACGCTGAACTCGCGAATTAATCTGGTGCCCGGAGATGCATATAGTTGTTCCCAAAATCGTGTCACAAATTGGGAACCACAATCTGAAATTATCGTGTTCGGTACGCCATGCAAGCACAATATTCTGAAGATATAAAGTTGAGCATATTGGCGAATGGAATAACAAGTGTGGACCTGTATAAAGTGAGCATTTTTTGTAAGCCGATCAATGATAACCCAAATGGAGTCATGCTTCCGAGAGGTGCGAGGAAGATCGACAATAAAATCCAAACCGATGTCATCCCATTTCCACTCGGGAATGCTTAACGGTTGTAGCAATCCAACTTTCTTTAAATGGTCAGCCTTAATGCGTTGACACGTGTCACATTCCATGACATAACGGGCGACTACCCACTTCATCCTAGTCCACCAAAAATTTTCCTTCAACCCTTGGTACATTTTGTTGCTACCCGGGTGAACTGGATATTTTGATTGATGAGCTTCGTCCAAAATTTTGCGACGCAACTCAAAATTTTTGGGGACTACCAAATGGTTATTGAATAATAGAACACCGTTGCTATCTTGCTGAAAACAAGCAACTTTGCCATCCTTAACTTTTTGTCGAATGTGAGCCATAACCGTATCATGTTTCCGGGCGGCGATCACTTCATCTCGGATGGTAGAATGAATATCCGAATTGTGGATGGCTGCAACCGGTGAAATATGAACAGTTGATTCATCGTAGGGGACATCATTGCTGCTGTCCTCAAGTTGCAATTTCAGATTGTTGCAATGCACCTTTCGGCTCAATGCATCGGCTACAACATTGGCTTTACAAGGGTGGTAATAAATTTCCACTTCGTAGTCTTTAATTAGCTCGAGCCATCTGCGTTGTCGCATGTTCAAATCAGATTGTGTGAAGATATATTTGTGGCTCTTATGATCCGTGTAAATGTGCATAAGATTTCCCAACAAATAATGTCACCATATTTTTAGTGCAAGAACCAGTGAAGGAAACCGTATGAGCTCTTGCTCTAAGGCTAAAGGAGTGAGGTGCGCATCATCACGAAGAAAGAAAGGGGCAAATGGCTCACCGGGCAGGGAGAATTCTTGAGCCGCGGCGGAGGAATGCGGTGGCGGCCCGAGGAAGAAGATGGCCTCGCCTTGACGGAGCGGAGGTGCTCAAGCTAATTGAACGGGTGGAGGAGGTCCACGGTGTCCCGGCGAAGCTCCCGGCGGTGGTGGTGTGGACGGGGAGGGACCGGAGCGGCCGGCGGCGGTGCTCCGGAGACGGCGGTGAAGTATGGAGAAAAAGGGAGAGGAGAAGAGAAAAATGAGGGCCGGGAGGGGCTTTATCTCGCCCCGGGAGGCGGTAAGGACGGAGCCCGAGCAGGCAGCTGCGTGGCTCCAAGCTGCTGCGTGGCTGGCCGCAGAGGCGGTGCGGCCGCGGCGGCGCCGAGAGCGCGGGTGAGAGAGGGAGAGAGAAGAAGAGATCGGCGCCGGGGCCATTCTCGGCATTTTTGCAAAACGGTCCCCGGGCTTTCGCATAATTAAAAAGTAACCTTCCCGGGCTCCAAAAATTCCCAAAATTTTCTAGGGTGTTAACGAAAGTATTTTGGGCATTTTTCCTATTAAGTCCAGGTTAAGATTCCAAATCATTTTCGGATTAAAAATTCATAGTTAAATTAATAAAAGAAACTTTGTTTATTTCTTGCAAATATTTTTACAAAGCAAAATAATTTTAATTTCAGGGATTGTTTATAAATCTTTATTTATGATATTTGCGCAATAGAAAATGTTGAACAGATATTTTATTCTTATTTCATTTCTTTTTAAGCATTTCCTTTATTCTTTAGCTATTTTGATATTTTATGTGTATATTCTTAACACAAAATTTGATATCTTCATAAATGCAATAATATGATGCAATGCTCATGATAACATGAAATGTATTCATTTTCTCGAGAGTTGTTACAAAAGAACATCACCACATATTCATAAAGCTCGTATCTTCTCGCAAAATGCGGTCTTTGGAATATCTTCTTCTCTCGATTTTTATCCGATGGTAGCCTCGAGCGAAGATCAATTTTTGAAAATACCTTGGCACCAATCAGCTGATCAAAGAGAATGTCAATCTGTGGCAACGGGTATTTATTTTTTATGGTGACCTCATTCAACGGTCGATAATGGACAACAAGGCGCAAACTTTTGTCCTTTTTCTTCACAAACATGGCAGGACAACCCAAAGGTGATGAACTTGGGTTTTCAGATCTGTCAATTCATTTAGTGTCATCTTGTACGGCGGTCAGGAAACCGGAGATGTTCCTGGTCGTAACTCAATTTTGAATTCAACATCCCGGTCAGGAGGTAAACCAGGTAGGTCATTAGGCAATTGAGATATCATCCATAGATTTTTCCTCCAAATGATGGACAACAATGGCGAGTGTTTGGAGATAGATGCAAAAGAATGGAATCAGGTCCATGGAGCGGGGAATTTAAATGGACGATACGAGGTGCAATATCGAGCATAGCCTTATGAAATGTCATCCATTGCATTCCCAAAATAAAATCTATTCCTTGCTGTTCTAGCATGATAAAAGTGGTAGGATTAAATTTTCGATTCAATTCTAAGGGTGCTCTACTCAAAACTTGATTAGCAATATTTTTCACACCGGGAGATTGGATAACATATGGTGTGCTAACAATATGGGTGAGCAAGTTATGAGTTTGTATGCATGGCTTGCTAACAAAGTTATGGGATGCACCATAATCGAATAAAATGACAATTGGCATTGATTTAACAAGAACGTACCCACAAAAACTGGTTCACCCCTGTGGAATGTCTTCAACGTTGGTGAAGTTAACACGTCCAGTCCTATTAGCTTGTCCACGCTGCTGATTTGCAGCTCTCTCACGTGCTTGCCTTCCCGCTTCAATTCGGGGATAAGTACAATCTTTAGCAAAATGACCGTTTCGGCCACAGCTTGAAGCATCGATGTGGGTTGTATTGTCCGGAAGGTTGTGTAGGGCGTGTATTCTGATTTTGCTGCTCCGAGGTGCACGTGGTGCATACTGCTGCTATTGGGGTGCACGCTGTGCATACTGCTGCTTAGGAGGAGGTGGAGCATAGCCTTGCTAAGGTGGACGGCCATAAACTTGCTATGGCGGGCGATAGAATTGCTGATTTGGTGCAGTCCGAAAATGTTGCCTATTAGGTGAAGTGTACACAAGCCGGTATTTTGGTGGAGGACCAGCTTGTGCACCACCCGTGGGAGCCTTTCTCTTGCGCTCATCCGCTTGAACTTCACAATGAGCGTCTTCTCGAACTATGGCAGCACCGATCAAATCATTCAATGTGCCAGTACTCTACCAAGTCAGCTTCTCTATGACCACAGGATTCATGCCCCTCCCGAAAGCGGCACGCTTCTTCTCCTCTCGTATCCGTGTGATGAGGAGCATACTGTGCCAAGTGGTTGAATCTCCGGGAGTACTCAAGGATGGTCCTCCCTCCTTGTTTTCAATTCTTCAAATTCATGCAACTTGCGCTCCATAAGTCCTGTGGGGATAAAGTGAGAGCGGAAAGCAGTCTTGAATTCATCCCACTAAACAATATGACCTTCGGGCAGCGATGCCAAGTAATTTGCCCACCAAGCACTCGGCGAACCCTTGCAAGCCGTTGTGCGGCGAACAACGGCTTCGAGCATTGGTGCAATTGAGCAAACCATACTTCGACTCTAAGTTACGGAGGAAGTGGTCAGCATCAAGAGGTTCGTTTTTTCATGTTCGGGTGGCCCCACTAGTCACCCGAATTTATTGCGTCAGGACAAGTTGTGAAAACTGTGTTTTCCGCACCTACTAGTGTCTAGGAGTCCAAAAATGTGTTCGGAACGATCCGTGTGCGAAACACCGACGCACAATTTTGTTCATGTTCGGGTGGCCCCACTAGTCACCCGAATTAATTGCGTCGAGACAATTTGTGAAAACTTGTTTTCCGCACCTACTAGTGTCTATGAGTCAAAAAATGTATTCGGAACGATCCCAGCGTCAAACACCGACGCACATTTTTATTTATGTTCGGTTGGGCCCACTACGGACCCGCATTTATTGCTTCGGGACAAGTTTTGAAAACTGTATTTTCCACACCTACTAGTGTCTATGAGTCCAAAAATGTATTCCGGAACGATCCTAGCGTGAAACACCGACATATATTTTTGTTTATGTTCGGGTGGGCCCACTACGGACCCGCATTTATTACGTCCGGACAAGTTGTGAAAAGTGTGTTTTCCACACCCGGTAGTGTCTAGGAGTCCAAAAAATGTATTCCGGAACGATCCCAGCGTGAAACACCGACGCACATTTTTATTTATGTTCGGGTGGGCCCACTACGGACCCGAATTAAGGTCAAGACAAGTTGTGAAAACTGTGTTTTCCGAACCTACTTGTGTCTATGAGTCCTAAAATGTATTTCGGAACGATCCCAGCGTGAAACACCGAAGTATATTTTTGTTTATGTTCGGGTGGGCCCACTACGGACCCGCATTTATTGATTCGGGACAAGTTGTGAAAACCGTGTTTTCCACACCTACTAGTGTCTATGAGTCCTAAAATGTATTCGGAACGATCCCAGTGTGAAACACCGACGAATATTTTTGTTTATGTTCGGGTGGGCCCGCTACAGACCCGCATTTATTACCTCGGGACAAGTTGTGAAAGGTTGTGTCTATGAGTCCAAAAATGTGTTCCGGAACGATCCGTGTGCGAAACACCGACGCACAAATTTGTTCATGTTCGGGTGGCCCCACTACAAACCCTAATTTATTGCGTCGGGACAAGTTATGAAAACTGTGTTTCCTGCACCCGGTAGTGTCTAGGAGTCCAAAAATGTGTTCCGGAACGATCCGTGTTGGAAACACCGACGTACAATTTTGTTCATGTTCGGGTGGCCCCACTAGTGACCCGAATTTATTGCGTCGGGACAAGTTGTGAAAACTGCGTTTTCCGCACCCGTAGTGTCTAGGAGTCCAAAAATGTGTTTCGGAACGACCCGTGTGCGAAACACCAACGCACAATTTTGTTCATGTTCTGGTGGCCCCACTAGTGACCCGAATTTATTGCGCGTGGACAAGTTGTGAAAACTGTGTTTTCCGCACCCGGTAGTGTCTAGGAGTCGAAAAATGTGTTCCGGAACGATCCGTGTGCGAAAGACGATGCACAATTTAGTTCATGTTCGGGTGGCCCCACCGGTGACCCGAATTTATTGCGCCAAGACAAGTTGTGAAAACTGTGTTTTCCGTACTCAGTAGTGTCTAGGAGTCCAAAAATGTGTTCGGAACGATCCGTGTGCGCAACACCGACGCACAATTTTGTTCATGTTCGGGTGGCCCCACTAGTCACCTGAATTTATTGCGTCGAGACAAGTTGTGAAAGCTGTGTTTTCCGCACCTACTAGTGTCTAGGAGTCCAAAAATGTGTTCCGGAACGAACCGTGTGCGAAACACCGATGCACAAGTTTGTTAATGTTCGGCTGGCCCCACTAGTCACCCGACTTTATTGCGTCGGGACAAGTTGTGAAAATTGTGTTTTCAGCACCGAGTAATGTCTATGAGTCCTCAAATGTATTCTAGAAAGGTCCCAGCGTGAAACACCGACGCACATTTTTGCTTATGTTCGGGTAGGCCCACTACAGACCCGCATTTATAGCTTCGGGACAAGTTGTGAAAATTGTGGTTTCCACACCTACTAGTGTCTATGAGTCCTAAAATGTATTTCGGAACCATCCCAGCGTGAAACACCGACACACATTTTTGTTTATGTTCGGGTGGGCCCACAACGGACCCGCATTTATTGCTTCGTGACAAGTTGTGAAAACAGTGTTTTCCGCACCCGGTAGTGTCTAGGAGTCCAAAAATGTGTTCCGGAACGATCCGTGTGCCAAACGCCGACGCACAATTTTCTTCATGTTCGGGTGGCCCCACTAGTCACCCGAATTTATTGCGTCGGGACAAGTTATGAAAACTGTGTTTTCCGCACCTACTAGTGACTACGAGTCCTAAAATGTATTCCGGAATGATCCCGGCGTGAAACGTCGACTCACATTTTTATTTATGTTCGGGTGGGCCCACTACGGCACCAAATTTATTGCGTTGGGACAAGTTGTGAAAACTGTGTTTTCCGCACCAACTAGTGTCTATGAGTCCTAAAATGTATTCCGGAATGATCCCAGCGTGAAACACGGACGCACATTTTTGTTTATGTTCGGGTGGGCCCACTACGGACCCGCATTTATTGCTTCGGGACAAGTAGTGAAAATTGTGTTTTCCGCACCTACTAGTGTCTATGAGTCCTAAAATGTATTCCCGAACGATTCCAGTGTGAAACACCGACGCATATTTTTTTATGTTCGAGTGGGCCCACTACGGACCCGCATTTCTTACCTCGGGACAAGTTGTGAATGGTCGTGTCTATGAGTCCAAAAATATGTTCCGGAAAGATCCGTGTGCGAAACACCGAAGCACAAATTTGTTCATGTTCGGGTGGCCCCACTACGGACCTTAATTTCTTGTGTCGGGACAAGTTATGAAAACCGTGTTTTCTGCACCTGGTAGTGTCTAGGAGTCCAAAAATGTGTTCCGGAATGATCCGTGTGCGAAACACCGACACACAATTTTGTTCATGTTCGGGTGGCCCCTTCTAGTGACCCGAATTTATTGCGTCGGGACAAGTTGTGAAAACTGCGTTTTCCGCACCCAGTAGTGTCTAGGAGTCCAAAAATGTGTTTCGAAACGATCCGTGTGTGAAACACCAACGCACAATTTTGTTCATGTTCGGTGGCCACACTAGGGACCCGAATTTATTGCGCCTGGACAAGTTGTGAAAACTGTGTTTTCCGCACCCGATAGTGTCTAGGAGTCCAAAAATATGTTCCGGAACGATCCGTGTGCGAAAGACGAGGCACAATTTGTTCATGTACGGGTGGCCCCACTAGTGACCCGAATTTATTGCGCCGAGACAAGTTGTGAAAACTGTGTTTTCCGCACCTGATAGTGTCTAGGAGTCCAAAAATGTGTTCCGGAATGATCCGTGTGTGCAACACCGACGCACAATTTTGTTCATGTTCGGGTGGCCCCACTAGTCACCCGAACTTATTGCGTCGGGACAAGTTGTGAAAGCTGTGTTTTCCGCACCTACTAGTGTCTAGGAGTCCAAAAATGTGTTCCGGAACGATCCGTGTGCGAAACACCGACGCACAAATTTGTTCATGTTCGGGTGGCCCCACTACGGACCCAAATTTATTGCGTCGGGACAAGTTATGAAAACTGTGTTTTCTGCACCCGGTAGTGTCTAGGAGTCCAAAAAGGTGTTCCGGAACGATCCGTGTGCGAAACACCGACGCACAATTTTGTTCATGTTCGGGTGGCCCCACTAGTGACACGAATTTATTGCGCCGGGACAAGTTGTGAAAACTGCGTTTTCCGCACCCGGTAGTGACTAGGAGTCCAAAAATGTGTTTCGGAATGATCCGTGTGCGAAACACCACGCACAATTTTGTTCATGTTCGGTGGCCCCACTAGCGACCCGAATTTATTGTGCCTGGACAAGTTGTGAAAACTGTATTTTCCGCACCCGGTAGTGTCTAGGAGTTGAAAAATGTGTTCCGGAACGAGCCGTGCGTAAAACACCGACGCACAATTTTGTTCATGTTCGGGTGGCCCCACAAGTCACCCGAATTTATTGCGTCGGGACAAGTTGTAAAAACTGTGTTTTCCGCACCTAGTAGTGTCTATGAGTCCCAAAATGTATTCCTGAACGACCCTTGATCGAAACACCGATGCATAATTTTGTTCATGTTCGGGTGGCCCCACTAGTGACCCGAATCTATTGCGCCGAGACGAGTTGTGAAAACTGTGTTTTCCGCACCTGGTAGTGTCTAGGAGTCCAAAAATGTGTTCCGGAACGATCTGTGTGCCAAACGCCGACGCACAATTTTCTTCATGTTCGGGTGGCCCCACTAGTCACCCGAATTTATTGCGTCGGGACAAGTTGTGAAAACTGTGTTTTCCGCACCTGCTAGTGACTATGAGTCCTAAAATGTATTCGGAACGAACCGTGTGCGAAACACCGACGCACAAGTTTGTTAATGTTCGGCTGGCCCCACTAGTCACCCGACTTTATTGCGTCGGGACAAGTTGTGAAAACTGTGTTTTCAACACCGAGTAATGTCTATGAGTCCTCAAATGTATTCGGGAACGGTCCCAGCGTGAAACACCGACACACATTTTTGTTTAGGTTCGGGTAGGCCCACTACGAGTCCCGCATTTATTGCTTCGGGACTAGTTGTGAAAATTGTGTTTTCCCCACCTACTAGTGTCTATGAGTCCTGAAATGTATTCCGGAACGATCCGGTGTGAAACACCGACACACATTTTTGTTTATGTTCGGGTGGGCCCACTATAGACCCGCATTTATTGCTTCGTGACAAGTTGTGAAAACAGTGTTTTCCGCACCCGGTAGTGTCTACGAGTCCAAAAATGTGTTCCCGAACGATCCGTGTGCCAAACGCCGACGCACAATTTTCTTCATGTTCGGGTGGCCCCAATAGTCACCCGAATTTATTGCGTCGGGACAAGTTGTGAAAACTGTGTTTACCGCACCTAATAGTGACTATGAGTCCTAAAATGTATTCGGAATGATCCCAGCGTGAAACGCCAACTCACATTTTTATTTATGTTCGGGTGGGCCCACTACGGACCCAAATTTATTGCATTGGGACAAGTTGTGAAAACCGTGTTTTCCGCACCGACTAGTGTCTATGAATCCTAAAGTGTATTTCGGAATGATCCCAGCGTGAAACACCGACACACATTTTTGTTTATGTTCGGGTGGGCCCACTACGGACCCGCATTTATTGCTTCGGGACAAGTAGTGAAAATTGTGTTTTCCGTACCTACTAGTGTCTATGAGTCCTAAAATGTATTCCGGAACGATCCCGGTGTGAAACACCGACGAATATTTTTGTTTATGTTCGGGTGGGCCCGCTACGTGACCCGCATTTATTACCTCGGGACAAGTTGTGAAAGGTAGTGTCTATGAGTCCAAAAATGTGTTCCGGAACGATCCGTGTGCGAAACACCGACGCACAAATTTGTTCATGTTCGGGTGGCCCCACTACGGACCCTAATTTATTGCGTCGGGACAAGTTATGGAAACCGTGTTTTCTGTACCCGTAGTGTCTAGGAGTCCAAAAATGTGTTCCGGAAGGATCCGTGTGCGAAACGCCGACGCACAATTTTGCTCATGTTCGGGTGGCACCACTAGTCACCCGAATTTATTGCTGCTGGAACAAGTTATGAAAACCGTGTTTTCCGCACCTACTAGTGACTATGAGTCCTAAAATGTATTCCGGAACGATCCAAGCGTGAAACTTCGACGCACATTTTTGGTTATGTTCGGGTGGGCCCACTACGGACCCGAATTTATTGCGTCGGGACAAGTTGTGAAAACTGTGTTTTCGAGACCTAATAGTGTCTAGGAGTCCAAAATGTGTTCGGAACGAGCCGTGTGTAAAACACCGACGCACAATTTTGTTCATGTTCGGGTGGCCCCACAAGTCACCCGAATTTATTGCGTCGGGACAAGTTGTGAAAACTGTGTTTTTCGCACCTAGTAGTGTCTATGAGTCCCAAAATGTATTCCTAAACGACCCTTGATGGAAACACCGATGCACAATTTTGTTCATGTTCGGGTGGCCCCACTAGTGACCCGAATTTATTGCGCCGAGACAAGTTGTGAAAACTGTGTTTTCCGCACCTGGTAGTGTCTAGGAGTCCAAAAATGTGTTCCGCAACGATCCGTGTGCGCAACACCGACACACAATTTTGTTCATGTTCGGGTAGGCCCACTAGGCACCTGAATTTATTGTGTCGGGACAAGTTGTGAAAGCTGTGTTTTCCGCACCTACTAGTGTCTAGGAGTCCAAAAATGTGTTCCGGAACGAACCGTGTGCGAAACACCGACGCACAAGTTTGTTAATGTTCGGCTGGCCCCACTAGTCACCCGACTTTATTGCGTCGGGACAAGTTGTGAAAACTATGTTTTCAGCACCGAGTAATGTCTATGAGTCCTCAAATGTATTCGGAACGGTATCAGCGTGAAACACCGAAGCATATTTTTGTTTATGTTCGGGTAGGCCCGCTACGAGACCCGCATTTATTGCTTCGGGACAAGTTATGAAAATTGTGTTTTCCGCACATACTAGTGTCTATGAGTCCTGAAATGTATTCGGAACGATCCGGTGTGAAACACCGATACAGATTTTTGTTTATGTTCGGGTGGGCCCACTACGGACCCGCATTTATTGCTTCGTGACAAGTTGTGAAAACAGTGTTTTCCGCACCCGTAGTGTCTAGGAGTCCAAAAATGTGTTCCCGAACGATCCGTGTGCCAAACGCCGACGCACAATTTTCTTCATGTTCGGGTGGCCCCACTAGTCACCCGAATTTATTGCGTCGGGACAAGTTGTGAAAACTGTGTTTTCCGCACCTACTAATGACTATGAGTCCTAAAATGTATTCCGGAATGATCCCAGCGTGAAACGCCGACTCACATTTTTATTTATGTTCGGGTGGGCCCACTACGGACCCAAATTTATTGCATTGGGACAAGTTGTGAAAACTGTGTTTTCCGCACCGACGAGTGTCTATGAGTCCTAAAGTGTATTTCGGAATGATCCCAGCGTGAAATACCGACACACATTTTTGTTTATGTTCGGGTGGGCCCACTACGGACCCGCATTTATTGCTTCGGGACAAGTAGTGAAAATTGTGTTTTCCGCACCTACTAGTGTCTATGAGTCCTAAAATGTATTCCGGAACGATCCCAGTGTGGAACACCGACGAATATTTTTGTTTATGTTCGGGTGGGCCCGCTACGGACCCGCATTTATTACCTCGGGACAAGTTGTGAAAGGTAGTGTCTATGAGTCCAAAAATGTGTTACGGAACGATCCGTGTGCGAAACACCGACGCACAAATTTGTTCATGTTCGGGTGGCCCCACTACGGACCCTAATTTATTGCGTTGGGACAAGTTATGAAAACTGTGTTTTCTACACCCGTAGTGTCTAGGAGTCCAAAAATATGTTCCGGAACGATCCGTGTGCGAAACGCCGACGCACGCTTTGCTCATGTTTGGGTGGCACCACTAGTCACCCGAATTTATTGCTGCTGGAACAAGTTGTGACAACTGTGTTTTCCGCACCTACTAGTGACTATGAGTCCTAAAATGTATTCCGGAACGATCCAAGCGTGAAACACCGACGCACATTTTTGGTTATGTTCAGGTGGGCCCACTACGGACCCGAATTTATTGCGTCGGGACAAGTTGTGAAAACTGTGTTTTCCGGACCTCCTAGTGTCTAGGACTCCAAAAATATGTTCCGGAACGAGCCGTGTGTAAAACACCGACGCGCAATTTGGTTCATGTTCGGGTGGCCCCACAAGTCACCCGAATTTATTGCGTCGGTCCAAGTTGTGAAAACTGTGTTTTCCGCACCTAGTAGTGTCTATGAGTCCCAAAATGTACTCCTGAACGACCCTTGATGGAAACACCGATGCACAATTTTGTTCATGTTCGAGTGGTCCCACTAGTGACCCGAATTTTTTGCTCCGAGACAAGTTGTGAAAACTGTGTTTTCCGCACCCGGTAGTGTCTAGGAGTCCAAAAATGTGTTCCGGAACGATTCGTGTGCGTAACACCGACGCTCAATTTTGTTCATGTTCGGGTGGCCCTAGTAGTCACGCGAATTTATTGCGTCAAGACAAGTTGTGAAAACTGTATTTTCCGCACCTACTAGTGACTATGAGTCCTAAAATGTATTCCGGAAGGATCCCAGCGTGAAACGCCGACTCACATTTTTATTTATGTTCGGGTAGGCCCACTACGGAGCCAAATTTATTGCGTTGGGACAAGTTGTGAAAACCGTGTTTTCCGCACCGACTAGTGTCTATGAGTCCTAAAGTGTATTTCGGAATGATCCCAGCATGAAACACCGACACACATTTTTGTTTATGTTCGGGTGGGCCCACTACGGACCCGCATTTATTGCTTCGGGACAAGTAGTGAAAATTGTGTTTTCCGCACCTACTAGTGTCTATGAGTCCTAAAATGTATTCCGGAACGATCCCGAGTGTGAAACACCGACGAATATTTTTGTTTATGTTCGGGTGGGCCCGCTACGGACCCGCATTTATTACCTCGGGACAAGTTGTGAAAGGTTGTGTCTATGTGTCCAAAAATGTGTTCCGGAACGATCCGTGTGCGAAACACCGACGCACAAATTTGTTCATGTTCAGGTGGCCCCACTACGGACCCTAATTTATTGCGTCGGGACAAGTTATGAAAACTGTGTTTTCTGCACCCGTAGTGTCTAGGAGTCCAAAAATGTGTTCCGGAACGATCCGTGTGCGAAACGCCGACGCACGGTTTTGCTCATGTTCGGGTGGCACCACTAGTCACCCGAATTTATTGCTGCTGGAGCAAGTTGTGACAACTGTGTTTTCCGCACCTACTAGTGACTATGAGTCCTAAAATGTATTCCGGAACGATCCAAGCGTGAAACGCCGACGCACATTTTTGGTTATGTTCAGGTGGGCCCACTACGGACCCGAATTTATTGCGTCGGGACAAGTTGTGAGAACTGTGTTTTCCGGACCTACTAGTGTCTAGGAGTCCAAAAATATGTTCCGGAACGAGCCGTATGTAAAACACCGACGCACAATTTTGTTCATGTTCGGGTGGCCCCACAAGTCAGCCGAATTTATCTGCGTCGGGACAAGTTGTGAAAACCGTGTTTTCCGCACCTAGTAGTGTCTCGAGTCCCAAAATGTACTCCTGAACGACCCTTGATGGAAACACCGATGCACAATTTTGTTCATGTTCGGGTGGCCCCACTAGTGACCCGAATTTTTTTGCTCCGAGACAAGTTGTGAAAACCGTGTTTTCCGCACCCGGTAGTGTCTAGGAGTCCAAAAATGTGTTCCGGAACGATTCGTGTGCGTAACACCGACGCTCAATTTTGTTCATGTTCGGGTGGCCCCGTAGTCACCCGAATTTATTGCGTCCGGACAAGTTGTGAAAACTGTATTTTCCGCACCTACTAGTGTCTAGGAGTCCAAAAATATGTTCCGGAACGAACCGTGTGCGAAACACCGACGCACATTTTTGTTTATGTTCGGGTGGGCTCACTACGGACCCGCATTTATTGCTTCGAAACAAGTTGTGAAAACTGTGTTTTCCGCACCTACTAGCGTTTATGAGTCCTAAAATGTATTCCGAACGATCCTAGTGCGAAACGCCGATGCACATTTTTGTTTATGTACAGGTGGGCCCACTACGGACCCGAATTTATTGCGTCGGGACAAGATGTGAAAACTGTATTTTCCGGACCTACTAGTGTCTAGGAGTCCAAAAATGTGTTCCGGAACGAGCCGTGTGTAAAACACGGACGCACAATTTTGTTCATGTTCGGGTGGCCCCACAAGTCACCCGAATTTATTGCGTCGCGACAAGTTGTGAAAACTGTTTTTCCGGACCTACTAGTGTCTAGGAGTCCAAAAATGTGTTCCGGAACGAGCCGTGTGTAAGACACCGACGTACAATTTTGTTCATGTTCGGGTGGCCCCACAAGTCACCGGAATTTATTGCGTCGGGACAAGTTGTGAAAACTGTTGTTTCCGCACCTAGTCGTGTCTATGAGTCCACAAATGTATTCCTGAACGACCCTTGATGGAAACACCGATGCACAATTTTGTTTATGTTCGGGTGGCCCCACCGGTGACCCGCATTTTTTGCGCCGGGACAAGTTGTGAAAACTGTGTTTTTTGCACCAGGTAGTGTCTAGGAGTCCAAAAATGTGTTCCGGAATGATCCGTGTGCAAAACATCAACGCACAATTTTGTTCATGTTAAGGTGGCCCCACTAGTCACCCGAATTTATTGCGTCGGGACAAGTTTTGAAAACTGTGTTTTCCGCACCTACTACTATCTAGGAGTCCAAAAATGTGTTTTAGAACGATCCGTGTGCCAAACACCGAGACACAATTTTGTTCATGTTCGGGTGGCCCCACTTGTCACCCGAAATTATTGCGTCGGGACAAGTTCGAATATTGTGTCTTCAACACCTAGTAGTGTCTATGAGTCCTTAAATGTATTTCGGAACGATCCCAGCGTGAAACACCGACGCACATTTTTGTTTATGTTCGGGTGGGCCCACTACGGACCCGCATTTATTGCGTCGGGAGTAGTTGTGAAAACGGTGTTTTCCGCACCCGTAGTGTCCAGCTGTCTAAAAATATGTTCTCGAACGATCCGTGTGAGAAACATCGACGCACAATGTTGTTCATGTTTGGGTGGCCCCACTAGTCACCCCAATTTATTGCGTCGGGACAAGTTGTGAAAACCGTGTTTTCCGCACCTACTACTATCTAGGAGTCCAAAAATGTCTTCTAGAATGATCCGTGTGCGAAACACCGAGACACAATTTTGTTCATGTTCGGGTGGCCCCACTTGTCACCCGAATTTATTGCGTCGGGACAAGTTCTGAATATTGTGTCTTCAACACCTAGTAGTGTTTATGAGTCCTTAAATGTATTCCGAACGATCCCGGCGTGAAACACCTACGCACATTTTTGTTTATGTTCGGGAGGGCCCACTACGGACCCGTATTTATTGCGTCGGGAGTAGTTGTGAAAAGTATGTTTTTCGCACCGGTAGTGTCTAGGAGTCCTAAAATGTTTTCCGGAACGATCTCGTGCGAAACACCGACGCACAATTTTTTCATGTTCGGGTGGCCCACTAGTGACCCGACCTTATTACGTCGGGACAAGTTGTGAAAACCGTGTTTTCCGTACCCGTAGTGTCTAGGTGTAACAAAATGTGTTCCGGAACAATCCATGGACGAACCACCGACGCACAATTTTGTTCATCTTCGGGTGGCCCCTCTATTCACCCCAATTTATTGCGTCGGGACAAGTTGTGAAAACTGTGTTTTCCGGAACTACTAGTGTCTATGAGTCCAAAAATGTGTTCTAGAACGATCCGTGTGCGAAACACCGAGACACGAGTTCTGTTCATGTTCGGGTGGCCCCACTTGTCACCCGAATTTATTGCGTCGGGAGAAGTTGTGAATATTGTGTTTACAGCACCTAGTAGTGTCTATGAGTCCTAAACTTTACTCCGGAACGATCCCAGTGTGAAACACCGACACATATTTTTGTTTATGTTCGGGTGGGCCCACCCGACCATGAACAAAGTTATGCGTCGGTGTTTCGCACACGGATCATTCCGGAACACATTTTTGGACTCCTAGACACTACCGAGTGCGGAAAAACCAGATTTCACAACTTGTCCCGGCGCAACAAATGCGGGTCACTAGTGGGGCCACTCGAACATGAACAAAAATTGTGCCTCGGTGTTTCGCACAAGGATCGTTCCGAATACATTTCTGGACTCCTAGACACTACCGGGTGCCGAAAACACAGTTTTCACAACTTGTCCCGGCGTAATAAATGCCGGTCACTAGTGGGGCCACCCGAACTCGAAAAAATTGTGCGTCGGTGATTCGCACACGGATCGTTCCGAACACATTTTTGGGCTCCTTGACACTACCGGGTGCGGAAACTACAGTTTTCACAACTTGACCCGACGCAATAAATGCGGGTCACTAATGGGGCCACGCGAACATGAACAAAATTACGCGTCGGTATTTTTCACACGGATCGTTCCGAACACATTTTTGCACTCCGAGACAGTAGTAGGTGCGAAAACACGGTTTTCACAACTTGTCCGGTGCAATAAATGCGGGTCACTAGTGGGGCCACCCATACATGAACAAAATTGTGCGTCGGTGTTTCGCACACGGATCGTTCCGAACACATTTTTGGACTCCTCTTGTGGAGGATCTTCATCTTGACTTGGAGAAGATGGATCACATTGCAATTGAGTTGGGTCTTGTGGCCTTATTTCACCAATTGCCATGTTCCTTATTGCTTCACAAGGAGCTTCATCACCTACATCACTTGGATTAACTTGCTCTACTTGAGAGCCGTTAGATTCATCAAATGTTACATCACGCGTGATCTCAACAATGCCGGTGACTTTGTTGAAAACTCGGTATGCATACACATTTGATCCGTACCCAAGCAAGAAACCTTCATTGGTCTTTGGAGCAAACTTAGAAGACCTTGGCTTCTTGTTAAGAATAAAGCACTTGCTCCCAAAGACACGGAAATACGACACGTTAGGAATTTTACCGGTGAGAAGATCATAGGGTGTCTTTTTCAATATCTTGTGAAGGTACAACCGATTGGTTGCATGGCAAGCGGTGTTGATGGCTTCGGCCCAAAAGGTATCGGGAGTCTTGTATTCATCAAGCACGGTTCTTGCCATCTCAATAAGTGTACGGTTCTTTCTCTCGGCTACACCATTTTGTTGAGGGGTGTATGGTGCCGAGAACTCATGCTTGATGCCTTCTTCATCTAGGTACTCCTCGACTTGTGTATTCTTGAACTCGGTGTCATCTGTCACTTCTAATCTTCTTGATCTTTACTTCATATTCATTTTATGCTCTTCTCAAGAAGCTCTTTAGAACACCTTGTGTCTCACTTTTATCCTTCAAAAAGAGTACCCAAGTGAAACGGGAATAATCATCAACAATGACAAGGCCATACTTGTTACCGGCAATGCTTAGGTATGTGACCGGTCCGAAGAGGTCCATGTGAAGCATCTCCAATGGTCTTGTCGTCGTCATCATCGTCTTGGATGGATGGTTAGCTCCAACTTGCTTTCCGGCTTGACATGCGCTACACACTTTGTCCTTCTCAAAAGCAACATCTTTTAGTCCAACAACGTGGCCACCCTTTAGAAGTTTATGTAGATTCCTCATCCCAACATGAGCTAGTCGGCGATGCCATAACCAACCCAAAGTGGTTTTTGCTATCAAACAAGCACTTAGATTTGGACCTTCTTTCTTGGTGAAATCAACAAGATAGATCTTATCCTCCAAGTACCCTTTGAATGCAATTGAGGAATCCGCTTTTCTAAAGACGGTCACGCCTTCATCGGTAAAGAGACAATTAAAACCCATTCCACAAAGTTGTGATATGGACATTAAGTTGTACCCTAAACCTTTCACAAGAAACACATTACTAATTGAAAGGTCATGGGTGATTTGAATTCCACCACGACCAATTACCTTTCCTTGTTGATCATTTCCATAAGATATACTCCCACTTGGTAGATTGTGTTTGTCAAGTGTGGAGAACATCTTCTCCCCGGTCATATAATTTGAGCACCCGGTGTCGAGCACCCATATTGAACCGCTCGAGGAGTATCCCTACACACAATTAAGCACAAGATTTAGGCACCCAAACTTGCTTGGGTCCCTTAACTTTAGAAACAACACTTTTGAGCACCCACACACAAGGATTCCATCTTGCATAGTGTGGCCCAACAAATCTTGCAACTACTTTCCCATGAGCACCATGGGTTAGCTCATATGTTGCATGATCGTACACATAGAAGGATACGGGTGAGCTCTTCTTTTTGAGCTATTGTGTTGTCTTGGCCTTCTTCACTTGCTTAACTTGAGCATCTCGCTTTTGTTGATTCATGTTGTTGCTCTTGATGTTGTATTTCTTCTTGGGTTGCTCCTTAAACCCAATGCCTTTGTTGCCATTGAACTTTCTTTCCTCACTAACAATTTTCTTAGCTAGCTCAACTTGAGCCGCTCTTTCAAGACTCTTGACCTTGTTAGTGAGATCCTTGATTGTCACCTTATCGGTGGCAATGTTGTCAATGTCAACACCTTCATATCTTGTACACTTTTTGCTTGATGAAGATTGTATTGACTCGGCCTCGCTTTTGTAAGTCAATGTGCTATTCTTGAGGACTTCAATCTCTCCTTCCAACAACTTGTGATTCTCTTCAAGAGATTCACACTTTGTTTGGAGTGAGAGGTTGATGTCTTCTAGCTTAGCATTTGACTTGTTTACCTTTGTAAGGCATAGAGTCAACTCCTCGTTCTTCTTTCTTTCTTCCTCAAGCAAGGTCTTCAACTCTTTAATCTCATCAAGCTTCTTGATAAGCATGTTTTCTTGCTTGTCCACCATATCTTCACTCTCTTCAACCTTCTCTTGCATTATCCCTAACATTTTCACCATATCATGCAAGGAGGGGACTAGCTCCTCCTCATTATCGGGGTTAGAGGAATTGACAAGAGGTTTAGTTTGTACCTTGTTTTCTTTGGCCATGAAGCATTTGGGGGCGTCATCCTCATCATCGGTGAGGTTGTTGAAGAGTGATGATTTGCCCGGTGTTAGGCCATATGCAAGATTGGCAATCCCTCCTTCTTCATCTTCATCATCATCATCATCATCGGAGACATATTGTTGGCCAATATGAGCTTGACCCTTGAATGGTTTCTTGAAGTTCTTCTTCTTAATGAACTTCTCCTTCTTCTCTTCCTTTCCATTGAGTTGAGGGCACTCCGCAATGAGATGCCCCGGTCATGACAATGATAGCACTTTCTTGTTGATCTTCTTGCCCTTGCTTTGTCAAAGCTCTTCTTGCTAAACCCGTTGTTGATCAT
Source organism: Chloris gayana (assembly GCA_031894775.1). Lineage (NCBI taxonomy): Eukaryota > Viridiplantae > Streptophyta > Magnoliopsida > Poales > Poaceae > Chloris > Chloris gayana. The sequence goes on from JAUNZO010000207.1 coordinate 483,338, forward strand.
GAACTTGCCAAACTTCTTCACAAACAAGGCAAGCTCTTCATTGTCTTCTTCAAACTCAATTTGGTCTACCTCTACAACTTCTTTCTTTTTTGCCTTGAGTGCCACATCTTGCTTGCTTGTGCTCTCATCTCCAATTAGCACACTCACTCTCTTTCCCTCATGATCACGGCTTTTGTGAGCGAGGATTCTCCCAATTACTTCGTCCGTGGAGAATCCATCAAATCCTTCCTTTTCTTTAATGATGGTGCAAAGTGTGGAGTTCCACACTCTTAGTGACATTATAAGCTTGAGATTCACTTCTTGTTCGCTCACGTCATCTCCAAGTGACCTTCGCACATTCACAATATCCAAGAGCCTATCATGTGTTTGTTGAGGGTCTTCGCCTTTCTTCATCACAAAGAAGTTGAATTGATTTTTCAGCACTTGCATTCTTGACTTCTTCACTACATCGACTCCTTCATGAACCACAATTAGCTTGTCACAAATGGCTTTGGCATTCTCGAGTCGGGACACTTTAGAGTACTCTTTAGCACTCAAGGACGATAGCATGGCCGACACGGCTTGGGCATTGCGATGTATGTTGATGTTGTCCATAATGGTGTGTTCCTTTTCATTCTCAATCACATATCCTTTTTCAACCACTTCCCACACGGGTGGACCAATCGATAATAGGTACATCTTCATCCTATGCGTGTACCAACAAAAATCTTTTCCATCAAACCAAGGTAGTCGCCCACTACCACTAGTATTCACATTTGCCACATCATTATAGTTGAAGCTGTACCTTGTGTCCAACTTCCCACCACTAGTGTCATCCTTGGCAAATGGATTCTTGGTAGGGTCATTTTCCTCAACACGTTTCCCGACATCTTTTCTTCTCAAGCGGTTAAGCTCTTCTCGAGAGGACCTGCTCCGATACCAATTGAAAGTTGCCTAGAGGGGGGGGGGGTGAATAGGCAATACAAAATAATTCCTGAAAAACACAACACTAAACTAGCGATCAAACCAAAATAGGGCGGAACTTCCGTCACACACGGAACTTTCGTCACCGACGAAACTTCCGTGATGGTCACGGAACTTCCGTTCCTCCTAGGGTAAACAAGGAATCTAAAGAGATAAGGTGAAGATCTCACAAATATGGTTGAATACAATCCTTCCTTGATCGATGACAAGTATTCCACCTGCAAGAAAAGTAAATCCACACAACACACACGTAGATCGGCCACAACCATTCTCGAGAGAAACAAGAACAAGGAAACACAAACAAGAACAACACAAGGGAGACACAAGATTTGTTGACCGAAGTTCGGACCCCTCACAAAGAGGTTCCTACGTCTCCGTTGAGGAGTTCACAAAGAGCCGGGTTTCTTTCAACCCTTTTCCTCCCAAGCAACCACAAAGGTCAAACTTGATTTCCTTCTTCTTCTTCTTGGTTGATTCCTTTCCTTTCGGAGGCGAATCACAACCTTCACAAACTTCCCTAGACTCACCACAATCTTGGGAGCTCTAGGGTGACACCTAGCCAATCTAGGAGAGCAAATCTCCAAGAGTAACAAGTGAAGTAGGGTTTGCTTGCTAAGGGAAGATGTGCTCAAGGTTGGGATGATGCTTCTCAAGCTTGGATTTGATTTTGGGCTCTCACAAATGGTTTTGGGATCACAAGGAAGATGCGAGAGATGAGAGAAAGTGCTTGAGTGAGATGGGAGTGTTCAAAAAGCACCAGCAAACTTGCTCACGGGTTGGTCAAAGCTATATATAGGAAGAGGCCAAAAAGAGCCGTTGGGAAGTGTGAAAAGGTGGTTTGACGGAACTTCCTTGAACCGGACGGAACTTCCGTGAGACTTAACCTAGGGCATGAACAGACTGGACGGAACATCCAAGTTCCGTCCTACACTCTCTGGAAATCACCGACGGAACTTCAGTGGCCTCCACGGAACTTCCGTGGAGACTTAGCTAGTTCACAACTTCCAAGGACGGAACTTGCAAGTTCCGTCCTGCACTCTCTGGAATCACTTTGGAGTTGACGGAAGTTCCGTGAGAGGTCACGGAACTTCCGTGAGTTCTGGTTTTGTGGTTTGGCTTCTTTTGAACTTTTGGTGGATTTGATTTTATCCAAGCTTGTGTATGGAACAAAGAGCACATATTCCCTGCAACAAAAACTAATTCACCCCTCTTTATAGTTTTGGCAAGCCTAGACTCAAGGAAATAAAAAACTAAGAGACACGTTCTTGAGTTCATCTTTCAACTTTTTGTATGAGGGGCTATCAGTCACATAATGTGGGTTAATCAATTAAGGTATCCCGCACATTAGCTCAATTAACTCATTAGTCATTTTAATTGTTTGTCATTTATCACCAAAACCCACTAGGGGGCCTAGTTGCATCTTCAATCTCCCCCTTTTTGGTGATTGATGACAAACAATTAAAGGATATAGAGAAATCAAAACGAAATAACGACAAACAACCAAAATATAGCGGAGCTCCCCTAAAGAGATGCATGGATCACACAAACATGTGAGAGAGCTCCCCCTATATTTGGTACTTGTGGGGTGCCTAGCAACAAAAGTGCTCAAGTGCCAAGTAAGAGTGTAGAAAAGATCGCAAATTAAAAGCGCAAGCGGCACACCACATAAAGCAAGCCACATATATCGACATAAGCAATTTACACACATTAAAGCGATAGACATTCACCATTCAACATTCAAGCACATAGTTTTGCAACGAATAAAACTAGCCCTATTACAATAGAGCAAACACATAGATCACATAGTCTTATACAACTTAGTTCCCATTAGTTCCAACACTAAAGAAAAGAGCGATAACAAGTGGATAAGGTGAGACCCTCTTTTCTCTTTTCTCTCCCCTTTGGCATCAAGGCACCAAAAAGGAGTGAAAGAAGGATAAGAAAAGGAAACAAGAAGGGAATCACTCGGCATCGGAGGCGAGTGGGAGTTGCTTCCTCATCTTCTTCATTACCGTCATCATCTCCATCATGGCCATCCTCATCTTCATCATCTCGTCCACACATAGACCGGAAAGTCCTCGGTGGGGTCATTCTCCGAACCATCGGACGAGACCTCTAGCCCTTGGGCCCGCATGAGAGCCTTAAACCTGCGAGCATTCTTCTTGGAGCGTTTCTCATTTCTTTGGGTCCTTGCCCCAATAGCAGAGCACATGCCAAATACTTTCTTCAGCCCGGACATGAGGCGAGAGGTGGGAGAACGGCGCCTGCGAGGAGCACTAGAGGAGGGTCCGGCATCCATAGGAGGAGCAGGGCGGCGGCGACCCGCAAGAGACCGAATGAGCTTAGGCTGCTACTCGTTGGTGCTTGCATTCTTTCGCAAAGGTCGGTCCTGTCTCGGCCTCGATAATTGCCATGAGCCATGGAGCATAGGGCAAAGTGCGGCGAGTATGATAGGATGCACGATGGATCTCCTCAATAATGAAACCAAGAACATCAAATCCAGGAGAATCGGGTGCAAAGCGAGCAAGGACATTGCGAGAGTAAGAGGCAACCGAAGTGGCATACCCATCCTTTGGAGCGATGTTGTGACGGAGAAGACGATTCATGAGCTTGTAGTAGGGCAGTAATCCGGTGGTATCTCCAATCACAGCATTTTTCGGATTAATATACATGAATTTGATTGCCTCATCGATGAGTGCGTCCTCATTAGCAATACTAGGCATCCGGCTGAGATTCTTCGGGAGACAAAAGTAGGTGCCCGACTTCTTGTAGCCGACACCGTAGGGGATGCCCCGGGTCATCCAATGCACGGTTTCACTAGCTCCCTCAAGAAAGACGGTGGCCCAAAGCCGACATAGCACTTCCTCATTCCAGTCATACCGGAACCCCATCAAATCATAAACACCCCCGTCCTTGCAAGCGATGATCACTTCATTGAAAAGCACATTCTCTTTGTCTTCCATGAAACGCCAATCAACCCATTGGTGGGGAGATAGGCGGTGGACCTTCTTGGGTGGCATGTAAATGAACATTGAAGTGTAGTAGTCCTGCTGGAACCAAGTGAAGAATCTATCATCACTCGCCTCTTGCTCATCCGCTAGGCGAGGATCGGTGACTCGGTCATCAAATAGAGCGGTGGATCTTTTCTTGTAATCATAAGGGGAACGGTTTGGTGGGTAAACCGGCGAGCGCACGACCAAGCCCCTTATCACATTGGCGAGATGATCCCTCGGAACTACGAGAAGACCCTTGATCCCTTGCCGGTCCTTTGCCTCGGGCCCTTCTAGCGGGGAGAGGACCACCACGTGCCACACGAGCCGTCCGTGCTCCTCTAGGCTCACGATGGACTACAGCCTTCCTCTTCTTGCGCTCGGGCATGATTTCCATTTCTTCATTGCCACTGTCGCTTCCCTCAAATTCTTCGTCATCGTCATCGTGACTCCGTTGAGCGGGAGTCTTTGAGCGGCCCATCCGACATAGAGAAACAAAGAGGCGAGAAGGACCTTAGAAGAGCAAAGGGTAAAACAGAAGATAGAAAGATTTAGATGCAGCCATGTACGTGGGGGCGGAAGTTCCGTACATGACGGAAGTTCCGTCAGCTGGGACGGAAAGTCGGGACGGAAGTTCCGTCAGTGCGGAAGTTCCGCCCGAACAGATAGGGTTGCATAAAAATCTTCACATCTACAAATCTACCCCCTAACTATTGGAGTCCTTGCACAAGAATGTTCACTAGACGCTAGTCAACAAGTTTGTGGAAGCCAAACTAGCAGATCTAGTGAATATTGAGAGATCGAAAAAGTAGGTACTAAGGACCGTACCGTGAGTTCAAAAAGACGCGGGAAAATCACGGAGGATCGACGGGGACGGAAGTTCCGGAGGTTGGAGAAGCTCTTGCACGGATTCCTTGCTCAAAACGACGGTTGGATCTTCAAATCGCCATGGGAGCCGCCTTGAGAGGTTTGGAGAGGAGAGAGAACGTTGAGGTTGAAATGAAAGGATGAAGGGGTAAGTTGTGAATCCGGGTAGGGTTAAAACCCGGAGATGACGGAAGTTCCGTTGCTCGTCCGAGAGAGTACTAGGCGGAGGTTGCAACCTCCGTGGAAACTAGTTTTAGGGAAACACACAAGGACGGACGGAAGTTCCGTCAAGGGTCACGGAACTTCCGTGGAGGCGAGAAAATGAAGATGTCCTAGGTTGGAACTTGGGGTTGCCCTCACTTGTGGATAGCCAGCAAACAACCACATTGAACAATATCCACAAGATGAGCAACAGGATCACTAGATCAACTTCAAATATTTTCAATACGAAAATAAGCTATATATATAATTTTTTTTTTGCAAATAGTTTTTGGGAGAGCAACAATAACAATCAATATCACCAAGATGCGCAAAGATTCATTCCACATTAGAAGAATCAAGTATATTAAGTTCACTCCTAAGCTCACAAAATCTTTTCTCATCTAGTGGCTTGGTGAAGATGTCGGCTAGTTGCTTATCGGTTCTCACATAGCTAATCTCAATGTCCCCTTTGATTGAGTGATCTCTCAAGAAGTGGTGCCGGATATCTATATGCTTAGTCCTATTGTGATCAATGGGGTTGTATGCAATCATGATGGCACTCTCATTGTCACATAGGAGGGGAACTTTGGTCAAAGAGTATCCAAAGTCCTTTAGAGTTTGTCGCATCCATAAGAGTTGTGCACAACAACTACCGGCTGCAACATACTCCGCTTCGGCTGTGGAAAGGGCAACGGAATTTTGTTTCTTGGATGACCATGAGACAAGGGACCTACCCAAGAATTGGCAAGTCCCGGAGGTGCTTTTTCTATCTACCTTACATCCGGCATAGTCGGCATCGGAGTAGCCAACTAACTTGAATTTGGCGCCCTTAGGATACCACAACCCTATGTTTGGAGTGTGAACCAAATATCTCAAGATTCTTTTAACGGCCACTAAATGGCTCTCTTTTGGAGCGGCTTGAAACCTTGCACACATGCACACGCTAAGCATGATATCGGGCCTAGATGCACAAAGGTAAAGCAAAGAGCCAATCATGGAGCGATATACCTTTTGATCAACTGCCTTCCCATTCACGTCCAATCCTAGATGACCATTTGTCTTCATTGGAGTCTTGCTTGGCTTTGCCTTGTTCATATCAAATTTCTTGAGGATGTCTTGGGTGTACTTGGTTTGACTTATAAAGGTTCCTTCTTCTAGTTGCTTGACTTGAAAGCCTAGAAAGAACTTCAACTCCCCCATGATTGACATCTCAAATTTCCTAGTCATAATCTTGGCAAACTCATCACGGAAAGATTGGTTAGTAGAACCAAATATTATGTCATCGACATATATTTGACATACAAATAAATCACTTCCAACTTTTCTAGTGAAGAGAGTAGGATCGGCCTTGCCCATTATGAAGCCCTTGTCGATGAGGTATCCCTTAAGGTGTTCATACCAAGCTCTTGGTGCTTGCTTGAGCCCGTAGAGAGCTTTGTGAAGCTTGTACACGTGGTGAGGTTTCTTCGGATCTTCAAAACCCGGTGGTTGTTGCACGTACACTTCTTCTTGAATTGGACCGTTGAGGAATGCACTCTTCAAATCCATTTGATATAACTTGAAACCATGATGTGTAGCATAGGCGAGCAATATTTGAATTGACTCAAGCCTTGCTACCGGTGCATATGTTTCCCCAAAGTCCAAGCCTTCAACTTGTGAGTAGCCTTTTGCAACAAGTCTTGCTTTGTTCCTCACCACCACACCATGTTCATCTTGTTTGTTGCGGAACACCCACTTGGTTCCCACGACATTTTGCTTAGGTCTCTCCACCAATGACCACACTTTGTTTCTTTCAAAGTTGTTCAACTCCTCGCATGGCCACCACCCAATCCGAGTCTTGTAATGCTTGTTCCACCTTAAGAGGTTCTAAAGAGGAAACAAACGAGTAATGATGGCAAAAGGTAGCGACTCGAGATCTAGTGGTTACCCCCTTTTGAATGTCACCAAGAATGTTATCAACGGGATGATCTTTTTGTATGCTTTGTCGCACTCGGGGTTGTTGGGGCCTAGGTGCATCTTCTTCTTGTTCTTCTTGTGGTTCGTCTTGATGATCATCACTTCCACCAACTTGTTCTTGATCTTGGTTGTTGCCTTGATCATGATCGTCACCATGATCTTGGCCGCCACCTTGATCTTGTTCATTTTGTGGATCTTGTGGAGGATCTTCATCTTGACTTGGAGAAGATGGATCACCTTGCAATTGAGTTGGGTCTTGTGGCCTTATTTCACCAATTGCCATGTTCCTTATTGCTTCACAAGGAGCTTCATCACCTACATCACTTGGATTAACTTGCTCTACTTGAGAGCCGTTAGATTCATCAAATATTACATCACGCGTGATCTCAACAATGCCGGTGACTTTGTTGAAAACTCGGTATGCATACACATTTGATCCGTACCCAAGCAAGAAACCTTCATTGGTCTTTGGAGCAAACTTAGAAGACCTTGGCTTCTTGTTAAGAATAAAGCACTTGCTCCCAAAGACACGGAAATACGACACGTTAGGAATTTTACCGGTGAGAAGATCATAGGGTGTCTTTTTCAATATCTTGTGAAGGTACAACCGATTGGTTGCATGGCAAGCGGTGTTGATGGCTTCGGCCCAAAAGGTATCGGGAGTCTTGTATTCATCAAGCACGGTTCTTGCCATCTCAATAAGTGTACGGTTCTTTCTCTCGGCTACACCATTTTGTTGAGGGGTGTATGGTGCCGAGAACTCATGCTTGATGCCTTCTTCATCTAGGTACTCCTCGACTTGTGTATTCTTGAACTCGGTGCCGTTGTCACTTCTAATCTTCTTGATCTTTACTTCATATTCATTTTGTGCTCTTCTCAAGAAGCTCTTTAGAACACCTTGTGTCTCACTTTTATCCTTCAAAAAGAGTACCCAAGTGAAACGGGAATAATCATCAACAATGACAAGGCCATACTTGTTACCGCCAATGCTTAGGTATGTGACCGGTCCGAAGAGGTCCATGTGAAGCATCTCCAATGGTCTTGTCATCGTCATCATCGTCTTGGATGGATGGTTAGCTCCAACTTGCTTTCCGGCTTGACATGCGCTACACACTTTGTCCTTCTCAAAAGCAACATCTTTTAGTCCAACAACGTGGCCACCCTTTAGAAGTTTATGTGGATTCCTCATCCCAACATGAGCTAGTCGGCGATGCCATAACCAACCCAAAGTGGTTTTTGCTATCAAACAAGCACTTAGATTTGGACCTTCTTTCTTGGTGAAATCAACAAGATAGATCTTATCCTCCAAGTACCCTTTGAATGCAATTGAGGAATCCGCTTTTCTAAAGACGGTCACGCCTTCATCGGTAAAGAGACAATTAAAACCCATTCCACAAAGTTGTGATATGGACATTAAGTTGTACCCTAAACCTTTCACAAGAAACACATTACTAATTGAAAGGTCATGGGTGATTTGAATTCCACCACGACCAATTACCTTTCCTTGTTGATCATTTCCATAAGATATACTCCCACTTGGTAGATTGTGTTTGTCAAGTGTGGAGAACATCTTCTCCCCGGTCATATAATTTGAGCACCCGGTGTCGAGCACCCATATTGAACCGCCCGAGGAGTATCCCTACACACAATTAAGCACAAGATTTAGGCACCCAAACTTGCTTGGGTCCCTTAACTTTAGAAACAACACTTTTGGGCACCCACACACAAGGATTCCATCTTGCATAGTGTGGCCCAACAAATCTTGCAACTACTTTCCCATGAGCACCATGGGTTAGCTCATATGTTGCATGATCGTACACATAGAAGGATACGGGTGAGCTCTTCTTTTTGAGCTCTTGTGTTGTCTTGGCCTTCTTCACTTGCTTAACTTGAGCATCTCGCTTTTGTTGATTCATGTTGTTGCTCTTGATGTTGTATTTCTTCTTGGGTTGCTCCTTAAACCCAATGCCTTTGTTGCCATTGAACTTTCTTTCCTCACTAACAATTTTCTTAGCTTGCTCAACTTGAGCCGCTCTTTCAAGACTCTTGACCTTGTTAGTGAGATCGTTGATTGTCACCTTATCGGTGGCAATGTTGTCAATGTCAACACCTTCACATCTTGTACACTTTTTGCTTGATGAAGATTGTATTGACTCGGCCTCGCTTTTGTAAGTCAATGTGCTATTCTTGAGGACTTCAATCTCTCCTTCCAACAACTTGTGATTCTCTTCAAGAGATTCACACTTTGTTTGGAGTGAGAGGTTGATGTCTTCTAGCTTAGCATTTGACTTGTTTACCTTTGTAAGGCATAGAGTCAACTCCTCGTTCTTCTTTCTTTCTTCCTCAAGCAAGGTCTTCAACTCTTTAATCTCATCAACCTTCTTGATAAGCATGTTTTCTTGCTTGTCCACCATATCTTCACTCTCTTCAACCTTCTCTTACATTATCCCTAACATTTTCACCATATCTTGCAAGGAGGGGACTAGCTCCTCCTCATTATCATGGTTAGAGGAATTGACAAGAGGTTTAGTTTGTACCTTATTTTCTTTGGCCATGAAGCATTTGGGGGCGTCATCCTCATCATCGGTGAGGTTGTTGAAGAGTGATGATTTGGCCGGTGTTAGGCCATATGCAAGATTGGCAATCCCTCCTTCTTCACAAACAAGGCAAGCTCTTCATTGTCTTCTTCAATCTCAATTTGGTCTACCTCTACAACTGCTTTCTTTATTGCCTTGAGTGCCACATCTTGCTTGCTTGTGCTCTCATCTCCAATTAGCACACTCACTCTCTTTCCCTCATCATCACGGCTTTTGTGAGCAAGGATTCTCCCAATTACTTCGTCCGTGGAGAATCCATCAAATCCTTCCTTGTCTTTAATGATGGTGCAAAGTGTGGAGTTCCACACTCTTAGTGACATTATAAGCTTGAGATTCACTTCTTGCTCGCTCACGTCATCTCCAAGTGACCTTCGCTCATTCACAATATCCAAGAGCCTATCATGTGTTTGTTAAGGGTCTTCGCCTTTCTTCATCACAAAGAAGTTGAATTGATTTTTCAGCACTTGCATTCTTGACTTCTTCACTACATCGACCGCAATTAGCTTGTCCCAAATGGCTTTGGCATTCTCGAGTCGGGACACTTTAGAGTACTCTTTAGCACTCAAGGATGATAGCATGGCCGACACGGCTTGGGCATTGCGATGTATGTTGATGTTGTCCATAATGGTGTGTTCCTTTTCATTCTCAATCACATATCCTTTTTCAACCACTTCCCACACGGGTGGACCAATCAATAATAGGTACATCTTCATCCTATGCTTGTACCAACAAAAATCTTTTCCATCAAACCAAGGTAGTCGCCCACTACCACAACTATTCACATTTGCCACATCATTATAGTTGAAGCTGTACCTTGTGTCCGACTTCCCACCACTAGTGTCATCCTTGGCAAGTGGATTCTTGGTAGGGTCATTTTCCTCAACACGTTTCCCCGACATCTTTTCTTCTCAAGCGGTTAAGCTCTTCTCGAGAAGACCCGCTCCGATACCAATTGAAAGTTGCCTGAGAGGGGGGGGTGAATAGGCAATACAAAATAATTCCTGAAAAACGCAACACTAAACTAGCGATCAAACCAAAAGGGGCGGAACTTCCGTCACACACGGAACTTCGTCACGACGAAACTTCCGTGATGGTCACGGAACTTCCGTTCCTCCTAGGGTAAACAAGGAATCTAAAGAGATAAGGTGAAGATCTCACAAATATGGTTGAATTCAATCCTTCCTTGATCGATGACAAGTATTCCACCTGCAGGAAAAGTAAATCCACACAACACACACGTAGATCGGCCACAACCTTTCTCGAGAGAAACAAGAACAAGGAAACACAAACAAGAACAAACACAAGGGAGACACAAGATTTGTTGACCGAAGTTCGGACCCCTCACAAAGAGGTTCCTACGTCTCCGTTGAGGAGTTCACAAAGAGCCGGGTTTCTTTCAACCCTTTTCCTCCCAAGCAGCCACAAAGGTCAAACTTGGTTTCCTTCTTCTTCTTCTTGGTTGAGTCCTTTCCTTTGGGAGGCGAATCACAACGTTCACAAACTTCCCTAGACTCACCACAATCTTGGGAGCTCTAGGGTGACACCTAGCCAATCTAGGAGAGCAAATCTCCAAGAGTAACAAGTGAAGTAGGGTTTGCTTGCTAAGGAAGATGTGCTCAAGGTTGGGATGATGCTTCTCAAGCTTGGATTTGATTTTGGGCTCTCACAAATGGTTTTGGGATCACAAGGAAGATGAGAGAGATGAGAGCAAGTGCTTGAGTGAGATGGGAGTGTTCAAAAAGCACCGAGCAAACTTGCTCACGGGTTGGTCAAAGCTATATATAGGAAGAGGCCAAAAAGAGCCGTTGGGAAGTGTGAAAAGGTGGTTTGACGGAACTTCCGTGAACCGGACGAAACTTCCGTGAGACTTAACCTAGGGCATGAACAGATCTGGACGGAACATGCAAGTTCCGTCCTACACTCTCTGGAAATCACCGACGGAACTTCCTTGGAGACTTGGCTAGTTTCGAACTTCTAAGGACGAAACTTGCAAGTTCCATCCTGCACTCTCTGGAACCACTTTGGAGTTGACGGAAGTTCCGTGAGAGGTCACGGAACTTCCGTGAGTTCTGGTTTTGTGGTTTGGCTTCTTTTGAACTTTTGGTGGATTTGATTTTATCCAAGCTTGTGTATGGAACAAAGAGCACATATTCCCTGCAACAAAAACTAATTCACCCCTCTTTATAGTTTTGGCAAGCCTAGACTCAAGGAAATAAAAAACTAAGAGACACGTTCTTGAGTCCATCTTTCAACTTTTTATATGAGGGGCTATCAGTCACATAATGTGGGTTAATCAATTAAGGTATCCTGCACATTAGCTCAATTAACTCATTAGTCATTTTAATTGTTTGTCATTTATCTCCAAAACCCACTAGGGGGCCTAGTTTCATCTTCAAACACATTTTTGGACTCCTAGACACTACCGGGTGCGGAAAAACCAGTTTTCACAACTTGTCACGGCGCAATAAATGCGGGTCACCAGTGGGGCCACCCGAACATGAACAAAAATTGTACATCGATGTTTCGCACACGGCTCGTTCCAGAATACATTTTTGGACTCCTAGACACTACGGGTGCCGAAAACACAGTTTTCACAACTTGTCCCGGCGCAATAAATGGCCGGTCACTAGTGGGGCCACCCAACCATGAATGAAATTGTGCGTCGGTGATTCGCACACGGATCGTTCCGGAACACATTTTTAGACTCCTAGACACTACCGGGTGCGAAAACTACAGTTTTGACAACTTGACCCGACGCAATAAATGAGGGTCACTAATGGGGCCACGCGAACATGAACAAAATTGCGCATCGGTATTTTTCACACGGATCGTTCCGGAACACATTTTTGGACTCCTAGACACTACTGGGTGCGGAAAACACGGTTTTCACAAGTTGTCCCGGTGCAATAAATGCGGGTCACTTGTGGAGCCACCCGAACATGAACAAAATTGTGCGTCGGTGTTTCGCACACGGACCGTTCCGGAACACAATTTTGGACTCCTAGACACTAGTAGGTGTGGAAAACACAGTTTTCATAACTTGGCCGAGCACAATAAATGAAGATCACTGGTGGGGTCACTCGAACCTGAACAAAATTGTGCGTCGTTGTTTCTCGGACGGATCGTTCCTGAATACATTTTTGGACTCTTAGACACTACCGGAGCGGAAAACACAGTTTTCACAACTTCTCCCGGCGCAATAAATGCGGGTCACTAGTGGGGCCACCCAAACATGAACAAAATTGTGCATCGGTGTTTCGCACACGGATCATTCCGGAAAACATTTTTGGACTCCTAGACACTACCGGGTGCGGAAAAACCAGTTTTCACAACTTGTCCCGACGCAACAAATGCGGGTCACTAGTGGGGCCATCCGAACATGAACAAAAATTGTGCCTCGGTGTTTCGCATAAGGATCGTTCCGGAATATATTTTTGAACTCCTAGACACTATCGGGTGCCGAAAACACAGTTTTCACAATTTGGCCTGGCGCAATAAATGCGGGTCACTAGTGGGCCACCCGAACACTGAACAAAATTGTGCGTCGGTGTTTCTCACACGGATCGTTCCGGAACACATCTTTGGACTCCGAGACAATAGTAGGTGCGAAAAACACAGTTTTCACAACATGTCCCGGTGCAATAAATGCGGGTCACTAGTGGGGCCACCCATACATGAACAAAATTGTGCGTCGGTGTTACGCACACGGATCGTTCCGGAGCACATTTTTGGACCCAAGACACTAGTAGGTGTGGAAAATACAGTTTTCACAACTTGTCCCGGCGCAATAAATGCGGGTCACTATTGTGGCCACCCGAACATGAACAAAATTCGAGTGTCGGTGTTTCGGAAACGGAACATTCCGAACATATTTTTGGACTCCTAGACACTACGGGTGCGGAAAACACAGTTTTCACAATTTGTCCCGGCCCAATAAATGCCGTTCACTACTGGGGCCACCCGTACATGAACAAAATTGTGCGTCGGTGTTTCGCACACGGGTCGTTCCTGAACACATTTTTGGACTCCTAGATAGTACCGGGTGCGGAAAAACCAGTTTTCACAACTTGTCCCGCGCAATAAATATCGTTTACTAGTGGGGCCACCCGTACATGAACAAAATTGTGCGTCGGTGTTTCGCACAGGGATCGTTCCGGAACACATTTTCGGACCCCTAGACACTACCGGGTGCAGGAAAAACCAGTTTTCACAACTTGTCCCGGCGCAATAAATGCGGGTCACTAGTGGGGCCACCCGAACATGAACTAAAATTGTGCATCGGTGTTTCGCACACGGATCGTTCCGAAATACATTTTTGTACTCCTAGACACTACCGGGTGCCGAAAACACAGTTTTCACAACTTGTCCCGACGCAATAAATGCGGGTGACTAGTGGGGCCACCCGTACATGAACAAAATTGTGCGTCGGTGTTACGCACACGGATCGTTCCGGAGCACATTTTTGGACTCCGAGACACTAGTAGGTACGGAAAATACAGTTTTCACAACTTGTCCCGGCGCAATAAGTGCGGGTCACTATTGTGGCCACCCGAACATGAACAAAATTGAGTGTCGGTGTTTCGGAAACGGAACATTCCAGAACATAGTTTTGGACTCCTAGACACTACCGGGTGCGGAAAACACAGTTTTCACAATTTGTCCCGGCCCAATAAATGCCGTTCACTACTGGGGCCACCCGTACATGAACAAAATTGTGCGTCGGTGTTTCGCACACGGATCGTTCCGGAACACATTTTTTGACTCCTAGACACTACCGGCTGCGGAAAAACCAGTTTTCACAACTTGTCCCGCGCAATAAATGCCGTTCACTAGTGGGGCCACCCGTACATGAACAAAATTGTGCGTCGGTGTTTCGCACACGGGTCGTTCCGGAACACATTTTTGGACTCCTAGACACTACCGGGTGTGGAAAAACCAGTTTTCACAACTTGTCCCGGCGCAATAAATGCCGTTTACTAGTGGGGCCACCCGTATATGAACAAAATTGTGCGTCGGTGTTTCGCACGAGGATCGTTCCGGAACACATTTTTGGACTCCTGGACACTACGGGTGCGGAAAAACCAGTTTTCACAACTTGTCCCGGCGCAATAAATGCGGGTCACTAGTGGGGCCACCCGAACATGAACAAAAATTGTGCATCGGTGTTTCGCACACGGATCGTTCCGGAATACATTTTTGTACTCCTAGAACTACTGGGTGCCGAAAACACAGTTTTCACAACTTGTCCTGGCGCAATAAATGCGGGTGACTAGTGGGGCCACCCGTACATGAACAAAATTGTGCATCGGTGTTACGCACACGGATCGTTCCGGAGCACATTTTTGGACTCCGAGACACTAGTAGGTACGGAAAATACAGTTTTCACAACTTGTCCCGGCGCAATAAATGCGGGTCACTATTGTGGCCACCCGAACATGAACAAAATTGAGTGTCGGTGTTTCGGAAACGGATCATTCCAGAACATATTTTTGGACTCCTAGACACTCCCGGGTGCGGAAAACACAGTTGTCACAACTTGTCCCGGCGCAATAAATGCCGTTCACTAGTGGGGCCACCCATACATGAACAAAATTATGCGTCGGTGTTTCGCACACGGATCGTTCCGAACACATTTTTGGACTCCTAGACACTACCGGGTGCGGAAAAACCAGTTTTCACAACTTGTCCCGGCGCAATAAATGCAGGTCACTAGTGGGGCCACCCGAACATGAACAAAAATTGTGCATAGGTGTTTCGCAAACGGATCGTTCCGGAATACATTTTCGGACTCCAAGATACTACGGGTGCCGAAAACACAGTTTTCACAACTTGTCCGGCGCAATAAATACGGGTCACTAGTGGGGCCACCCGAACATGAACAAAATTCTGCGTCGGTGTTTGCACACGGATCGTTCCGAACACATTTTTGAACTCTACACAATAGTAGGTGCGGAAAGAACAGTTTTCACAACTTGTCCAGGCGCAATAAATGCGGGTCATTATTGGAGCCACCCGAGCATGAATGAAATTGCGTGTCGGCGTTTCGGAAACGGATCATTCTCGACCACATTTTTGGACTCCTAGACACTACCGGGTGCGGAAAACACAGTTATTACAACTTGTCTCGGCGCAATAAATGCCGGTCACTAGTAGGGCCACCCGAACATGAACAAAATTTTGCTTCGGTGTTTCGCACACGGATCGTTCCGGAAGACATTTTTGGACTCGTAGACACTACCGGTGTGGAAAACACAGTTCTCACAACTTGTCCCGGCGCAATAAATACGGATCATTAGTGGGGCCACCCGAACATGAACAAAATTGTGCGTCGGTGTTTGCACACGGAGCGTTCCGGAACAAATTTTTGGACTCCTAGACAATAGTAGGTGCGGAAAACACAGTTTTCACAACTTGTCCCGGCGCAATAAATGTGGGTCACTATTGGGGCCACCCGAACATGAACAAAATTGAGTGTTGGTGTTTCGAAAACGGATCATTCCAGAACACATTATTGGACTCCTAGGCACTACCGGGTGCGGAAAACACAGTTTTCACAACTTGTCCCGGTGCAATAAATGCCGGTAACTCGTGGAGCCACCCAACCGTGAATAAAATTGTGCGTCGGTGTTACGCACACGGATCGTTCCGGAGCACATTTTTGGACTCCGAGACACTAGTAGGTACGGAAAATACAGTTTTCACAACTTGTCCCGGCGCAATAAATGCGGGTCACTATTGTGGCCACCCGAACATGAACAAAATTGAGTGTCGGTGTTTCGGAAACGGAACATTCCAGAACATAGTTTTGGACTCCTAGACACTACCGGGTGCGGAAAACACAGTTTTCACAATTTGTCCCGGCCCAATAAATGCCGTTCACTATCGGGGCCACCCGTACATGAACAAAATTGTGCGTCGGTGTTTCGCACACGGATCGTTCCGAACACATTTTTTGACTCCTAGACACTACCGGCTGCGGAAAAACCAGTTTTCACAACTTGTCCCGGCGCAATAAATGCCGTTCACTAGTGGGGCCACCCGTACATGAACAAAATTGTGCGTCGGTGTTTCGCACACGGGTCGTTCCGAACACATTTTTGGACTCCTAGACACTACCGGGTGTGGAAAAACCAGTTTTCACAACTTGTCCCGGCGCAATAAATGCCGTTTACTAGTGGGGCCACCCGTATATGAACAAAATTGTGCGTCGGTGTTTCGCACGAGGATCGTTCCGGAACACATTTTTGGACTCCTGGACACTACCGGGTGCGGAAAAACCAGTTTTCACAACTTGTCCCGGCGCAATAAATGCGGGTCACTAGTGGGGCCACCCGAACATGAACAAAAATTGTGCATCGGTGTTTCGCACACGGATCGTTCCGGAATACATTTTTGTACTCCTAGAACTATCGGGTGCCGAAAACACAGTTTTCACAACTTGTCCTGGCGCAATAAATGCGGGTGACTAGTGGGGCCACCCGTACATGAACAAAATTGTGCATCGGTGTTACGCACACGGATCGTTCCGGAGCACATTTTTGGACTCCGAGACACTAGTAGGTACGGAAAATACAGTTTTCACAACTTGTCCCGGCGCAATAAATGCGGGTCACTATTGTGGCCACCCGAACATGAACAAAATTGAGTGTCGGTGTTTCGGAAACGGATCATTCCGAACATATTTTTGGACTCCTAGACACTCCCGGTGCGGAAAACACAGTTGTCACAACTTGTCCCGGCGCAATAAATGCCGTTCACTAGTGGGGCCACCCATACATGAACAAAATTATGCGTCGGTGTTTCGCACACGGATCGTTCCGAACACATTTTTGGACTCCTAGACACTACCGGGTGCGGAAAAACCAGTTTTCACAACTTGTCCCGGCGCAATAAATGCAGGTCACTAGTGGGGCCACCCGAACATGAACAAAAATTGTGCATAGGTGTTTCGCAAACGGATCGTTCCGGAATACATTTTCGGACTCCAAGATACTACCGGGTGCCGAAAACACAGTTTTCACAACTTGTCCCGGCGCAATAAATACGGGTCACTAGTGGGGCCACCCGAACATGAACAAAATTCTGCGTCGGTGTTTGCACACGGATCGTTCCGAACACATTTTTGAACTCTACACAATAGTAGGTGCGGAAAGAACAGTTTTCACAACTTGTCCGAGCGCAATAAATGCGGGTCATTATTGGAGCCACCCGAGCATGAATGAAATTGCGTGTCGGCGTTTCGGAAACGGATCATTCTCGACCACATTTTTGGACTCCTAGACACTACCGGGTGCGGAAAACACAGTTATTACAACTTGTCTCGGCGCAATAAATGCCGGTCACTAGTAGGGCCACCCGAACATGAACAAAATTTTGCTTCGGTGTTTCGCACACGGATCGTTCCGGAAGACATTTTTGGACTCGTAGACACTACCGGTGTGGAAAACACAGTTCTCACAACTTGTCCCGGCGCAATAAATGCGGATCATTAGTGGGGCCACCCGAACATGAACAAAATTGTGCGTCGGTGTTTGCACACGGAGCGTTCCGAACAAATTTTTGGACTCCTAGACAATAGTAGGTGCGGAAAACACAGTTTTCACAACTTGTCCCGGCGCAATAAATGTGGGTCACTATTGGGGCCACCCGAACATGAACAAAATTGAGTGTTGGTGTTTCGAAAACGGATCATTCCGAACACATTATTGGACTCCTAGGCACTACCGGGTGCGGAAAACACAGTTTTCACAACTTGTCCCGGTGCAATAAATGCCGGTAATCGTGGAGCCACCCAACCGTGAATAAAATTGTGCGTCGGTGTTACGCACACGGATCGTTCCGGAGCACATTTTTGGACTCCGAGACACTAGTAGGTACGGAAAATACAGTTTTCACAACTTGTCCCGGCGCAATAAATGCGGGTCACTATTGTGGCCACCCGAACATGAACAAAATTGAGTGTCGGTGTTTCGGAAACGGAACATTCCAGAACATAGTTTTGGACTCCTAGACACTACCGGGTGCGGAAAACACAGTTTTCACAATTTGTCCCGGCCCAATAAATGCCGTTCACTATCGGGGCCACCCGTACATGAACAAAATTGTGCGTCGGTGTTTCGCACACGGATCGTTCCGGAACACATTTTTTGACTCCTAGACACTACCGGCTGCGGAAAAACCAGTTTTCACAACTTGTCCCGGCGCAATAAATGCCGTTCACTAGTGGGGCCACCCGTACATGAACAAAATTGTGCGTCGGTGTTTCGCACACGGGTCGTTCCGAACACATTTTTGGACTCCTAGACACTACCGGGTGTGGAAAAACCAGTTTTCACAACTTGTCCCGGCGCAATAAATGCCGTTTACTAGTGGGGCCACCCGTATATGAACAAAATTGTGCGTCGGTGTTTCGCACGAGGATCGTTCCGGAACACATTTTTGGACTCCTGGACACTACCGGGTGCGGAAAAACCAGTTTTCACAACTTGTCCCGGCGCAATAAATGCGGGTCACTAGTGGGGCCACCCGAACATGAACAAAAATTGTGCATCGGTGTTTCGCACACGGATCGTTCCGGAATACATTTTTGTACTCCTAGAACTATCGGGTGCCGAAAACACAGTTTTCACAACTTGTCCTGGCGCAATAAATGCGGGTGACTAGTGGGGCCACCCGTACATGAACAAAATTGTGCATCGGTGTTACGCACACGGATCGTTCCGGAGCACATTTTTGGACTCCGAGACACTAGTAGGTACGGAAAATACAGTTTTCACAACTTGTCCCGGCGCAATAAATGCGGGTCACTATTGTGGCCACCCGAACATGAACAAAATTGAGTGTCGGTGTTTCGGAAACGGATCATTCCGAACATATTTTTGGACTCCTAGACACTCCCGGGTGCGGAAAACACAGTTGTCACAACTTGTCCCGGCGCAATAAATGCCGTTCACTAGTGGGGCCACCCATACATGAACAAAATTATGCGTCGGTGTTTCGCACACGGATCGTTCCGAACACATTTTTGGACTCCTAGACACTACCGGGTGCGGAAAAACCAGTTTTCACAACTTGTCCCGGCGCAATAAATGCAGGTCACTAGTGGGGCCACCCGAACATGAACAAAAATTGTGCATAGGTGTTTCGCAAACGGATCGTTCCGGAATACATTTTCGGACTCCAAGATACTACCGGGTGCCGAAAACACAGTTTTCACAACTTGTCCCGGCGCAATAAATACGGGTCACTAGTGGGGCCACCCGAACATGAACAAAATTCTGCGTCGGTGTTTGCACACGGATCGTTCCGAACACATTTTTGAACTCTACACAATAGTAGGTGCGGAAAGAACAGTTTTCACAACTTGTCCAGGCGCAATAAATGCGGGTCATTATTGGAGCCACCCGAGCATGAATGAAATTGCGTGTCGGCGTTTCGGAAACGGATCATTCTAGACCACATTTTTGGACTCCTAGACACTACCGGGTGCGGAAAACACAGTTATTACAACTTGTCTCGGCGCAATAAATGCCGGTCACTAGTAGGGCCACCCGAACATGAACAAAATTTTGCTTCGGTGTTTCGCACACGGATCGTTCCGGAAGACATTTTTGGACTCGTAGACACTACCGGTGTGGAAAACACAGTTCTCACAACTTGTCCCGGCGCAATAAATGCGGATCATTAGTGGGGCCACCCGAACATGAACAAAATTGTGCGTCGGTGTTTGCACACGGAGCGTTCCAGAACAAATTTTTGGACTCCTAGACAATAGTAGGTGCGGAAAACACAGTTTTCACAACTTGTCCCGCGCAATAAATGTGGGTCACTATTGGGGCCACCCGAACATGAACAAAATTGAGTGTTGGTGTTTCGAAAACGGATCATTCCAGAACACATTATTGGACTCCTAGGCACTACCGGGTGCGGAAAACACAGTTTTCACAACTTGTCCCGGTGCAATAAATGCCGGTAACTCGTGGAGCCACCCAACCGTGAATAAAATTGTGCGTCGGTGTTACGCACACGGATCGTTCCGGAGCACATTTTTGGACTCCGAGACACTAGTAGGTACGGAAAATACAGTTTTCACAACTTGTCCCGGCGCAATAAATGCGGGTCACTATTGTGGCCACCCGAACATGAACAAAATTGAGTGTCGGTGTTTCGGAAACGGAACATTCCAGAACATAGTTTTGGACTCCTAGACACTACCGGGTGCGGAAAACACAGCTTTTCACAATTTGTCCCGACCCAATAAATGCCGTTCACTACTGGGGCCACCCGTACATGAACAAAATTGTGCGTCGGTGTTTCGCACACGGATCGTTCCGGAACACATTTTTTGACTCCTAGACACTACCGGCTGCGGAAAAACCAGTTTTCACAACTTGTCCCGGCGCAATAAATGCCGTTCACTAGTGGGGCCACCCGTACATGAACAAAATTGTGCGTCGGTGTTTCGCACACGGGTCGTTCCGAACACATTTTTGGACTCCTAGACACTACCGGGTGTGGAAAAACCAGTTTTCACAACTTGTCCCGGCGCAATAAATGCCGTTTACTAGTGGGGCCACCCGTATATGAACAAAATTGTGCGTCGGTGTTTCGCACGAGGATCGTTCCGGAACACATTTTTGGACTCCTGGACACTACCGGGTGCGGAAAAACCAGTTTTCACAACTTGTCCCGGCGCAATAAATGCGGGTCACTAGTGGGGCCACCCGAACATGAACAAAAATTGTGCATCGGTGTTTCGCACACGGATCGTTCCGGAATACATTTTTGTACTCCTAGAACTATCGGGTGCCGAAAACACAGCTTTCACAACTTGTCCTGGCGCAATAAATGCGGGTGACTAGTGGGGCCACCCGTACATGAACAAAATTGTGCATCGGTGTTACGCACACGGATCGTTCCGGAGCACATTTTTGGACTCCGAGACACTAGTAGGTACGGAAAATACAGTTTTCACAACTTGTCCCGGCGCAATAAATGCGGGTCACTATTGTGGCCACCCGAACATGAACAAAATTGAGTGTCGGTGTTTCGGAAACGGATCATTCCAGAACATATTTTTGGACTCCTAGACACTCCCGGGTGCGGAAAACACAGTTGTCACAACTTGTCCCGGCGCAATAAATGCCGTTCACTAGTGGGGCCACCCATACATGAACAAAATTATGCGTCGGTGTTTCGCACACGGATCGTTCCGAACACATTTTTGGACTCCTAGACACTACCGGGTGCGGAAAAACCAGTTTTCACAACTTGTCCCGGCGCAATAAATGCAGGTCACTAGTGGGGCCACCCGAACATGAACAAAAATTGTGCATAGGTGTTTCGCAAACGGATCGTTCCGGAATACATTTTCGGACTCCAAGATACTACCGGGTGCCGAAAACACAGTTTTCACAACTTGTCCCGGCGCAATAAATACGGGTCACTAGTGGGGCCACCCGAACATGAACAAAATTCTGCGTCGGTGTTTGCACACGGATCGTTCCGAACACATTTTTGAACTCTACACAATAGTAGGTGCGGAAAGAACAGTTTTCACAACTTGTCCAGGCGCAATAAATGCGGGTCATTATTGGAGCCACCCGAGCATGAATGAAATTGCGTGTCGGCGTTTCGGAAACGGATCATTCTAGACCACATTTTTGGACTCCTAGACACTACCGGGTGCGGAAAACACAGTTATTACAACTTGTCTCGGCGCAATAAATGCCGGTCACTAGTAGGGCCACCCGAACATGAACAAAATTTTGCTTCGGTGTTTCGCACACGGATCGTTCCGGAAGACATTTTTGGACTCGTAGACACTACCGGTGTGGAAAACACAGTTCTCACAACTTGTCCCGGCGCAATAAATGCGGATCATTAGTGGGGCCACCCGAACATGAACAAAATTGTGCGTCGGTGTTTGCACACGGAGCGTTCCAGAACAAATTTTTGGACTCCTAGACAATAGTAGGTGCGGAAAACACAGTTTTCACAACTTGTCCCGACGCAATAAATGTGGGTCACTATTGGGGCCACCCGAACATGAACAAAATTGAGTGTTGGTGTTTCGAAACGGATCATTCCGAACACATTATTGGACTCCTAGGCACTACCGGGTGCGGAAAACACAGTTTTCACAACTTGTCCCGGTGCAATAAATGCCGATGAATCGTGGAGCCACCCAACCGTGAATAAAATTGTGCGTCGGTGTTACGCACACGGATCGTTCCGGAGCACATTTTTGGACTCCGAGACACTAGTAGGTACGGAAAATACAGTTTTCACAACTTGTCCCGGCGCAATAAATGCGGGTCACTATTGTGGCCACCCGAACATGAACAAAATTGAGTGTCGGTGTTTCGGAAACGGAACATTCCGAACATAGTTTTGGACTCCTAGACACTACCGGGTGCGGAAAACACAGTTTTCACAATTTGTCCCGACCCAATAAATGCCGTTCACTACTGGGGCCACCCGTACATGAACAAAATTGTGCGTCGGTGTTTCGCACACGGATCGTTCCGGAACACATTTTTTGACTCCTAGACACTACCGGCTGCGGAAAAACCAGTTTTCACAACTTGTCCCGGCGCAATAAATGCCGTTCACTAGTGGGGCCACCCGTACATGAACAAAATTGTGCGTCGGTGTTTCGCACACGGGTCGTTCCGGAACACATTTTTGGACTCCTAGACACTACCGGGTGTGGAAAAACCAGTTTTCACAACTTGTCCCGGCGCAATAAATGCCGTTTACTAGTGGGGCCACCCGTATATGAACAAAATTGTGCGTCGGTGTTTCGCACGAGGATCGTTCCGGAACACATTTTTGGACTCCTGGACACTACCGGGTGCGGAAAAACCAGTTTTCACAACTTGTCCCGGCGCAATAAATGCGGGTCACTAGTGGGGCCACCCGAACATGAACAAAAATTGTGCATCGGTGTTTCGCACACGGATCGTTCCGGAATACATTTTTGTACTCCTAGAACTATCGGGTGCCGAAAACACAGTTTTCACAACTTGTCCTGGCGCAATAAATGCGGGTGACTAGTGGGGCCACCCGTACATGAACAAAATTGTGCATCGGTGTTACGCACACGGATCGTTCCGGAGCACATTTTTGGACTCCGAGACACTAGTAGGTACGGAAAATACAGTTTTCACAACTTGTCCCGGCGCAATAAATGCGGGTCACTATTGTGGCCACCCGAACATGAACAAAATTGAGTGTCGGTGTTTCGGAAACGGATCATTCCAGAACATATTTTTGGACTCCTAGACACTCCCGGGTGCGGAAAACACAGTTGTCACAACTTGTCCCGGCGCAATAAATGCCGTTCACTAGTGGGGCCACCCATACATGAACAAAATTATGCGTCGGTGTTTCGCACACGGATCGTTCCGGAACACATTTTTGGACTCCTAGACACTACCGGGTGCGGAAAAACCAGTTTTCACAACTTGTCCCGGCGCAATAAATGCAGGTCACTAGTGGGGCCACCCGAACATGAACAAAAATTGTGCATAGGTGTTTCGCAAACGGATCGTTCCGGAATACATTTTCGGACTCCAAGATACTACCGGGTGCCGAAAACACAGTTTTCACAACTTGTCCCGGCGCAATAAATACGGGTCACTAGTGGGGCCACCCGAACATGAACAAAATTCTGCGTCGGTGTTTGCACACGGATCGTTCCGAACACATTTTTGAACTCTACACAATAGTAGGTGCGGAAAGAACAGTTTTCACAACTTGTCCAGGCGCAATAAATGCGGGTCATTATTGGAGCCACCCGAGCATGAATGAAATTGCGTGTCGGCGTTTCGGAAACGGATCATTCTAGACCACATTTTTGGACTCCTAGACACTACCGGGTGCGGAAAACACGGTTATTACAACTTGTCTCGGCGCAATAAATGCCGGTCACTAGTAGGGCCACCCGAACATGAACAAAATTTTGCTTCGGTGTTTCGCACACGGATCGTTCCGGAAGACATTTTTGGACTCGTAGACACTACCGGTGTGGAAAACACAGTTCTCACAACTTGTCCCGGCGCAATAAATGCGGATCATTAGTGGGGCCACCCGAACATGAACAAAATTGTGCGTCGGTGTTTGCACACGGAGCGTTCCGGAACAAATTTTTGGACTCCTAGACAATAGTAGGTGCGGAAAACACAGTTTTCACAACTTGTCCCGGCGCAATAAATGTGGGTCACTATTGGGGCCACCCGAACATGAACAAAATTGAGTGTTGGTGTTTCGAAACGGATCATTCCGAACACATTATTGGACTCCTAGGCACTACCGGGTGCGGAAAACACAGTTTTC
This sequence comes from Chloris gayana, assembly GCA_031894775.1. Taxonomy (NCBI): domain Eukaryota; kingdom Viridiplantae; phylum Streptophyta; class Magnoliopsida; order Poales; family Poaceae; genus Chloris; species Chloris gayana. The sequence goes on from JAUNZO010000207.1 coordinate 508,251, forward strand.
ACAACTTGTCCCGTGCAATAAATGCCGGTAATCGTGGAGCCACCCAACCGTGAATAAAATTGTGCGTCGGTGATTCTCACACGGATCGTTCCGAACACATTTTTGGACTCCTAGACACTACCGGGTGCGGAAAACTCAGTTTTCACAACTAGTACCGGCGCAATAAATGCGGGTCACCAGTGGGGCCACCCGAACACGAAGAAAATTGTGCGTCGGTATTTCTCACACAGATCGTTTCGAACACATTTTTGCACTCCAAGACAATAGTGGGTGCGGAAAACACAGTTTTCACAACTTGTCTCGGCGCAATAAATGTGGGTCACTATTGGGGCCACCCGAACATGAACAAAATTTCGCGTCGGTGTCTCTCACACGGATCGTTCCGAACACATTTTTGGACTCCTAGACAGTACCGAGTGCGGAAAAACCAGTTTTCACACGTGGTCCCGGCGCAATAAATGTGGGTCACTATTGGGGCCACCCGAACATGAACAAAATTGAGTGTCGGTGTTTCGAAACGGATCATTCCACAACACATTATTGGACTCCTAGACACTACCGGGTGCGGAAAACACAGTTTTCACAACCTGTCCCAGCGCAATAAATGCCGGTAACTAGTGGGGCCACCCAACCATGAATAAAATTGTGCGTCGGTGATTCTCAAACGGATCGTTCCGGAACACATTTTTTGACTCATAGACACTACCGGGTGCGGAAAACACAGTTTTCACAACTAGTCCCGGCGCAATAAATGCGGGTCACTAGTGGGGCCACCCGAACCTGAAGAAAATTGTGCATCGGTATTTCTCCCACGGATCGTTTCGAACACATTTTTGCACTCCTAGACAATAGTGGGTGCGGGAAACACAGTTTTTACAACTTGTCCCGGCGCAATAAATGTGGGTCACTATTGGGGCCACCCGAACATGAACAAAATTATGCATCGGTGTTAGCACACGGACCGTTCCGAACACATTTTTGGACTCCTAGTCATTAGTAGGTGCAGAAAACACAGTTTTCACAACTTGTCTCGGCGCAAATAAATGAGGGTCACTATTGGAGCCACCCGAACATGAACAAAATTGCGTGTCGGTGTTTCAAAAACGGATCATTCCATAACACATTTTTGGACTCCTAGACACTACCGGGTGCAGAAAACACAGTTTTCACAACTTGTCCCGACACAATAAATGCGGGTCACTAGTGGGGCCGGTCGAACGTTGAACAAAATTGTGCGTCGGTGTTTCGCACACGGATCATTCCACAACACATTTTTGGACTCCTAGACTCTACTATGTGCAGAAAACACAATTTTCACAACTTATCCCGGTGCAATAAATGTGGGTCACTAGTGGGCCCACTCGAACATAAACAAAATTGTGCGTCGGTGTTTCGCACATGGATCGTTCGGAAGACTCCTAGACACTACAGGGTGCGGAAAACACAGTTGTCATAACATGTCCCGGCGAGATAAACGCGGGTCACTAGTGGGGCCACCCGAACAAGAACAAAATTGTGCATCGGTGTTTCGCACACGGATCGTTCCTGAACACATTTTTGGACTCCTAGGCAGTATCGGGTGCAGAAAACACAGTTTTCACAACTTGTCCCGACACAATAAATGCGGGTCACTAGTGGGGCCGCTCGAACGTTGAACAAAATTGTGCGTCGGTGTTTCGCATACGGATCATTCCACAACACATTTTTCTACTCCTAGACTCTACTATGTGCGGGAAACACAATTTTCACAACTTATCCCGGTGCAATAAATGTGGGTCACTAGTGGGCCCACTCGAACATAAACAATATTGTGCGTCGGTGTTTCGCACACGGATCGTTCCGGAACACTTTTTTGGACTCCTAAACACTACCGGGTGCGGAAAACACAATTTTGGCAACTAGTCCCGGTGCAATAAATGCGGGTCCCTAGTGGGCCCACCCGAACATAAACAAAATTGTGCGTCGGTATTTCATACTCGGGATCGTTGCGAAATACATTTTAGGACTCATAGACACTACTCGGTGCGGAAAACATAGTTTTCACAACTTGTCCCGATGCAATAAATATGGGTCACTAGTGGGCCCACACGAACATGAACAAAATTGTGTGTTAGTGTTTCATACTGGGATCGTTGCGAAATACATTTTAGGACTCATAGATGCTACTAGGTGCGGAAAACACAGTTTTGACAACTTGTCCCGACATAATAAATGCGGGTCACTAGTGGGGCTGCCCGAACATGAACAAAATTGTGCATCGGTGTTTCATACACGGATCGTTCGGAACATATTTTTGGACTCCTAGACACTACCGGGTGCGGAAAACATAGTTTTAGCAACTTGACCCGACACAATAAAACCGGGTCTCTAGTGGGCCCACTCGAACATAAACAAAATTGTGTGTCGGTGTTTGACGCGAATTACATTTTAATACTCATAGACGCTACTTGGCGCGGAAAACACAGCTTTCACAACTTGTCCCGATGCAATAAATGCGGGTCACTAGTGGGGCCACCCGAACATGAACAAAATTGTGCGCTCGTGTTTCGCACACGGATCATTCCGGAACATATTTTTGGACTCCTAGACACTATCGACTGCAGAAAACATAGTTTTCACAACATGTCCCGACGCAATAAATGCGGGTCCATAGTGGGCCCACCCGAACATAAACAAAATTGTGTGTCGGTATTTGATACTGGGATCGTTGCAAAATCCATTTTAGAACTCACGAGACACTACTAGGTGCAGAAAACATAGTTTTCACAACTTGTCCCGACGCAATAAATGTGGGTCACTAGTGGGCCCACCCGAACATGAACAACATTCTGCGTCGCTGTTTCGCACGTGGATCATTCCGAAACACATTTTTGGACTCCTAGACACTAGCGGGTGCGGAAATCACAGTTTGCAAAACTTGTCCCGACGCAATAAATTTGGGTCACTAGTTTGGCCACCCGAACATGAACAAAATTGTGCGCCGGTGTTTCGCACACGGATCATTCCGGAACACATTTTTGGACTCCTAGACACTACCAGGTGTGGAAAAGCCACTTCTCACAACTTGTCCCGACGCAATAAATGCGGATCCGTAGTGGGCCCACCAAAACATAAACAAAACTGTGCGTCGGTGTTTGACACTGGATCGTTCCGGAATACATTTTAGGACTCGAGAGACTAGTAGGTGCGGAAAACACAGTTTTCACAACTTGTCCTGAAGCAATAAATGCAGGTCCGTAGTGGGCCCACCCGAACATAAACAAAAATGTGTGTCGGTGTTTCACGCTGGTATTGTTTCGGAATACATTTTAGGACTCATAGACACTAGTTGGTGTGGAAAACACCGTTTACACAACTTGTCCCGACGCAATAAATTCGGGTGAATAGTGGGGCCACCCGAACATGAACAAAATTGTGCGTCGGTGTTTCTCACACGGGTCGTTTCGGAACATATTTTTGGACTCCTAGATACTACCGGGTGCAGAAAACATAGTCTTCACAACTTGTCCGGTGCAATAAATGCGGGTCACTAGTGGGGCCACCCGAACATGAAAAAATGTGCGTCGGTGTTTCGTCCATGGATCGTTTCGGAACACATTTTGGGACACGTAGACACTACCGGGTGCGGAAAACATAGTTTTCACAACTTGTCCCGACGCAATAAATTCGGGTAACTAGTGGGGCCACCCGAACATGAACAAAAATGTGTGTTGGTGTTTCACACTGGGATCGTTCCGGAATACATTTTAGGACTCATCGACACTAGTAGGTACGGAAAACACGGTTTTCACAACTTGTGCCGAAGCAATAAATGCGGGTCCGTAGTGGGCCCACCCGAACATAAACAAAAATGTGCGTCGGTGTTTCACGCTGGGATCGTTCCGGAATACATTTTCGGACTCATAGACACTCGGTAGGTGCGGAAAACACGGTTTTAGCAACTTGTCCCGGCACAATAAAAGCGGGTCTCTAGCGGGCCCACTCGAACATAAACAAAATTGTGTGTCGGTGTTTGACGCGAATTACATTTTAATACTCATAGACGCTACTTGGCGCGGAAAACACAACTTTCACAACTTGTCCCGACGCAATAAATGCGGGTCACTAGTGGGGCCACCCAAACATGAACAAAGCGTGCGTCGGTGTTTCGCAAACAGATCATTCCGGAACACATTTTTGGACTCCTAGACACTAGTAGGTGCGGAAAACACAGTTTTCACAACTTGTCCCGACACAATAAATTCGGATGACTAGTGGGGCCACCCGAACATGAACAAAATTGTGCGTCGATGTTTCTCACACGGATCGTTCCGAACACATTTTTGGACTCCTAGACACTTCCGGGTGTGAAAAACACAGTTTTCACAACTTGTCCCGGTGAAATAAATGCGGGTCACCAGTGGGGCCACCCGAACATGAACAAATGTGCGTCGGTGTTTCCATCAAGGGTCGTTCCGCAACATATTTTTGGACTCATAGACACTAGTAGGTGCGGAAAACACAGTTTTCATAACTTGTCCCGACGCAATAAATTCGGGTGACTAGTGGGGCGACCCGAACTTGAACAAAATTGTGCGTCGTTGTTTCTCGCACGGATCGTTCCGGAACAGATTTTTTGACTCCTAGACACAACCGGGTGCGGAAAACACAGTTTTCACAACTTGTCTCGAAGCTATAAATGCGGGTCCGTAGTGGGCCCACCCGAACATAAACAAAATTGTGTGTCGGTGTTTGACGCTGGGAACGTTGTGAAATACGTTTTAGGACTCATAGACGCTACTTGGAGTGGAAAACACAGCTTCACAACTTGTCCCGACGCAATAAATGCGAGTCACTAGTGGGGCCACCCGAACATGAAAAAAATTGTGCGTCGGCGTTTCACGCCGGGATCGTTCCAGAATACATTTTAGGACTCATAGACACTATTAGGTGCGGAGAACACAGTTTTCACAACTTATCCCGAAGCAATAAATTCGGGTGACTAGTGGGGCCACCCGAACACGAACAAAATTGTGCGTCGGTGTTTGGCACAGGGATCATTCCGGAACACATTTTTGGACTCCTAGACACTACCGGGTGCGGAAAACACAGTATGCACAATTTGTCCCGACGCAATAAATGCGGGTCCGTAGTGGGCCCACTCGAACATAAACAAAAATATGTGTCGGTGTTTCACGCTGGGATCGTTCCGGAATACATTCACACCTGAACATAAATAGACACTAGTAGGGGCCGACGTAATAATTTTCACAACTTGTTCCGGAACACAACTTGGCCGGCGCAATAAATGCGGGTCACTAGTGGGGCCGCCCAAACCTGAACAAAATTGCGCTTCGGTGTTTCTCATACGGATCGTTCCGGAACACATTTTTGGACTCCTAGACACTACCAGGTGCGGAAAACACAATTTTCACAACATGTCCCGGCGTAATAAATGCGGGTCACTAGTGGGGCCACCCGAACATGAACAAAATTATGCATCGCTGTTAGAACACGGACGGTTCCGGAACACATTTTTGGTAGGTGCAGAAAACACAGTTTTCACAACTTGTCTCGGCGCAAATAAATGAGGGTCACTATTGGAGCCACCCGAACATGAACAAAATTGCGTGTCGGTGTTTTGGAAACGGATCATTCCAGAACACATTTTTGGACTCCTAGACACTACCGGGTGCCGAAAGCACAGTTTTCACAACTTGGCCCGGCGCAATAAATGCGGGTCACTAGTGGGGCCACCCAAACCTGAACAAAATTGTGCGTCGGTGTTTCTCATACGGATGGTTCCGGAACACATTTTTGGACTCCTAGACACTACCCGGTGCGGAAAACACAGTTTTCACAACTTGTCCCGGCGTAATAAATGCGGGTCACTAGTGGGGCCACCCGAACATGAACAAAATTGTGCATCGCTGTTAGAACACGGACCGTTCCGAAACACATTTTTGGACTCCTAGTCATTAGTAGGTGCAGAAAACACAGTTTTCACAACTTGTCTCGGCGCAAATAAATGAGGATCACTATAGGAGCCACCCGAACATGAACAAAATTGCGTGTCGGTGTTTTGGAAACGGATCATTCCAGAACACATTTTTGTACTCCTAGACACTACCGGGTGCCGAAACCACAGTTTTCACAACTTGGCCCGGTGCAATAAATGCGGGTCACTAGTGGGGCCACCCGAACTCGAAGAAAATTGTGCGTCGCTGTTTCTCACACTTATCGTTCCGGAACACATTTTTGGACTCCTGGACACTACCGGGTGCGGAAAACACAGTTCTCACAACTTGTCCCGGCGCAATAAATGCGGGTCACTATTGGGACCACCCGAACATGAACAAAATTGTGCGTCGATGTTTGCACACGGAGCGTTCCGAACACATTTTGGACTCCTAGACAATAGTCGGTGCGGAAAACACAGTTTTCACAACTTGTCCCAGCGCAATAAATATGGGTCACTATTGGGGCCACCCGAACATGAACAAAATTGCGTGCGTTGTTTCGAAAACGGATCATTCCAGAACACATTTTTGGACTCCTAGACACTACCGGGTGCGGAAAACACAGTTTTCACAACTTGTCGCGGTGCAATAAATGCCGGTCACTAGTGGGGCCACCCAACCATGAATAAAATTGTACATCGGTGATTCTCACACGGATCGTTCCGGAACACATTTTTGGACTCCTAGACACTACCTGGTGCGGAAAAACTAGTTTTCACAAGTTGTCTCGGCGCAATAAATGCGGGTCACTAGTGGGGCCACCCGAACATGAACAAAAATTGTGCATCGGTGTTTTGCACACTGAACGTTCCGGAATACATTTTTGGATTCCTAGACACTACCGGGTGCCGAAAACACAGTTTTCATAAGTTGGCCCGGCGCAATAAATGCGGGTCACTAGTGGGGCCACCCGAACATGAACAGAATTGTACGTCGGTGTTTGCACACGGATCGTTCCAGAACACATTTTTGGACTCCTAGACAACAGTAGGTGCGGAAAACACAGTTTTCACAACTTGTCGCGGCGCAATAATGCGGTTCACTATTGGAGCCACCCGAACATGAACAAAATTTCGCATCGGTGTTTCTCACACGGATCGTTCCGGAACACATTTTTGGACTCCTAGACACTACCGGGTGCGGAAAAACCAGTTTTTACAAGTTGTCCCGGCGCAATAAATGCCGGTCACTAGTGGGGCCGCCGAACATGAACAAAAATTGTGCATCGGTGTTTCGCACACGCATCGTTGCGGAAAACATTTTTGGACTCCTAGACACTACCGGGTGCGGAAAACACAGTTTTCACAACTTGGCCCGGCGCAATAAATGCGGGTCACTAGTGGGGCCGCCCAAACCTGAACAAAATTGTGCGTCGGTGTTTCTCATACGGATCGTTCCGGAACACATTTTTGGACTCCTAGACACTACCAGGTGCGGAAAACACAGTTTTCACAACTTGTCCTGGCGCAATAAATGCGGGTCACTAGTGGGGCCACCCGAACATGAACAAAATTGTGCATCGCTGTTAGAACACGGACCGTTCCGGAACACATTTTTGGACTCCTAGTCATTAGTAGGTGCAGAAAACACAGTTTTCACAACTTGTCTCGGCGCAAATAAATGAGGGTCACTATTGGAGCCACCCGAACATGAACAATATTGCGTGTCGGTGTTTCGGAAACGGATCATTCCAGAACACATTTTTGGACTCCTAGACACTACCGGGTGCCGAAAACACAGTTTTCACAACTTGGCCCGGTGCAATAAATGCGGGTCACTAGTGTGGCCACCCGAACTCGAAGAAAATTGTGCGTCGGTGTTTCTCACACTTATCGTTCCGGAACACATTTTTGGACTCCTGGACACTACCGGGTGCGGAAAACACAGTTCTCACAACTTGTCCCGGCGCAATAAATGCGGGTCACTATTGGGGCCACCCGAACATGAACAAAATTGTGCGTCGATGTTTGCACACGGAGCGTTCGGAACACATTTTGGACTCATAGACAATAGTAGGTGCGGAAAACACAGTTTTCACAACTTGTCCCGACGCAATAAATGCCGGTAACTAGTGGGGCCACCCAACCATGAATAAAATTGTGCGTCGGTGATTCTCTCACGGATCGTTCCGAACACATTTTTGGACTCCTAGACACTACCGGGTGCGGAAAACACAGTTTTCACAACTAGTCCCGACGCAATAAATGCGGGTCACTAGTGGGGCCACCCGAACATGAACAAAATTGTGCATCGGTGTTAGCACACGGATCGTTCCGAACACATTTTTGGACTCCTAGTCATTAGTAGGTGCAGAAAACACAGTTTTCACAACTTGTCTCGGCGCAAATAAATGAGGGTCACTATTGGAGCCACCCGAACATGAACAATATTGCGTGTCGGTGTTTCGGAAACGGATCATTCCAGAACACATTTTTGGACTCCTAGACACTACCGGGTGCCGAAAACACAGTTTTCACAACTTGGCCCGGTGCAATAAATGCGGGTCACTAGTGTGGCCACCCGAACCTGAAGAAAATTGTGCGTCGGTGTTTCTCACACTTATCGTTCCGGAACACATTTTTGGACTCCTGGAAACTACGGGTGCGGAAAACACAGTTCTCACAACTTGTCCCGGCGCAATAAATGCGGGTCACTATTGGGGCCACCCGAACATGAACAAAATTGTGCGTCGATGTTTCGCACACGGAGCGTTCCGGAACACATTTTGGACTCATAGACAATAGTAGGTGCGAAAAACACAGTTTTCACAACTTGTCCCGGCGCAATAAATGCCGGTAACTAGTGGGGCCACCCGAACATGAACAAAATTGTGCATCGGTGTTTCGCACACGGATCGTTCCGGAACACATTTTTGGACTCCTAGACACTACTGGGTGCGGAAAACACAGTTTTCACAACTTGTCCCGACGCAATAAATGCGGGTCACTAGTGGGGCCACCCGAACATGAACAAAATTGTGCGTCGGTGTTTCGCACACGGATCGTTCCGGAACACATTTTTGGACTCCTAGACACTACTAGGTGCGGAAAACACAGTTTTCACAACTTGTCTCGGCGCAATAAATGCGGGTCACTAGTGGGGCCACCCGAACATGAACAAAATTGTGCATCGGTGTTTAGAACACGGATCGTTCCGGAACACATTTTTGGACTCCTAGACACTAGTAGGTGCAGAAAACACAGTTTTCACAACTTGTCTCGGCGCAAATAAATGCGGGTCACTATTGGGGCCACCCGAACATGAACAAAATTGTGCGTCGGTGTTTCGCACACGGATCGTTCCGGAACACATTTTTGGACTCCTAGACACTAGTAGGTGCCGAAAACACAGTTTTCACAACTTGTCCCGGCGCAATAAATGCGGGTCACTAGTGGGGCCACCCAACCATGAATAAAATTGTGCGTCGGTGATTCTCATCACGGATCGTTCCGGAACACATTTTTGGACTCCTAGACACTACTGGGTGCGGAAAACATAGTTTTCACAACTTGTCCCGGCGCAATAAATGCGGGTCACTAGTGGGGCCACCCGAACATGAACAAAATTGTGCATCGGTGTTAGCACACGGATCGTTCGGAACACATTTTTGGACTCCTAGTCATTAGTAGGTGCAGAAAACACAGTTTTCACAACTTGTCTCGGCGCAAATAAATGAGGGTCACTATTGGAGCCACCGAACATGAACAATATTGCGTGTCGGTGTTTCGGAAACGGATCATTCCAGAACACATTTTTGGACTCCTAGACACTACGGGTGCCGAAAACACAGTTTTCACAACTTGGCCCGGTGCAATAAATGCGGGTCACTAGTGTGGCCACCCGAACTCGAAGAAAATTGTGCGTCGGTGTTTCTCACACTTATCGTTCCGGAACACATTTTTGGACTCCTGGACACTACCGGGTGCGGAAAACACAGTTCTCACAACTTGTCCCGGCGCAATAAATGCGGGTCACTATTGGGGCCACCCGAACATGAACAAAATTGTGCGTCGATGTTTGCACACGGAGCGTTCCGGAACACATTTTGGACTCATAGACAATAGTAGGTGCGGAAAACACAGTTTTCACAACTTGTCCCGGCGCAATAAATATGGGTCACTATTGGGGCCACCCGAACATGAACAAAATTGCGTGCGTTGTTTCGAAACGGATCATTCCGGAACACATTTTTGGACTCCTAGACACTACCGGGTGCGGAAAACACAGTTTTCACAACTTGTCGCGGTGCAATAAATGCCGGTCACTAGTGGGGCCACCCAACCATGAATAAAATTGTGCATCGGTGATTCTCTCACGGATCGTTCCGGAACACATTTTTGGACTCCTAGACACTACCGGGTGCGGAAAACACAGTTTTCACAACTAGTCCCGACGCAATAAATGCGGGTCACTAGTGGGGCCACCCGAACATGAACAAAAATTGTGCATCGGTGTTATGCACACGGATCGTTCCGGAACACATTTTTGGACTCCTAGTCATTAGTAGGTGCAGAAAACACAGTTTTCACAACTTGTCTCGGCGCAAATAAATGAGGGTCACTAGTGGAGCCACCCGAACATGAACAATATTGCGTGTCGGTGTTTCGCAAACGGATCATTCCAGAACACATTTTTGGACTCCTAGACACTACCAGGTGCCGAAAACACAGTTTTCACAACTTGGTCCGGTGCAATAAATGCGGGTCACTAGTGTGAGCCACCCGAACATGAAGAAAATTGTGCGTCGGTGTTTCTCACACTTATCGTTCCGGAACACATTTTTGGACTCCTAGACACTACCGGGTGCGGAAAACACAGTTCTCACAACTTGTCCCGGCGCAATAAATGCGGGTCACTATTGGGGCCACCCGAACATGAACAAAATTGTGCGTCGATGTTTGCACACGGAGCGTTCCGGAACACATTTTGGACTCATAGACAATAGTAGGTGCGGAAAACACAGTTTTCACAACTTGTCCCGGCGCAATAAATGCCGGTAACTAGTGGGGCCACCCAACCATGAATAAAATTGTGCGTCGGTGATTCTCTCACGGATCGTTCCGGAACACATTTTTGGACTCCTAGACACTACCGGGTGCGGAAAACACAGTTTTCACAACTAGTCCCGACGCAATAAATGCGGGTCACTAGTGGGGCCACCCGAACATGAACAAAATTGTGCATCGGTGTTAGCACACGGATCGTTCCGGAACACATTTCTGGACTCCTAGTCATTAGTAGGTGCAGAAAACACAGTTTTCACAACTTGTCTCGGCGCAATAAATGAGGGTCACTATTGGAGCCACCCGAACATGAAGAAAATTGCGTGTCGTTGTTTCGGAAACGGATCATTCCAGAACACATTTTTGGACTCCTAGACACTACCGGGTGCTGAAAACACAGTTTTCACAACTTGGCACGGCGCAATAAATGCGGGTCACTAGTGGGGCCACCCAAACCTGAACAAAATTGTGCGTCGGTGTTTCTCACACGGATCGTTCCGGAACAGATTTTTGGACTCCTAGACACTACCGGGTGCGGAAAACACAGTTTTCACAACTTGTCTCGGCGCAATAAATGCGGGTCACTAGTGGGGCCACTCGAACATGAACAAAATTGTGCGTCGGTGTTTGCACACGGATCGTTCCGAAACACATTTTTGAACTCTTAGACAATAGTAGGTGCGGAACACACAGTTTTCACAACTTGTCTCGGCGCATTAAATGAGGGTAACTATTGGAGCCACCCGAACATGAACAAAATTGCGTGTCGGTGTTTCGGAAAGGGATCATTCTAGAACACATTTTTTGACGCCTAGACACTATCGGGTGCGAAAAACACAGTTTTCACAACTTGTCTCGGCGCAATAAATGAGGCTCACTATTGGAGCCACCCGAACATGAACAAAATTGCGTGTCGGTGTTTCGGAAACGGATCATTCCAGAACACATTTTTGGACTCCTAGACAATACCGAGTGCGGAAAACACAGTTTTCACAACTTGTCTCGGCGCAATAAATGCGGGTCACTAGTGGGGCCACCCGAACATGAACAAAATTGTGCGTCGGTGTTTGCACACGGATCGTTCCGAAACACATTTTTGGACTCCTAGACAATAGTAGGTGCGGAACACACGGTTTTCACAACTTGTCTCAGCGCATTAAATGAGGGTCACTATTGGAGCCACCCGAACATGAACAAAATTGCGTGTCCGTGTTTCGGAAACGGATCATTCTAGAACACATTTTTGGACTCCTAGACACTACCGGGTGCGAAAAACACAGTTCTTACAACTTGTTCCGGCGCAATAAATGCCGATCACTCGTGGGGCCACCCGAACATGAAAAAATTTTGCGCCGGTGTTTCGCTCACGGATCGTTCAGGAACATATTTTTGGACTCCTAGACACTACCGGGAGCGGAAAACCAATTTTCACAACTTGTCCTGGCGTAATAAATGCGGGTCACTAGTGGGGCCACCCGAACATGAACAAAAATTGTGCCTTGGTGTTTCGCACAAGGATCGTTCAAACAAAATTTCGCGTCGGTGTCTCTCACACGGATCGTTCCGGAACACATTTTTGGACTCCTAGACACTACCGAGTGCGGGAAAACCAGTTTTCACACGTTGTCCCGGCGCAATAAATGTGGGTCACTATTGGGGCCACTCGAACATGAACAAAATTGAGTGTCGGTGTTTCGGAAACGGATCATTCTAGAACACATTTTTTGACTCCTAGACACTACCGGGTGCGAAAAACACAGTTTTTACATCTTGTCCCGACGCAATAAATGCCGATCACTCGTGGGGCCACCCGAACATGAAAAAAATTGTGTGCTGGTGTTTCGCTCACGGATCGTTCAGGAACATATTTTTGGACTCCTAGACACTACCGGGTGCGGAAAACCAATTTTCACAACTTGTCCTGGCGTAATAAATGCGGGTCACTAGTGGGGCCACCCGAACATGAACAGAAATTGTGCATCGAGTGTTTCGCACATGGATCGTTCCGGAATACATTTTTGGACTCGTAGACACTACCGGGTGAAGAAAACACAGCTTTCGAACTCGGCCGGTCGCAATAAATGCGGGTCACTTGTGGGGCCACCCAAACCCGAACAAAATTGTGCGTCGGTGTTTCTCACACGGATCGTTCCGGAACACATTTTTGGACTCCTAGACACTACCGGGTGCGGAAAACACAGTTTTCACAACTTGTGCCGGCGCAACAAATGCAGGTCACTAGTGGGGCCACCCGAACATGAACAAAAATTGTGCATCGGTGATGAGGACATCGGCACTATCGATATGTCCACACCTACAAAAGACCCTATTACTCGGACCAATTACCCGTGCTCGTGCTCGACAATTGAACAATCAAGTGAGTTTGTTCTTATGCTCTTTTCAATCCTGTTTAGACCATGAAAACGTTTGCACTCTTGTTCCGCTTAGAAACGATGGATAGGAGCTAAAGGGAAACGGACTCGCGTTGGCTAGATTCGGACTCCGAAAAAGACGGAATTTTTATGGCTGCCACGACTTCGTCCGAACTCCGTTTTGGGTGTTCAAGTACAGCATGGAAAGATACTTGTATTCAGAACCCCACCATAGTTGAACTCCGTTTTGGGTGTCCACCCGTATACTTGTATTCAGAACCCCACCATAGTTGAACTCCGTTTGAGAGCTTCAATTCCATCTTGAAATTCCAGTTCTTGTTTACTTGTTCTTGCTAGTTCTTCGATTGCTTGCAGGACGAGTGCCCTCGTGGCCGGTGGTCGCACTTCCACAACATTGGGGCAACCATTGGAGGCGGTGTATCGGTTGCCAAGGCGCAGCATTTTCGGACGGTTGTAGTCGGGCTGTGAACGTCGTTTACATCGACCAAATCGAGTTATCTTCATCTCTCATCGAAAGATCGGCACCAAAACCCTCGCCGAAAACACAGTTTTCACAACTTGGCCCGATGCAATAAATGTGGGTCACTAGTGGGGCCCCCGAACCTCGAACAAAATTGTGCATCGGTGTTTCGCACACTGATCATTCCGGAATACATTTTTGGATTCCTACACACTACCGGGTGCCGAAAACACAATTTTGACTACTTGGCCCGGCGCAATAAATGCGGGTCACTAGTGGGGCCACCCGAGCGTGAACAAAATTGTACGTCGGTGTTTGCATGCGGATCGTTACGGAACACATTTTTGGACTCCTAGACAATAGTAGGTGCGGAAAACACAGTTTTCACAACTTGTCCCGCGCAATAAATGCGGTTCACTATTGGAGCCACCCGAACATGAACAAAATTTCGCATCGGTGTTTCGACACGGATCGTTCCGGAACACATTTTTGGACTCCTAGACACTACCCAGTGCGGAAAAACCAGTTTTCACGAGGTTGTCCCGGCGCAATAAATGCCGGTCACTAGTGGGCCCGCCCGAACATGAACAAAAATTGTGCATCGGTGTTTCGCACACGGATCGTTGCGGAATATATTTTTGGACTCCTAGACACTACCGGGTGCCGAAAAGACACTTTTCACAACTTGTCCCGGCGCAATAAATGCGGGTCACTTGCAGCAATAAATGCGGGTCACTAGTGGGGCCATCCGAACATGAACAAAATTGTGCGTCGGAGTTTGCACACGGAGCGTTCCGGAACACATTTTTGGAATCCTAGACAATAGTAGGTGCGGAAAACAAAATTTTCACAACTTGTCCCGCGTAATAAATGTGGGTCACTATTGGGGCCACCCGAACATGAACAAAATTGCGTGTCGGTGTTTCGAAAACGGATCATTCCGAACACAACTTTGAACTCCTAGAAGCTATCGGGTGTGGAAAACACAGTTTTCACAACTTGTCCCAACGCAATAAATGTGGGTCACTAGTGGGGCCGCCCGAACATGTACAAAATTGTGCGTCGATGTTTTGCACACGGATCGTTCCGGAACACATTTTTGGACTGCTAGAAACTACTAGGTGCGGAAAATACAGTTTTCACAACTTGTGCCAACGTAATAAATATGGGTCACTAGTGGGGCCTCCCGAACATGAACAAAATTGTGCGTCGGTGTTTCGCACACGGATCGTTCCGGAACACATTTTTGGACTCCTAGACACTACCAGGTGCGGAAAACACACTTTTCACAACTTGTCCCGGCGCAATAAATGCGGGTCACTAGTGGAGCCACCCGAACATGAACAAAATTGTGCGTCCGTGTTTCGCACACGGATCGTTCCGAACACATTTTTGGACTCCTATACACTACCGGGTGCGGAAAACACAGTTTTCACAACTTGTCCCGACGAATAAATGCGGGTCACTAGTGGGGCCACCCGAACATGAACAAAATTGTGCGTCGGTGTTTCGCACACGGATCGTTCTAGAACACAATTTTGGACTCGTTGACACTACCGGGTGCGAAAAAACAGTTTTCACAACTTGCCCGGTGCAATAAATGCGGTTCTGTCGTGGGCCCACCCGAACATAAATAAAATTGTGCGTCGTATTTTAACGCTAGAATCGTTTCGGAATACATTTTTGGACTCATGGACACTACTGGGTACAGAAAACACAATTTTCACAACTTGTTCCGACGCAATGATTTCGGGTGACTAGTGGGGCCATCCGAACTCGAACAAAATTGTGCGTCGGTGTTTCTCACGCGGATCATTCGGAACACATTTTTGGACTCGTTAGACACTACGGGATGCGGAAAACACAGTTTTCGCAACTTGTCCCAACGCAATAAATGCGGGTCACTAGTGGGGCCACCCGAACATGAACAAAATTGTGCGTCCGTGTTTCGCACACGGATCGTTCCGAACACATTTTTGGACTCCTATACACTACCGGGTGCGGAAAACACAGTTTTCACAACTTGTCCCGGTGCAATAAATGCGAGTCCGTAGTAGGACCACGCGAACATATATAAAATTGTGCGTCGGGGTTTAACGCTGGAATCGTTCCTGAATACATTTTAGGACTCATAGACACTAGTGGGTGCGGAAAACATAGTTTTCACAACTTGTCTCGACACAATAAATTCAAGTAATTGTGCAGTGTCGTCGGTGTTTCTCACGCGGATGGTTCCGGAACACATTTTTGGACTCCTAGAAACTATCGGGTGCGGAAAATACAGTTTTCGCAACTTGTGCCAACGCAATAATTGTGGGTCACTAGTGGGGCCTCCCGAACATGAACAAAATTGTGCGTCGGTGTTTCGCACACGGATCGTTCCGGAACACATTTTTGGACTCCTAGACACTACCGAGTGCGGAAAACACACTTTTCGCAACTTGTCCCGGTGCAATAAATGCGGGTCACTAGTGGGGCCACCCGAACATGAACAAAATTCTGCGTCCGTGTTTCGCACACGGATCGTTCCGAACACATTTTTGGACTCCTAGACACTACCGGGTGCGGAAAACACACTTTTCACAACTTGTCCCGGCGCAATAAATGCGAGTCCGTAGTAGGACCACGCGAACATAAATAAAATTGTGCGTCGGGGTTTAACGCTGGAATCGTTCCGGAATACATTTTAGGACTCATAGACACTAGTGGGTGCGGAAAACACAGTTTTCATAACTTGTCTCGACACATTAAATTCAAGTGACTAGTGGGGCCACCCGAACCCGAACAAAATTGTGCGTCGGTGTTTCTCACGCGGATCGTTCCGGAACACATTTTTGGACTCTTAGACACTACCGGGTGCGGAAAACACACTTTTCACAACTTGTCCCGGCGCAATAAATGCAGGTCACTAGTGGGGCCACCCGAACATGAACAAAATTGTATGTCGGTGTTTTGCACATGGATCATTCCGGAACACATTTTTGGACTCCTAGACACTACCGAGTGCGGAAAACACACTTTTCACAACTTGTCCCGGCGCAATAAATGCGGGTCACTAGTGGGGCCTCCCGAACATGAACAAAATTGTGCGTCGGTGTTTCGCACACGGATCGTTCCGAACACATTTTTGGACTCCTAGACACTACCGAGTGCGGAAAACACACTTTTCGCAACTTGTCCCGGTGCAATAAATGCGGGTCACTAGTGGGGCCACCCTAACATGAACAAAATTCTGCGTCCGTGTTTCGCCCACGGATCGTTCCGAACATATTTTTGGACTCCTAGACACTACCGGGTGCGGAAAACACACTTTTCACAACATATCCCGGCGCAATAAATGCGAGTCCGTAGTAGGACCACGCGAACATAAATAAAATTGTGCGTCGGGGTTTAACGCTGGAATCGTTCCGGAATACATTTTAGGACTCATAGACACTAGTGGGTGCGGAAAAGACAGTTTTCACAACTTGTCTCGAGACATTAAATTCAAGTGACTAGTGGGGCCACCCGAACTCGAACAAAATTGTGCGTCGGTGTTTCTCACGCGGATCGTTCCGGAACACATTTTTGGACTCTTAGACACTACCGGGTGCGGAAAACACACTTTTCACAACTTGTCCCGCGCAATAAATGCAGGTCACTAGTGGGGCCACCCGAACATGAACAAAATTGTATGTCGGTGTTTTGCACATGGATCATTCCGGAACACATTTTTGGACTCCTAGACACTACCGAGTGCGGAAAACACACTTTTCACAACTTGTCCCGGCGCAATAAATGCGGGTCACTAGTGGGGCCACCCGAACATGAACAAAATTGTGCGTCTGTGTTTCGCACACGGATCGAT
Organism: Chloris gayana; assembly: GCA_031894775.1. Classification (NCBI taxonomy): domain Eukaryota; kingdom Viridiplantae; phylum Streptophyta; class Magnoliopsida; order Poales; family Poaceae; genus Chloris; species Chloris gayana. Next base: position 525,953 of record JAUNZO010000207.1, read on the forward strand.
CCAGAACACATTTTTGGACTCCTATACACTACGGGTGCGGAAAACACAGTTTTCACAACTTGTCCCGACGGAATAAATGCGGGTCACTAGTGGGGCCACCCGAACATGAACAAAATTGTGCGTCGTTGTTTTGCACACGGATCTTTCTAGAACAGTTTTTGGACTCCTATACACTACCGGGTGCAGAAAACAAAGTTTTCACAGCTTGTCCGGCGCAATAAATGCGGGTCACTAGTGGGGCCACCCGAACATTAACAAAATTGTGCGTCGGTGTTTCGCACACGGATCGTTCTAGAACAAAATTTTGGACTCGTTGACATTACCGGGTGCGAAAAAACAGTTTTCACAACTTGCCCCGTGCAATAAATGCGGTTCTGTAGTGGGCCCACCCGAACATAAATAAAATTGTGCGTCGGGTTTTAACGCTAGAATCGTTGCGAAATACATTTTTGGACTCATAGACACTAGTGGGTACGGAAAACACAATTTTCACAACTTGTTCCGACGCAATGATTTCGGGTGACTAGTGGGGCCACCCGAACTCGAACAAAATTGTGCGTCGGTGTTTCTCACACGGATCGTTCCGGAACACATTTTAGGACTCCTAGACACCATCGGGTGCGGAAAACACAGTTTTCACGACTTGTCCCAACGCAATAAATGCGGGTCACTAGTGGGGCCACCCGAACATGAACAAAATTGTGCGTCGGTGTTTCGCACACGGATCGTTCCAGAACACATTTTTGGACTCCTAGACACTACCGGGTGCGAAAAACACAGTTTTCACAACTTGTCCCGACGCAATTAATGCGGGTCACTAGTGGGGCCACCCGAACATGAAGAAAATTGTGCGTTGGTGTTTTGCACACGGGTCGTTCCGAACACATTTTTGGGCTCCTAGATACTACCGGGTATGGAAATCACAGTTTTCACATGTTGTCCCGGTGCAATAAATGCGGGTCACTAGTGGGGCCACCCGAGCAGGAACAAAATAGTGCCTCGGTGTTTCTCACACGGATTCTTTCGAACACATTTTTGGACTCTTAGACACTACCGGGTGTGGAACTCACAGTTTTTAAAACTTGTCCCGGCGCAATAAATGCGAGTCCGTAGTGGGTCCACCCGAACATAAATAAAATTGTGCGTCGGGGTTTAACGCTGGAATCGTTCCGGAATACATTTTAGGACTCATAGACACTAGTGGGTGCGGAAAACACGGTTTTCACAACTTGTCTCGATGCAATAAATTCAAGTGACTACCGGGGCCACCCGAACATGAATAAAATTGTGCGTCGGTGTTTCTCACGCGGATCGTTCCGGAACACATTTTTGGACTCGTAGACACTACGGGGTGCGGAAAAAACAGTTTTCACAACTTGTCCCGGCGCAATAAATGCGGGTCACTAGTGGGGCCACTTGAACATGAACAAAATTGTGCGTCGGTGTTTCGCACACGGATCGTTCCAGAACACATTTTTGGACTCCTAGACACTACCGAGTGCGGAAAACACACTTTTCACAACTTGTCCCGGCGCAATAAATGCGAGTCCGTAGTAGGACCACGCGAACATAAATAAAATTGTGCGTCGGGGTTTAACGCTGGAATCGTTCCGGAATACATTTTAGGACTCATAGACACTAGTGGGTGCGGAAAACACAAATTTCACAACTTGTCTCGACACAATAAATTCAAGTAACTAGTGGGGCCACCCGAACTCGAACAAAATTGTGCGTCGGTGTTTCTCACGCGGATCGTTCCGAACACATTTTTGGACTCTTAGACACTACCGGGTGCGGAAAACACACTTTTCACAACTTGTCCCGACGCAATAAATGCAGGTCACTAGTGGGGCCACCCGAACATGAACAAAATTGTGTGTCGGTGTTTTGCACATGGATCGTTCCGAACACATTTTTGGACTCCTAGACAATACCGAGTGCGGAAAACACACTTTTCACAACTTGTCCCGGCGCAATAAATGCGGGTCACTAGTGGGGCCACCCGAACATGAACAAAATTGTGCGTCCGTGTTTCGCACACGAATCGTTCCAGAACACATTTTTGGACTCCTATACACTACCGGGTGCGGAAAACACAGTTTTCACAACTTGTCTCGATGGAATAAATGCAGGTCACAAGTGGGGCCACCCGAACATGAACAAAATTGTGCGTCGTTGTTGTTACAACCCTACCAAATAAAAGTGCATTTCATGTCATTCATCATCATGTCATCATGTGCATTTGGGAAAATATTTAATTTTTGTTAAGAAGTGCGCATAAAATATCAATTTAATCTAAGATTAAATTAAGATCTTAAAAGAAGAATTTAAATAAAAGCAAATTATGGAGTTTAACATTTTCTGTTGGTTAAACATAACAATAGAAGATTTATGAAGTTTCTCGGAAATTATTTCCTTTTGTCAAAGTGTCTACAAGAAATAATTAAAGCTCTTCTTTTTAATTTAAACATGAATTTTTATTTGAAAAATATTTTGAATTGGAACTTTGGTCAATAACGAAAAAGATTCAAAAACCTTTTATCTTCCACCCTGAATTTTCGTGGAATATTTCGAGGGCCAGAAAGTTTCTTTTCAAATATTTCTTTTGCTAAGGTTTTTTCTACAAAATGCCAAGCTGATCCAAATCTCCCCAATCTTTCCCGATCTCTCTTCCGCTCGCTTGCCCGCCGACCATGCTGCTGCGTTGCCCCACCCTGCGCACCACGTGCCTCCGCATGGCCACGCAGCTGCTTGCACCGCGGCTCACTTCGATAAAAACCGTGGGCTCTTTTCTTTCTCTCTTCCGAAACACGAGCAGCACACCACCAGGCGTTCCTCTGTGCCTCACTACCGGCAGGCCGCCTTCTAACATTTCCCCGACGAACAACCAACACCATACACTCCGCAAGGCTGCTCCGAAGCTCTCCATGGCGTCCAATCGCGTCGAGCCGCTTTCAGCCCCGAGATCGACGCGATTTTCTCCGGAGGCCGTGGCCACGGTAGTCCGCTGCCGCGACCCAAAATTCGCCCTCCCTGGTTAGTCGTTTCACTTTTTCTCTCTTCCCGGTGTGAGCCACGGTCAAGTCTACCTTTCAATGCACACACCGTCGAGGTTCCCGTGCGGGCTCGCGGCAATTTTGCCGTTCTTCCGCAGCTCCGTGCGCCGCCGCCTCTGTCTCCACGGTGAACACCGGTTTCCAGCCATCCTAGACGTCAACCACATTGACGGCGGTGAAGCCCTCACTCTCGTGATGCTCGTAGGAAGAAACGGTAGGAGTTTTAGTGCATCGTAGGCCGCACACGACCTCGCCGAACCTCCGCCCGAGCTGCTGCTCGCCGCCGGCACCTTTCCGGCCATCCTACGGCGAAGTAGGCCCCACCATCGTGTTCCACGTGTTGAGTTGAGCGTGTAGTTCTTTTGCTTGTCAAATTTCGTCGTCGTTTGCCAACTCCGACGAGTCGCCGCCGCCGTCTCCGGCCACCGCGGCCATGGCCGCTGCGCCTTGACATCCGGGCCGCACGCGCGCACTTGGGCCGCCCCACCCATGGGCCACGTCCGTTTCAGCCCGAGCCATTCGTTATTGTTTCGCAAATTTATTGATTTCAGTTTATTTCCCAACTTGCAAAATTCATAGAATATTCATCAAAAATCAGAAAAATGCAAAACAAGTTGCGTTGGGTTCCTAATTTTATACTCTATTTTATGGTCCGTTCAAAAATGTCCTAATTATGTTTTTATTTTATCGTTTAATTAAGATTTATTTGATTTAATAAAAGTAGTTAGCTCTTTAATGTTAATTAGGGTTTAAATTTTTAATAAACTTGTTTTCTTTTAAGGAAGCAGATATCGTAGACGAAATTTAAATGATTTACTTTTCATAAAAGTGAGTTATGTATTTATTAGTTCATATATATATACTTTCGGCATTTTAGGTTATCATTTTATGTCGTCATTCATATCGTTATTTCATGTTGTTCGTAGGATAGAGTTTAGCTATTAATCGTCGGTAGTGTCATCGCATGTCATATATTGCACAATCATGCATGCATATTTTAACTTGCGATGCATCGTTAATCATCGTAGAGTCCGACGTGGTCCGACGGCAAGTCAAGGATCGCAAAGAGGTGATCGTGGAAGTCGGCTACATCGAAGACCACGCATCGTGAAGTTGTTCGACAAGCAGCCGAGGTGAATCAAGAAGGAGAGATCATCAACGCCGACGTCGCACCGAGCGAACCGAACTACGCCACGGTTAAAGGCAAGCCCGGTGCATCCCACCTATGCTTTTAAAGTCTTTTCTTTTATCACGGTTAATGAGTCGTGATTGTGCATTAGGTTATAGGAGTTGCTTGATACCCTAGATGCATGAGATAGGTTTCCATTTGTTTATGCTATACTTGGTACAGGTAGCTCAATAGAGTTCGATAACTCGCTAAGCTTATGTCATAGGGAATCGGTAGAAGTCGGGTGGTGTCATACACTACTCGCGAGATATAGGGTAATGACTGGTTTATTATTGCTAAGAGGATTGATAAGAGAAGTTGAAGTTGAAAGTGAAGTTATTAAAGCCGAGACCGGACGGGCCCCGTAGGAGAAAGGGCAAGACGGAGATGAGGTCTTGCAAGGTGGTAGCCCCGTCCGTGTCGGTCAAGGACCGTACCGTTGTCGACTTAGTTGAACAAGTTTGAACGTACCGTACTACATGCTGGTATCATGGGCCCGAGCAAGCTGATGTACCCTATCGCCCCGAGAGATGTAGCGTAGCCGGCTCTCTTTGCCGGCTGTTAGTGAGAGGTTAGTCTCACGGGAGGGAGATGGGTCGGCCACGAGGAAAGTCGTGGAGTCGCCATACTCCCGGGGAGTTGGAAATGGCTAGTCTTCTCTCGAGTGCTAGCGGGAAAGGTTGTCGTATACGACCGGTGTGGTGCGTATACGTCGTGTAGTCGGGTTTTGCCAGCTGGTATAAAATCGATTCGAATCGCTGTCCGTCGCAGTAATGAGTACCGCTTGTTTAGCTCGTCACACCGTAGTAATCAACTGAAAGATGAAGATGAGAAATGAAATGAATGTTGATCTATTCTGATCTTTTCTTGCAAACATGATTGCAATAGCTGTAGACTGCAAACATAGATGTTAATGAATCCTAATGTTGAGCTAAAACATTGAAAGTAAGGATCTACCATTAGTGCTGTTTTTGCAAGAGGGTCAACTCCACGACGGAAAGCCTCTGCATACTAGACGTCGGCCTTAGCGTGCTCGTTGACGGGTCGATCTTGCTGAGTATTAGAATACTCAGGGTTTGCTCGTTATGTTTCAGGACCCGAGTCGCACTTCGACGACTTGGATGGTAGTTCCCCGGGAGAGGAGCAGGTGTCCCGAGGGAGGTTCCCTCCAATGGGAACGGATCCCCACGCCGTGAAGAGGAAGGACCGTGGTGTACGACGGGCTCGAGTACATCACGATGACGCTTCGTAGTATTTTGTTGTATAAAGTACAAGTTTCCGCTGCAAGACTCGTAGGTTGTTAAACTTCGTTAATGTATTATGCTTCCGCTGTCGGATGTTTGTATTTCGAAAACCTGGTTGTATTCTACCATGATGTATATATTATGGCTTGTATGAGATGATGAACTTGTTTTAACTCACTCGCGTCGAGTGTTCCCTCGTATCGAGTCCTGGGTATCCCGGAGAGGATGTCACGGTTGTTTTGCACACGGATCTTTCCGAACACATTTTTGGACTCCTATACACTACCGGGTGCAGAAAACAAAGTTTTCACAGCTTGTCCCGGCGCAATAAATGCGGGTCACTAGCGGGGCCACCCGAACATGAACAAAATTGTGCGTCGGTGTTTCGCACACGGATCGTTCTAGAAGACAGTTTTGGACTCGTTGACACTACGGGTGCGAAAAACACGTTTTCACAACTTGTCCGGCGTAATAAATGCGAGTCCGTAGTGGCCCCACCCAAACATAAAGGAAAATGTGCGTCGGTGTTTCACGTCGGGATCGTTCGGAATAAATTTTAAGACTCATAGACACTAGTGGGTACGAAAAAACACAATTTTCACAACTTGTTCCGACGCAATGATTTCGGGTGACTAGTGGGGTCAACCAAACTCGAACAAAATTGTGTGTCGGTGTTTCTCACTCGGATCATTCCGGAACACATTTTTAGACTCTTAGACACTCATCGGATGCGGAAAACACAGTTTTCACGGTTGTCCCGACGCAATAAATGCGGCTCACTAGTGGGGCCACCTGAACATGAACAATATTGTGCGTCGGTGTTTCGCACACGGATCGTTCTAGAACACAATTTTGGACTCGTAGACACTACCGGGTGCGAAAAAACAGTTTTCAAACCTTGGCCCGGTGCAATAAATGCGGTTCACGTAGTCGGCCCACCCGAACATAAATAAAATTGTGCGTCGGGTTTTAACGCTAGAATCGTTGCGGAATACATTTTTGGACTCATAGACACTAGTGGGTACGGAAAACACAATTTTCACAACTTGTTCCGACGCAATGATTTCGGGTGACTAGTGGGGCCACCCGAACCCGAACAAAATTGTGCGTCGGTGTTTCTCACGCGGATCGTTCCGGAACACATTTTTGGACTCCTAGACACTACCGGGTGCGGAAAACACACTTTTCACAACTTGTCCCGACGCAATAAATGCAGGTCACTAGTGGGGCCACCCGAACATGAACAAAATTGTGCGTCGGTGTTTTGCACACGGATCATTCCAGAACACATTTGTGGGCTCCTATACACTACCGGGTGAAGGAAACACAGTTTTCACGGTTGTCCGGCGCAATAAAGGCGGGTCACTAGTGGGACCACTCGAACATAAATAAAATTGTGCGTCGGTGTTTCGCACACGGATCGTTCTAGAACACAATTTTGGACTCGTTGACACTACCGGGTGCGAAAAAAACAGTTTTCACAACTTGCCCGGTGCAATAAATGCGGTTACGTCGTGGGCCCACCCGAACATGAACAAAATTGTGCGTCGAGTGTTTCGCACACGGATCGTTCCGAACACATTTTTGGACTCCTAGACACTACCGGGTGCGGAAAACACTGTTTTCACAACTTGTCCCGGTGCAATAAATGCGGGTGACTAGTGGGGTCAGCCGAACTCGAACAAAATTGTGCGTCGGTGTTTCTCACGCGGATCGTTCCGGAACACATTTTTGGACTCTTAGACACTCATCGGGTGCGGAAAACACAGTTTTCACGGTTGTCCCTGCGCAATAAATGCGGGTCACTAGTGGGGCCACCCGAACATGAACAAAATAGTGCGTCGCTGTTTTGCATACGGGTCGTTACGGAACACATTTTTGGACTCCTAGACACTACCGGGTGTGGAAGTCACACTTTTCACATGTTGTCGCGGTGCAATATACGCGGGTCACTAGTGGGGCCACCCGAGCAGGAACAAAATAGTGCGTCGATGTTTCGCACACGGACTATTTCGAAACACATTTTTGGACTCGTAGACACCACCGGGTGTGGAAATCACAGTTTTCACAACTTGTCCCGGCGCAATAAATGCGAGTCCGTAGTGGGACCACCCGAACATAAATAAAATTGTGCGTCGGGGTTTAACGCTGGAATCGTTCCGGAATACATTTTAGGACTCATAGACACTAGTGGGTGGGGAAAACACGGTTTTCACAACTTGTCTCGACACAATAAATTCAAGTGACTAGGGGGCCACCCGAACATGAATAAAATTGTGCGTCGGTGTTTCTCACACGGATCGTTCCGGAACACATTTTTGGACTCCTAGAAACTATCGGGTGCGGAAAACACAGTTTTCACAACTTGTCCCAACGCAATAAATGCAGGTCACTAGTGGGGCCACCCGAACATGAACATAGTTGTGCGTCGGTGTTTCGCACATGGATCGTTCCGAACACATTTTTGGACTCCTATACACTACCGGGTGCGGAAAACACACTTTTCACCACTTGTCCCGGCGCAATAAATGCGGATCTATAGTGGGCCCACCCGAACATAAAGAAAAATGTGCGTTAGTGTTTCACGCTGGGATCGTTCCGGAATACATTTTAGGACTCATAGACACTAGTGGGTACGGAAAACACAATTTTCACAACTTGTTCCGACGGAATGATTTCGGGTGACTAGTGGGGTCGACCGAACCTGAACAAAATTGTGCGTCGGTGTTTCTCACGCGGATCGTTCCGGAACACATTTTTGGACTCTTAGACACGATCGGGTGCGGAAAACACAGTTTTCACGGTTGTCCCTGTGCAATAAATGCGGGTCGCTAGTGGGGCCACCCGGACATGAACAATATTGTGCGTCGGTGTTTTGCACACGGGTCGTTACGGAACACATTTTTGGACTCCTAGACACTACCGGGTGTGGAAGTCACAGTTTTCACATGTTGTCCCGGTGCAATAAACGCGGGTCACTAGTGGGGCCACCCGAGCAGGAACAAAATAGTGCGTCGATGTTTCGCACACGGACTATTTCGAAACACATTTTTGGACTCGTAGACACCACCGGGTGTAGAAATCACAGTTTTCACAACTTGTCCCGGTGCAATAAATGCGAGTCCGTAGTGGGACCACCCGAACATAAATAAAATTGTGCGTCGGGGTTTAACGCTGGAATCGTTCCGAATAGATTTTAGGTCTCATAGACACTAGTGCGTGGGGAAAACACAGTTTTCGCAACTTGTCTCGACACAATAAATTCAAGTGACTAGGGGGCCACCCGAACATAAAGAAAAATGTGCGTCGGTGTTTCATGTCGGGATCGTTCCGGAATAAATTTTACGACTCATAGACACCAGTGGGTACGGAAAACACAATTTTCACAACTTGTTCCGACGCAATGATTTCGGGTGACTAGTGGGGCCACCCGAACCTGAACAAAATTGTGCGTCGGTGTTTCTCACGCGGATCGTTCCGGAACACATTTTTGGACTCTTGGACACTAGGTGCGGAAAACACAGTTTTCACAACTTGTCCCAACGTAATAAATGCGGGTCACTAGTGGGGCCACCCGAACATGAACATAGTTGTGCGTCGGTGTTTCGCACACGGATCGTTCCGGAACACATTTTTGGACTCCTAGACACTCGCCGGGTGCGGAAAACACACTTTTCACAACTTGTCCCGACGCAATAAATGCGGATCTATGGTGGGCCCACCCGAACATAAAGAAAAATGTGCGTCGGTGTTTCATGCTCGGGATCGTTCCGGAATAAATTTTACGACTCATAGACACTAGTGGGTACGGAAAACACAATTTTCACAACTTGTTCCGACGCAATGACTTCGGGTGACTAGTGGGGCCACCCGAACTCGAACAAAATTGTGCGTCGGTGTTTCTCACGCGGATCGTTCCGGAACACATTTTTGGACTCTTAGACACTATCGGGTGCGGAAAACACAGTTTTCACAACTTGTCCCAACGTAATAAATGCGGGTCACTAGTGGGGCCACCCGAACATAAAGAAAAATGTGCGTCGGTGTTTCACGCTGGGATTGTTCCGGAATACATTTTAGGACTCATAGACACTAGTGGGTACGGAAAACACAATTTTCACAACTTGTTCCGACGGAATGATTTCGGGTGACTAGTGGGGTCAGCCGAACTCTGAACAAAATTGTGCGTCGGTGTTTCTCACGCGGATCGTTCCGGAACACATTTTTGGACTCTTAGACACTCATCGGGTGCGGAAAACACAGTTTTCACAGCTTGTCCTCGCGCAATAAATGCGGGTCACTAGTGGGGCCACCCGGACATGAACAATATTGTGCGTCGGTGTTTTGCACACGGGTCGTTACGGAACACATTTTTGGACTCCTAGACACTACCGGGTGTGGAAGTCACAGTTTTCACATGTTGTCCCGGTGCAATAAACGCGGGTCACTAGTGGGGCCACCCGAGCAGGAACAAAATAGTGCGTCGATGTTTCGCACACGGACTATTTCGAAACACATTTTTGGACTCGTAGACACCACCGGGTGTAGAAATCACAGTTTTCACAACTTGTCCGGTGCAATAAATGCGAGTCTGTAGTGGGACCACCCGAACATAAATAAAATTGTGCGTCGGGGTTTAACGCTGGAATCGTTCCGGAATAGATTTTAGGTCTCATAGACACTAGTGCGTGGGGAAAACACGGTTTCGCAACTTGTCTCGACACAATAAATTCAAGTGACTAGGGGGCCACCCGAACATAAAGAAAAATGTGCGTCGGTGTTTCATGCTCGGGATCGTTCCGGAATAAATTTTACGACTCATAGACACCGGTGGGTACGGAAAACACAATTTTCACAACTTGTTCCGACGCAATGATTTCGGGTGACTAGTGGGGCCACCCGAACTCGAACATAGTTGTGCGTCGGTGTTTCGCACACGGATCGTTCCGGAACACATTTTTGGACTCCTAGACACTACCGGGTGCGGAAAACACACTTTTCACAACTTGTCCCGACGCAATAAATGCGGATCTATAGTGGGCCCACCCGAACATAAAGAAAAATGTGCGTCGGTGTTTCATGCTCGGGATCGTTCCAGAATAAATTTTACGACTCATAGACACTAGTGGGTACGGAAAACACAATTTTCACAACTTGTTCCGACGCAATGACTTCGGGTGACTAGTGGGGCCACCCGAACTCGAACAAAATTGTGCGTCGGTGTTTCTCACGCGGATCGTTCCGGAACACATTTTTGGACTCTTAGACACTATCGGGTGCGGAAAACACAGTTTTCACCACTTGTCTCGACGCAATAAATGCGGGTCTATAGTGGGCCCACCCGAGCAGGAACAAAATAGTGCGTCGGTGTTTCGCACACGGATTATTTCGAAACACATTTTTGGACTTGTAGACACTACCAGGTGTGGAAATCACAGGTTTCACAACTTGTCCCGCGCAATAAATGCGAGTCAGTAGTGGGACCACCCGAACATAAATAAAATTGTGCGTCGGGGTTTAATGCTTGGAATCGTTCCGGAATACATTTTAGGACTCATAGACACTAGTGGGTGCGGAAAACACAGTTTTCACAACTTGTCTCGACACAATAAATTGAAGTGACTAGTGGGGCCACCCGAACATGAATAAAATTGTACGTCGGTGTTTATCACGCGGATCGTTCGGAACACATTTTTGGACTCCTAGAAACTATCGGGTGCGGAAAAGACAGTTTTCACAACTTGTCCCAACGCAATAAATGTGGGTTACTAGTGGGGCCACCCGAACATGAACAAAATTGTGCGTCGGTGTTTCGCATACGGATCGTTCTAGAACACAACTTTAGACTCGTAGACACTACCGGGTCCGAAAAAAACAGTTTTCACAACTTGGCCGGTGCAATAAATGCGGTTCCGTAGTGGGCCCACCCGAACATAAATAAAATTGTGCGTCGGGTTTTAACGCTATTATTGTTTCGGAATATATTTTTGGACTCATAGACACTAGTGGGTACGGAAAACACAATTTACACAACTTGTTCCGACGCAATGATTTCGGGTGACTAGTGGGGCCACCCGAACTCGAACAAAATTGTGCGTCGGTGTTTCTCACGCGGATCGTTCCGGAACACATTTTAGGACTCTTAGAAACTATCGGGTGCGGAAAACACAGTTTTCACAACTTGTCGCAACGCAATAAATGCGGGTCACTACTCGGGGCCACCCGAACATGAACAAAATTATGCGTCGGTGTTTCGCACACGGTTCGTTCCGAACACATTTTTGGACTCCTATACACTACCGGGTGCGGAAAACACGGTTTTCACAACTTGTCCCGGCGCAATAAATGCGGGTCACTAGTGGGGCCACCCGAACATGAACAAAATTGTACGTCGGTGTTTCGCACACGGATTGTTCCGAACACATTTTTGGACTCCTATACACTACCGGGCGCGAAAAACACGGTTTTCACAACTTCTCCGGCACAATAAATGCGAGTCCGTAGTGGGACCACCCGAACATAAATAAAATTGTGCGTCGGGGTTTATTGCTGGAATCGTTCCGGAATACATTTTAGGACTCATAGACACTAGTGGGTGCGGAAAACACAGTTTTCACAACTTGTCTCGACACAATAAATTGAAGTGACTAGTGGGGCCACCCGAACATGAATAAAATTGTACGTCGGTGTTTATCACGCGGATCGTTCCGGAACACATTTTTGGACTCCTAGAAACTACTGGGTGCGGAAAAGACAGTTTTCACAACTTGTCCCAACGCAATAAATGTGGGTTACTAGTGGGGCCACCCGAACATGAACAAAATTGTGCGTCGGTGTATCGCACACGGATCGTTCCGGAACACATTTTGGACTCCTAGACACTACCGGGTGCGGAACACTTTTCACAATTTGTCCCGACGCAATAAATGCGGATCTATAGTGGGCCCACCCGAACATAAAGAAAAATGTGCGTTAGTGTTTCACGCTGGGATCGTTCGGAATAAATTTTACGACCCATAGACACTAGTGGGTACGGAAAACACAATTTTCACAACTTGTTCCGACAGAATGATTTCGGGTGACTAGTGGGGCCACCCGAACATGAACAAAATTGTGCGTCGGTGTTTCGCACACGGATCGTTCCGAACACATTTTTGGACTCCTATACACTACTGGGTGCGGAAAACACACTTTTCACCGGTTGTCCCGACGCAATAAATGCGGGTCTATAGTGGGCCCAACCGAACATAAAGAAAAATGTGCGTCGAGTGTTTCATGTTGGGATCGTTCCGGAATACATTTTAGGACTCATAGACACTAGTGGGTACGGAAAACACAATTTTCACAACTTGTTCCGACACAATGATTTCGGGTGACTAGTGGGGTCAGCCGAACTCGAACAAAATTGTGCGTCGGTGTTTCTCACACGGATCGTTCCGAACACATTTTTGGACTCGTAGACACTACCGGGTGTGGAAATCACGGTTTTCACATGTTGTCCCGGTGCAATAAATGCGGGTCACTAGTGGGGCCACCCGAGCAGGAAAAAAATTGTGCCTCGGTGTTTCGCACACGGATTATTTCGAAACACATTTTTGGACTCTTAGACACTACCGGGTGTGGAAATCACAGTTTTCACAACTTGTTCCGGCGCAAAAAATGAGAGTCCGTAGTGGGACCTCCGAACATAAATAAAATTGTGCGTCGGGGTTTAACGCTGGAATCGTTCCGGAATACATTTTAGGACTCATAGACACTAGTGGGTGCGGAAAACACAGTTTTCACAACTTGTCTCGACGCAATAAATTCAAGTGACTAGTGGGCCACCCGAACATGAATAAAATTGTGCGTCGGTGTTTCTCACACGGATCGTTCGGAACACATTTTTGGACTCCTAGAAACTATCGGGTGCGGAAAACACAGTTTTCACAACTTGTTCCAACGCAATAAATATGGGTCACTAGTGGGGCCACCCGAACATGAACAAAATTGTGCGTCGGTGTTTCGCACACGGATCGTTCCGGAACACATTTTTGGACTCCTAGACACTACCGGGTGCGGAGAACACACTTTTCACAACTTGTCCCGACGCAATAACTGCGGGTCTATAGTGGTCCCACCCGAACATAAACAAAAATATGCGTCGGTGTTTCACGCTGGATCGTTCCGGAATACATTTTAGGACTCATAGACACTAGTGGGTACGAAAAACACAATTTTCACAACTTCTTCCGACGCAATGATTTCGGGTGACTAGTGGGGCAACCCGAACATGAATAAATATTGTGCGTCGGTGTTTCGCACACGGGTCATTCCGGAACACATTTTTGGACTCGTAGACACTACCGAGTGTGTAAATCACAGTTTTCACAACTTGTCCGGCGCAATAAATGCGGGTCCGTAGTGGGCCCACCCGAACATAAATAAAATTGTGCGTCGGGGTTTAACGCTGGAATCGTTCCGAATACATTTTAGGACTCAAAGACACTAGTTGTAACGGAAAACACAATTTTCCCAACTTGCTCCGACGCAATGATTTCGGGTGGCTAGTGGGGCCACCCGAACCTGTACAAAATTGTGTGTCGGTGTTTCTCACGCAGATCGTTCCGAACAAATTTTTGGACTCCTGGACACTACGAGGTGCGGAAAACATAGTTTTCACAATTTGTCCCGGCGCAATAAATGTGGGTCACTAGTGGGGCCACCCGAACTTGAACAAAATTGTTACGAGGTGTTTCGCACACGGGTCGTTCCGGAACATATTTTTGGACTCGTAGACACTACCGAGTGTGGAAATCACGGTTTTCACAATTTGTCGCGGCGCAATAAATGCGGGTCTCGTAGTGGGCCCACCCGAACATAAATAGAATTGTGCGTCGGGTTATAACGCTGGAATCATTCTGGAATACATTTTAGGACTCATAGACACAAGTTTGAACGGAAAACACAATTTTCCCAACTTGCTCAGACGCAATGAAATCGGGTGACTAGTGGGGCCACCCGAACTCGAATAAAATTGTGCGCTGGTGTTTCTTACACGGATGGTTCCGGAACACATTTTCGGACTTCTAGACACTACTCGGTTCGGAAAACACAGTTTTCACAACTTGTCCCGGCGCAATAAATACGGGTCACTAGTGGGGCCACCCGAACATGAACAAAATTCTGCGTCCGTGTTTCGCACACGGATCGTTCCGAACACATTTTTGGACTCCTAGACACTACCGGGTGTGGACATCACAGTTTTCACAACTTGTTCCGGCGCAATAAATGCGGGTCCGTAGTGGGCCCACCCGAACAAAAACAAAAATGTGTGTCGGTGTTTCGCACACGGATCGTTTCGAGAAGACATTTTTGGACTCCTAGACAGATCCGGGTGTGGACATCACAGTTTTCACAACTTGTCCCGGCGCAATAAACACGGGTCCGTAGTGGGCCCACCCGAACATAAACAAAAATGTGTGTCGGTGTTTCACACACGGATCGTTCCGGAACACATTTTTGGACTCCTAGATAGTACCGTGTGTGGAAATCACAGTTTTCACAACTTGATCCGACGCAATAAATGCGGGTCACCGGTGGGGCCACCCGAACATGAACAAAATTGTGCGTCGGTGTTTCGCACACGGGTCGTTCCGGAACACATTTTTCAACTCGTAGACACTACCGAGTGTGGAAATCACAGTTTTCACAACTTGTCCCGACGCAATAAATGCGGGTCCGTAGTGGGCCCACCCGAACATAAATAAAATTGTGCGTCGGGGTTTAACGCTGGAATCGTTCGGAATACATTTTACGACTCATAGACACTAGTGAGTACGGAAAACACAATTTTGACATCTTGTCCGCACGCAATGAATTCGGGTGACTAGTGGGGCCACCCGAACCTGAACAAAATTTTGCGTCGGTGCTATAAATGCGGGTCACTAGTGGGGGCCACCCGAGCAGGAACAAAATTGTGCGTCGGTGTTTCGCACACGGATTATTTCGAAACACATTTTTGGACTCGTAGACACTACCGGGTGTGGAAATCACGGTTTGCACAGCTTGTTCGGCGCAATAAATGCGAGTCCAGTAGTGGGACCACCCGAACATAAATAAAATTGTGCGTCGGGGTTTAACGCTGCAATCGTTCCGAAATACATTTTAGGACTCATAGACACTACAGGGTGTGGAAAACACAGTTTTCACAACTTGTCTCGACGCAATAAATTCAAGTGACTAGTGGGGCCACCCGAACATGAATAAAATTGTGCGTCGGTGTTTCTCACGCGGATCGTTCCGGAACACATTTTTGGACTTCTAGAAACTATCGGGTGCGGAAAACACAGTTTTCATAACTTGTCCAAACGCAATAAATGGGGGTCACTAGTGAGGCCACCCGAACTTGAACAAAATTGTGCGTCGGTGTTTCGCACACGGATCGTTCCGGAACACATTTTTGGACTCGAGAGACACTACCGGGTGCGGAAAACACACTTTTAACAACTTGTCCCGACGCAAAAAATGCGGGTCTATAGTGGGCCCACCCGAACATAAACAAAAATGTGCATCGGTGTTTCACGCTGTGATCGTTCCGGAATACATTTTAGGACTCATAGACACTAGTGGGTACGGAAAAGACAATTTTCACAACTTGTTCGACGCAATGACTTCGGGTAACTAGTGGGGCCACCCGAACCTGAACAAAATTGTGCGTCGGTGTTTCTCACGCGGAGCGTTCCGGAACACATTTTTGGACTCTTAGACACTTCACGGGTGCGGAAAACACAGTTTTCACAACTTGTCCCAACGCAATAAATGCGGGTCACTAGTGGGGCCACCCGAACATGAACAAAATTGTGCGTCGGTGTTTCGCACACGGATCGTTTCGGAACATATTTTTGGACTCGTTGACACCGGCAAGTGTGGAAAATCACGATTTTCGAACTTGTCCCGACCCAATAAATGCGGGTCCGTAGTGGGCCCACCCGAACATAAACAAAAATGTGCGTCGGTGTTTCACGGTAGGATCGTTCCGGAATACATTTTAGGACTCATAGACATTAGTTGGTGTGGAAAACACGGTTTTCACAACTTGTCCCGACGCATTGATTTCGGGCGACTAGTGGGGCCACCCGAACATGAACAAAATTGTGCGTCGGTGTTTCGCACACGGATTGTTCCGAACACATTTTTGGACTACTAGACACAAGTGCGGAAAACACACTTTTAACAACTTGTCCCGACGCAATAAATGCGGGTCTATAGTGGGCCCACCCGAACATAAACAAAAATGTGCGTCGGTGTTTCACGCTGGGATCGTTCCGAATACATTTTAGGACTCATAGACACTTGTGGGTATGGAAACCACAATTTTCACAACTTGTTCCGAAGCAATGATTTCGGGTGACTAGTAGGGCCACCCGAACTCCGAACAAAATTGTGCGTCGGTGTTTCTCACGCGGAGCGTTCCGGAACACATTTTTGGACTCTTAGACACTATCGGGTGCGGAAAACACAGTTTTCACAACTTGTCCCAACGCAATAAATGCGGGTCACTAGTGGGGCCACCCGAACATGAACAAAATTGTGCGTCGGTGTTTCGCACACGGATCGTTCCGAACACATTTTTGGACTCCTATACACTACCGGGTGTGGAAAACACAGTTTTCACAACTTGTCCTCGCGCAATAAATGCGGTTCACTAGTGGGGCCACCCGAACATGAACAAAATTGTGCGTCGGTGTTTCGCACACGGATTATTTCGAAACACATTTTTGGACTCGTAGACACTACCGGGTATGGAAATCACAGTTTTCACAACTTGTTCCGGCGCAAAAATACGAGTCAGTAGTGGGACCACCCGAACATAAATAAAATTGTGTGTCGGGGTTTAACGCTGGAATCGTTCCGGAATACATTTTAGGACTCATAGACACTAGTGGGTGCGGAAAACACAGTTTTCACAACTTGTATCGATGCAATAAATTCAAGTGACTAGTGGGCCACCCGAACATGAATAAAATTGTGCGTCGGGAGTTTCTCACGCGGATCGTTTCGGAACACATTTTTGGACTCCTAGAAACTATCGGGTGCGGAAAACACAGTTTTCACAACTTGTTCCAACGCAATAAATATGGGTCACTAGTGGGGCCACCCGAACATGAACAAAATTGTGCGTCGAGTGTTTCGCACACGGATCGTTCCGGAACACATTTTTCGACTCCTAGACACTACCGGGTGCGGAGAACACACTTTTCACAACTTGTCCCGACGCAATAATCTGCGGGTCTATAGTGGGCCCACCCGAACATGAACAAAATTGTAGCGTCGAGTGTTTCGCACACGGATCGTTCCGGAACACATTTTTGGACTCATAGACACTAGTGGTCGTGGAAATCACAGCTTTCACAACTTGTCCCAACGTAATAAATGCGGGTCACTAGTGGGGCCACCCGAACATGAACAAAATTGTGCGTCGGTGTTTCGCACAGGGATCGTTTCGAAACACATTTTTGGACTTGTAGACACTACCGAGTGTGTAAATCACAGTTTTCACAACTTGTCCGGCGCAATAAATGCGGGTCCGTAGTCGGCCCACCCGAACATAAATAAAATTGTGCGTCGGGGTTTAACGCTGGAATCGTTCGGAATAGATTTTAGGACTCATACCCACTAGTTGGTGCGGAAAACACAGCTTTTACAACTTGTCCCGATGCATTGATTTCGGGTGACTAATGGGGCCACCCGAACATGAACAAAATTGTGCGTCGGTGTTTCGCACTCGGATCGTTCCAGAACACATTTTTGGGCTCGTAGACACTACCGAGTGCGGAAAAAACAGTTTTCATAACTTGTCTCGGTGCAATAAATGCGGGTCGATAGTGGGCTCACCCGAACATAAATAAAATGTGTGTCGGAATTTAACACTAGGATCGTTCCGGAATACATTTTAGGACTCGGAGAAACTAGTAGGTACGGAAAACACAATTTTGACATCTTGTCCGCACGCAATGAATTCGGGTGACTAGTGGGGCCACCCGAACCTGAACAAAATTTTGCGTCGGTGTTTCTTACACGCATGGCTCTGCTGTAACACATTTTCGGACTCCTAGACACTACCTGGTTCGGAAAACACAGTTTTCAAAACTTGTCCCGGCGCAATAAATACGGGTCACTAGTGGGGCCCCACGAACATGAACAAAATTCTGCGTCCGTGTTTCGCACACGGATCGTTCCGGAACACATTTTTGGACTCCTAGACACTACCGGGTGTGGAAATCACAATTTTCACAACTTGTCCCGGCGCAATAAATGCGGGTCCGTAGTGGGCCCACCTGAACATAAATAAAATTGTGCGTCGGGGTTTAATGCTGGAATCGTTCCGGAATACATTTTACGACTCATAGACACTAGTGGGTACGGAAAACACAATTTTCATAACTTGCTCCGACGCAATGATTTCGGTGACTAGTGGGGCCACTCGAACTCGAACAAAATTGTGTGTCGGTGTTTCTCACGCAGATCGTTCCGGAACACATTTTTGGACTCCTGGACACTACAGGGTGCGAAAAACATAGTTTTCACAACTTGTCCCGCGCAATAAATGCGGGTCATTAGTGGGGCCACCCGAACATGAACAAAATTGTGCGTCGGTGTTTCGCACACGGGTCGTTCCGGAGCACATTTTTGGACTCCTAGACACTACTGGGTGTCGAAATCACGTTTTCACAACTTGTCGCGGGGTAATAAATGCAGGTCACTTGTGGGGCCACCCGAACATGAACAAAATTGTGCGTCGGTGTTTCGCACACGGATTGTTGCGGAACACATTTTTGGACTCGTAGACACTACCAGATGTGGAATCACAGTTTTCACAACTTGTCTCGATGGAATAATTGCGGGTCTATAGTGGGCCCACCGAACATAAACAAAAATGTGCGTCGGTGTTTCGCACACGGATCGTTCCGAACACATTTTTGGGCTCGTAGACACTACCGAGTGCGGAAAAACAGTTTTCACAACTTGTCTCGGTGCAATAAATGCGGGTTAGTAGTGGGCTCACCCGAACCTAAATAAAATTGTGTGTCGGAATTTAACACTAGGATCGTTCGGAATACATTTTAGGACTCATAGACACTAGTAGGTACGGAAAACACAATTTTGACATCTTGACCGCACGCAATGAATTCGGATGACTAGTGGGGCCACCCGAACTTGAACAAAATTGTGCGTCGGTGTTTCTTACACGCATGGTTCTGCTGTAACACATTTTCGGACTCCTAGACACTACCTGGTTCGGAAAACACATTTTTCACAACTTGTCCCGGCGCAAAAAATACGGGTCACTAGTGGGGCCACACGAACATGAACAAAATTCTGCGTCCGTGTTTCGCACACGGATCGTTCCGGAACACATTTTTGGACTCCTAGACACTACCGGGTGTGAACATCACAGTTTTCACAACTTGTCCCGGCGCAATAAATGCGGATCCGTAGTGGGCCCACCCGAACATAAAAAAATGTGTCTCGGTCTTTCGCACACGGATCGTTTCGGAACACATTTTTGGACTCCTAGACAGTACCGGGTGTGGAGATCACAGTTTTCACAACTTGACCCGACGCAATAAATGCGGGTCACTCGTGGGGCCACCCGAACATGAACAAAATTGTGCGTCCGTGTTTCCCACATGGGTCGTTCCGGAACACATTTTTGGACTCGTAGACACTACCGAGTATGGAAATCACGGTTTTCACAACTTGTTCGGCGCAATAAATGCGGGTCCGTAGTGGGCTCACCCGAACATAAATAAAATTGTGCGTCGGGGTTTAATGCTGGAATCGTTTCGGAATACATTTTACGACTCATAGACACTAGTGGGTACGGAAAACACAATTTTCATAACTTGCTCCGACGCAATGATTTCGGGTGACTAGTGGGGCCACTCGAACCCGAACAAAATTGTGTGTCGGTGTTTCTCACGCAGATCGTTCCGAACAAATTTTTGGACTCCTCGACACTACGGGGTGCGGAAAATATAGTTTTCACAACTTGTCCCGGCACAATAAATGCGGGTCACTAGTGGGGCCACCCGAACATGAACACAATTGTGCGTCGGTGTTTCGCACACGGGTCGTTCCGAACACATTTTTGGACTCCTAGACACTACCGGTGTGGAAATCACAGTTTTCACAACTTGTCCCAACATAATAATTGCAGGTCACTAGTGGGGCCACCCGAATATGAACAAAATTGTGCGTCGGTGTTTCGCACACGGATCGTTTCGGATCACATTTTTGGATTCGTAGACACTACCAGGTGTGGAAATGACAGCTTTCGAATTTTTCCCGACGCAATAAATGCGGGTCCGTAGTGGGCCCACCCGAACATAAACAAAAATGTGCGTCGGCGTTTCACGGTAGGATCGTTCCGGAATACATTTTACGACTCATAGACACTCGTGGGTACGGAAAATATAATTTTCATAACTTGCTCCGACGCAATGATTTCGGGTGACTAGTGGGGCCACTCGAACCTGAAAAAATTGTGTGTCGGTGTTTCTCATGCAGATCGTTCCGAACACATTTTTGGACTCCTAGACACTAGCGGGTGTGGACATCATAGTTTTCACAACTTGTCCCGGCGCAATAAATGCGGGTCACTAGTGGGGCCACCCGAACATGAACAAAATTGTGCGTCGGTGTTTTGCACACGGGTCGTTCCGGAACACATTTTTGGACTCCTAGATAGTACCGGGTGTCGAGATCACAGTTTTCACAACTTGACCCGATGCAATAAATGCGGGTCACCGGTGGGGCCACCCGAACAAGAACAAAATTGTGCGTCCGTGTTTCGCACACGGGTCCTTCCGGAACACATTTTTGGACTCGTAGACGAGTACTGAGTGTGGAAATCACAGTTTTCACAACTTGTCCCGGCACAATAAATAGGGGTTTGTAGTGGGCCCACCTGCACATAAATAAAATTGTGCGTCGGGGTTTAACGCTGGAATCGTTCCGGAATACATTTTACGACTCATAGACACTAGTGGGTACGGAAAACACAATTTTCACAACTTGAAGCAAGGTAGTAGGAGTGTGAAAGAATATTATCGTGATTCTAAGATTTGTGTCATATTTGGTGGTCTAGATGAATGCTACAAAGACATAACAAGTAGGTTCATGAGAGGACTCAACTTTGAAATTCTATCCATGCTGAAATCTAAAAATTATACCCACCTATCTCTCATGTATTTGCTTGCTCGTGAAGCTGAAAATCAGATTTTAATGTCTTCTACTGCTTGTAAAACCGACATGATGTCCACTTTTCCATGTTCCGCAATGACTAACTTTGGGCAGGATAATAGTTATTTGGTTGAAGACAAATCAAAGGAAGATAGTGAAAAAGGTATTTCTATTTGTACTGAAATTGACCAAGTGAATGAAGGGACACATGAGCTAATTGTGGCTGCATGTGATCCTAATGCTTTGGCGCTGAATTTGTCCACTTCTTATGCTAGTTTAGAGCAATCCTTAGTGGAATCTCCTGCTGAATTTCCTTTGTTACAAGATTCTAAGGTAGTTGCTTGTGACAAAGAAGAGTTGTGTGATCATGCTTCACTTATATCTACAACACAACTAATGCATGGGCATGAGAATTATATTCTTGATGATAAACTTGCTAAAATAAGACAGGTTCATTGCATTAACAGTGAGAAAGATGAGTTGAAATTCATATCGTCTCTAAATTGTTTAGGTTATATTGAATTTGATAGTCCTTTTGACCTGAATAGTTTGGAGACTGAATTATTTTTGAAATCTGGTTTGCTATATCTTGATTATTGCTCGTTTCATGCAATTGGCAAATATGATGAAAATGATAAGTTCATGGTGCATAGGGTATATATCTGTTCAGATTTGACAACACTTTTAATGAAGCCCTCAAGTAATCAAATGATGACTTGCATTGAAGCTAACAACACCATATCTAGTTTGTCTTCTATTGATTATAAGTTGCAGGTCAAGCTTCAAGAAGGGGAGCAATTCTTGTTGCGATCTGAATTAGTGAAAGTTCGAGAATCATATTTGAAAGAGCATAATCCCTCTATTTGCATGAACATCAACCACGACGCCAAACCGAGGACGGTTTGCAGCCAAGAAGGGGAGAATGATGAGGACATCACTCGTACGGATACAACCAACACTCCCTCATTTGATATTCATGGTCCAATCATGAGAGCTCAAGCGCGAATTTGGAATTTATCGGAACCATGCAGATGATGAGGATATGGCTAGAGAGGTGCTCAAAGGCGTGGAGGGCCGGCCATGTATTGCAAATCAAGTGGGAGGCCCAATCAAAGTCGATTTCGGATCCGATTCGGACTCCAGGACCAGTCCGCACTAAAACGGACGCCCAGATCGCATACGGGCTCTGTTTTGGACGTTCTACATATGGCTGGAAAGATAAGAAGATCACCTTTCCAATGGCTCTGGCTTGAGGTCCAAATTCGTTGGGAGTCTGCGGGAATCGTCGAAACAATTTGACGGACAGAATCTATCTCGGTGCTGAGTCACCGTTATATCGCTATTGGGCTTTGTATCAAGTTGGGCCCAATAGGGGCGCGTCCTAGGGTTGGAGGACGACCCCCACCATGTCTTGGTCGTCCTCTCTCCTTCTCTTATACCCCCATAGCCGCCACAAACAGATTGGGTTTTGTTTTGTTAGTTTAGCCATTGCTACTACCTTGTAGACGCATGCGTCGGCTAGATCATCCGTTCTACTTCATTCAGAACCCCACCTTTGTGAGTTGAGTTACTTGTTTATCTTGTTCTTGCTTGTTCTTCGATTGCTTGCAGGAATTACCCTCGTGGTTTGGTTGATCGTGCTCCACAAGATCGTGATTAACCGCTGGAGTTGGTGGATCGGTTGCTAAGGCGCATCCTTGTTGGCTGTAGTCGGGCCGTGAACGTCTCTCCAGTTCAAATCGAAGTTATCCCCTCTCATCGAAAGATCGGGCAGCACCTGTGTACTTATCGAGTATCCGTACGAGTGATGTCCTCATCATTCTCCCCTTCTTGGCTGCAAACCGTCCTCGGTTTGGCGTCGTGGTTGAAGTTCATGCAAAGAGTGGGATTATGCTCTTTCAAATATGATTCTCGAACTTCCACTAATTCACATTGCAGCAAGAATTGCTCCCCTTCTTGAAGCTTGACCTTCAACTTATAATCAATAGAAGAAAAACTAGATATGGTGTTGTTAGCTTCAATGCAAGTCATCATTTGAGTACTTGAGAACTTCATTAAAAGTGTTGTCAAATCTGAACAGATATATACCCTATGCACCATGAACTTATCATTTTTATCATATTTGCCAATTGCATGAAACGAGCAATAATCAAGAAATAGCAAATCAGATTTCAGAAATAATTCAGTCTCCAAACTATTCAGGTCAAAAGGACTATCAAATTCAATATAACCTAAACAATTTAGAGACGATATGATTTTCAACTCATCTTTCTCACTCGTTAATGCAATGAACCTGTCGTATTTCAGCAAGTGTATCATCAAGCATAGAACTATCATGCCCATGCATTAGTTGTGTTGTAGATATAAGTGAAGCATGATCACACAACTCTTCTTTGTCACAAGCAACTATCTTAGAATCTTGTAACAAAGGAAATTCAGCAGGAGATTCCACTAAGGATTGCTCTAAACTAGCATAAGAAGTGGACAAATTCAGCACCAAATCATTAGGATTACATACAGCCACAGTTAGCTCATGTGCCCCTTCATTCACATGGTCAATTACAACACAAATAGAACTACCTTTTTCACTATCTTCCTTGGACTTGTCCTCAACCGAATAATTATTATCCTGCCCAAAGTTAGTCATCATAGAACATGGAACAATGGACATCATTTCGGTTTCACAAGCAGAAGAAGACATTAAAATCTGATCTTCAGCGTCACGAGCAAGCAAATACATGAGAGATAAGTGGGTATAATTTTCAGATTTCAGCATGGATTGAATTTCAAAATTGAGTCCTCTCATGAACCTACTCGTTATGTCTTTGTAGCATTCATCTAGACCACCAAATATGACACAAATCTTAAAAATATGATAGTATTCTTTCACACTCCTACTACCTTGCTTCAAGTTATCTAATTTTTTAATCAAACGATCAGCATAATATTCAGGAATGAAAGCATCTCTAAAAAGAAGTTTGAAGTCATGCCATGATTGTGGAACTTTGTGCCGCCTACAAATACGATTCCATTCATACAAAGCATCTTTAGTTAATATATTAGAAGCAATATAAACCTTTTCTTCCTCGGAAAGATCTTGCTCATCAAACTCACTCTCTAACTTTAGCTCCCAATCAATATATGCTCTAGGATTCAAAAACTCACCATCATATGAAGGCAAGTGTTGAATGATGTCCTGAATGTTACAATGCAACCATGATGGCTCAAATATCTTCGTGTCACTTGCCATGATTAGCAGAAAGCAACAACACAAACAATAATTTGTATGCTCCTATCAACTACTAGGATGTGTCGTTGTTATTCTCTCAAACTAATTTGTTCAAACAAGCCCTTTCAAGTTCTTACCTTGCTCAACAGGTGGTTGGCAACCAACAAGTCGAAACCGTGCAAGAAAGTGTATTAGTGCCACAGCAACAACACCGGTCAAGCTCTAATCAAATATGTGGAGTTGTAGATGGGCTGAAAGTAATGCACAAGGAAAGCTAGTACCACGTTAGTTAAAAGCAAGTTGAATAAGTGTTCAATGACGGTACTCGTGCTGGTCCTAGGCTAAACCGTGCTAGAGACGCGAGCCTAAACACAAAGCTTGTCACAAAAATGAAATATGATGGAAACAAGCAACAACTTTAGCTCACTTTTCTTCTCTCTTTTTCTTTTCTTCGATGTATGGCTTTCTTTTTTTTTTATCCGATTGACACGCACTGTTTTGAAACAGCAGAATATCTCTTTGATGATTGTGACACACTCAGATGGAATTTTTGTGCAAGATCAGATCCCATTGAAAGATAATATCATAAGCTTTCTAGATTTTGCTTAAAGACACAAAACGCACCAGCGATGATAAAAATATAGCCTTTTTGTTAGAGATCAGAAATTTCTCTCGCGAATCTGTCTTGATATTGAATTGATTTTCTTTCTTCTCGGTGCAAAACAAGAGGTAGACAAAGATAAATTTGGTGTGGCACAACACGAAACAACAAGTATGATGGTGATGGTGGATAATTTTGTGGTTCTATAGGTGGAACAAAAAAATGATGACAACAGCGGTGGATTTAGTGGTGACTAAAACATGAATAGAACTCAAAACTCTAGTGGATTAAATACTAAGACCAGCAACACGACACGACGATGCAACCACAAACTCAACAAGAATTAACTAAGTAGTAACAGCAAAATCTCAAAGTGTTTAAAGGTAAAGGGAATTATGATGTGTGTGATTTTTTGTTGTATGGCTGTTTTTGGACTATAGGAGAAAAAAATTAGGGAGGAACACGAAATATCTCACCGATGAACCTTGCTCGATTACCAACCGATAAGTACACGGGTGCTTCCCGATCTTTCGATGAGAGGGGATAACTTCGATTTGGACTAGAGAGACGTTCACGGCCCGACTACAGCCAACAAGGATGCGCCTTAGCAACCGATACACCAACTCCAGCGGTTAATCACGATCTTGTGGAGCACGATCAACCAAACCACGAGGGTAATTCCTGCAAGCAATCGAAGAACAAGCAAGAACAAGATAAACAAGTAACTCAACTCACAAAGGTGGGGTTCCGAATGAAGTAGAATGGATGGTCTAGCCGACGCATGCGTCTACAAGGTAGTAGCAATGGCTAAACTAACAAAACAAAACCCAATCTGTTTGTGGCGGCTATGGGGGTATAAGAGAAGGGGAGAGGACGACCAGGACATGGTGGGGGTCGTCCTCCAACCCTAGACGCGCTCCTATTGGGCCCAACTTGATACAAAGCCCAATAGCAATATAACGGTGACTCAAGCACCGAGACAGATTCTGTCCGTCAAATTGTTTCGATGATTCCCATCGACTCCGAACGAATTTGGACCTCCAACCGGAGCCATCGGAAAGGTGATCTTATTATCTTTCCAACCACATGTAGAACGTCCAAAACCGAGCCCGTATGCGATCCGGAGTCCGAATCGGATCCGAAATCGACTTTGATTGGGCCTCCCACTTGCTTTGCAATACATGGCTGGCCCTCCACGCCTGTGAGCACCTCTCTAGCCATATCCTCATCATCTCCATGGGGTGGGCCCACAATAGACCCGCATTTATTGCGTCGGGACAAGTTGTGAAAAGTGTGTTTTCCGCACCCGATAGTGTCTAGGAGTCCAAAAATGTGTTCCGGAACGATCCGTGTGCGAAACACCGACGCACAATTTTATTCTTGTTCGTGTGGCCCCACTTGTCACTTGAATTTATTGCATCGAGACAAGTTGTGAAAACTGTGTTTTCCGCACCCACTAGTGTCTATGAGTCATAAAATGTATTCCGAACGATTCCAGCGTTAAACCCGGACGGACAATTTTATTTATGTTCGGGTGGTCCCACTACGGACTCGTATTTATTGCGCTAGAACAAGTTGTGAAAACTATAATTTCCACACACGGTAGTGTCTACGAGTCCAAAAATGTGTTTCGAAATAATCCGTGTGCGAAACAACGACGCACAATTTTGTTCCCGCTCGGGTGGCCCCACTAGTGACCCGCATTTATTGCACCGGGACAACATGTGAAAACCGTGATGTCCACACCCGGTAGTGTCTAGGAGTCCAAAAATGTGTTCCGGAACAACCCGTGTGCGAAACACCGACGCACAATTTTGTTCTTGTTCGGCTGGCCCCACTAGTGACCCGCATTTATTGCGTCGAGACAAGTTGTGAAAAGTGTGTTTTCCGCACCCGGTAGTGTATAGGAGTCCAAAAATGTGTTCGGGAACGATCCGTGTGCGAAACACCGATGCACAATTTTCTTCATGTTTGGGTGGCCCCACTAGTGACCCGCATTTATTGCGTTGGGACAAGTTGTGAAAACTGTGTTTTCCGCTCCCGCTTGTGTCTAAGAGTCCAAAAATGTGTTCCGGAACGATCCGCGTGAGAAACACCGACGCACAATTTTGTTTAGGTTCGGGTGGCCCCACTAGTCATCCGAAATCATTGCGTCGGAACAAGTTGTGAAAATTGTGTTTTCCGTACCCACTAGTGTCTATGAGTCCTATAATTTATTCCGGAATGATCCCAGCGTGAAACACCGACGCACATTTTTCTTTATGTTCGGGTGGGCCCACAATAGACCCGCATTTATTGCGACGGGACAAGTTGTGAAAAGTGTGTTTTCGGCACCCGGTAGTGTCTAGGAGTCCAAAAATGTGTTCCGGAACGATCCATGTGCGAAACACCGACGCACAATTTTGTTGATGTTCGGGTGGCCCCACTAGTAACCCACATTTATTGCGTTGGGACAAGTTGTGAAAACTGTGTTTTCCGTACCCGATAGTTTCTAGGAGTCCAAAAATGTGTTCCGGAACGATCCATGTGCGAAACACCGACGCACAATTTTGTTGATGTTTGGGTGGCCCCACTAGTAACCCAGATTTATTGCGTTGGGACAAGTTGTGAAAACCGTGTTTTCCGCACCCGATAGTTTCTAGGAGTCCAAAAATGTGTTCCGGAACGATCCGCGTGAGAAACAACGACGCACAATTTTATTCTTGTTCGGGTGGCCCCACTAGTCACTTGAATTTATTGCATCGAGACAAGTTGTGGAAACTTTGTTTTCCGCACCCACTAGTGTCTATGAGTCGTAAAATATATTCCGGAACGATTCCAGCGTTAAACCCGGACGGACAATTTTATTTATGTTCGGGTGGTCCCACTACGGACTCACATTTATTGCGCTAGAACAAGTTGTGAAAACTGTGATTTCCACACCCGGTAGTGTCTACGAGTCCAAAAATGTGTTTCGAAATAATCCGTGTGCGAAACAACGACGCACAATTTTGTTCCCGCTTGGGTGGCCCCACTAGTGACCCGCATTTATTGCACCGGAACAACATGTGAAAACTGTGATTTCCACACCCGGTAGTGTCTAGGAGTTCAAAAATGTGTTCCGGAACGACCCGTGTGCGAAACCCCGACGCACAATTTTGTTCATGTTCGGGTGGCCCCACTAGTGACCCGCATTTATTGCGTTGGGACAAGTTGTGAAAACCGTGTTTTCCGCACCCGGTAGTTTATAGGAGTCCCAAAATAATTTCTGGAACAATCCGTGTGCGAAACACCGACGCACAATTTTGTTCATGTTCGGGTGGCCCCACTAGTGACCCGCATTTATTGCGCCGGACAAGTTGTGAAAACTGTGTTTTCCGCACCCGGTAGTTTATAGGAGTCCAAATATGTGTTCTGGAACAATCCGTGTGCGAAACACCGACGCAAAATTTTGTTCATGTTCGGGTGGCCCCACTAGTGACCCGCATTTATTGCGTTGGGACAAGTTGTGAAAACCGTGTTTTCCGCTCCCGCTTGTGTCCAAGAGTCCAAAAATGTGTTCCGAACGATCGGCTTGAGAAACACCGACGCACAATTTTGTTCAGGTTCGAGTGGCCCCACTAGTCACCCGAAATCATTGCGTCTGAACAAGTTGTGAAAATTGTGTTTTCCGCACCCACTAGTGTCTATGAGTAATGTATCCCGAACGATCCCAGCGTGAAACACCGACTCACATTTTTCTTTATGTTCGGGTGGGCCCACTATAGACCCGTATTTATTGCATCGAGACAAGTTGTGAAAAGTGTGTTTTCCGCACCCGGTAGTGTATAGGAGTCCAAAAATGTGTTCTGGAACGATCCGTGTGCGAAACACCGACGCACAATTTTGATCATGTTTGGGTGGCCCCACAAGTGACCCGCATTTATTGCGTTGGGACAAGTTGTGAAAACTGTGTTTTCCGCACCCAGTAGTGTCTAAGAGTCCAAAAATGTGTTCCGGAACGATCCGCGTGAGAAACACCGACGCACAATTTTGTTCAGGTTCGGGTGGCCCCACTAGTCAGCCGAAATCATTGCGTCGGAACAAGTTGTGAAAATTGTGTTTTCTGTACCCACTAGTGTCTATGAGTCCTAAAATGTATTCCGGAACGATCCCGGCGTGAAACACCGACGCACATTTTTCTTTATGTTCGGGTGGGCCCACTATAGACCCGCATTTATTGCGTCGGGACAAGTTGTGAAAAGTGTGTTTTCCGCACCCAGTAGTGTATAGGAGTCCAAAATTGTGTTCCGGAACGATCCGTGTGCGAAACATCGACGCACAATTTTGTTCATGTTCGGGTGGCCCCACTAGTGACCCGTATTTATTGCGTTGGGACAAGTTGTGAAAACTGTATTTTCAGCACCCAGTGAGTGTCTAAGAGTCCAAAAATGTGTTCCGGAACGATCCGCGTGAGAAACACCGACGCACAATTTTGTTCAGTGTTCGGGTGGCCCCACTAGTCAGCCGAAATCATTGCGTCGGAACAAGTTGTGAAAATTGTGTTTTCCGTACCCACTAGTGTCTATGAGTCCTAAAATGTATTCCGGAACGATCCCAGCATGAAACACCGACGCACATTTTTCTTTATGTTCGGTGGGCCCACTATAGACCCGCATTTATTGCGTCGGGACAAGTTGTGAAAAGTGTGTTTTCCGCACCCAAGTAGTGTATAGGAGTCCAAAATTGTGTTCCGGAACGATCCGTGTGCGAAACATCGACGCACAATTTTGTTCATGTTCGGGTGGCCCCACTAGTGACCCGTATTTATTGCGTTGGGACAAGTTGTGAAAACTGTGTTTTCAGCACCCGAGAGTGTCTAACAGTCCAAAAATGTGTTTCGGAACGATCCGCGTGAGAAACACCGACGCCCAATTTTGTTCGAGGTCGGGTGGCCCCACTAGTCACCCGAAATCATTGCGTCGGAACAAGTTGTGAAAATTGTGTTTTCCGTACCCACTAGTGTCTATGAGTCCTATAATTTATTCCGAACGATCCTAGCGTGAAACACTGTCGCACATTTTTCTTTATGTTCGGGTGGGCCCACAATAGACCCGCATTTATTGCGTCGGGACAAGTTGTGAAAAGTGTGTTTTCCGCACCCGATAGTGTCTAGGAGTCCAAAAATGTGTTCCGGAACGATCCGTGTGCGAAACACCGACGCACAATTTTATTCTTGTTCGTGTGGCCCCACTTGTCACTTGAATTTATTGCATCGAGACAAGTTGTGAAAACTGTGTTTTCCGCACCCACTAGTGTCTATAAGTCATAAAATGTATTCCGAACGATTCCAGCGTTAAACCCGGACTGGACAATTTTATTTATGTTCGGGTGGTCCCACTACGGACTCGCATTTATTGTGCTAGAACAAGTTGTGAAAACTGTAATTTCCACACACGGTAGTGTCTACGAGTCCAAAAATGTGTTTCGAAATAATCCGTGTGCGAAACAACGACGCACAATTTTGTTCCTGCTCGGGTGGCCCCACTAGTGACCCGCATTTATTGCACCGGGACAACATGTGAAAACTGTGATGTCCACACCCGGTAGTGTCTAGGAGTCCAAAAATGTGTTCCGGAACAACCCGTGTGCGAAACACCGACGCACAATTTTGTTCTTGTTCGGCTGGCCCCACTAGTGACCCGCATTTATTGCGCCGGGACAAGTTGTGAAAACTGTGTTTTCCGCACCCGGTAGTGTATAGGAGTCCAAAAATGTGTTCTGGAACAATCCATGTGCGAAACACCGACGCACAATTTTGGTCATGTTCGGGTGGCCCCACTAGTGACCCGCATTTATTGCGTTGGGGCAAGTTGTGAAAACTGTGTTTTCCGCTCCCAGCTTGTGTCTAAGAGTCCAAAAATATGTTCCGGAACGATCCGCTTGAGAAACACCGACGCACAATTTTGTTCGAGTTCGGGTGGCCCCACTAGTCACCCGAAATCGGTGCGTCGGAACAAGTTGTGAAAATTGTGTTTTCCGTACCCACTAGTGTCTATGAGTTCTAAAATTTGTTCCGGAACGATCCCAGCGTGAAACACTCGGCGCACATTTTTCTTTATGTTCGGGTGGGCGCAGTATAGACCCGCATTTATTGCGTCGGGACAAGTTGTGAAAAGTGTGTTTTCCGCACCCGGTAGTGTATAGGAGTCCAAAAATGTGTTCGGGAACGATCCGTGTGCGAAACACCGACGCACAATTTTCTTCATGTTTGGGTGGCCCCACTAGTGACCCACATTTATTGCGTTGGGACAAGTTGTGAAAACTGTGTTTTCCGCTCCCGCTTGTGTCTAAGAGTCCAAAAATGTGTTCCGGAACGATCCGCGTGAGAAACACCGACGCACAATTTTGTTCAGGTTCGGGTGGCCCCACTAGTCATCCAAAATCATTGCGTCGGAACAAGTTGTGAAAATTGTGTGTTCCGTACCCACTAGTGTCTATGAGTCCTATAATTTATTCCGGAATGATCCCAGCGTGAAACACCGACGCACATTTTTCTTTATGTTCGGGTGGGCCCATAATAGACCCGCATTTATTGCGTCGGGACAAGTTGTGAAAAGTGTGTTTTCCGCAGCCGGTAGTGTCTTTGAGTCCAAAAATGTGTTCCGGAACGATCCATGTGCGAAACGCCGACGCACAATTTTGTTGATGTTCGGGTGGCCCCACTAGTAACCCACATTTATTGCGTTGGGACAAGTTGTGAAAACTGTGTTTTCCGCACACGATCGTTTCTAGG
The DNA here is from genome assembly GCA_031894775.1 of Chloris gayana. Classification (NCBI taxonomy): domain Eukaryota; kingdom Viridiplantae; phylum Streptophyta; class Magnoliopsida; order Poales; family Poaceae; genus Chloris; species Chloris gayana. The sequence continues at coordinate 558,232 of JAUNZO010000207.1, forward strand.
AGTCCAAAAATGTGTTCCGGAACGATCCATGTGCGAAACACCGACGCACAATTTTGTTGATGTTTGGGTGGCCCCACTAGTAACCCAGATTTATTGCGTCGGGACAAGTTGTGAAAAGTGTGTTTTCCGCACCCGGTAGTGTCTAGGAGTCTAAAAATGTGTTCCGAACGATCCATGTGCGAAACACCGACGCACAATTTTGTTGATGTTCGGGTGGCCCCACTACTAACCCACATTTATTGCGTTGGGACAAGTTGTGAAAACCGTGTTTTCCGCACCCGATAGTTTCTAGGAGTCCAAAAATGTGTTCCGGAACGATCCATGTGCGAAACACCGACGCACAATTTTGTTGATGTTTGGGTGGCCCCACTAGTAACCCAGATTTATTGCGTTGGGACAAGTTGTGAAAACTGTGTTTTCCGCACCCGATAGTTTCTAGGAGTCCAAAAATGTGTTCCGGAACGATCCGGGTGAGAAACAACGACGCACAATTTTATTCTTGTTCGGGTCCCACTAGTCACTTGAATTTATTGCATCGAGACAAGTTGTGAAAACTTTGTTTTCCGCACCCACTAGTGTCTATGAGTCGTAAAATGTATTCCGGAACGATTCCAGCGTTAAACCCGGACGGACAATTTTATTTATGTTCGGGTGGTCCCACTACGGACTCACATTTATTGCGCTAGAACAAGTTGTGAAAACTGTGATTTCCACACCCGGTAGTGTCTACGAGTCCAAAAATGTGTTTCGAAATAATCCGTGTGCGAAACAACGACGCACAATTTTGTTCCTGCTCGGGTGGCCCCACTAGTGACCCGCATTTATTGCACCGGAACAACATGTGAAAACTGTGATTTCCACACCCGGTAGTGTCTAGGAGTTCAAAAATGTGTTCGGAACGACCCGTGTGCGAAACCCCGACGCACAATTTTGTTCATGTTCGGGTGGCCCCACTAGTGACCCGCATTTATTGCGTTGGGACAAGTTGTGAAAACTGTGCTTTCCGCACCCGTTAGTTTATAGGAGTCCAAAAATAATTTCTGGAACAATCCGTGTGCGAAACACCGACGCACAATTTTGTTCATGTTCGGGTGGCCCCACTAGTGACCCGCATTTATTGCGCCGGACAAGTTGTGAAAACTGTGTTTTCCGCACCCGGTAGTTGATAGGAGTCCAAATATGTGTTCTGGAACAATCCGTGTGCGAAACACCGACGCACAATTTTGTTCATGTTCGGGTGGCCCCACTAGTGACCCGCATTTATTGCGCCGGACAAGTTGTGAAAACTGTGTTTTCCGCACCTCGTAGTGTATAGGTGTCCAAAAATGTGTTCGGAACGATCCGTGCGATACACCGACGCACAATTTTGGTCATGTTCGGGTGGCCCCACTAGTGACCCGCATTTATTGCGTTGGGACAAGTTGTGAAAACTGTGTTTTCCGCTCCCGCTTGTGTCCAAGAGTCCAAAAATGTGTTCCGGAACGATCTGCTTGAGAAACACCGACGCACAATTTTGTTCAGGTTTGAGTGGCCCCACTAGTCACCCGAAATCATTGCGTCGGAACAAGTTGTGAAAATTGTGTTTTCCGCACCCACTAGTGTCTACGAGTAATGTATCCCGGAACGATCCCGGCGTGAAACACCGACGCACATTTTTCTTTATGTTCGGGTGGGCAAACTATAGACCCGTATTTATTGCATCGAGACAAGTTGTGAAAAGTGTGTTTTCCGCACCCGGTAGTGTATAGGAGTCCAAAAATGTGTTCGGAACGATCCGTGTGCGAAACACCGACGCACAATTTTGATCATGTTCGGGTGGCCCCACAAGTGACCCGTATTTATTGCGCCGGGACAAGTTGTGAAAACTGTGTTTTCCGCACCCGGTAGTTTATAGGAGTCCAAATATGTGTTCGGAACAATCCGTGTGCGAAACACCGACGCACAATTTTGTTCAGGTTCGAGTGGCCCCACTAGTCACCCGAAATCATTGCGTCGGAACAAGTTGTGAAAATTGTGTTTTCCGCACCCACTAGTGTCTATGAGTAATGTATCCCGGAACGATCCCAGCGTGAAACACCGACGCACATTTTGCTTTATGTTCGGGTGGGCAAACTATAGACCCGTATTTATTGCATCGAGACAAGTTGTGAAAAGTGTGTTTTCCGCACCCGTAGTGTATAGGAGTCCAAAAATGTGTTCTGGAACGATCCGTGTGCGAAACACCGACGCACAATTTTGATCATGTTCGGGTGGCCCCACAAGTGACCCGTATTTATTGCGTTGGGACAAGTTGTGAAAACTGTGTTTTCAGCACCCGAGAGTGTCTAACGAGTCCAAAAATGTGTTCCGGAACGATCCGCGTGAGAAACACCGACGCCCAATTTTGTTCAGTGGTCGGGTGGCCCCACTAGTCACCCGAAATCATTGCGTCGGAACAAGTTGTGAAAATTGTGTTTTCCGTACCCACTAGTGTCTATGAGTCCTATAATTTATTCCGAACGATCCTAGCGTGAAACACTCGTCGCACATTTTTCTTTATGTTCGGGTGGGCCCACAATAGACCCGCATTTATTGCGTCGGGACAAGTTGTGAAAAGTTTGTTTTCCGCACCCGATAGTGTCTAGGAGTCCAAAAATGTGTTCCGGAACGATCCGTGTGCGAAACACCGACGCACAATTTTATTCTTGTTCGTGTGGCCCCACTTGTCACTTGAATTTATTGCATCGAGACAAGTTGTGAAAACTGTGTTTTCCGCACCCACTAGTGTCTATGAGTCATAAAATGTATTCCGGAACGATTCCAGCGTTAAACCCGGACGGACAATTTTATTTATGTTCGGGTGGTCCCACTACGGACTCGCATTTATTGCGCTAGAACAAGTTGTGAAAACTATAATTTCCACACACGGTAGTGTCTACGAGTCCAAAAATGTGTTTCGAAATAATCCGTGTGCGAAACAACGACGCACAATTTTGTTCCTGCTCGGGTGGCCCCACTAGTGACCCGCATTTATTGCACCGGGACAACATGTGAAAACTGTGATGTCCACACCCGGTAGTGTCTAGGAGTCCAAAAATGTGTTCCGGAACAACCCGTGTGCGAAACACCGATGCACAATTTTGTTCTTGTTCGGCTGGCCCCACTAGTGACCCGCATTTATTGCGCCGGACAAGTTGTGAAAACTGTGTTTTCCGCACCCGGTAGTGTATAGGAGTCCAAAAATGTGTTCGGAACAATCCATGTGCGAAACACCGACGCACAATTTTGGTCATGTTCGGGTGGCCCCACTAGTGACCCGCATTTATTGCGTTGGGGCAAGTTGTGAAAACTGTGTTTTCCGCTCCCAGCTTGTGTCTAAGAGTCCAAAAATGTGTTCCGGAACGATCCGCTTGAGAAACACCGACGCACAATTTTGTTCAGGTTCGGGTGGCCCCACTAGTCACCCGAAATCGGTGCGTCGGAACAAGTTGTGAAAATTGTGTTTTCCGTACCCACTAGTGTCTATGAGTGCTAAAATTTGTTCCGGAACGATCCCAGTGGGAAACACCGGCGCACATTTTTCTTTATGTTCGGGTGGGCGCAGTATAGACCCGCATTTATTGCGTCGGGACAAGTTGTGAAAAGTGTGTTTTCCGCACCCGGTAGTGTATAGGAGTCCAAAAATGTGTTCGGGAACGATCCGTGTGCGAAACACCGATGCACAATTTTCTTCATGTTTGGGTGGCCCCACTAGTGACCCGCATTTATTGCGTTGGGACAAGTTGTGAAAACTGTGTTTTCCGCTCCCGATTGTGTTTAAGAGTCCAAAAATGTGTTCCGGAACGATCCGCGTGAGAAACACCGACGCACAATTTTGTTCGAGTTCGGGTGGCCCCACTAGTCATCCGAAATCATTGCGTCGGAACAAGTTGTGAAAATTGTGTTTTCCGTACCCACTAGTGTCTATGAGTCCTATAATTTATTCCGGAATGATCCCGGGGTGAAACACTAGTCACTTGAATTTATTGCATCGAGACAAGTTGTGAAAACTTTGTTTTCCGCACCCACTAGTGTCTATGAGTCGTAAAATGTATTCCGGAACGATTCCAGACGTTAAACCCGGACGGACAATTTTATTTATATTCGGGTGGTCCCACTACGGACTCACATTTATTGCGCTAGAACAAGTTGTGAAAACTGTGATTTCCACACCCGGTAGTGTCTACGAGTCCAAAAATGTGTTTCGAAATAATCCGTGTGCGAAACAACGACGCACAATTTTGTTCCTGCTCGGGTGGCCCCACTAGTGACCCGCATTTATTACACCGGAACAACATGTGAAAACTGTGATTTCCACACCCGGTAGTGTCTAGGAGTTCAAAAATGTGTTCCGGAACGACCCGTGTGCGAAACCCCGACGCACAATTTTGTTCATGTTCGGGTGGCCCCACTAGTGACCCGCATTTATTGCGTTGGGACAAGTTGTGAAAACTGTGCTTTCCGCACCCGTTAGTTTATAGGAGTCCAAAAATAATTTCTGGAACAATCCGTGTGCGAAACACCGACGCACAATTTTGTTCATGTTCGGGTGGCCCCACTAGTGACCCGCATTTATTGCGCCGGGACAAGTTGTGAAAACCGTGTTTTCTGCACCCGGTAGTTGATAGGAGTCCAAATATGTGTTCTGGAACAATCCGTGTGCGAAACACCGACGCACAATTTTGTTCATGTTCGGGTGGCCCCACTAGTGACCCGCATTTATTGCGCCGGGACAAGTTGTGAAAACTGTGTTTTCCGCACTCTGTAGTGTATAGGTGTCCAAAAATGTGTTCGGAACGATCCGTGCGAAACACCGACGCACAATTTTGGTCATGTTCGGGTGGCCCCACTAGTGACCCGCATTTATTGCGTTGGGACAAGTTGTGAAAACTGTGTTTTCCGCTCCCGATTGTGTCCAAGAGTCCAAAAATGTGTTCCGGAACGATCTGCTTGAGAAACACCGACGCACAATTTTGTTCGGGTTTGAGTGGCCCCACTAGTCACCCGAAATCATTGCGTCGGAACAAGTTGTAAAAATTGTGTTTTCCGCACCCACTAGTGTCTACGAGTAATGTATCCGGAACGATCCCAGCGTGAAACACCGACGCACATTTTTCTTTATGTTCGGGTGGGCCCACTATAGACCCGCATTTATTGCATCGAGACAAGTTGTGAAAAGTGTGTTTTCCGCACCCGGTAGTGTATAGGAGTCCAAAAATGTGTTCGGAACGATCCGTGTGCGAAACACCGACGCACAATTTTGATCATGTTTGGGTGGCAACACAAGTGACCCGCATTTATTGTGTTGGGACAAGTTGTGAAAACTGTGTTTTCCGCACCCGATGAGTGTCTAAGAGTCCAAAAATGTGTTCCGGAACGATCCGCGTGAGAAACACCGACGCACAATTTTGTTCGAGTTCGGGTGGCCCCACTAGTCAGCCGAAATCATTGCATCGGAACAAGTTGTGAAAATTGTGTTTTCCGTACCCACTAGTGTCTATGAGTCCTATAATTTATTCGGAACGATCCTAGCGTGAAACACCGAGGCACATTTTTCTTTATGTTCGGGTGGGCCCACAATAGACCCGCATTTATTGCGTCGGGACAAGTTGTGAAAAGTGTGTTTTCCGCACCCGATAGTGTCTAGGAGTCCAAAAATGTGTTCCGGAACGATCCGTGTGCGAAACACCGACGCACAATTTTGTTCATGTTCGGGTGGCCCCACTAGTAACCCACATTTATTGCATTGGGACAAGTTGTGTAAACTGTGTTTTCCGCACCCGAGTAGTTTCTACGAGTCCAAAAATGTGTTCCGGAACGACCCGTGTGCGAAACACCGATGCACAATTTTGTTCTTGTTCGGCTGGCCCCACTAGTGACCCGCATTTATTGCGCCGGGACAAGTTGTGAAAACTGTGTTCTCCGCACCCGGTAGTGTATAGGAGTCCAAAAATGTGTTCTGGAACAATCCGTGTGCGAAACACCGACGCACAATTTTGGTCATGTTCGGGTGGCCCCACTAGTGACCCGCATTTATTGCGTTGGGACAAGTTGTGAAAACTGTGTTTTCCGCTCCCGATTGTGTCTAAGGACGTGTTTGGCATGGATCCGGAGCAAAACTCCGATCTGGAGCTGCCCCAAACCAGCCAAACAGCTCAACTCTTAAACTCCTCGGAGCAGCCCAGCTCCCAAGAGTTGGAGGAGCTCTTGTTCATTTTCGTGGAGCACCCCTTTTGCTGCTCCTAGAATGGAGAAAACCAACCTAGTCGCGGAGTTGGGGAGCATTTACCCGCAAATGCCACTCGTTACACAAAAAAACGATTCGTTTTTCTTTCTCCCGAACGCCCGTCCGCGAAAGCCTCGGTCCTCGTCCGTACTGCTCGTGCATCGCGCACCACCGGCCCGAGCTCGTCCCCGGCGCCCGCGAAGTCCCCGCCGCCCGAGCCCGTCCCCGGCGCCCGCGACGTCCCCGCTGCCCGAGCCCGTCTCCGTCGCGCAAGGCGTCCCCGTCGCCTAATACGCCGCCGCCCGAGCGAAGTCCCCGCCGCCCGAGCCGTCTCTAGCGCCCAAGCCCGTCCCCGGCACCCGCGAAGTCCCCACCGCCCGAGCCCGTCCCCGGCGCCCACGAAGTCCGCGCCGCCCGAGCCCGTCCCGGAAGAACACCCGTCCGCCCGGGCCACGCCGCCGCCGAGTGTACGCGATTCCCCAGCGCTGCCGCCTGAGTCAACCCGCGGCAAGACGCGGTCCGCCTAAGTCGCGGCTTCCCCGCCTACCGCCGCTCCGTGCTTCCTCGGCTTCCCCAACCGGACAGAGAAGGTTCTCCAATACGGTAGGTATTGCACCTATCGGATGGTTGTTAGACAAGTCTAGCACCCGCAGGTTTGTGAGATTGTTGATCGATTGCGGGACCTGCAAGTTGTTGAAACTCAAGTTGAATCCTGCGAGTGCTTTCAAATGTCCAATCTGCCGTGGAATTGGGTCCGTGAACTTATTGTCACCAAGGTTCAACGCTTTAGGGCAACAGTTGGCCCTATAGAATTGAAGTGATGCGGACAAATAAATAGGCAATTCAAAGATTACCGGGTCTGCAGCCTTCTCTCGATTGTAGCATTGGCATCTCCATCGATGCTACTGGGATGCCGCCTCGTAAGACTATTATTGAATATATATAGAATGAACAAGGAGCTTGATCTCGTTGGTCCAGGTATGGATGCATTTCGTGATAGCCTAGCAACAATTCCTTCTAATGGGTGGTAGTGGATTTTTTTAATAGTTAACTATTGTAATAATTAATTATGTTAAACTCATTTCATTGTAGAAGACTTTGAAAACTAACTTCTATTTATTTGATTGGTTGAAACTTATATTTTTATTGAAAATTCAATTTCATTTGGTAATATAAGGCGCATAATACACGCAGCGCAACTAAGGGCATGATGGTCAAAGCACCCTCAAAACTCTATTTTCCGGAGCAGCTCCATTTAATCTAGCCAAACACCTTCACAGACAGCTCCAGCTCCACCACGTAGCTGCTCCGGAGCAGAGTTTGGGAGTGGAGCTGCTCTCCTATGGAGCAGAGTCATGCCAAACACGCCCTAAGAGTCCAAAAATGTGTTCCGAACGATCCGCTTGAGAAACACCGACGCACAATTTTGTTCGAGTTCGGGTGGCCCCACTAGTTACCCGAAATCGGTGCGTCGGAACAAGTTGTGAAAAATGTGTTCCGGAACGATCCCAGCGTGAAACACTCGGCGCACATTTTTCTTTATGTTCGGGTGGGCGCACTATAGACCCGCATTTATTGCGTCGGGACAAGTTGTAAAAAGTGTGTTTTCCGCACCCGGTAGTGTCTAGGAGTCCAAAAATGTGTTTTGGAACGATCCGTGTGCGAAACACCGATGCACAATTTTCTTCATGTTCGGGTGGCCCCACTAGTGACCCGCATTTATTGCGTTGGGATAAGTTGTGAAAACTGTGTTTTCCGCTCCCGATTGTGTCTAAGAGTCCAAAAATGTGTTCCGGAACGATCCGCTTGAGAAACACCGACGCACAATTTTGTTCGAGGTTCGGTTGGCCCCACTAGTCACCCAAAATCATTGCGTCGGAACAAGTTGTGAAAATTGTGTTTTCCATACCCACTAGTGTCTATGAATCCTAAAATGTATTCCGGAACGGTCCCAGCGTGAAACAATGACGCACATTTTTCTTTATGTTCGGGTGGGCCCACTATAGACCCGCATTTATTGCGTCAGGACAAGTTGTGAAAAGTGTGTTTTCCGCACCCGGTAGTGTATAGGAGTCCAAAAATGTGTTCCGGAACGATCCGTGTGCAAAACATCGACGCACAATTTTGTTCATGTTCGGGTGGCCCCACTAGTGACTCGTATTTATTGCGTTGGGACCAGTTGTGAAAACCGTGTTTTCCACACCCGATAGTGTCTAAGAGTCCAAAAATGTGTTCCGGAACGATCCGCGTGAGAAACACCGACGCACAATTTTGTTCGGGTTCGGGTGGCCCCACTAGTCATCCGAAATTATTGCGTCGGAACAAGTTGTGAAAATTATGTTTTCCGTACCCACTAGTGTCTATGAGTCCTATAATTTATTCCGGAACGATCCCAGCGTGAAACACCGACGCACATTTTTCTTTATGTTCGGGTGGGCCCACAATAGACCCGCATTTATTGCGTCGGGACAAGTTGTGAAAATTGTGTTTTCCGCACCCGGTAGTGTCTAGGAGTCCAAAAATGTGTTCCGGAACGATCCATGTGCGAAACACCGACGCACCATTTTGTTGATGTTTGGGTGGCCCCACTAGTAACCCACATTTATTGCGTTGGGACAAGTTCTGAAAACCGTGTTTTCCGCACCCGATAGTTTCTAGGAGTCCAAAAATGTGTTCCGGAACGATCCGCGTGAGAAACACCGACGCACAATTTTATTCTTGTTCGGGTGGCCCCACTAGTCACTTGAATTTATTGCATCGAGACAAGTTGTGAAAACTTTGTTTTCCGCACCCACTAGTGTCTATGAGTCGTAAAATGTATTCCGGAACGATTCCAGCGTTAAACCCGGACGGACAATTTTATTTATGTTCGGGTGGTCCCACTACGGACTCACGATTATTGCGTTAGAACAAGTTGTGAAAACTGTGATTTCCACACCCGGTAGTGTCTACGAGTCCAAAAATGTGTTTCGAAATAATCCGTGTGCGAAACAACGACGCACAATTTTGTTCCTGCTCGGGTGGCCCCACTAGTGACCCGCATTTATTGCACCGGGACAATATGTGAAAACTGTGATTTCCACACCCGGTAGTGTCTAGGAGTCCAAAAATGTGTTCCGGAACGACCCGTGTGCGAAACCCCGACGCACAATTTTGTTCATGTTCGGGTGGCCCCACTAGTGACCCGCATTTATTGCGCCGGGACAAGTTGTGAAAACTGTGTTTTCCGCACCCGTAGTTTATAGGAGTCCAAAAATAATTTCTGGAACAATCCGTGTGCGAAACACCGACGCACAATTTTGTTCATGTTCGGGTGGCCCCACTAGTGACCCGCATTTATTGCGCCGGGACAAGTTGTGAAAACTGTGTTTTCCGCACCCGATAGTTTATAGGAGTCCAAAAATGTGTTCGGAACAATCCGTGTGCGAAACACCGACGCACAATTTTGTTCATGTTCGGGTGGCCCCACTAGTGACCCGCATTTATTGCGCCGGGACAAGTTGTGAAAACTGTGTTTTCCGCACCCGGTAGTGTATTGGAGTCCAAAAATGTGTTCGGAACGATCCGTGCGAAACACCGACGCACAATTTTGGTCATGTTCGGGTGGCCCCACTAGTGACCCGCATTTATTGCGTTGGGACAAGTTGTGAAAACTGTGTTTTCCGCTCCGAGTTGTGTCCAAGAGTCCAAAAATGTGTTCCGAACGATCCGCTTGAGAAACACCGACGCACAATTTTGTTCGAGGTTCGAGTGGCCCCACTAGTCACCCAAAATCATTGCGTCGGAACAAGTTGTGAAAATTGTGTTTTCCGCACCCACTAGTGTCTATGAGTCCTAAAATGTATTCCGGAATGATCCCAGCGTGAAACACCGACGCACATTTTTCTTTATGCTCGGGTGGGCCCACTATTGACCCGCATTTATTGCGTCGGGACCAGTTGTGAAAAGTGTGTTTTCCGCACCCGAGTAGTGTATAGGAGTCCAAAATTGTGTTCCGGAACGATCCGTGTGCGAAACATCGACGCACAATTTTGTTCATGTTCGGGTGGCCCCGCTAGTGACCCGTATTTATTGCGTTGGGACAAGTTGTGAAAACTGTGTTTTCAGTACCCGATGAGTGTCTAACAGTCCAAAAATGTGTTCCGGAACGATCCGCGTGAGAAACACCGACGCCCAATTTTGTTCGAGGTCGGGTGGCCCCACTAGTCACCCGAAATCATTGCGTCGGAACAAGTTGTGAAAATTGTGTTTTCCGTACCCACTAGTGTCTATGAGTCCTATAATTTATTCCGGAACGATCCTAGCGTGAAATACTATCGCACATTTTTCTTTATGTTCGGGTGGGCCCACAATAGACCCGCATTTATTGCGTCGGGACAAGTTGAGAAAAGTGTGTTTTCCGCACCCGATAGTGTCTAGGAGTCCAAAAATGTGTTCCGGAACGATCCGTGTGCGAAACACCGACGCACAATTTTATTCTTGTTCGTGTGGCCCCACTAGTCACTTGAATTTATTGCATCGAGACAAGTTGTGAAAACCGTGTTTTCCGCACCCACTAGTGTCTATGAGTCATAAAATGTATTCCGGAACGATTCCAGCGTTAAACCCGGACGGACAATTTTATTTATGTTCGGGTGGTCCCACTACGGACTCGCATTTATTGCGCTAGAACAAGTTGTGAAAACTGTAATTTCCACACACGGTAGTGTCTACGAGTCAAAAAATGTGTTTCGAAATAATCCGTGTGCGAAACAACGACGCACAATTTTGTTCCTGCTCGGGTGGCCCCACTAGTGATCCGCATTTATTGCACCGGGACAACATGTGAAAACTGTGATGTCCACACCCGGTAGTGTCTAGGAGTCCAAAAATGTGTTCCGGAACGACCCGTGTGCGAAACACCGACGCACAATTTTGTTCTTGTTCGGCTGGCCCCACTAGTGACCCGCATTTATTGCGCCGGGACAAGGTGTGAAAACTGTGTTTTCCGCACCCGGTAGTGTATAGGAGTCCAAAAATGTGTTCGGAACAATCCATGTGCGAAACACCGACGCACAATTTTGGTCATGTTCGAGTGGCCCCACTAGTGACCCGCATTTATTGCGTTGGGGCAAGTTGTGAAAACTGTGTTTTCCGCTCCCGATTGTGTCTAAGAGTCCAAAAATGTGTTCCGGAACGATCCGCTTGAGAAACACCGACGCACAATTTTGTTCATGTTCGGGTGGCCCCACTAGTCACCCGAAATCAGCTGCGTCGGAACAAGTTGTGAAAATTGTGTTTTCCGTACCCACTAGTGTCTATGAGTTCTAAAATTTATTCCGGAACGATCCCAGCGTGAAACACTGGCGCCCATTTTTCTTTATGTTCGGGTGGGCGCAGTATAGACCCGCATTTATTGCGTCGGGATAAGTTGTGAAAAGTGTGTTTTCCGCACCCGGTAGTGTATAGGAGTCCAAAAATGTGTTCGGAACGATCCGTGTGCGAAACACCGATGCACAATTTTCTTCATGTTTGGGTGGCCCCACTAGTGACCCGCATTTATTGCGTCGGGACAAGTTGTGAAAACTGTGTTTTCCGCTCCCGATTGTGTCTAAGAGTACAAAAATGTGTTCCGGAACGATCCGCGTGAGAAACACCGACGCACAATTTTGTTCGAGTTCGGGTGGCCCCACTAGTCATCCGAAATCATTGCGTCGGAACAAGTTGTGAAAATTGTGTTTTCCGTACCCACTAGTGTATATGAGTGCTATAATTTATTCGGAACGATCCCAGCGTGAAACACCGACGCACATTTTTCTTTATGTTCGGGTGGGCCCACAATAGACCCGCATTTATTGCGTCGGGACAAGTTGTAAAAAGTGTGTTTTCCGCACCCGGTAGTGTCTAGGTGTCCAAAAATGTGTTCCGGAACGATCCATGTGCGAAACACCGACGCACAATTTTGTTGATGTTCGGGTGGCCCCACTAGTAACCCACATTTTTTGCTTTGGGACAAGTTGTGAAAACTGTGTTTTCCGCACCCGATAGTTTCTAGGAGTCGAAAAATGTGTTCGGAACGATCCATGTGCGAAACACCGACGCACAATTTTGTTGATCTTTGGGTGGCCCCACTAGTAACCCACATTTATTGCGTTGGGACAAGTTGTGAAAACCGTGTTTTCCGCACCCGATAGTTTCTCGGAGTCCAAAAATGTGTTCCGAACGATCCGCGTGAGAAACAACGACGCACAATTTTATTCTTGTTCGGGTGGCCCCGCTAGTCACTTGAATTTATTGCATCGAGACAAGTTGTGAAAACTTTGTTTTCCGCACCCACTAGTTTCTATGAGTCGTAAAATGTATTCCGGAACGATTCCAGCGTTAAACCCGGACGGACAATTTTATTTATGTTCGGGTGGTCCCACTACGGACTCACATTTATTGCGCTAGAACAAGTTGTGAAAACTGTGATTTCCACACCCGGTAGTGTCTACGAGTCCAAAAATGTGTTTCGAAATAATCCGTGTGCGAAACAACGACGCACAATTTTGTTCCTGCTCGGGTGGCCCCACTAGTGACCCGCATTTATTGCACCGGAACAACATGTGAAAACTGTGATTTCCACATCCGGTAGTGTCTAGGAGTTCAAAAATGTGTTCCGGAACGACCCGTGTGCGAAACCCCGACGCACAATTTTGTTCATGTTCGGGTGGCCCCACTAGTGACCCGCATTTATTGCGTTGGGACAAGTTGTGAAAACTGTGTTTTCCGCACCCGTAGTTTATAGGAGTACAAAAATAATTTCTGGAACAATCCGTGTGCGAAACACCGACGCACAATTTTGTTCATGTTCGGGTGGCCCCACTAGTGACCCGCATTTATTGCGCCGGGACAAGTTGTGAAAACCGTGTTTTCCGCACCCGTAGTGTATAGGAGTCCAAAAATGTGTTCGGAACGATCCGTGCGAAACACCGACGCACAATTTTGGTCATGTTCGGGTGGCCCCACTAGTGACCCGCATTTATTGCGTTGGGACAAGTTGTGAAAACTGTGTTTGCCGCTCCCGGTTGTGTCCAAGATTCCAAAAATGTGTTCGGAACGATCCGCTTGAGAAACACCGACGCACAATTTTGTTCAGGTTCGAGTGGCCCCACTAGTCACCCGAAATCATTGCGTCGGAACAAGTTGTGAAAATTGTGTTTTCCGCACCCACTAGTGTCTATGAGTAATGTATCCCGGAACGATCCCAGCGTGAAACACCGACGCACATTTTTCTTTATGTTCGGGTGGGCCCACTATAGACCCGTATTTATTGCATCGAGACAAGTTGTGAAAAGTGTGTTTTTCGCACCCGGTAGTTTATAGGAGTCCGAAAATGTGTTCGGAACGATCCGTGTGCGAAACACCGACGCACAATTTTGATCATGTTCGGGTGGCCCCACTAGTGACCCGCATTTATTGCGCCGGGACAAGTTGTGAAAGCTGTGTTTTCCGCACCCGGTAGTTTATAGGAGTCCAAAAATGTGTTCGGAACAATCCGTGTGCGAAACATCGACGCACAATTTTGTTCATGTTCGGGTGGCCCCACTAGTGACCCGCATTTATTGCGCCGGGACAAGTTGTGAAAACTGTGTTTTCCGCACCCTGTAGTATATAGGAGTCCAAAAATGTGTTCGGAACGATCCGTGCGAAACACCGACGCACAATTTTGGTCATGTTCGGGTGGCCCCACTAGTGACCCGCATTTATTGCGTTGGGACAAGTTGTGAAAACCGTGTTTTCCGCTCCCGATTGTGTCCAAGAGTCCAAAAATGTGTTCCGAACGATCCGCTTGAGAAACACCGACGCACAATTTTGTTCGAGTTCGAGTGGCCCCACTAGTCACCCGAAATCATTGCGTCGGAACAAGTTGTGAAAATTGTGTTTTCCGCACCCACTAGTGTCTATGAGTAATGTATCCGGAACGATCCCAGCGTGAAACACCGACGCACATTTTTCTTTATGTTCGGGTGGGCCCACTATAGACCCGCATTTATTGCGTCGGGACAAGTTGTGAAAAGTGTGTTTTCCGCACCCGATAGTGTATAGGAGTCCAAAAATGTGTTCCGGAACGATCCGTGTGCGAAACACCGACGCACAATTTTGTTCATGTTCGGGTGGCCCCACTAGTGGCCCGCATTTATTGCGTTGGGACAAGTTGTGAAACTGTGTTTTTCGCTCCCGGTTGTGTCTAAGAGTCCAAAAATGTGTTCCGGAACGATCCGCTTGAGAAACACCGACGCACAATTTTGTTCGAGGTTCGGTTGGCCCCACTAGTCACCCAAAATCATTGCGTCGGAACAAGTTGTGAAAATTGTGTTTTCCGTACCCACTAGTGTCTATGAGTCCTAAAATGTATTCCGGAACGATCCCAGCGTGAAACACCGACGCATATTTTTCTTTATGTTCGGGTGGGCCCACTATAGACCCGCATTTATTGCGTCGGGACAAGTTGTGAAAAGTGTGTTTTCCGCACCCGATAGTGTATAGGAGTCCAAAAATGTGTTCGGAACGATCCGTGTGCGAAACACCGACGCACAATTTTGTTCATGTTCGGGTGGCCCACTAGTGACCCGTATTTATTGCGTTGGGACAAGTTGTGAAAACTGTGTTTTCCACACCCGATAGTGTCTAAGAGTCCGAAAATGTGTTCGGAACGATCCGCGTGAGAAACACCGACGCAAAATTTTGTTCGAGTTCGGCTGGCCCCACTAGTCACCCGAAATCATTGCGTCGGAACAAGTTGTGAAAATTGTGTTTTCCGTACCCACCAGTGTCTATGAGTCCTAAAATTTATTCCGGAACGATCCCAGCGTGAAACACCGACGCACATTTTTCTTTATGTTCGGGTGGGCCCACTATAGACCCGAATTTATTGCGTCGGGACAAGTTGTGAAAAGTGTGTTTTCCCCACCGGGTAGTGTCTAGGAGTCCAAAAATGTGTTCGGAACGATCCGCGTGAGAAACACCGACGCACAATTTTATTCATGTTCGGGTGGCCCCACTAGTCACTTGAATTTATTGCGTCGAGACAAGTTGTGAAAACTGTGTTTTCCGCACCCACTAGTGTCTATGAGTCCTAAAGTGTATTCCGGAACGATTCCAGCGTTAAACCCCGACGCACAATTTTGTTCATGTTCGGGTGGCCCCACTAGTGACCCGCTTTTATTGCGCTAGAACAAGTTGTGAAAACTGTGATTTCCACACCCGAGTAGTGTCTACGAGTCCAAAAATGTGTTTCGAAATAATCCGTGTGCGAAACACCGACGCACAATTTTGTTCCTGCTCGGGTGGCCCCACTAGTGACCCGCATTTATTGCACCGGGACAACATGTGAAAACTGTGATTTCCACACCCGGTAGTGTCTAGGAGTCCAAAAATGTGTTCTGGAACAATCCGTGTGCGAAACACCGACGCACAATTTTGTTCATGTTCGGGTGGCCCCACTAGTGACCCGCATTTATTGCGTCGGAACAAGTTGTGAAAACTGTTTTTTCGCACCCGTAGTGTCTATGAGTCCAAAATTGTGTTCTAGAACGATCCGTGTGCGAAACACCGACGCACAATTTTGTTCATGTTCGGGTGGCCACACAAGTGACCCGCATTTATTGCGCCGGGACAAGCTGTGAAAACTGTGTTTTCTCGCACCCGTAGTGTATAGGAGTCCAAAAATGTGTTCCGGAATGATCCGCGTGCGAGAACACCGACACACAATTTTGTTCATGTTCGGGTGGCCCCACTAGTGACCCGCATCTATTGCGTTGGGACAAGTTGTGAAATTGTGTTTTCCGCACCCAGTAGTGTCTAAGAGTTCAAAAATGTGTTCCGGAACGATCCGCGTGAGAAATACCGCCGCACAATTTTGTTCAGGTTCGGTTTGCCCCACTAGTCACCCGAAATCATCACGTCGGAACAAGTTGTGAAAATTGTGTTTTCCGTACCCACTAGTGTCTATGAGTCCTAAAATTTATTCCGAACGATCCCAGCGTGAAACACCGACGCACATTTTTCTTTATGTTCGGGTGGGCCCACTATAGACCCGCATTTATTGCGTCGGGACAAGTTGTGAAAAGTGTGTTTTCCGCACCCGGTAGTGTCTAGGAGTCCAAAAATGTGTTCCGGAACGACCCGTCCGCGAAACACCGACGCACGATTTTGTTCATGTTCGGGTGGCCCCACGAGTGACCCACATTTATTGCGTTGGGACAAGTTGTGAAAACCGTGTTTTCCGCACCCGATAGTTTCTAGGAGTCCAAAAATGTGTTCCGGAACGATCCGCGTGAGAAACACCGACGCACAATTTTATTCATGTTCGGGTGGCCCCACTAGTCACTTGAATTTATTGTGTCGAGACAAGTTGTCAAAGCTGTGTTTTCCGCACCCGGTGTCTAACAGTCCAAAAATATGTTCCGAACGATCCGCGTGAGAAACACCGACGCACAATTTTGTTCGAGTTCGGGTGGCCCCACTAGTCACCCGAAATCATTGCATCGGAACAAGTTGTGAAAATCGTGTTTTCCGTACCCACTAGTGTCTATGAGTCCAAAAATGTATTCCGAAACGATTCTAGCGTTAAAACCCGACGCAAAATTTTATTTATGTTCGGGTGGGCCCACTACAGAACCGCGTTATTTGCACCGTGGCAAGTTGTGAAAACTGTCTTTTGCGCACCCGGTAGTGTCTACGAGTCCAAAATACTGTTCTAGAACGATCCGTGTGCGAAACACCAACGCACAATTTTGTTCATGTTCGGGTGGGCCCACTATAGACCCTCATTTATTGCGTCGGGAGAAGTTGTGAAAAGTGTGTTTTCCGCACCCGGTAGTGTCTAGGAGTCCAAAAATGTATTCCGAAACGATTCTAGCGTTAAAACCCGACTCGCAATTTTATTTATGTTCGGGTGGGCCCACTACGGAACCGCGTTTATTGCACCGGGCAAGTTATGAAAACTGTTTTTTCGCACCCGGTAGTGTCTATGAGTCCAGAATTGTGTTCTAGAACGATCCGTGTGCGAAACACCGACGCACAATTTTGTTCATGTTCGGGTGGCCCCACTAGTGACCCGCGTTTATTGCGCCGGGACAAGCTGTGAAAACTGTGTTTTCAGCACCCGGTAGTGTATAGGAGTCCAAAAATGTGTTCGGAATGATCCTTGTGCAAAACACCGACGATTCCAACGTTAAACCCCGAGCACAATTTTATTCATGTTCGGGTGGCCCCACTAGTCACTTGAATTTATTTTGTCGAGACAAGTTGTGAAAACTGTGTTTGCCGCTCCCACTAGTGTCTATGAGTCCTAAAATGTATTCCGGAACGATTCCGAGTGTTAAACCCCGACGCACAATTTAATTTATGTCCGGGTGGTCCCACTACGGACTTGCATTTATTGCGCCGGGACAATTTGTAAAAACTGTGATTTCCACACCCGGTAGTGTCTACGAGTCCAAAAATGTGTTTCGAAATAATCCGTGTGCGAAACACCGACGCACAATTTTGTTCCTGCTCGGGTGGCCCCACTAGTGACCCGCATTTATTGCCCCAGGACAACATGTGAAAACTGTGATTTCCACACCCTACCGTCTAGGAGTCCAAAAATGTGTTCCGGACCGACCCGTGTGCAAAACACCGACGCACAATTTTGTTCATGTTCGGGTGGCCCCACTAGTGACCCGCATTTATTGCACCGGACAAGCGTGAAAACTGTGTTTTCTGCACCCGATTGTGTATAGGAGTCCAAAATTGTGTTCGGAACGATCCGTGTGCAAAACACCGACGCACAATTTTGTTCATGTTCGGGTGGCCCCACTATCGACCCGCATTTATTGCGTTAGGACTAGTTGTAAAAGCTGTGTTTTCCGCACCTAGTAGTGTCTAAGAGTCCAAAAATGTGTTCCGGAACGATCCGTGTGCGAAACACCGACGCACAATTTTGTTCGAGTTCGGGTGGCCCCACTAGTCACCCGAAATCATTGCATCGGAACAAGTTGTGAAAATTGTGTTTTCCGTACCCACTAGTGTCTTTGAGTCCAAAAATGTATTCCGAAACGATTCTAGCGTTAAATCCCGACTCACAATTTTATTTATGTTCGGGTGGGCCCACTACAGAACCGCGCTTATTGCACCGGGGCAAGTTGTGAAAACTGTTTTTTTCGCACCCGATAGTGTCTATGAGTCCAAAATTGTGTTCTAGAACGATCCGTGTGCGAAACACCGACGCACAATTTTGTTCATGTTCGGGTCGCCCCACTAGTGACCCGCATTTATTGCGCCGGGACAAGCTGTGAAAACTGTGTTTTCTGCACCGGTAGTGTATAGGAGTCCAAAAATGTGTTCGGAATGATCCGTGTGCAAAACACCGACGCACAATTTTGTTCATGTTCGGGTGGCCCCACTCATCGACCCGCATTTATTGCGTTGGGACAAGTTGTGAAAACCGTGTTTTCCGCACCCATGTCTAAGAGTCCAAAAATGTGTTCGGAACGATCCGCGTGAGAAACACCGACGCACAATTTTGTTCTAGTTCGGGTGGCCCCACTAGTCTCCCGAAATCATTGCGTCGGAACAAGTTCGAAAATTTTGTTTTCCGTACCCACTAGTGTCTATGAGTCCAAAAATGTATTCCGAAACGATTCTAGCGTTAAAACCCAACGCAAAATTTTATTTATGTTCGGGTGGGCCCACTACGAGAACCGCGTTTATGGCACCGGGGCAAGTTGTGAAAACTGTTTTTTGCGCACCCGGTAGTGTCTAAGTGTCCAAAAATGTGTTTCGAAATAATCCGTGTGCGAAACACGGACGCACAATTTTGTTCCTGCTCGGGTGGCCCCACTAGTGACCCGCGTTTATTGCACCGAGACAACATGTGAAAACCGTGATTTCCACACCCGTACTTGTCTAGGAGTCCAAAAATGTGTTCCGGAACGATCCGCGTGAGAAACACCGACGCACAATTTTGTTCAGGTTCGGGTGGCCCCACTAGTCACCCGAAATCATTACGTCGGAACAAGTTGTGAAAATTGTGTTTTCCGTACCCACTAGTGTCTATAGTCCTAAAATTTATTCCGAACGATCCCGGCGTGAAACACCGACACACATTTTTCATTATGTTCGGGTGGGCCCACTATAGACCCGCATTTATTGCGTCAGGACAAGTTGTGAAAAGTGTGTTTTCCGCACCCGGTAGTGCCTAGGAGTCTAAAAATGTGTTCGGAACGATCCGTGTGCGAAACACCGACGCACAATTTTGTTCATGTTCGGGTGGCCCCATTAGTAACCCACATTTATTGCGTTGGGGCAAGTTGTGAAAACTGTGTTTTCCGCACCCGATAGTTTCTAGGAGTCCAAAAATGTGTTCGGAACGATTCGCGTGAGAAACACCGACGCACAATTTTATTCATGTTCGGGTGGCCCCACTAGTCACTTGAATTTATTGCGTCGAGACAAGTTGTGAAAACTGTGTTTTCCGCTCCTACTAGTATCTATGAGTCCTAAAATGTATTCCGGAACGATTCCAACGTTAAACCCCGAGCACAATTTTATTCATGTTCGGGTGGCCCCACTAGTCACTTGAATTTATTGCGTCGAGACAAGTTGTGAAAACTGTGTTTGCCGCTCCCACTAGTGTCTATGAGTCCTAAAATATATTCCGGAACTATTCCAGTGTTAAACCCCGACGCACAATTTTATTTATGTCCGGGTGGTCCCACTACGGACTCGCATTTATTGCGTCGGGACAAGTTGTAAAAACTGTGATTTCCACACCCGGTAGTGTCTACGAGTCCAAAAATGTGTTTCGAAATAATCCGTGTGCGAAACATCGACGTACAATTTTGTTCCTGCTCGGGTGGCCCCACTAGTGACCCGCATTTATTGCCCTGGGACAACATGTGAAAACTGTGATTTTTACACCCGGTAGTGTCTAGGAGTCCAAAAATTTGTTCCGGACCGACCCGTGTGCAAAACACCGACGCACAATTTTGTTCATGTTCGGGTGGCCCCACTAGTGACCCGCATTTATTGCACCGGGACAAGCTGTGAAAACTGTGTTTTCTGCACCCGGTTGTGTATAGGAGTCCAAAATTGTGTTCGGAACGATCCGTGTGCAAAACACCGACGCACAATTTTGTTCATGTTCGGGTGGCCCCACTATCGACCCGCATTTATTGCGTTAGGACTAGTTGTAAAAACTGTGTTTTCCGCACCTAGTAGTGTCTAAGAGTCCAAAAATGTGTTCCGGAACGATCCGTGTGCGAAACACCGACGCACAATTTTGTTCGAGTTCGGGTGGCCCCACTAGTCACCCGAAATCATTGCATCGGAACAAGTTGTGAAAATTGTGTTTTCCGTACCCACTAGTGTCTTTGAGTCCAAAAATGTATTCCGAAACGATTCTAGCGTTAAATCCCGACTCACAATTTTATTTATGTTCGGGTGGGCCCACTACGGAACCGCGCTTATTGCACCGGGGCAAGTTGTGAAAACTGTTTTTCGCACCCGATAGTGTCTATGAGTCCAAAATTGTGTTCTAGAACGATCCGTGTGCGAAACACCGACGCACAATTTTGTTCATGTTCGGGTCGCCCCACTAGTGACCCGCATTTATTGCGCCGGGACAAGCTGTGAAAACTGTGTTTTCTGCACCTGGTAGTGTATAGGAGTCCAAAAATGTGTTCGGAATGATCCGTGTGCAAAACACCGACGCACAATTTTGTTCATGTTCGGGTGGCCCCACTCATCGACCCGCATTTATTGCGTTGGGACAAGTTGTGAAAACTGTGTTTTCCGCACCCATGTCTAAGAGTCCAAAAATGTGTTCCGGAACGATCCGCGTGAGAAACACCGACGCACAATTTTGTTCTAGTTCGGGTGGCCCCACTAGTCTCCCGAAATCATTGCGTCGGAACAAGTTCTGAAAATTTTGTTTTCCGTACCCACTAGTGTCTATGAGTCCAAAAATGTATTCCGAAACGATTCTAGCGTTAAAACCCAACGCAAAATTTTATTTATGTTCGGGTGGGCCCACTACGGAACAGCGTTTATGGCACCGGGGCAAGTTGTGAAAACTGTTTTTTGCGCACCCGGTAGTGTCTAAGTGTCCAAAAATGTGTTTCGAAATAATCCGTGTGCGAAACACGGACGCACAATTTTGTTCCTGCTCGGGTGGCCCCACTAGTGACCCGCGTTTATTGCACCGAGACAACATGTGAAAGCTGTGATTTCCACACCCGATCTTGTCTAGGAGTCCAAAAATGTGTTCCGGAACGATCCGCGTGAGAAACACCGACGCACAATTTTGTTCGGGTTCGGGTGGCCCCACTAGTCACCCGAAATCATTACGTCGGAACAAGTTGTGAAAATTGTGTTTTCCGTACCCACTAGTGTCTATAGTCCTAAAATTTATTCGGAACGATCCCAGCGTGAAACACCGACACACATTTTTCATTATGTTCGGGTGGGCCCACTATAGACCCGCATTTATTGCGTCGGGACAAGTTGTGAAAAGTGTGTTTTCCGCACCCGGTAGTGCCTAGGAGTCTAAAAATGTGTTCGGAACGATCCGTGTGCGAAACACCGACGCACAATTTTGTTCATGTTCGGGTGGCCCCATTAGTAACCCACATTTATTGCGTTGGGGCAAGTTGTGAAAACTGTGTTTTCCGCACCCGATAGTTTCTAGGAGTCCAAAAATGTGTTCGGAACGATTCGCGTGAGAAACACCGACGCACAATTTTATTCATGTTCGGGTGGCCCCACTAGTCACTTGAATTTATTGCGTCGAGACAAGTTGTGAAAACTGTGTTTTCCGCTCCTACTAGTATCTATGAGTCCTAAAATGTATTCCGGAACGATTCCAACGTTAAACCCCGAGCACAATTTTATTCATGTTCGGGTGGCCCCACTAGTCACTTGAATTTATTGCGTCGAGACAAGTTGTGAAAACTGTGTTTGCCGCTCCCACTAGTGTCTATGAGTCCTAAAATATATTCCGGAACTATTCCAGTGTTAAACCCCGACGCACAATTTTATTTATGTCCGGGTGGTCCCACTAGCGACTCGCATTTATTGCGTCTGGGACAAGTTGTAAAAGCTGTGATTTCCACACCCGGTAGTGTCTACGAGTCCAAAAATGTGTTTCGAAATAATCCGTGTGCGAAACATCGACGTACAATTTTGTTCCTGCTCGGGTGGCCCCACTAGTGACCCGCATTTATTGCCCTGGGACAACATGTGAAAACTGTGATTTTTACACCCGGTAGTGTCTAGGAGTCCAAAAATTTGTTCCGGACCGACCCGTGTGCAAAACACCGACGCACAATTTTGTTCATGTTCGGGTGGCCCCACTAGTGGCCCCACTAGTGACCCGCATTCATTGCGCCGGGACAAGCTGTGAAAACTGTGTTTTCTGCACCCGATAGTGTATAGGATTCCAAAAATGTGTTCGGAACGATCCGTGTGCAAAACACCGACGCATAATTTTGTTCATGTTCGGGTGGCCCCACTAGTGAC
Organism: Chloris gayana; assembly: GCA_031894775.1. Lineage (NCBI taxonomy): Eukaryota > Viridiplantae > Streptophyta > Magnoliopsida > Poales > Poaceae > Chloris > Chloris gayana. Next base: position 581,000 of record JAUNZO010000207.1, read on the forward strand.
CCCCATTTATTGCGTTGGGACAAGTTGTGAAAACCGTGTTTTCCGCACCTACTAGTGTAAGAGTCCAAAAATGTGTTCCGGAACGATCCGCGTGAGAAACACCGACGCACAATTTTGTTCGAGTTCGGGTGGCCCCACTAGTCACCCGAAATCATTGCGTCGGAACAAGTTCTGAAAATTCTGTTTTCCGTACCCACTAGTGTCTATGAGTCCAAAAATGTATTCCGAAACGATTCTAGCGTTAAAACCCGACGCAAAATTTTATTTATGTTCGGGTGGACCCACTACTGAACCGCGTTTATTGCACGGGGCAAGTTGTGAAAACTGTTTTTCGCGCACCCGGTAGTGTCTACGAGTCCAAAATTGCGTTCTAGAACGATCCGTGTGCGAAACACCGACGCACAATTTTGTTCATGTTCGGGTGGGCCCACTATAGACCCGCATTTATTGCGTCGGGACAAGCTGTGAAAGCTGTGTTTTCCGCACCCGTAGTGTCTAGGAGTCCAAAAATGTGTTCGGAACGATCCGTGTGCAAAACACCGACGCACAATTTTGTTCATGTTCGGGTGGCCCCACTATCGACCCGCATTTATTGCGTTGGGACAAGTTGTGAAAACTGTGTTTTTCGCACCCGATAGTTTCTAGGAGTCCAAAAATGTGTTCGGAACGATCCGCGTGAGAAACACCGACGCACAATTTTATTCATCTTCGGGTGGCCCCACTAGTCACTTGAATTTATTGTGTCGAGACAAGTTGTGAAAGCTGTGTTTTCCGCACCCACTAGTGTCTATGAGTCCAAAAATGTGTTCGGAACGATCCGCGTGAGAAACACCGACGCACAATTTTGTTCGAGTTCGGGTGGCCCCACTAGTCACCCGAAATCATTGCATCGGAACAAGTTGTGAAAATTGTGTTTTCCGTACCCACTAGTGTCTATGAGTCCAAAAATGTATTCCGAAACGATTCTAGCGTTAAAACCCGACTCACAATTTTATTTATGTTCGGGTGGGCCCACTACGAACCGCGTTTATTGCACCGGGCAAGTTGTGAAAACTGTTTTTTTCACACCCTATAGTGTCTATGAGTCGAAAATTGTGTTCTAGAACGATCCGTGTGCGAAACACCGACGCACAATTTTGTTCATGTTCGGGTCGCCCCACTAGTGACCCGCATTTATTGCGCCGGGACAATCGTGAAAACTGTGTTTTCTGCACCCGGTAGTGTATAGGAGTCCAAAAATGTGTTCTGGAACGATCCGTGTGCAAAACACCGACGCACAATTAAGTTCATGTTCGGGTGGCCCCACTACTGACCCGCATTTATTGCGTTGGGACAAGTTGTGAAAACTGTGTTTTCCCCACCCATGTCTAAGATTCTAAAAATGTGTTCCGGAACGATCCGCGTGAGAAACACCGACGCACAATTTTGTTCTAGTTCGGGTGGCCCCACTAGTCTCCCGAAATCATTGCGTCGGAACAAGTTCGAAAATTCTGTTTTCCGTACCCACTAGTGTCTATGAGTCCAAAAATGTATTCCGAAACGATTCTAGCGTTAAAACCCGACGCAAAATTTTATTTATGTTCGGGTGGGCCCACTAGAGAATCGCGTTTATGGCATCGGGGCAAGTTGTGAAAACTGTTTTTTGCGCACCCGGTAGTGTCTACGTGTCCAAAAATGTGTTTCGAAATAATCCGTGTGCAAAACACGGACGCACAATTTTGTTCCTGCTCGGGTGGCCCCACTAGTGACCCGCGTTTATTGCACCGGGACAACATGTGAAAACTGTGATTTCCACACCCGGTAGTGTCTAGGAGTCTAAAAATGTGTTCCGGAACGATCCGTGTGCGAAACACCGACGCACAATTTTGTTCATGTTCGGGTGGCCCCACTAGTGACCCGCATTTATTGCGCCGGGACAAGCTGTGAAACCTGTGTTTTCTGCACCCAGTAGTGTATAGGATTCCAAAAATGTGTTCGGAACGATCCGTGTGCAAAACACCGACGCACAATTTTGTTCATGTTCGGGTGGCCCCACTAGTGACCCCCATTTATTGCGTTGGGACAAGTTGTGAAAACTGTGTTTTCCGCACCCGATAGTGTCTAAGAGTCCAAAAATGTGTTTCGGAACGATCCGCGTGAGAAACACCGACGAACAATTTTGTTCGAGTTCGGGTGGCCCCACTAGTCACCTGAAATCATTGCGTCGGAACAAGTTCTGAAAATTCTGTTTTCCGTACCCACTAGTGTCTATGAGTCCAAAAATGTATTCCGAAACGATTCTAGCGTTAAAACCCGACGCAAAATTTTATTTATGTTCGGGTGGGCCCACAACGAACCGCGTTTATTGCACCGAGGCAAGTTGTGAAAACTGTTTTTTGCGCACCGGTAGTGTCTACGAGTCCAAAATTGTGTTCTAGAACGATCCGTGTGCGGAACACCGACGCACAATTTTGTTCATGTTCGGGTGGGCCCACTATAGACCGGCATTTATTGCGTCGGAACAAGTTGTGAAAAGTGTGTTTTCCGCACCCGGTAGTGTCTAGGAGTTCAAAAATGTGTTCGGAACGATCCGTGTGCGAAACACCGATGCACAATTTTGTTCATGTTCGGGTGGCCCCACTAGTAACCCACATTTATTGCGTTGGGACAAGTTGTGCAAACTGTGTTTTCCGCACCCAGTAGTTTCTAGGAGTCCAAAAATGTGTTCCGGAACGATCCGCGTGAGAAACACCGATGCACAATTTTATTCATGTTCGGGTGGCCCCACTAGTCACTTGAATTTATTGTGTCGGGACAAGTTGTGAAAACCGTGTCTTCCTCTCCCACTAGTGTCTATGAGTCCTGAAATGTATTCGGAACGATTCCACCGTGGAACACTGTGTGACATCCCCTCGGGATACCCGGGACTCGGTACGAGGAACACTCGACACAGCGAGTTACAACAGTTCATCATCTCATACAAGCTAGAATATATACATCATGGTATAATACAACCAGGTTTTCGAATTACAAACATTGTACAGCGGAAGCATAATACATTAATGAAGTTTAACAACCTACGAGTCTTGCAGCGGAAACTTGATCTTTACAATAAAGACCACTAGCGTGATGTCTCGAGCCCGTCGTACATCCCGATACTCCTCGCTCGGGACGCGGGATCTGTTCCCACTTGAGGGAACCACCCTCGGAACACGGCTCCTCTTCCGGACCACTACCGTGACCGTCGTGGAAGCACGACTCGGCCACTGAAAAACATAACGAACAAACCTTGAGTATTCTAATACTCGGCAAGATCGACCCGTCAACGAGCGCGCTAAGGCCGACGCCTAGTATGCAAAGGCTTTCTAGCTGTGGAGTTGACTCTCTTGCGAAAACAGCACTAATGGTTGATCCTTACTTTCAAGTTTTAGCTCAAGTTAAGTTCAATAGAGAACAAGGTTTTGCAGATCTACAACTACTGCAATCAAGTTTGCAACCAAGGATCATTTTCGATCAACAGTTCTTTCATCTCTCATCCACATCTTTCGGTTGATTACTACGATGCGACGAGCTAAACAAGCGGTACTCATTACTGCGAGGGACAGCGATTCGAATCGATTTATACCAGCTGGCAAAACCCGACTACACGACGTATACGCATCCCACCGATCGTATACGACAACCTTTCCCGCTAGCACCTGACAGCAGACTAGCCATTTCCAACTCCCCGGAAGTATGGCGACTCCACGACTGTCCTCGTGGTCGACCCATCTCCCTCCCGTGAGACTATCCTCTCACCGACGACCGATAAAGAGAGCTGGCTACGCTACATCTCCGGGGCGATAGGGTACATCAGCTTGCTGGGTGATAAGTACACGGGTGCTGCCCGATCTTTCGATGAGAGGGGATAACTTCGATTTAGACCGGAGAGACGTTCACGGCCCGACTACAGCCAACAAGGATGCGCCTTAGCAACCGATACACCAACTCCAACGGTTAATCACGATCTTGTGGAGCACAATCAACCAAACCACGAGGGTAATTCCTGCAAGCAATCGAAGAACAAGCAAGAACAAGATAAACAAGTAACTCAACTCGCAAAGGTGGGGTTCTGAATGAAGTAGAACGGATGGCCTAGCCGACGCATGCGTCTACAAGGTAGTAGCAATGGCTAAACTAACAAAACAAAACCCGATCTGATTGTGGCGGCTATGGGGGTATAAGAGAGGTGGAGAGGACGACCAGGACATGGTGGGGGTCGTCCCTCAACCCTAGGACGCGCCCCTATTGGGCCCAACATGATACACGGCCCGTCGGACCAAATCTGGACAGAATAAGGTCTCTGTAGTAAATCGACGATTCCGGGCGGCTCCGAATAGATCTCGACTTGGGACTGGATCTGTTGGAAACTAGATTTGATAAGCTTTCCATGAAGTCCAAGATCAGCCCAATTGGAGTTCGTATGAAGTCGTGGCGGTCGTCGCAAGTTGGTACTTTTCTGCAGTCCGAATCCAACTTTCCAAAACGTGTTGGATTTGATCTCTTTCTTCCCCTGTACAAAAAGTGACGTGGTGGCCTTCTGAAAAACGTGGAGAATACTAGGATTTGGCCCCCAATCAACTTCCTTGGTCCTCCATGCCTTCCATGTGCGTCCGACACTTTTCTTTATCCATGTATGTAATTCTGAAAATGAAAATGAACACACATCATGGTGCAGCATCAATTCATCAAATATTTCAAACATAATTGTGTGATAGAAGAGGTTCACCTTTGAGTTAAAATGCAAGAACATAGTTATATCTATAAATATCATGTCCTCATCATTCTCCCCTTCTTGACTGCAAACCGTCCTCGGTTTGGCGTCGTTGTTGAGGTTGAGGTACAAAGTTGACTCAAGTTCTTTCAAATATTTTCCTGAAACTTCCTCTAAAGGACATGGCACCAAACATTGCTCCCCTTCTTTAACCCATACCTGCAACTTATAATCAATAGAATAGGAACTAGACATGGTGTTGTTAGCTTGAATGTAAGTCATCATTGGATCACACAAGGACGTTGTTAATGGGTTTTTCAAATCTGAACATATATATAAGCGATGCACCAAGTATTTGTTATTATGGTCAAATTTTCCAATTGCATGAAAAGAACAATAACCGAGACATAGCAAACCAGATTTGTGAAATAAATTCTCCTCCAAATGATTCAGGTCACAAAAGAAATCAAATTCGATATAACCTAAACAATTCAAAGAAGATATGATTTTCAACTCTTCTTCGTTGCTATCAATGCAATGGAAACATCTAACTTCAGCATGTGCCTCATTAGCAACAGAATTTTCACATTCATGCACTAGTTGTGTTGTAGATATAAGTGAAGCATAATCACACAACTCTTCTTTGTCACAAGCAACAATCATATACTCATCTTGTAACAAAGGAAATTCAACAGCAGGTTCCACTAATGATTGCTCTAAATTAGCATGAGTAGTGGATAAATTCAGCACCAAATCATTTCGTTCACATAGAGGCAAAGATAGAGCATGTGCCTCTTTATTCACATCACTGATTTCAGCAGAAGAAGACTTACCTTTTTCACCCTCGTCTTTTGATGGTGGTGCAGCCAAATCTTTTGTATTATGTCCAAGGTTAGTCATAGAAGAGCACATAACAAAAGGCATGACATCCATGGAATTATTCTCATGACAAGAGGGTAAAATTTCAGAAACATCACACAAATTAGTAGCAAGCTGAATCTCAATCTTGGAAGCTAGCTCAATTAAACAAGAGAGGGAGTCATATGTTTCATGCATAAGGATATCTCGAATTTCAGTTTTAAGCCCTCTCAAAAATCTATTTTCAGTAGCTTCTTCACATTCTTCTAAACCACAACGCAGCATATGAAATTTCAAAGCATGGTAGTAAACCTCGATAGAGTTATCACCTTGTTTCAAGCATTGTAATTTATTCATCATGTCACGCGCATAGTAAGAAGGAACAAATCTATTACGCATGACCCGTTTCAAAGCATCCCAAGTATGTGGTACATTATCAGGATTTTTCTTAGCATATTCTACCCACCAAACAGAGGCAAAATCAGTGAATTCACTAGTAGCAGCCCTAACACGTGTATTCTCAGGAAATTCATGGCATGTAAACTTTTGATCAACAGCAAGCTCCCAAGTAATGTAAGCATCAGGATCATATTTACCATCAAATGGAGGTATCTTAAATTTAATCTTACTAAACACATCATCACGTACCTCACGTCGACGGTGTCCTCCTGCCATACCTCGACGGTTACGCTCTAACCGTTGTCGATCCCGAGCATCATGTTCACTATCAGCAGAATAGTCACCATTATCATCCCATTGATCCTCGTTATGGGCATCTTCATGGGTGTCACCTCTGTTATCTCGATGCCCGTTGTTGTTGCTCCCTCCAGCAGCCATGAAGTCATCAAAACGTCTCAACAAAGCAGCAACGCTTCTGTCCACTCGACCAATGGACGTCTCTAACTGCCCAAGCATGGTGGTGGTGGCAATCTGCGTCTGCTCTAACTGCCTAAGCTTTTCATTTGTTGTCGCCAAATCTGCATCAAGTCCTTCTGTGTGCATCTTCACTTTCCTCTCAAAATGCTGCAGGGTACGCTTCGTGCGAGGTGTATGTTGGTCTTCATCTTCCCTTGAACCTGCCATGATCTTTAGACAAGAAACACCAAACAAGTGAAGAAGAACAAAGCCCTACACAGCTACTATGAGGTAACTAATATAAGGCGCTCACTCTCAACTTGTTATACGAGCTCTTACCAATTCTTACATTGCAACAGGAGATGATGGCAACCAACAAGTCGGCAACCGTGGAAAGAATGTATCGGTGCAGCAGCAATACCTGTCGAGCTGTAATCGGATATGTGGAGCTATAGGTGGGCTGAAAGTAGTGCACAAGGAAAATACTAGCACCACATTAGTTTAAAAGCAAGCTGAGTAATCGTTCAACGGTGGTAAGTGCGCTGGTCCTAGCCTAGACCTTGCTAGAGACGCGAGCCTAGACACAAAGGAAGTCACAAGCACCAACCGAGAACAAAGAACAAACACAAAGATTCAGCCCCTTTCTTTTTCTTTTCGTTTCTTTTTTTTTCTTCTTCTTCTTTTTTTTATATTTTTTTTCCTTCTTTTTTTTTTCAGGGAGCCTCAATAACAGATTCTATCAACAATGGAAGCCAATTGAAAAAAAAAAAAATCAGCACATACACTTTTTCCGGAGAGAGTATGTTATAACGGTACAGAAAAAGGTGTCTGTATGAAATCGAAGACTGTAGGTGACTCAAAATAGATATGAATGTGAGGTTGGATCCATTGGAAAGTAGACTTAACAAGCTTTCTGTAAAGTACTAGAACACCCCCAACGGAGTTTGTATGTCGTTGTGGTGGCTGTTTCAATTTGGTACTATTATGCAGTCCGAAAAGTGACAAAACATGACAAGAACTCGAAACTCTAATGGACTAAAACTAAGACCAGCAACTCGACACAAACCGAAGCAACCAAGGACTCAACAAGCCCTACTAATCAGTACTAGTAAAAGGCTCAAAGTGTTTTTAGGAAAATGGAAATCTGATGTATATTGTTTTTTTTTGTGTGTGGCTGTTTTGGACTATAGGAGAGAAAAAAAATTCAGGGAGGAACAAGAAATCTCTCACCGATGAACCTTGCTCTGATTACCAACTGATAAGTACACGGGTGCTGCCCGATCTTTCGATGAGAGGGGATAACTTCGATTTAGACCGGAGAGACGTTCACGGCCCGACTACAGCCAACAAGGATGCGCCTTAGCAACCGATACACCAACTCCAACGGTTAATCACGATCTTGTGGAGCACAATCAACCAAACCACGAGGGTAATTCCTGCAAGCAATCGAAGAACAAGCAAGAACAAGATAAACAAGTAACTCAACTCGCAAAGGTGGGGTTCTGAATGAAGTAGAACGGATGGCCTAGCCGACGCATGCGTCTACAAGGTAGTAGCAATGGCTAAACTAACAAAACAAAACCCGATCTGATTGTGGCGGCTATGGGGGTATAAGAGAGGTGGAGAGGACGACCAGGACATGGTGGGGGTCGTCCCTCAACCCTAGGACGCGCCCCTATTGGGCCCAACATGATACACGGCCCGTCGGACCAAATCTGGACAGAATAAGGTCTCTGTAGTAAATCGACGATTCCGGGCGGCTCCGAATAGATCTCGACTTGGGACTGGATCTGTTGGAAACTAGATTTGATAAGCTTTCCATGAAGTCCAAGATCAGCCCAATTGGAGTTCGTATGAAGTCGTGGCGGCCGTCGCAAGTTGGTACTTTTCTGCAGTCCGAATCCAACTTTCCAAAACGTGTTGGATTTGATCTCTTTCTTCCCCTGTACAAAAAGTGACGTGGTGGCCTTCTGAAAAACGTGGAGAATACTAGGATTTGGCCCCCAATCAACTTCCTTGGTCCTCCATGCCTTCCATGTGCGTCCGACACTTTTCTTTATCCATGTATGTAATTCTGAAAATGAAAATGAACACACATCATGGTGCAGCATCAATTCATCAAATATTTCAAACATAATTGTGTGATAGAAGAGGTTCACCTTTGAGTTAAAATGCAAGAACATAGTTATATCTATAAATATCATGTCCTCATCACTGGGCCCATGATACCAGCATGTAGTACGGTACGTTCAAACTTGTTCAACTAAGCCGACAACGGTACGGTCCTTGACCGACACGGACGGGGCTACCACCTTGCAAGACCTCATCTCCGTCTTGCCCTTTCTCCTACGGGGCCCGTCCGGTCTCAACTTCATTAACACTCTCATCTCATCATCTTTAGTGTCAACACATAAACGCTTAAAGCCTCCATGCTTTAAGTGCCCTAACCAGCTACCGTTGCCACTATGAATTAAGCTTAGCCTCTATCGAGCTACCTGTACCAAGTATAACATAAACAAATGGAAACCTATCTCATGCATCTAGGGTATCAAGCAACTCCTATAACTTAATGCACAATCACGACTCATTACTGTGATAAAAGAAAAGACTTTAAAAAAACATAGGTGGGATGCACCGGGGCTTGCCTCGGATTCGCGTCGGAGTTAGCTTTCTCGTGTGTTGGTCGACTTCGAGATTTCCGTCTTACGCCTCGACCTCGGACGGAACCTCGATCACGCGGAACCTAGGTCGACCAACAATACGTTGCGACTTACTGATCATGCATGCATGAATGGATATGACATGACGTGCAATGATTGTATTAACCAAGATCGTTAATTAGCAATTACTCCTTACTTAAGCTTATTACTTTGCAATTAGTAATTAACAATTAATCATGTTCGTTAAGCAATAAGTAGTAATTGATCATGCTCATTAATTATTGCTTAATCAAGGTCATTAATTAACAATTAATCTCGTTTATTAATTAACCAATACTCATGTTCATTAATTAACCATTAATCATGTGCATTAGTTTAACAATTCATGATTAATCATTAATCAATGATACATAGGGTACTAAATTGGGATCACATGAATGACGGTGTTTATGTTGAATTTTGGAAAATAGTTTTCACAAACACTTTCGTCTGCAGTATCTCTAATTTTTAAAGAAATTTATTTTTCAAAATCAATTAATAATTAACATAAAATAATAGTTTATCTTAAGTAAAGAAAGGGGATTAATCAAACTATGAAAATATAATTTCTCAAAATAGGTATTTGAATACATAATTAAATAGAGAATAATTTTATGATTCTAATCCACTTTGTTTGGTATTTTTCTGATTTTTGTGGGATTTTCTATGAATTTTGCAAATTTGAACAAATCCGGAAAATAACTAAATTCGCAATGATGCTAATACCTTATTGGGCTGAAACCGGCTGGCCCATGGGCGGCTGTGGCCCAAACGCGCGTGTGGCCCGGACATGCGCGGCCCAGCCCGAGCTTGGCTCGCCGGCCATGGTGGTCGGCGGCCGGAACCGGGCGGCGGTTGGCCGGAGCGGCGCGGGAGGCTGCGGGGAAGCGGGTGGCTTGGCCCGGGAACTCCACGCGACACGGCGAGCGGAGGGGTGGTGTCCACGGTGGTCGGGATGGCCCGCAAGCTCACCGGTGGCGAGAGGCGGCTCGGCCGGAAGTTCGGCGAGGTCGCACGCCGCCTACGGTGCACGAAAACCACTACCGTTTCTTCCTACGGCATCACGAGGGTGCGGACTTCACCGGCATCCACATGGTTGTCGTCCGGGATGGTCGGAAATTGGCCCTCACCGCGGAGGCGGAGCGGCGGCACAAGAACTCAATGAATCGAGGACATTTCGTCGAGCTTGTGAGGGACTTGCACGGGCGAGTCAACCAGGGGGGTAGGAAGACCTTGCGCACGATAGGGACCGAGATTTGGACGAAACGGAGCATCGACCGGGGAGAATTTGGAGATGCGGCCATGGCCGCCGGTGATGACCTCCGAGTAGGAAAACGTCTCGATCTCGGTTTCTAGGGAGGGGAAGCTTGATTGAATGGCATGGTAAGGTTTAGGAGAGGACGGCGCATCATCCGGGGGTGGTGGCTCATGCGGGGAGGGTTCGAGGCGGCCGGCCGGTGTGGAACAGAGAGGAACGGACGGCGGCGTTCGTGTGCGGCCCGGGAAGAAGAAAGAAGTTGGGACCCCGGGCTTTTATCCCCAACGGCAAGGCATGAGGCGGTGGGAGGTTGCTGCTGCGTGGCACGACAGGAGGCTGGACGCGCGGCCGAGCCGCTGCCAGCGCGGCGGTGGAGAGGCGGTGCGGGATGGCGGTTCGGGGGAGAAGAGAAGAAAGAGATTGCCTGGGACTGGTTTGGTATTTTTACAAAAACGTCCTCCTATTTTTAATTAATTAAAAAGCATATTTCCAAGGCTCGAAAAATTATGCGAAATTTTAGGGATGGAAATGAAATCATTTTGAATCTTTTTCTTTATTGGCAGGACTTCAAATTCCAAATAAATTTCGGATTAAAATTTCAAGTCTAAAATAAAAAGATAAGCTTTCATTATTTCTTGTAGGGATTTTTTTACAAAATAAAATAATTTCGGAGCAGCTTCAAAACTCTTTTATTTTCAAGTTTAGCCAAGAGAAAATGTTAAACTCCATAGTTTACTCGTAATTAATTTATCTTTTTAAGTTCTTAATTTAACTTAAGTTAATTTGACATTTCATGTGTATTTCTTAACACAATATTCAACATTTTCTCAAATGCACATGATGACATGATTATAACCGACATGAAATGCAAGTTTATTTTTTTCGGGGTTGTTACACACCGACGCACATTTTTCTTTATGTTCGGGTGGGCCCACTATAGACCCGCATTTATTGCGTCGGGACAAGTTGTGAAAAGTGTGTTTTCCGCATCCGGTAGTGTCTAGGAGTCCAAAAATGTGTTCCGGAACGATCCGTGTGCGAAACACCGATGCACAATTTTGTTCATGTTCGGGTGGCCCCACTAGTAACCCACATTTATTGCGTTGAGACAAGTTGTGCAAACTGTGTTTTCCACACCCGAGTAGTTTCTAGGAGTCCAACAATGTGTTCGGAACGATCCGCGTGAGAAACACCGACGCACAATTTTATTCGAGTTCGGGTGGCCCCACTAGTCACTTGAATGTATTGCGTCGAGACAAGTTGTGAAAACCGTGTCTTCTGCTCCCACTAGTGTCTATGAGTCCTGAAATGTATTCCGGAACGATTCCAGCGTGAAACACCGACGCACATTTTTCTTTATGTTCGGGTGGGCCCACTATAGACCCGCATTTATTGCGTCAGGACAAGTTGTAAAAAGTGTGTTTTCCGCACTGTAATCTGTCTAGGAGTTCAAAAATATGTTCCGGAACGATCCGTGTGCGAAACACCGACGCACAATTTTGTTCATGTTCGGGTGGCCCCACTAGTGACCCACATTTATTGCGTTGGGACAAGTTGTGAAAACCGTGTTTTCCGCACCCGATAGTTTCTAGAAGTCCAAAAATGTGTTCCGGAACGATCCGCGTGAGAAACACCGACCCACAATTTTATTCATGTTCGGGTGGCCCCACTAGTCACTTGAATTTATTGTGTCGAGACAAGTTGTGAAAACCGTGTTTTCCGCACCCACTAGTGTCTAAGAGTCCAAAAATGTGTCCCGGAACGATCCGCGTGAGAAACACCGACGCACAATTTTGTTCGAGGTTCGGGTGGCCCCACTAGTCACCCGAAATCATTGCATCGGAACAAGTTGCGAAAATTGTGTTTTCCGTACCCACTAGTGTCTATGAGTCCAAAAATGTATTCCGAAACGATTCTAGCGTTAAAACCCGACTCACAATTTTATTTATGTTCGGGTGGGCCCACTACGTAACCTCGTTTATTGCACCGGGGCAAGTTGTGAAAACTGTTTTTTTCGCACCCGATAGTGTCTATGAGTCCAAAATTGTGTTCTAGAAGGATCCGTGTGCGAAACACCGGCGCACAATTTTGTTCATGTTCGGGTCGCCCCACTAGTGACCCGCATTTATTGCGCCGGGACAAGCTGTGAAAACTGTGTTTTCTGCACCCGGTAGTGTATAGGAGTCCAAAAATGTGTTCGGAACGTTCGTGTGCAAAACACCGACGCACAATTTTGTTCATGTTCGGGTGGCCCCACTCATCGACCCGCATTTATTGCGTTGGGACAAGTTGTGAAAACTGTGTTTTCCGCACCCATGTCTAAGAGTCCAAAAATATGTTCCGGAATGATCCGCGTGAGAAACACCGACGCACAATTTTGTTCTAGTTCGGGTGGCCCCACTAGTCTCCCGAAATCATTGCGTCGGAACAAGTTCTGAAAATTCTGTTTTCCGTACCCACTAGTGTCTATGAGTCCAAAAATGTATTCCGAAACGATTCTAGTGTTCAAACCCGGCGCAAAATTTTATTTATGTTCGGTTGGGCCCACTACGGAACCGCGTTTATTGCACCGGGGCAAGTTGTGAAAACTGTTTTTTGCGCACCCGGTAGTGTCTACGAGTCCAAAATTGTGTTCTAGAACGATCCGTGTGCGAAACACCGACGCACAATTTTGTTCATGTTCGGGTGGGCCCACTATAGACCAGCATTTATTGCGTCGGGACAAGTTGTGAAAAGTGTGTTTTCCGGACCCGGTAGTGTCTAGGAGTTCAAAAATGTGTTCGGAACGATCCGTGTGCGAAACACCGATGCACAATTTTGTTCATGTTCGGGTGGCCCCACTAGTAACCCACATTTATTGCGTTGGGACAAGTTGTGCAAACCGTGTTTTCCGCACCCGATAGTTTCTAGGAGTCCAAAAATGTGTTCCGAACGATACGCGTGAGAAACACCGATGCACAATTTTATTCATGTTCGGGTGGCCCCACTAGTCACTTGAATTTTTATTGCGTCGAGACAAGTTGTGAAAACCGTGTCTTCCTCTCCCACTAGTGTCTATGAGTCCTGAAATATATTCCGAACGATTCCAGCGTGGAACACCGATGCACATTTTTCTTTATGTTCGGGTGGGCCCACTATAGACCTGCATTTATTGCGTCGGGACAAGTTGTGAAAAGTGTGTTTTCCGCACCCGGTAGTGTCTAGGAGTCCAAAAATGTGTTCCGAACGATCCGTGTGCGAAACACCGATGCACAATTTTGTTCATGTTCGGGTGGCCCCACTAGTAACCCACATTTATTGCGTTGAGACAAGTTGTGCAAACTGTGTTTTCCGCACGCGATAGTTTCTAGGAGTCCAAAAATGTGTTCCGGAACGATCCGCGTGAGAAACACCGACGCACAATTTTATTCGAGTTCGGGTGGCCCCACTAGTCACTTGAATGTATTGCGTCGAGACAAGTTGTGAAAACTGTGTCTTCTGCTCCCACTAGTGTCTATGAGTCCTGAAATGTATTCCGGAACGATTCCAGCGTGAAACACTAACGCACATTTTTCTTTATGTTCGGATGGGCCCACTATAGACCCGCATTTATTGCGTCAGGACAAGTTGTAAAAAGTGTGTTTTCCGCACCGGTAGTGTCTAGGAGTTCAAAAATATGTTCGGAACGATCCGTGTGCGAAACACCGATGCACAATTTTGTTCATGTTCGGGTGGCCCCACTAGTGATCCACATTTATTGCGTTAGGACAAGTTGTGAAAACTGTGTTTTCCGCACCCGATAGTTTCTAGAAGTCCAAAAATGTGTTCCGGAACGATCCGCGTGAGAAACACCGACGCACAATTTTATTCATGTTCGGGTGGCCCCACTAGTCACGTGAATTTATTGTGTCGAGACAAGTTGTGAAAACTGTGTTTTCCGCACCCACTAGTGTCTAAGAGTCCAAAAATGTGTCCCGGAACGATCCGCGTGAGAAACACCGACGCACAATTTTGTTCGAGGTTCGGGTGGCCCCACTAGTCACCCGAAATCATTGCATCGGAACAAGTTGTGAAAATTGTGTTTTCCGTACCCACTAGTGTCTATGAGTCCAAAAATGTATTCGAAACGATTCTAGCGTTAAAACCCGACTCACAATTTTATTTATGTTCGCGTGGGCCCACTACGGAACCGCGTTTATTGCACCGGGCAAGTTGTGAAAACTGTTTTTTTCGCACCCGATAGTGTCTATGAGTCCAAATTGTGTTCTAGAACGATCCGTGTGCGAAACACCGACGCACAATTTTGTTCATGTTCGGGTCGCCCCACTAGTGACCCGCATTTATTGCGCCGGGACAACTGTGAAAACTGTGTTTTCTGCACCCGGTAGTGTCTAGGAGTCCAAAAATGTGTTCGGAACGATCCGTGTGCGAAACACCGATGCACAATTTTGTTCATGTTCGGGTGGCCCCACTAGTAACCCACATTTATTGCGTTGGGACAAGTTGTGCAAACCGTGTTTTCCCCACCCGGTAGTTTCTAGGAGTCCAAAAATGTGTTCGAAACGATCCGCTCGAGAAACACCGACGCACAATTTTATTTATGTTCGGGTGGCCCCACTAGTCACTTGACTTTATTGCGTCGAGACAAGTTGTGAAAACCGTGTCTTCCGCTCCCACCGGTGTCTATGAGTCCTGAAATGTATTCCGGAACGATTCCAGCGTGAAACACCGACGCACATTTTTCTTTATGTTAGGGTGGGCCCACTATAGACCCGCATTTATTGCTTCAGGACAAGTTGTAAAAAGTGTGTTTTCCGCACCCGGTAGTGTCTTGGACTCCAAAAATATGTTCCGCAACGACCCGTGTGCAAAATACCGACGCACAATTTTGTTCCTGCTCGGGTGGCCCCACTAGTGACCCGCGTTTATTAAACCGGGACAACATGTGAAAACTGTGATTTCCACACCCGGTAGTGTCTAGGAGTCCAAAAATGTGTTCGGAACGACCCGTGTGCAAAATACCGACGCACAATTTTGTTCATGTTCGGGTGGCCCCACTAGTGACCCGCATTTATTGCGCGGGACAAGTTGTGAAAGCTGTGTTTTCCGCACCCGGTAGTGTATAGGAGTCCAAAAATGTGTTCGGAATGATCCGTGTGCGAAACACGGACGCACAATTCTGTTCATGTTCGGGTGGCCGCACTAGTCACCCGAAATCATTACGTCGGAACAAGTTGTGAAAATTGTGTTCTCCGTACCCACTAGTGTCTATGAGTCCTAAAATTTATTCCGGAACGATCCCAACGTGAAACACCGACGCACATTTTTCTTTACGTTCGGGTGGGCCCACTATAGACCCGCATTAATAGCGTCGGGACGAGTTGTGAAAAGTGTGTTTTCCGCACCCGGTAGTGTCTAGGAGTCCAAAAATGTGTTCCGGAATGATCCGTGTGCGAAACACCGACGCATAATTTTGTTCATGTTCGGGTGGCCCCACTAGTAACCCACATTTATTGCGTTGGGACAAGTTGTGAAAATTGTGTTTTCCGCACCCAGTAGTTTCTAGGGGTCCAAAAATGTGTTCCGAACGATCCGCGTGAGAAACGCCGACGCACAATTTTATTCATGTTCGGGTGGCCCCACTAGTCACTTGAATTTATTGCGTCGAGACAAGTTGTGAAAACTGTGTTTTCCGCACCCACTGGTGTCTATGAGTCCTAAAATGTATTCCGGAACGATTCCAGCGTTAAACCCCGACGCACAATTTTATTTATGTTCGGTTGGTCCCACTATAGACTCGCATTTATTGCGCTGGGACAAGTTGTAAAAACTGTGATTTCTACACCCGATAGTGTCTACGAGTCCAAAAATGTGTTTCAAAATAATCCGTGTGCGAAACACCGACGCACAATTTTGTTCCTGCTCGGTTGGCCCCACTAGTGACCCGCATTTGTTGCACCGGGACAACATGTGAAAACTGCGATTTCCACACCCGGTTGTGTCTAGGAGTCCAAAAATGTGTTCCGGAACGACCCGTGTGCAAAACACCGACGCACAATTTTGTTCATGTTCGGGTGGCCCCACTAGTGACCCGCATTTATTACGCCGGACAAGTTGTGAAAACTGTGTTTTCCGCATCCGGTAGTGTATAGGAGTCTAAAAATGTGTTTTGGAACGATCCGTGTGCGAAACACGGACGCACAATTTTGTTCATGTTCGGGTGGCCCCACTAGTCACCCGAAATCATTACGTCGGAACAAGTTGTGAAAATTGTGTTTTGCGTACCCACCGGTGTCTATGAGTCCTAAAATTTATTCGGAACGATCCCGGCGTGTAACACCGACGCACATGTTTCTTTATGTTCGGGTGGGCCCACTATAGACCTGCATTTATTGCGTCGGGACAAGTTGTGAAAAGTGTGTTTTCCGCACCCGGTAGTGTCTAGGAGTCCAAAAATGTGTTCCGGAACGACCCGTGTGCAAAACACCGACGCACAATTTTGTTCATGTTCGGGTGGCCCCCTAGTGACCTGCATTTATTGCGCCGGGACAAGTTATGAAAACTGTGTTTTCCGCACCCGGTAGTGTATAGGAGTCCAAAAATGTGTTCGGAACGATCCGTGTGCGAAACACGGACTTACAATTTTGTTCATGTTCGGGTGGCCCCACTATTGCCCGCATTTATTACGCCGGGACAATCTGTGAAAACTGTGTTTTCTGCACCCGGTAGTTTATAGGAGTCCAAAAATGTGTTCCGGAACGATCCGCGTGAGAAACACCGACGCACAATTTTGTTCGAGTTCGGGTGGCCCCCACTAGTCACCCGAAATCATTGCGTCGGAACAAGTTGTGAAAATTGTGTTTTCCGTACCCACTAGTGTCTATGAGTCCTAAAATGTATTCCGGAACGATCCCGGCGTGAAACACCGACGCACATTTTTCTTTATGTTCGGGTGGGCCCACTATAGACCCACATTTATTGCGTCGGGACAAGTTGTGAAAAGTGTGTTTCCGCACCCGGTAGTGTCTAGGAGTCCAAAAATGTGTTCGGAATGATCCGTGTGCGAAACACCGACGCACAATTTTGTTCATGTTCGGGTGGCCCCACTAGTGACCCACATTTATTGCGTCGGGACAAGTTGTGAAAAGTGTGTTTTCCGTACCCAGTAGTGTCTAGGAGTCCAAAAATGTGTTCCGGAATGATCCGTGTGAGAAACACCGACGCACGCTTTATTCATGTTCGTGTGGCCCCACTAGTCACTTGAATTTATTGTGTCGAGACAAGTTGTGAAAACTGTGTTTTCCGCACCCACTAGTGTCTTTGAGTCCTAAAATGTATTCCGGAATGATTCATGCGTTAAACCCCGACGCACAATTTTATTAATATTCGGGTGGTCCCACTACGGACTCGCATTTGTTGCGCCGGGACAAGTTGTGAAAACGTGACTTCCACACCCGGTAGTGTCTACGAGTCCAAAAAAGTGTTTCGAAATAATCCGTGTGCGAAACACGGACGCACAATTTTGTTCCTGCTCGGGTGGCCCCACTAGTGACCCGCGTTTATTAAACCGGGACAACAAGTGAAAACTGTGATTTCAACACCCGGTAGTGTCTAGGAGTCCAAAAATATGTTCGGAACGACCCGTGTGTAAAATACCGACGCACCATTTTGTTCATGTTCGGGTGGCCCCACTAGTGACCCGCATTTATTGCGCCGGGACAAGTTGTGAAAACTGTGTTTTCCGCACCGGGTAGTGTATGGGAGTCCAAAAATGTGTTCTCGAACGATCCGTCTGCGAAACACGGACGCACAATTTTGTTCATGTTCGGGTGGCCCCACTAGTCACCCGCATTTATTGCGTTCGGACAAGTTGTGAATGCTGTGTTTTCCGCACCCAGTGGTGTCTAAGAATCCAAAAATGTGTTCCGGAACGATCCGCGTGAGAAACACCGACGCACAATTTTGTTCGAGGTTCGGGTGGCCCCACTAGTCACCCGAAATCATTGCGTCGGAACAAATTCTGAAAATTCTGTTTTACGTACCCACTAGTGTCTATGAGTCCAAAAATGTATTCCGAAACGATTCTAGCGTTAAAACCCGACGCACAATTTTTGTTCATGTTCGGATGGGCCAACTATAGACCCGCATTTATTGCGTCGGGACAAGTTGTGAAAAGTGTGTTTTTCGCACCCGCTAGAGTCTAGGTGTCCAAAAATGTGTTCCGGAACGATCCGTGTGCGAAACACCGACGCACAATTTTGTTCATGTTCGGGTGGCCCCACTAGTAACCCACATTCATTGCGTTGGGACAAGTTGTGAAAACTGTGTTTTCCACACCCGATAGTTTCTAGGAGTCAAAAAATGTGTTCCGGAACGATCCGCGTGAGAAACACCGATGCACAATTTTATTCATGTTCGGGTGGCCCCACTAGTCACTTGAATTTGTTGCGTCGAGACAAGTTGTGAAAATTGTATTTTCCGCACCCACTAGTGTCTATGAGTCCAAAAATGTGTTCGGAACGACCCGTGTGCAAAACACCGACGCACAATTTTGTTCATGTTCGGGTGGCCCCACTAGTGACCCGCTTTTATTGCGTTGGGACAAGTAGTGAAACCTGTG